>JAWHQI010000214.1:75000-1275000 GCA_033032865.1 Dactylorhiza incarnata
CCTAAGGAAGAGTTAGCATTCAAAGAAATTTAGACTCCAAAATTTAAGGGTAGTGTACCCACACACGCATCCTAAAATCAATTGGCGGTAGGAGGGTCCCAAAGCCTTATAAGGTCAACAAGCCCAAACTGGATAACCGATGTGGGACTGATATTGTCAACCAACCATCAAGCTCAACCAAATGCAGGCCACACAACGGTGGGCCCTCCCAGGACAAAGTCCAGTGGTGCATGGCTAAACATCCACAAGTCACACCAGGAGGAACGCCAACACACAAGGAGAAACACCAACACACCACCTTAGTGGATATCACATGAACAGTAGAGGTACAGGCCATAACCATCCTCTAGTACTATGAAAGAACCTGAACATCCATTCTAAAAGTAACTAGTGGTAGGAGCAGGGGCCTAAAGACCTATAAGGCCATCAAGCTTGTCTTGGACAACCAATGTCGGACTAATACTGTCAACGAACCAAACAACAAACAAGTTCAACCAGAAGTGGGCTACACAATGGTTAGCACTGCCCGGACAAAGTTCAGCGGTACAAGGTTGTAGGCTGGCAGATCGCACCGGGAGTAACGTCATCATGAAGATTAGACTTAATTAGGTTTATATAGGCTCATGAGAGGGTTTTTTTAGCTTTTTAGCAATCGAGGGAGTTCTTGGGGTTCAATTGAACCTAGAATATGCTTTAATTAGCCTATATTCAAAACCTAGAGTAGGATGCTTTGATTTGACCAGATTTATTGGGCCACTATGAACTCATACATAGTTGAATGAGTCAAAGAAAGGGTTGGATGTGGTCAAAAGACCAATTGGAGTCGAGTAAATATTGAACCTAAAATACACTTCAGGGACTCTCCTTTTGTTGTATGTTGATGAAAGAGATATCTTAAAACTAGCCGTTCGACCCGTCAATCCACCAGGACCAAAATAACTCCATCTATTCCCATGAACAATTTTGCGTCAACAGATTAGTTCGATCCAAAACTTGAGATAAATGATGTTATTACTGGAGGAGATTCTATGCACATTAGGGAAGTGAAACAATACATGTGTACTTGGTTTGAGATGAAGGATCTTTGTCATCTTCGCTACTTTCTTGGTTTAGAGGTTGATCACTCACATCATGGATATCTCCTCTGATAACAAGAGTTCATTTGTGAGATATTTGACAAAATGGATCTTAATGATAATCACACAGCACTACACCTCTTGAGTTGAATCATAAGCTAGGTTCTGAGTATGGTGATAGTGTTCCTAACCCATCTAGATACAAACTTTTTGGCATGCTTGTTTATCTCACCGTTAACAGTCCTGGCATCACGCATGCAGCTCATATTATAGCTAGTTTGCCTCTGCATCCTGTACCACTAATTATCTCATTGTACTCTCGGTGATTGATCCACATGCTTTGAAAAAGAGTGTTATTCTTCTATTTCTTTCATTTTCCTCTTTCAAACTCATGATTAGTTATATTATGAATTTGATAGTCGCTTATTTTGTATAAACATTTGCTTTATTTATTTACCCCATTTGATGGGATAACTAATAACTTTTCATTCTTCTCATTCAACTTCTAACACAAACCAGCCCTAAGCTGAAAAGATGCATGTAATAGCTTTTGGTTTTCAACGGTGTAGAAACCAAAATTTGAGGACAATTGCGAGGGAAAAAATGGGAAGTGGATGTAGGATCGTGGAGGAACACAACTATTAAACATTTGTGAATTTTTTTGGCATTCCCTACCTTTGTTTTACGTTGAGCAAGCTCGGAAGGAATTTTATGCTGATGCAAATACTAATTACAATCATTGATCAAGAAAGTTTGACAAAGTAATTTTATATTATTTTAGAGTTCTAATAAGTTCTTTAAAAATTTGTAAACAGATTTGAAGTTCGAAGAGGAAAAAGCAAATGAAATCCACACCAAAAGGATGTCCTGATAGAAACAAGCTTCAGTTACCCGTATTAAAAAAATAACATGCGACTTCTTTTCAGTAAATTTATATACATTTTCTCCAGAAAGAAGTATGGATATTTTCTGGAGTAGCTGCTTAAGAAAATATTTAATCATTTTTCAACATACAGGAACAATTCAAAGGTAGATATTCAATCATGGTAGCTCACACGACAAGAACACATAATTTACTTTTGTAAAAGGAAAAAAATGATTGTTAACACCAAGCATCCTGAAGTATAGTAAAAAATTTGAAGACTGAAAAAACAAATTTGAAGTAACAAAACCATGAGTAAAAGTGTTACAAGAAAGAGAACCACAAAGAAAAAGACAGTAAGTATAAATAAGATGAAAAATTGAAGTAAAAGAATGATATATCATACCTAATTAACAATCCTAATAACAGAGGATTATTCATCGTCTCCCCCAAACATGATTTAGGTCATTATATATATATAATTGAAATCCAATTGCAGGGAACTAATCATTATCATCCCAATTGCAATTTAGGGCAACGCCTTCTCTCCTCCCATGCACCCTCACGAGGCCTTCGATTATCACGACATCAACGCCCCACGTTCGTATTGAAGCGGGGAGTTGAATGAGGGCATTTTCGCGGCGATCGGCGCCCTACGACGAAAACCCTAACGCGGCCTTTTTCCTACGGAGCTTCATCACGCTCGCCAATCGACTCAATTGAGTACGATATCTCGCCTAGCGGATCTAAGAAAACTAGCACCAAGGGAGAGGGGAGGAAGTACTGGCCAGGACCGTCAACACATGACCTACAAGCCCAGTACCGCCGGCACCGACGGCCCAGGACCGTCAACAGACCTACTGGCACCGCCGGTTCAGCCTCACCCAAACGGGTTAACCACAAGCCTGCAGGCCGTGCACCCCAACCCCTCTCTGGCCCACCACAGGGCCCAGCGGGTTGTTGGAGACATACAGTCTCCCTTCGGTGAGAAGTGAGCCAGTTAAGCGGCGGCACGTGAACTTCCCAGGTGGTCACCCATCCCGTGACTACTCCAGCCCGAGCACGCTTAACTACGGAGTTCTTTCACTTCTCATCACCAACTGAGCTGCAGATCAATTGGTGATGAGAAGTGAAAGAACTCCGTAGTTAAGCGTGCTCGGGCTGGAGTAGTCACGGGATGGGTGACCTCCTGGGAAGTCCACGTGTCGCCGCTTAACTGGCTCACTTCTCATCGAAGGGGGACTGCGGTCTCCAACAACCCGCTGTGCCCTGTGGTGGGCCAGAGAGGGGTTGGGGTGCACGGCCTGCAGGCTTGTTGTTGACCAGTTGTTGGGGTCAGGCTTAACCTGAAGGGGGCTAGGGGCCCGGGTCAGGCTAGACCCTTCAGGTGCCGGCAGTTCTGGTGCCAGGGGCCCGGGTCAGGCTGGGCCAGGACCCAACAACTGGTTAACAGTCCTGGCCCCAACAGTCCAGCTCAGTTGGTGATGAGAAGTGAAAGTACTCCGTAGTTAAGCGTGCTCGGGCTGGAGTAGTCACGGGATGGGTGACCTCCTGGGAAGTCCACGCGATGCCGCTTAACTTGCTCAATTCTCATCGAAGGGAGACTATATGTCTCCAACAACCCGCTGGGCCCTGTGGTGGGCCAGAGAGGGGTTGGGGTGCACGGCCTGCAGGCTTGTTGTTGACCAGTTGTTGGGGTCAGGCTTAACCTGAAGGGGGCTAGGGGCCCGGGTCAGGCTAGACCCTCCAGGTGAAGGGGTGCACGACCTGCAGCTCAGTTGGTGATGAGAAGTGAAAGTACTCCGTAGTTAAGCGTGCTCGGGCTGAAGTAGTCACGGGATGGGTGACCTCCTGGGAAGTCCACGCGCTGCCGCTTAACTTGCTCAATTCTCATCGAAGGGAGACTATATTTCTCCAACAACCCGCTGGGCCCTGTGGTGGGCCAGAGAGGGGTTGGGGTGCACGGCCTGCAGGCTTGTTGTTGACCAGTTGTTGGGGTCAGGCTTAACCTGAAGGGGGCTAGGGGCCCGGGTCAGGCTAGACCCTTCAGGTGCCGGCAGTTCTGGTGCCAGGGGCCCGGGTCAGGCTGGGCCAGGACTGTTACAGACCCACCTCGCCTGGCTCTCCGTGCCATCGGGCTTGTCAAACAGCACACACGTTCTTGCCTCAAACCACACAACCGATGCTAAGAACCCTGGCTTAGACTCCGAGCAAACGTCCCAAGGCCCTGGTCTTACCGTCGGGACAACGTCCACCGACTGCCTCGCCTGGCGACCGTTCCGGGCTTGTCCGTTAGCACAGCCGTTCTCGTCAGTTAACCCTGAAGGGACTAATCTTGCCGGGACACTCTCCACACGTGAATACCAGTCTTCACGGGATAGCCAGCCGACCACAAAGACCAATCGCACCTTCGCACAACACTAGGCATCACAAGCCCCATAATCCGCACATTATTTCCCCGCCCAAAACCCAATATTCGTTACCACACGAAGCTACAAGGGCATCACGACGACGAATTCGTCGTATTCAGATTTCTAACAAAACCCCTAAAATGCGCGTCAATCAACATCACCGAATCGGACCGACGGTCGCGAAACCGGCTTCACCCACAATGCCTAATCCACTAACGGAGCGGATTTCTAGTGCAAATCATGTCGGGGACGGACACAATCAACCCGATGGTTCCTCTTGAACCAAGGCGACCCGGATCCCTCTCACTCGACGTATCCGGTGCCAAAATGCAGAAAATAAAGGGATGCCAAGCACGCATCCTAAAGACCGGGAGGAGAAATGTCGTTACCTTTTGAGATCTCCTCCTAGCCATGGAAACCTGAAATGAAATGGAGAAGAAGAAGCGTCTCGACGTTCCCTACGCGCTGCCGGTCTCGGATCGGCGAACGGAGCTCCGAAGCTCCAACAATGGCGGGATCTAGTTCTCTTCCTCCTCCAACCCTTCCTCTCTCTCAAACCCTCAAGACCCAACTTAAGGGAAAATGAGGAGGGAGAGCTTCTCAGCCCTACTTAGGGTTCTCCCACGAGCCCCTCACAGCCGTCCGATCGAAATCAAACCAAACGGGCGCCCATAAATTCGCTGATTACGGATCTATTTCCGTCAGTTTGCGAACGCATGGTCGAACGCACGGTCGTGCGTAAAAACGCACGAGTAAATTCAGAACTCTAAATCTTCCAGCCGAAGAGCACGCACGGGCGGATCGATCGTGCGTCAAGGAAACGCACGATCGTGCGTTTAAGAAAAATCTGTCATTACGGCAGTTTTCAGCGACGAAGACCTAATGCGCGGCGTTAATTCTCAGATCAGCAAAACTGGGGTGTTACACCTAAAAGGGGGTGCGGCACTGCCGCACCCCCAATTAAAGGGGGTGCGGCATTGCCGCACCCCCAGCTATATTGGAGGGTGCGACATTACCGCACCCCCCCCCAATGCAATGGGCGTTGACCAATTGGTCAACGCCCATGTGGTGCTCCCCAATTGGGGAGTGCCCCCACTCCCCAATTGGGGAGTCACGTAACTCCCCTTGGGGAGTTACGTGAATAGTAACTCCCCAAGAGGGAGTTACGTGAATAGTAACTCCCTTGGGAGTTACATGAACATTATTCACGTAACTCCCCAACTAGGGAGTGCTCCCGGTCACGTCGGCCCCGAGGTCTTCTCACGATCGCGCATCGAGCATCTTCGCGTTCACCGCACTCAGAACGCTGACTAAACTGCACGCCAGAACATTATTCTCGCATGAATATTACTCTCCCGTGAATATTATTCTTACGGAATATTATTCACCACGCTCAGAATGCCTTCGCGTTCGTCGCGCTCTTAGAACGCTCCCGAGTTCGTTGCGCACCCAGAACACTTCCGTGTTCGTTGCGCGCTCAGAACATTCCCACATTTCGGGCACGCTCACTTTTTGTCTTTCTAACATGCTCACATTTTGTCTTTCTAACATGCTCACATTTTGTCTTTCTGGCTTCTCAGATTTCAGGAACAATCCGTCGCCTTTTTCGCCTTCAACAAAGCTGGCCGAACTGCCCGAACTGCCCAGGGGCGAGACGGTCATTTATGAAAAATGGCGATCCGTGTGCTCCGAACCGGAAAACGTGATTCGTCCGCCAGGTGGTTACGGTGGTTACAACGGTGAAATTACCGGGCTACCCCCGGCCAAAGCTATAAAAGGAGCCCAAAACCTTCATTTGGGAGGACCTTGTCTTCTACAGCCGGGAGAGCTCCTTTGAAGATTTCCACGGAATTCTCCTTCGGCGCTTGAAGATCTCTTTCGTGGACTTGAAGATTTTCTTTCTCCCGAAAGGCGACTGAGCATTCTCACTTTTGTTCTCCCGAAAGGCGACTCAACATTCTCACTTTTGTTCTCTCACCGTTCTCAGAAGGAAAAAAACTTAGTTTTCTGAGAGGTGACTTGTCACCTTCGGAACTCTCTCTCTCTATTATTGTAACGAGCAGCGGCCTGTCGCGCTCGAATTCTAAGTACATAACTGTAAACTCTCAAAAGATAGTGAAGTTTGGTCGGCACAGCTCCGGACGCGTGATTTTTTACCCTTTCCGGGTTTTCCACGTTTAAAAGTCTCAGTGTACTCAACGAATCTCTAATTGACTGTTTGCGCGCTCGGTTCGCTTCCGAGCTAAGGTGGTTCAAGTCGACCGGTCTACCAAAGCACCCGAGCGACCCACAACATTGTTATTAGCTAATTTTTTTGTTATTAGCAAATCATCAAAAAAAAATTTAAAAATAAATTCTAGCATTGTTAAGTGTTTACAAGCATTTTTAAGCAACATTGTCCAAAAATATATTGTTTAGAGTACTCTACTCTTTCTTTTCGTTGTCCAATTAAAAATACATTCTTCATAATGTCAAAACATTAAAACCATTCTCCATTATGTCAACATTAAAACCCTTCTTCATTCCAAAAAAAGTGTTATATATTCCGCATAAAATTCATTCAAAATGTTATCAAAATGAAGTAGAAAATATTACAAATAATCAAATATTAGTTTAAGGTTCACCATTTTTCTTTAGTGTTTTGCCTCATCCTCCACAATACAAGAAATGAACTAAATGCATCAGAACGCAACTCTTGGAAGAACTAAGATGAAAGATATGATGCACCAAAACATGCAAAACAGTGAAGCACATTTCTAGATGTCTATAGGAAGATAAAGAGGTAGGCTATGACTTTGGTAGCGTTTGGGCCAGCTTATCAGCTCAGGTGCGGCAGCTTAAAAACGCAGTTTCCATCATAAGCTGTGTTTGGTTATCAAAAGCTGGAAACGGCGTTTCTTAATTTCAGCTGTTTTTAATAGACCATCCATCCGCGCGTGACTTCTCCAGTTCGACCGCGTCGCTGTTCGCGATTCCTTTCCGCCCTAACATCGCGATCCCGATTCTCGATCTTCTCCGCTCTCGATCTCCGCCGGCCACGCCTCCGCCGGCGTTTCTTCTCCGCTACCGATCTCCGACGGCCACGCCTCGGTTGGTGTTTCTTCTCTGCACCCGATCTCCGGCAGCCACGTTTCCGCCGCCGCTTCTCTCTGTTTCTGAAGCTCTTTTCTGCCGGCGATCTTCTCTACCTTTCCAGATCTATACCAACAAAGCTCTGCAACCTCAGGTATAATCTCATCTACACGATCTCCTCCTACTTTTGTTGATTTCCTGATTTCTCTCTTTTTTTTGTTTTTGAAAAAAAAATTCTATGAAAAAATGTTGATCCAGGAATATGAATTTTTTTTTGTATGTTAGGGGGGTACCACAATGTTTATTTGTTATATATATTTGGTATGAAAAAAATTTTGGTCTTGATAATTTGGGATGTTTCCTGTAGTCCTATGATTTATATTCAAGAAAATCATATTGTATAATGTATGAGTATTCATGAAAACTAATATATTGTTAGTAAATAATGTATTGTAGAATTTGCAAAATTCATATGACTATTGTAATTATATTGGCAGATATTGTGATGCACATCGATTAGAGAAGAACAATAAGTGTTGTTAAATCCATATATTGGGTTGAAAATATGGAGCTAATACATCCTTGAGATCATTAGGGCTGGATCATGAGACATCATTCTAAGCATGCATTTCTTTACTTAGGCTTGAAGTTTATTTTTTGGGGGCTTATGTTGTTCTAAGATGAATTAAGCCAATTAGGGTATTTAGGCTTGAAGTTGAAAGATGAATTAAGCCAATTAGGGTATTTAGGCTTGAAGTTGAAAGATGAATTAAGCCAATTAGGCAATGGATACAACAATTAAAAGGTATAAAGATTTTGCTAATACTCCACAAGAAATTATGGGAGATGCGCGTTATATGCCGTTTTTTAAAGATTGTATTGGTGTCATAGACGGAACACATGTTGATACAAGTATTTCAGTTAAAAATCAAGTACCATACATTAGGCGTCATGGAATAACTACACAAAATGTAATGGTTGTTTGTGACTTCAACATGTGTTTTACTTTCGTCATGGCAGGTTGGGAGGGATCTGCGCATGATAGTCGGATTTTTAATTTTGTTATAAGCAATCCCAAGTATAACTTCCCGCCCCCCACAGAGGTAATGATGTTATAAATGTAGTTCATACATTACTTTTCTCTATTTTGTTTCATTAAAATTTGTGCGTCAATCATGCAGGAAAGTATTACTTGGTAGACGCTGGATATCCACTACAAAGAGGGTATATAAAACCATATCCAGATACACGGTACCATCTTCCTGATTTTGCTCGTGGTAATCGTCCAGTGGAGGGACTTCGAGAGATTTTTAATCAAGCGCACTCTTCTCTTAGGAGTGTGATTGAACGCACTTTTGGTGTATGGAAGAAAAAATGGGCAATACTCCGTGATATGTCTACCTATAGTTTTGAGAAACAAACACATATCGTCCTGGCGACAATAGCTTTGCATAATTTTATACGGAGACATCCATCACGTATAGATCCTGATTTTAGAGAAAGTGAGAGTCAGCGTATGGGAGGCGGAGTGGACTCACAGAGACGACATGATACATGCATTGATACAACAAGTGGTGTAAACGAGATGTTAACACTGTGTGAGTCTATAGCGCAACAACTCTATGATGCAAGAAGGTAAGATTCATTCATCGTATTTTAATTTTAATTTAATATAAGAATCTAATATAAAACATGATGTGCACCCGTAAAGACGACGTTCATCCATAGCCTTGGGGTGCGTTTAAAGAAAGCCCCACCAAGAGAGAATGGAGTTAGTGGGGATAAAATCCAACCCACGACCGCGAGAACAGGAAAATCTGCTACAGACAGTTTACGCTCCGGCGTCGCCAGGCACGACCAAGACCACACCCCCGCCTCGACAAAGTGCGGGCTAACCGCACCCCCTGTCACGGGGGCACGGCCTAACCGCGCCGAGCCGCACCTCTAAGGGGTGCGGCAAGGCTCCGGCCAAGCCGCACCCCTCAAGGGGTGCGGCCGAGCCGCACCCCTCTCCGCAACGGGGTGCGACCGAGCCCCCTCCCCCCTTCTGCAGAGGGCTCGCAGAAGGCTCGGCTGAGGTCGCGCCCCTCGGCGGGTGCGATCGGGGCCCAATTCCTCTTTGGGGGTGCGACTCCCCATTCGTCCGTTCGCTCGGAACGCCCTGCGCTCGCAGCGCGCCCGGAACACTTATGTGTTCGTTGCATGCTCAGAACGCTTCTTTGCGCGCTCAGAATGCATCCCCGTTCGTTGCGCGCACAGAACGCTTCTGAGCGCGCTCATAGCACTTTTGCATTCCCGACACGCTCACAATTTGTCTTTCTAAATTCTCAGATTGCAGGAACGGCTCGTCGCCTTTTTCACCTTCAACGAAACTGCCCGAACTGCCCAAACTGCCCGAACTAACCGAAGGGCGAGACAGTCATTTACGAAAAATGGCGATCTGTGTGCTCCGAATCGACCAACGTGATTCGCCCATCGGGTGGTTACGGTGGTTAGGACGGCAAAATTACCGGGCTACCACCAGCCAAAGCTATAAAAGGAGCCTCAGGCCTTCATTTCAGGGGACCTTGTCTTCTGCGCCCGAGAGAGCTCCGTTGAAGATTTCCTCGGAATTCTCCTTCGGCGCTTGAAGATCACCTTCGTGGACTTGAAAATTTCCTTTCTCCCGAAAGGCGACTCAGCATTCTCACTTTTGTTCTCCCGAGCATTCTCACTTATCTTCTTCACCGTACTCAGAAGGAAAAAGACTTATTTTTCCGAGAGGTGACATGTCACCTTCGAAATTCTCTCTCTCTCTATTATTGTAACGAGTGACGGCCTGTCGTGCTCGAATTCTAAGTACCTGATTGTAACCCCCAGAAGATAGTGAAGTTTGGTCGGCACAGCTCCGACCGCGTGGTTTTTTACCCTTTCCGTATTTTCCACGTTAAAAAGTCCCAGTGTACTCAGCGAATCTCAAATTGACTGTTAGCGCGCTTGGCTCGCTTCAGAGCTGAGACGGTTCAAGTCGACCTGTCTACCAAGAGCACCCAAGCGACCCGCAACAGTTTGGCGTCGTCTGTGGCAAACTTGAATTCCTAAAATCCCGCAAAGACTCACTGGAGGTAGCACTTGCTGCCAATTGCAATGGCAAGAAGAAGTGCTCGCACTACTGAAGGATCAATCCCGGAGGGGCGCATCGAGCCATCTCTCTCCCACTCGCTTATCAATGCGCCTCTCGCAGAGGAGGCAGTGCCTGCGCCCGCAACAATATTAGAAGGGCGCATGCGGCAGATGGAAGAGCAGCAAGCCAAGATGTTGGCTCTCGTAAAAAATCTCAGGGCTCCTCGAGCTCCCGTTCAACCTCCAGCATTGAACGTTCCGCCGCCCCCAGCTCCGAGTCATGCTCCGAATGAGGAGGCCATTCGAGAAGAAGAAGCCTCGAAAGAATTCTCCGACGCAGCAAGCTCCGCTCATCCTGCTCCGCCGGCCAGAGGCCAAGGAGCTGACCACCATCACAATCGCCCAGGAAGAGTTGTCCCTGGTCGAGCAATAGAAAGAACCACACGAGAGGAGATACGCGATATGATAGCGGAAGAGTACGGCTAGGCGAGGCGACGCGCAGCTCTCGCCCGTCATCCCGCGCACCACGGCTCCCCACTATCGCCTCAAGTCTTGGCCCATCCAGTTCCAAACGATTTCAAGCTCCCAACATCGAAACATTCGACGGGACGGACGACCCATTGAACATGTCAATCACTTCACCACCATCATGAGGATTTACAGTGCCCTCGATCAGCTCCTCTGTCAAGTGTTCCCGGCAACCTTGAAGGGACAAGCGCGCACTTGGTTCCACTCTCTGCGGGATGGGGCCATCAGCAACTTCGCAGAAATGGCGCAGTAGTTCGTGGACCAGTTCATCGCCAATCGTAGGATTGTCCGAGATCCCTCCCATCTCTCAGGAATCCGCCAGAACGACGGAGAAACTCTGAAGGATTTTTTCCGACGCTTCACCTCTGAGGCTCGACAAATCCCGGGGGTCGACCCCGAGCTCTTGCGAGGAGTTTTCCTTGGAGCCCTCCGCCCAAGTGGCTTTTACTCAGCTCTAATGAGAGAAACCGTGCCAAGTTATCCCGACCTCGTTCACCGAGTTGAAGCTCAGATAGCTGCCGACGAGGCCATCGAAGCGCACCATCGACAGTTCGAAGATAGCCAAGGGAGGAAGAGGGGTCAGATCAAGCCCCTCGTGGACGAGAAGAACGGCGCAGCGAGGGACGCCGCAGCGATGAACATCGTCGCGATCCCCGAAGAGACATGGGTCCACAGCCGCCCAGGGTCTACACCCCATTGAACACCACCAGAACAAATGTACTCTACGCTATTCAGAACAACCCAGAGCTCCGCAGGCCCTGGGTGCCAGCCCCAAACCCGAGGGGCGACCAATCCAGGTATTGCGAGGTCCATCGAGGAACCGGGCATACCACTGAAGAGTGTACCAGACTTAAAGACGAGATCGAGCGTCTCATCTGTCAGAGACTCCTGGGAAGATTCCTGCAAGGCCAGGTTCCCACTCAGCCCCAGCAGCCTAGGGAAGCAAGGGAGCATCCTCCCGCCCCCTGAGACGCAGGCGGAGGAAGACCGATGGTGGGAGAAATCGAAACGATCGCCGGACCTCCCGTCTTAGCGGCGCAAATCCTCTCGATCGCCAAACCCACGAGAGACCACGAAGATAAGAAGCTCAAGCAGGACATTACAATTGCTTTTGGGGAAGAAGACTTGCAAGGGTTGCGGATACCGTACCAGGATCCCCTCGTGATTAGCGCGGGGATTGAGGACCCTTGCTTTAATGTAAAGAGAATACTGGTCGATAACGGAAGCTCAGTTGATGTTCTGTTCCTTTCCACTTTGCAAAATATGAAGCTCACGAAGGATCAGCTCAACCCTACAGTCGGGCCCGTCTACGGCTTCGATAATAGTCCTGTCCCAGTTCAAGGCATGATCACTCTCCCAGTCACATTGGGCTAGTTTCTAAGACAGTCGACATACAGCATCCAGTTCGTGGTGGTGGAATCCACCTCCGCCTATAATGCCATCTTTGGGAGACCGCTCCAATCTATCTTTGGAGCAGTCCCATCTATTCCGCTTCTGACTATGAAGTTCCCGACCGCCGCAGGAATAAGGGTCGTAAGAGGAAACCAAGAGGCAGCCAGAACCTGCTATCTGAAGGAAGCTCAACCAGCAAAGGCAACCACTCTCAACATCAACAACTTCGACCTACGAGACGAAACAACTCTGCAGCAGGGGGCGCCCGTTGAAGGATTAGTGGAAGTACCGCTCTCCCAGCGGGACCCGACTCGGACTGTTCAGGTCAGGTCGCTCTTGTCGCAGGAGGAACGAGAAGAGTTCACAACCTTCCTACAGGAGAACGAAGACGTTTTCGCTTGGAGCCTGGAAGACATGCCCGGGGTAGATCCTGAAGTCATTTTTCACTCTTTAAACATTAACCCTGCCTGCAGGCCTGTGTTTCAAAAGAAGAGGAACTTCGCCCCCGAACGGTTAAAGGCAATCGAAGAGTAAGTAGCTAAACTCCTGGAGGCGCGGTTCATCCGCGAAGCAGAATATCCCACGTGGCTCGCGAACGTGGTCATGGTGAAAAAGGCCTCGGGGAAGTGACGAATGTGCGTCGACTATAGCAACCTGAACCAGGCATGCCCAAAAGACAGTTCCCCCTCCCGAGGATCGACCATCTCGTCGATGTGATGGCCGGCCATGAGCTACTCAGCTTCATGGATGCTTATTCAGGCTACAACCAGATAAGGATGAACCCCGCAGACGAGGAGCACACCGCCTTCCGCACCGACAAAGGAGTCTACTGCTATAAGGTGATGTCGTTCGGCCTTAAAAACGTCGGAACCACCTACCAAAGGCTGATGAACAAGGTCTTCAAGAACCTCATCGGAGAAACGATGGAGGTGTACGTGGACGACATGCTGGTGAAGAGCGTCCACCGTTGCGACCACTTGAAAGACTTGGGAAAGTGCTTTCAGCTTCTTCGTCGCTTCCAGATGCGGCTCAACCCCAGCAAATGCGTGTTTGGTGTGATGGCGGGAGAGTTCTTGGGTTTCATGGTAACTCATCGGGGAATTGAGTCCAACCCCAAAAAGATCAAGGAGTTGGAGGATATGTCGTCACCTCGTTCAATTAAAGAAGTGTAGCGCCTAAACAGGAGGATCACTGCGTTATCTCGTTTCTTGTCACGGACGGGAGACAAGTACCTTCCTTTCTTCAAAATTCTCCGGGGAGCGCGCCACTCCGGGTTCCAGTGGACTGACGAGTGCCAGGCGGCCTTCGAACTTCTCAAACAATACTTGGCCTCACCACCGCTTCTGTCGAAGCCCGTCGCCGGAGAAACCCTGTTCCTATACCTGACAGTTTCACATACGACACTCAGCTCGGTACTCGTGAAAAACGAAGGAGGGGTACAACGGTCAGTATACTACCTCAGCAAAGTCCTCACCGATACCGAAACCAGGTATCCGGCAGCGGACAAGACAACCTTAGCTCTCATCTTCTCGGCGAGAAAACTTCGGCCCTACATCCAGGCTCATACAGTAAAAGTGTTGACTCAACTCTCGCTACGAACAATCCTCCAGAAACCAGAAGTCTCAGGGAGGATAGTAAAATGGGTCGTAGAGCTCGGCGAGTTTGACATCCAATTCCTGCCCCGGCCGGACATCAAGTCGCAAGTACTCGCCGACTTTGTTGTAGAGTACACCATCCCACCAGAAGCAACTCCTATCAAAGACACCACTAGCCCCCGCTGGACTCTCTACGTTGACAGTACTTCAGGAGCTGAAAGGGCAAGAGCAGGATTGCTCCTCATAAATCCCGATGAGATCACCTTAGATTACGGCCTCGGGTTAAAATTCCCCGCAACCAACAACATCGCGGAGTACGAGGCACTGATCGCCAGCCTCCGGCTCGCCATCGATTGCAAAGTAGAGAACCTGACGATTTACGCAGACTCCCAACTCATAGTCTCGCAAGTTGAGGGGGACTACGAGGCCAAGAATGACCCGATGGTGAAATATCTCGCGCTTGCGAGATTGCTCCTTCAGAAGATCTCGTCGTACCAAATCCTGCACATCCCCCGGGAGCAGAATTCTAGGGCAGATGCTCTATCTAAGCTTGCAACTTCACCCACCAGCTACCAATCCCGAAGGCGCCGAGTGGAAGAGATCGTGGTTCCAAGTATTCAAGGGCCATGGGAAATCGCACCCATCCACCAGGAAGAGTCGTCCTGGATTACCCCAATGCGAGCCTACCTCGAGCCCAGGCACCTCCCCGAGGACCGTCTGGAAGCAGGAAGATTACGGATGCGAGCGACATCATTCGCCATCGTGGACGGGGAGCTTTACAAACGGGCATTCTCAGGGCCCTATCTAAAGTGCCTACCGGCGGGAGAGGCGAACTATGCCCTACGAGAAGTACACGGGGGGATCTGCGGAGAACACCTAGGCGGAAAAGCTTTGGCCCAGAAGATACTGCGCCAAGATTTTTATTGGTCAACAATAAAGAAGGACGGAACCGAGCTAGTCCAAAAGTGCAGGAGTTGCCAGCTACACGCAAACGTACCTCATCAGCCCCCGATCGCGCTCTCCACACTCCAGAATGCGTGGCCATTCACACAATGGGGAATCGATCTCCTCGGCCCCCTACCTCTGGCATCTGGATAGAGGAAGTTCATCATCCTAGCCATCGACTACTTCACCAAGTGGGTAGAAGCGGAGCCCCTGGCCAAAATCACAGAAAAGAACGCCAAACAATTTGTCTGGAAGAGCATTATCTGCCGCTTCAGTATCCCAGCAACAATCATCGCCGACAACGACACTCAGTTCACCGGGAAATCCTTCACCAAGATGTGCGAGGACCTGAAAATCAATCTTCGCCACACGGCCGTTGCACATCCGCAAACCAACGGGCAAGTGGAATTCACGAACCGCACCATCCTCAAAGGGCTGAAGACGCGCTTAGAAGAAGCTGGGGGGCAATGAGTGGACGCACTACCAAGTGTACTATGGGCGTACCGCACGACAGAGAGGACTCCTACAGGAGAGACGCCTTATAACCTCTATTACGGTACTGAAGTCGTCATCCCCATCGACATCGGCGTTCCAAGCACCCGGGTGCTAACTTTCAATCCCAACAAGAATGACGAGCTGCTTCGGGAAAATCTCGACTTGATCCCCGAAATCCGAGACGATGCTGCCCAGCATGCCGCAACCTACCAAAGGCAAGTAGCCCGGCTCTATGATCGAAGGGTGAAGCCCAGACTAATCAATGTAGGAGATCTCGTCCTACGCAGCATCGAGGCGGCCGACAAAGGTCCCCAAGGAGATAAACTCCCACCAACTTGGGAAGGTCCGTACGTTGTCACTGCGGTCGTAAAACCCGGAACAAACAGGCTCAGAACAACGGAAGGGAAGACTCTACCACGCACCTGGAACGCCCAGAACCTGCGCCGCTTTTATCAGTAATATTAAGTCTTCTATCACGCAAAAAGTCGCGAGCTCAGAGTCGTGCAAACTTATCTTATATTATATATTATGTACAAAGTCGCGAGCTCAGACTCGTGCAAGATTATCTTCTATTACGAAAACGACACGCAAAATGATCATCTATTATGAAAAATATGTTTTGACATCTATATTCGATTAAGAAAAATCATTATTATCTTCTTCGCCCCCAAAAGCGCTTTTCATCAATCGTTTCGGGGCCCTGCCCTGGGGACTTCGCACCGCCGTCGATTGAAGGTTCGTCATTCTCCTCCGTTGTCGGGTCCCGACGTCGTAAGGGTCTGCCCCTCTTAGGTTCGCCCGCGGTTTGAATACACCCGCTATTCACCGGCCATTTTGGGGCCCTGCCCCGAGGACTTCCCATCGCCGTCGATTGAAGGTTCGCCCTTCTCCTCCGCCGTCGGGTCCTAGTGTCATAAGGGCGTGCCCCTCTTACGTTCGCCCACAGTTTGAATACATCTGCTGTTCACAGGCCATTTTGGGGCCCTGTCCCGAGGACTTCGTACCGTCGTCGATTGAAGGTTCGCCCTTCTCCTCCGGCGTCGGGTCCCGACATCGTAAGGGCCCACCCCTCTTACGTTCACCTACGGTTTGAATACCCCCGTTATTCACCGGCCAAATCTATATTATATTATGTAAAAGCCGCGGGATCAGACTCGCGCAAACTAATTTTTTACTATTAAAAAGTCGCGAGTTTAGACTCGCGCAAACTAATTTTTCATTATGTAAAAGCCGCGAGCCCCGACTTGCGCTAATTTATAATCTACTATGAAAAATCCGCGAGCTCAGGCTCGCGTAGACTCATCCGTTATTTTATGAAAAACCATCAAGCTACTCAGGTATCGACGCTAAACGGCAAGCTCGTCGCAATCTCCGACACAATCGCAGGGCAGCAAACCCGTAGCTGATCAAGGCGAGATAGAAGTTTCTCCCACAACTAGAGCCGAGCAATGACTTTCGGCGCGTCGCACGAAGATGTCAATAGTCGAAACCGCCGCAGAAAAGCCAAAAACCTCCGAACTCCTCCACGTGTTAATTAGGACTCCGAAGGTTTGGGTGGCTTATGATGTGCACCCGTAAAGACGACGTACATCCATAGCCTTGGGGTGCGTTTAGAGAAAGCCCCGCCAAGAGAGAATGGAGTTAGTGGGGATAAAATCCAACCCACGACCGCGAGAGCAGGAAAATCTGCTACAGACAGTTCACGCTCCGGCGTCACCAAGCACGACCAAGACCACGCCCCCGCCTCGACAAAGCGCGGGCTAACTGCACCCCCCGTCACGGGGGCACGGCTTAACCGCGCCGAGCCGCACCCCTAGGGGGTGCGGCAAGGGTGCGCCAAGCCGCACCCCATGAGGGGTGCGGCCAGGCCGCACCCCTCTCCGCATCGGGGTGCGGCCGAGCCCCCTCCCCCCTTCTGCAGAGGGCTCGCAGAAGGCTCGGCCGAGGTCGCGCCCCTCGACGGGTGTGATCGCGGCCCAATTCCTCTTTGGGGCGCGACTCCCCATTCCTCCATTCGCTCGGAACGCTCCGCGCTCGTAGCGCGCCCAGAACACTTACGTGTTCACTGCATGCTCAGAACGCTTCTTTGCGCGCTCAGAATGCATCCCCGTTCATTGCGCGCACAATACATTTCTAAGCGCGCTCAGAGCACTTTCGCATTCCCGACACGCTCGCAATTTGTCTTTCTAAATTCTCAGATTGCAGGAACGTCTCGTCGCCTTTTTCACCTTCAATGAAACTGCCAGAACTGCCCAAACTGCCCGAACTGACCGAAGGGCGAGACGGTCATTTACGAAAAATGGCGATCTGTGTGCTCCGGATCGACTAACGTGATTCGCCCGTCAGGTGGTTACGACGGCAAAATTACTGGGCTACCCCCGGCCAAAGCTATAAAAGGAGCCACAGACCTTCATTTCAGGGGACCTTGCCTTCTGCGCCCGAGAGAGCTCATTTGAAGAATTCCTCGGAATTCTCCTTCTGCGCTTGAAGATTTCCTTCGTGGGCTTGGAGATTTCCTTTCTCCCGAAAGGCGACTCAGCATTCTCACTTTTGTTCTCCCGAGCATTCTCACTTTTGTTCTCCACCGTACTCAGAAGGAAAAAAGACTTAGTTTTCCGAGAGGTGACATGTCACCTTCGGAATTCTCTCTCTCTCTCTATTATTGTAACGAGTCGTGGCCTGTCGCGCTCGAATTCTAAGTAACTGACTGTAACCCTCCAGAAGATAGTGAAGTTTGGCCGGCATAGCTCCGACCGCGTGATTTTTTATCCTTTCCAGGTTTTTCACGTTAAAATGTCTCAGTGTACTCAGCGAATCTCAAATTGACTGTTAGCGCGCTTAGCTCGCTTCAGAGCTGAAACAGTTCAAGTCGACCGGTCTACCAAGAGCACCCAAGCGACCCGCAACAAAACATTTTCAATTATGCAGGTAATACACTGAAATACTTGCATGCAGTTGATGGATCCGTGCGTCGAGAGTTTAAAATATTTTTTTGTAACGTTGGTTTGTAATATCTGAAAAACATTGAAATTTTATTTGGTATGTAGTGTGACGTTGATTTTAATTGTTTAAAACTATTTCAGGTATTGAACAAAGAAATTAAATTAATTACAAAAAATTAACCTTAAAAAACTCCATTTTTGTCAAACAGTTTGTACAAAACAGTTTATCAAAAGCTATGCAAACTTCATTTCACACAAACAGTTTTTTAACAAAACTCCGTTTTCCCAAAATAGCTCTTTTTCTATCAACAGCTATTCATCAGCAACGGCTCACCCAAACTGGCCCTTCGTTTGACACGGCTTATTTGCTCCGGTGAGTTGGGTCAAAAACGTCATTATCATAGATTGTATGGTTGGCAAGACAGAGGTTATGACCGCTACCAAGAAAATAAACTAGTTTTGAGCATAAAATGAATGAATTTTTGTAGGTGAGGTCGGGCGTTCACGAACGACGGTTCATGACCACCGCGTTCACGGCCGCCACCACGGCGCCAAACGAAGCTCAGGTGATGTGCTCACAATTAACATTAGGGGTGATGTAACTGTGTATAATTCCTGCTTTATAAATCTTCCATATATTATGGATTTGATAGGGGAGTAACCAATCATGCTGGTATTATAACAACACCTAACAATCTCTTGTACATAAACCAGCGAATACATATTGCTTTCATTGATCTCAATCAGTAACTAGCAAAGTATTTTCTTGACTTAATCACGAATTGTGCACCTCACGGGCGTGGATTAAGGCAGCCGGATTCGTCATAACTGGCATAAGAAAACCCTAGTTCGTAGAAATCGGAGTCGTCCTCATTGGGAGCCGGCCAAGTCGTCAATGGGAGTCGCCGCCGTCGTCACCGGGAGCCTCCGTCGTCGTCACCGGGAGCCGGCCCCGCATTCAGATCCTTGCCGCAAACTCATTTTCGACCTAGATTCAAGAACCCTAAATAAGATCGGACAAAAGCTAAACCCTGTTAGGGAAAAACGACGCCTACGGAAATCACAAGAATCGCAGAAAAATACGCAGACAAAAACACAGGGATTTTAATGTGAAAAAACCTCAAATCCGGGGAAAAACCATAACCACCCGCGCCCAGAAAATCCACTATGAAAAGGATCAAAGAAGAAAATTACACCTCTCTTCTTCCGCCGCTCCGCCTTCAGTTTTTCGATCAATCGTAACCCTAGGCCGAAAACAATGCCTTTTAAACATACAGTTACAAGCTCGACCAGCGAAATCGTGGTTGAGTGTTCAGTACTCCCAACGCAGTCAGGCTCCACAATCCAACAGACCCTACCGTCGGCGTAGTCGTCAATGAGTCTCATTATCTAATCCCAACCGCAAGGAGGTGGCGCGGCGGTTTCGAGGCAGAAGTGGCCTCGGTAGCAGTGCAGGCAGCGAGATGGAGACGAGGGCAGGAGTCGGGATACGAGGGTTTGAGATACGCGGATGGGAAATAGAGGGTTTGCTAATAGAATGACTTTAGGATTGAATTAATGGAGCTGGAAAAGTTGAACCCGATTTAATTTGGTTTGCTAATAGCTAAATCAAATTTGCTAATAACAACGTCCTAGAATAAGTGTATGGAATATTCTAGAGTATATGTACTCTTAATCATTTTGCTACCAGTAGATTATATGAGCTCGCATTGCTAGGGTCCATTCATGTGTATTTCCTCTGTGTACTTAGGCTCTGTTTGACGCGGTGGGGGCGACTGGAGAAGCAGTGGTGGGAAGCAGTGGGGGAATAATCAGCTGTTTTGCATAGTGGTGACAGAATCTGTGAAACTGTTTGGAAGAACAACATTTGCAATAGTGAAAAAACAGCGTTTGCAGAATATATATAACTTCTATATATAAATAATATTAATATATATAACTTATAACGTAATATATTTATATATATTATAATATATTATAAGTTTATGTATATTGGATTATAATATACGTTTAATATATTATATTATAATATATAATTTTCTTATATAAATTATATTATTATAACTATAATATAATATAAAAGTAATATAATATATAATAAAAAATATTTTTATATAAAAAAGTACAGCAGCGCTGCAGCCAAAAGGCTGCAGCGCTGCTGCTATTTCCCAGTCGCGGAAAATTTCTGCGACTGGGAAACAGCGGGCCACCGCTTATTTTAGCGGTGGCTGATGCCACCGTGGAGCCCCAAATAAATTGTTTGGCGCGGCTTTTTAGGAAGTGGCAGTCCCCCACTCCTAAAACACCGCGCCAAACAAAGCCTTATTTTTTTGCTCTCTTTATGTCGAGCTAGATTGTTGTCATAGGATGCATGCTTAATTATAACGTGACATCTAGTTGATAGGATCATGGCCATTTATAGGTGTTGTTGCGGGTCGCTTAGGGCTCTTGGTAGATCGGTCGAATTAAACCACCTTAACTCGGGAGCGAACCAAGCGCGCAAACAGTTAATTTAAGATTCGTTGAGTACACTGAGATTTTTTAGCGTGGAAAACTCGAAAAGGGTAAAAAACCACGTGGTCGGAGCTGCGCCGACCAAACTTCGACTATCTTCTGGGGGGTTACAATTAGAGATTTAGAAGTCGAGCGCGACAGGCCGCTGCTCGTTACAATATCAGAGAGAGAGAGAACGTTCTGAGGGCGACAGGCCACCTCTCGGAAAAAACTAAGTCTTTTCCTTCTGAGAATGGTAGAGAACGAAAGTGAGACAGCCTTGTCCGCTTTCCTCGAGACGAAAGTGAGACAGCATTGTCCGCTTTCGTGGAGACGAAAGTGAGAAAGCCTTGTCCGCTTTCGTGGAGACGAAAGTGAGAAAGCCTTTTCCGCTTTCGTGAAGACGGAAAACTTCAAGTCCGCGAGGGAGATCTTCAAGCGCCGAAGGAGAAATCCGTGGAAATCTTCAAGGAGCTCTCTCTGGGCATTCAGGCCGGATCCTCTCAAATGAAGCCGGGGGTAGCCCGGTAATTTTGCCGCTGTAACCACCATAACCACCTGAGAGGACGAATCATATTTTCCGGTTCAGAGCCCACGGATCACCATTTTTCGTAAATGACCATGCTGCCCTTCGAGGAAAGACGACAAGCTGTTCCTGAAAAGTGAGAAACTGAAAAGACAAAAAGTGAGCGAGCCGAGTCGGAAAAGTGAGCGAGTCGGAAATGTGTGCGTGCTAGAAAGACAAAAAGCGAGCGAGCCGAGTCGGAAAAGTGAGCGTGCTCTGAAGCGTTCTGAGCGCGCAACGAACATTGAAACGCTTTGGTCACGTTGTGAGGCGTTATGAGCGAACGGTGGAACGGAGAGTCGTGCCCCCTAAGGAGAAAGCGAACTCCGACCACACCCGGCGAGGGGATGCGGTTTGGCCGCACCCCCCATGGGGGGGTGCGGTTTGGCCGCACCCCACATGGTGGGGGGGGTGCGGTTTGGCCGCACCCCCCATGGGGGGGTGCGGTTTGGCCGCACCCCCCATGGGGGGGTGCGGTTTGGCCGCACCCCACATGGTGGGGGGGTGCGGTTTGGCCGCACCCCCCTATGGGGGCGCGGTTTGGCCGCACCCCCATGGGGGGGGGGGGGGGGGGGGGGGGGGCGGTTTGGCCGCACCCCCCTTTGGGGGGCGCGGTTTGGCCGCACCCCCCCTATGGGCTATGGGGGGTACGGCTGGGCCGCACGCCCTATGGGGGGGCGCGGCTTGGCCGACCTAGCCGCACCCCACGTGGGTGGGGGGCGGGCTATCCGCACCCCACTTGGTGGGGTGCGGACGCACCTCGGTAGCGGGGCGCGGCTCCGTGCACTCCCGGCGCCGTTTACGGTGTGACGTGCTTGCGCGACGGATCCTCCACTTCCGCGATCATGGGCTTGACTGCTGGCCCCACCTCTCTTTAGCGGAATTTTCTCTATACGCACCTCAAGGCCTTTATGGATATGTAACATAAGCCCCCCAAACCTTCGGAGTCCGAATCTCTGTGCGAGGAGTTCGGAGGTTTTGATTTTTCCGTGGCGGCTTTATCCACTGCTCTATTCACGGCGCCTTGGGTAGGAATTGCCGTCGAAGGGTGAGTGTGTGGTTGACTTTGTTTCTTTGTTCTGGTTAGGCGTTTCTCGCTCTGCGCTGAGTTGTGATAGCCCCCTGATGGTCCTGCTGCCCTGGTTGCTGACGAAGTGTTGATTGAGGGAAGACGCTTTAAGTTGGCCGGTGAAGGGCGTTGGATCCCTGAGATTGTTGCTGGCTTGCTGCCTAGCAATGATATCCGAATAGGTTGAGTGCTTTCTGCAAAATAACAGATGAACTTGCGCGGTTCTGAGCCCGCGGATTTTATAGAAAATTAGCTTGCGCAAGTCTGTGTTTGTGGCTTTTTTGCACGAGTCTGTGCTCGCGGCTTTTTTGCACGAGTCTATGCTTGCGGCTTGGCCGGTGAATAGCGGGTGTATTCAAACCGAGGGTGAACGCAAAGGGGGCAGGCCCCTACGACACCGGGACTCGACGGCGGAGGAGAAGGGCGAACCTTCAATCGACGGCTGTGCAAAGTCCCCGGGGCAAGGCCCTGAAGTGGCCGGTGAATAGCGGGTGTATTCAAACCGGGGGTGAACGCAAGGGGGGCAGACCCCTACGACACCGGGACTCGACGGCGGAGGAGAAGGGCGAACCTTCAATCGACGGCGGTGCAAAGTTCCCGGGGCAAGGCCCCGAAGTGGCCGGTGAATAGCGGGTGTATTCAAATCGGGGGCGAACGTAAGGGGGGAAGGCCCCTACGACGCCGGGACTCGGCGGCGGAGGATAAGGGCGAACCTTCAATCGACGGCGGTGCAAAGTCCCCGGGGCAGGGCCCCGAAGTAAAAAAAATTTCTTTATTTAATATAGGTGGCAAAGTATATGCATATTTTCATAATAAGAAGTTGTTTTACACATTGTTTTTTCAATATATGATGGGTTCGCACGAGTCTGAGCTCGCGGCTTAGTACATAACATGAGATAAGATAGATTTGCACGAGTCTGAGCTCGCGACTTAGTACATAACATGAGATAAGATAGATTTGCACGAGTCTGAGCTCGCGGCTTAGTACATAACATGAGATAAGATAGATTTGCACGAGTCTGAGCTCGCGTCTTAGTACATAACATGAGATAAGATAGATTTGCACGAGTTTGAGCTCGCGGCTTTGCATACATAATATAGGATAGATTTGCACTAGTATGAGCTCACGGCTTCCTTCTTGATAGAAGACTTGATGTTACTGATAGAAGCGGCGCAGGTTCTGGGTGTTCCAGGTGCGTGGTAGAGTCTTTCCTTTCGCTGTTCTGAGCCTGTATGTTCTGGGTTTTACGATCGCAGTGACAACGTACAGACCTTCCCAGGCGGGTGAGAGTTTATCTCCTTGAGGGCCCTTTCCAGCCGCCTCGATGCTGCGCAGGACGAGATCTCCTATGTTGATTGGTCTGGGCTTCACCCTTCTGTCATAGAGCCGGGCTACGCGCCTTTGGTAAGAGGCGATACGCTGGGCGGCGGCGTCCCGAACTTCGGGGATTAGGTCAAGGTTTTCCCGAAGCAGTCCGTCATTCTTGCTGGGATCGAAGGTTAGCACTCGAGTGCTCGGAATGCCGATGTCGATGGGGATGACCGCTTCAGTACCGTAACAGAGGTTATATGGCGTCTCTCCTGTGGGAGTCCTCTCTGTTGTTCGATATGCCCATAGTACGTTTGGGAGAGCGTCTACCCATTGTCCCCCGGCTTCTTCCAGGCGCGTCTTCAATCCTTTGAGGATGGTGCGGTTCGTAACTTCTACTCGTCCGTTGGTTTGCGGATGTGCTACGGCGGTATGACGGAGGTTGATCTTCAGGTCCTCGCGCATCTTAGTGAAGGACTTCCCGGTGAACTGAGTGTCGTTGTCGGCAATGATTGTTGCGGGGATACCGAAGCGGCAGACGAAGTTTTTCCAGACAAATTGTTTAGCGTTCTCTTCTATGATTTTGGCTAGGGGTTCCGCTTCTATCCACTTGGTGAAGTAATCGATGACTAGAATGATAAACTTTCTCTGTCCGGAAGCCAGAGGTAGGGGGTCGAGGAGGTCGATTCCCCATTGCGCGAACGGCCACGCGCTTTGGAGTGTGGAGAGCGCGACCGGGGGCTGATGAGGCACGTTGGCATGCAGCTGACAGCTCCTGCATTTTTGGACCAGCTCGGTCGCGTCCTTCTTCATTGTCGGCCAATAGAAGTCTTGGCGCAGAATCTTTTGTGCCAACGCCTTTCCGCCTAGATGTTCTCCGCAGACTCCCCCGTGCACTTCTCTGAGGGCGTAGTCTGACTCGCCCGCCGGTAGGCACTTTAGATATGGTCCTGAGAATGCCCGCTTGTAGAGCTCCCCGTCCATGATAGTAAACGATGATGCCCGCATTCGTAATCTGCGTGCTTCTAGGCGGTCTTCAGGGAGGCGTCCGTGCTCGAGGTAAGCTCGTAAGGGAGTCATCCAGGATGACTCTTCCTGGTGGATGGTCGCGACCTCCCACGGTCCTTGAATACTCGGAATCACGATCTCTTCTATTCGGCGTCTTCGAGACTGGAAGCTGGAGGGTGAAGTTGCGAGCTTGGAAAGAGCATCAGCCCTGGAATTCTGCTCCCGGGGAATGTGCAGAATTTGATATGACGGGATCTTCTGGAGGAGTAATTTTGCGAATGCGAGGTATTTCGCCATCTGGTCGCTCTTGGCCTCGTAGTCTCCTTCGACTTGTGAGACTACGAGTTGAGAGTCCGCGTAGATAGTTAGGTTCTCTACTTTGCAATTGATGGCGAGTCGAAGACCGGCGATCAGCGCCTCGTACTCTGCAATGTTGTTTGTCGCGGGGAATTTTAACCGGAGTCCGCAATCCAAGGTGATCCCATCGGGACTTATGAGGAGCAGTCCTGCTCCGGCCCCTTCAGCTCCAGAGGTACCGTCGACATAGAGAGTCCAACGGGGGCCAGTGGTGCCTTCGACAGGTGCTGCTTCTGGTGGGATGGTGTATTCCGCGACAATGTCGGCGAGTACTTGCGACTTGATGTCCGGTCGGGGCAGGAATTGAATGTCAAACTCGTCGAGTTCCACGACCCACTTCACTAGTCTTCCTGAGACTTCTGGTTTCTGGAGGATTGCTCGTAGTGGGAGTTGTGTCAACACTTTTACTGTATGAGCCTGGAAGTAGGGCCGAAGCTTCCTCGCCGAAAAGACAAGGGCCAAGGCTGTCTTGTCCGCTGTTGGATATCTGGTTTCGGTGTCGGAGAGGACTTTGCTGAGGTAGTATATTGGTCACTGCACCCCTCCCTCATCTTTTACGAGCACCGAGCTAAGTGACGTAGGCGATACAGCCAGGTATAAGAATAGAGTTTCTCCGGGGGTGGGCTTTGACAGAAGCGGTGGTGAAGCCAGGTATTGTTTGAGTAGTTCGAACGCCACCTAGCACTCGTCGGTCCACTGAAAGCCGGAGTGGCGCGCTCCCCGGAGGATTTTGAAGAAGGGGAAGTACTTGTCTCCCGTTCATGACCAGAAACGGGATAGCGCAGCGATCCTCCCGTTCAGGCGTTGCACTTCCTTAATTTAGCGAGGTGGAGACATATCCTCCAACGCCTTGATCTTCTCGGGGTTGGCCTCGATCCCCCGATGGGTTACCATGAAACCCAAGAACTTTCCCGCCGTCACACCAAATGCACATTTGCTGGGGTTGAGCCGCATCTGGAAGCGGCGGAGAAGCTGAAAGCACTTTCCCAAGTCTCTCAAGTGGTCGCAACGGTGGACGCTTTTGACTAACATGACGTCCACGTACACCTCCATTGTTTCTCCAATGAGGCTCTTGAAGATCTTGTTCATCAGTCTTTGGTAGGTGGCTCCGGCGTTCTTAAGGCCGAACGGCATCACTTTGTAGCAGTAGACTCCTCTGTCGGTGCGGAAGGCGGTATGTTCCTCGTCCGCGGGATTCATCCTTATCTGGTTGTAGCCGGAATAAGCATCCATGAAGCTAAGTAGCTCGTGTCCGGCAGTCGCGTCGACGAGCTGGTCGATCCTCGGGAGGGGGAAGCTGTCCTTTGGACATGCCTGGTTCAGATTGCTGTAGTCGACGCACATTCTCCATTTCCCGGAGGCCTTTTTCACCATGACCACGTTGGCAAGCCACGTGGGGTATTCCGCTTCGCGTATGAATCGTGCTTCTAGGAGTTTTTCTACTTCCTCTTTGATTGCCTTCAACCGCTCGGGGGCAAAGTTCTTCTTCTTTTGGATTACAGGTCGGCAGGCGGGGTTGATATTTAGAGAGTGATAAATGACTTCGGGATCTACCCCGGGCATGTCTTCTGGGCTCAAAGCAAAAATGTCTTCGTTCTCCTGCAGAAAGGTTGTGAACTCTTCCCGCTCTTCTTGTGACAAGAGCGACCCGACCTGAACAGCCCGAGTCGGGTCTCGTTGGGAGAGCGGTACTTCTACTAGCCCTTCGACGGGCGCTCCTCGCTGCAGTGTAGCTTCGTCTCGCATATCGAAGTTATTGATGTTGAGAGCGGTTGCCTTTGCTGACTGAGCTTGCTTCAGATACCAGGTTCTGGCTGCCTCCCGGTTCCCTCTCACGACCCCTATGCCGGCGACGGTCGGGAACTTCAAGGCCAGATGCGGAATTGATGGGACTGCTCCAAAGATAGACTGGAGTGGTCTCCCGAAGATGGCATTGTAGGCGGAAGTGGATTCCACCACCACGAACTGGATGTTGTATGTTGACTGTTTCGGAAACTCGCCCAATGTGACTGGGAGAGTGATCATGCCTTGAACAGGGACAGGTCGATTGTCGAAGCCGTAGACGGGCCCGGCTGCAGGGCTGAGCTGGTCCTTTGTGAGCTTCAAACTTTTCAAGGTAGAAAGGAACAGAACATCAACTGAGCCTCCACTATCGACCAATATCCTTCTCACGTTAAAGCAGGGGTCCCCGATCCCTGCACTGATTATGAGGGGATCCTGGTGCGGTAATCGTAATCCTTGCAGGTCTTCTTCTCCGAAGGCGATCGTAGTGTCCTGTTTGAGCTTCTTGTCTTCGTGGTCTCTTGGGGGTTTGGCAATCGAGAGGATTTGCGCCGCTAGGACGGGAGGTCCAGCGATCGTTTCGATTTCCCCCACCATCGGTCTTCCTCCTTCCGCGCCCCGGGGAGCGGGAGGCTGCACCCTTGCATCCCTAGGCTGTTGATGCTGATTGGGGACCTGGCCTTACAGGAATCTCCCTAGGAGTCCCTGACGGACGAGACGTTCGATTTCGTCTTTAAGTCTAGTACATTCTTCAGTGGTATGCCCGGTTCCCCGATGGAACTCGCAATACCTGGACTGATCGCCCCTTGGGTTTGGGGCTAACGCCCGAGGTGCGCGGAGCTCTGGGTTGTTCTGAATGGCATAGAGTACGTTTGTTCTGGTAGTATTAAACAGAGTGTAGACCCAGGTCTCTTCGGGGGTCGCAGCGACGTTCGTCGTTACGGCGTCCCTCGTCACGCCGCTCTTCTCGTCCGCGAGGGGCTTGATCTGACCCCCTCTTTCTTCCTTGGCTACCTTCGAACTGCCGACGGTGCGCCTCGATGGCCTCGTCAGCAGCAATCTGAGCTTCAACCCGATGAACGAGGTCAGGGTAACTTGGCACGGTTTCTCTCATTAGGGCCGAGTAGAAACCACTCGGGCGGAGGCCTCTGAGGAAAACTCCTCGCAGGAGTTCGGGGTCGACTCCCAGAATTTGTCGAGCCTCAGAGGTGAAGCGTCGGAAAAAGTCCTTCAAAGTTTCTCCGTCGTTCTGGCGGATTCCCGAGAGATGGGAGGGATCTCGGACAATCCTACGATTGGCTATGAACCGGTCCACGAACTGCTGCGCTATTTCTGCGAAGTTGTTGATGGCCCCATCTCACAGGGAGTGGAACCAAGTGCGTGCTTGTCCCTTCAGGGTTGCTGGGAACACTTGACAAAGGAGTTGATCAGGGGCACTGTAAATCCTCATAACGGTGGTGAAGTGATTGACGTGTTCCAGGGGGTCGTCCGTCCCATCGAACGTTTCGATCTTGGGAAGCTTGAAGCCGTTCGGAATTGGATGAGCCAAGACTTGAGGCGATAGGGGGGATCCGCAGTGTCCGGGACGGCGAGCGAGAGTCGCGCGTCGTACTGCTTGGGCGTACTCTTCTCTATCATGTCGCGTATTTCCTCTCGCGTGGTTCTTTCCACTGCTCGGGCGGGAGCAGCTCTTCCTTGGCGGGGGTGATGAGGGTCAGCCTCCGGTCCTCTGACCGGCGGAGCAGGTTGTGCGGAGCTTGCAGCGTCAGATAAATCTTCAGAGACTTCATCTTCCCGAACGGCTCCCTCGACCGGAGCATGATTCGGAGCCGGGGGTGGCGGAGCGTTTGATGCTGGAGGTTGAATGGGAACTCGAGGTGCCCCTAGGATTCTCATGAGAGTCAGCATCTCGGCTTGTTGCTCTTCCATTTTCTGAATGCGACCTTCCAGAACCGTCGCAGGCATAAGCACTGCCTCTTCTGCGAGAGGCGCATTGACGAGCGAGTGGGAGGGAGCTGGGTCGATGCGTCCTTCTGGCATTGATCCTTCAGTAGTGTGAGCACTCTTCCTTGCCATTGCAGTTGGCCTTCAAAGAGTTCTGGGAATGTTCCCACAGACGGCGCCAAACTGTTGCGGGTCGCTTAGGGCTCTTGGTAGACCGGTCGAATTAAACCACATTAGCTCGGGAGCGAACCAAGCGCGCAAACAGTTAATTTAAGATTCGTTGAGTACACTGAGACTTTTTAGCGTGGAAAACTCGGAAAGGGTAAAAAACCACATGGCCGGAGCTGTGCCGACCAAACTTCCACTATCTCCTGGGGGGTTACAATTAGAGATTTAGAAGTCGAGCGCGACAGGCCACAGCTCGTTACAATATCAGAGAGAGAGAGAGGGAGAGAGAACGTTCCGAGGGCGACAGACCACCTCTCGGAAAAAACTAAGCCTTTTCCTTCTGAGAACGGTAGAGAACGAAAGTGAGACAGCCTTGTCCGCTTTCGTGGAGACGAAAGTGAGACAGCCTTGTCCGCTTTCGTGGAGACGAAAGTGAGAAAGCCTTGTCCGCTTTCGTGGAGACGAAAGTGAGAAAGCCATGTCCGCTTTCGTGAAGACGAAAGTGAGAAAGCCTTGTCCGCTTTCGTGGAGACGAAAGTGAGAAAGCCTTGTCCGCTTTTGTGAAGACGGAAAACTTCAAGTCCGCGAGGGAGATCTTCAAGCGCCGAAGGAGAAATCCGTGGAAATCTTCAAGGAGCTCTCTCTGGGCATTCAGGCCGGATCCTCTCAAATGAAGCTTAGGGGGTCCTTTTATAGTTTTGGTCGGGGGTAGCCCGGTAATTTTGCCGCTGTAACCACCATAACCACCTGAGAGGACGAATCATATTTTCCAGTTCAGAGCCCACGGATCACCATTTTTCGTAAATGACCATGCTGCCCTTCGAGGAAAGACGACAAACTGTTCCTGAAAAGTGAGAAACTGAAAAGACAAAAAGTGAGCGAGCCGAGTCGGAAAAGTAGGCGAGTCGGAAATGTGGGCGTGCTAGAAAGACAAAAAGTGAGCGAGCCGAGTCGGAAAAGTGAGCGTGCTCTGAGCGCGCTCAGAAGCGTTCTGAGCGCGCAACGAACATTGAAACGCTTTGGTCATGTTGCGAGGCGTTCTGAGCGAACGGTGGAACGGAGAGTCGCGCCCCCTAAGGAGAAAGCGAACTCCGACCACACCCGGCGAGGGGATGCGGTTTCGGCCGCATCCCCCGCGGAAGGAGACTCGGCCACATCCCTCCATGGGGGGTGCGGTTTGGCCGCATCCCCGGGGGGGGGGGGGGGGGGGGGGGGGGGGGGTTGGCCGCACCCCCCTATGTGGGGGGGGGGGGGGGGGGGGGGGGGGGTTGGCCGCACCCCCCTATGGGGGGGGGGGGGGGGGGGGGTGTGCGGTTTGGCCGCACCCCCCTATGGGGGTGGGGGGGTTTGGCCGCACCCCCCTATGGGGGGGGGGGGGGGGTGCGGTTTGGTCGCACCCCCCTATGGGGGGGGTGCGGTTTGGCCGCACCCCCCTATGGGGGCGCGGTTTGGCTGCACCCCCCATGGGGGGGTGCGGTGGGCCGCACCCCCCATGGGGGGGTGCGGTGGGCCGCACCCCCCTATGGGGGGCGCGGCTGGGCCGCACCCCCTAGGGGGGGGGCGCGGCTTGGCCGACCTGGCCACACCTCACGTGGGTGGGGGCGGGCTATCCGCACCCCACTTGGTGGGGTGCGGACGCACCTCGGTAGCGGGGCGCGGCTTCGTGCACTCCCGGCGCCGTTTACGGTGTGACGTGCTTGCGCGACGGATCCTCCACTTCTGCGATCATGGGCTTGACTGCTGGCCCCACCTCTATTTAGCGGGATTTTCTCTATACGCACCCCAAGGCCTTTATGGATATGTAACATGTGTATATACATCTATCAGTATAAGAACAAAAAAAAAGGCAATTGTTATCCGCAGACCATAAATGGCTATCAGCACACCAATTTTTTCTAGTTTACAAATTTTTAACCGCAGACCAATTTTAGACTTGAACATTCAATATCTTTGTTCTCCTGAGCATGGTCTAACAACGAAGGAACATCTCTGGCGACCTTCTGAGCACTTCAATTTGTGCACGGATCGTGATTCGTAAAATAAATACGTGGATCGAGACTGAGTTGAGGAAGAAAGACGATTTCACCACCGTTCATGTGATTTCAGTTTGTTTGGGAGAGAGTAACCCTAGCTATATAAATCTTCCCAAACAAACCCTAGCTATCTAAATCTTCCCAAACAAAACGAAATCGCATGAGCGGTGAAGAAATCGTGTTTCTTCCTCAACTCGATCTCTATCTGTGAATTTTTTTTTTTACGAATCACGATCCGTGCACACAATGAAGTGCTCAGAATTAAGGTCGTTAGAGACGTTCCTTCGTTGTGGGGCCCTGCTCAGGCGAACAAAGATATTGAATGCTCAAGTCTAAAATTGGTCTGCGGATAACAATTTGTAAACTAGAAAAGATTGGTCTGCGGATAGCCATTTATGGTCTGCGGATAACAATTCCCAATAAAAATTATATAATAAAATGAAAAGTAAACTTTAATAGATTATTTTCACGATAATGTCCTACATTCGCAGCGTGCAATGATAATGCTCAACCATCATTCAAGTGACAGCATAGAGCATTACGTTAGTCAGATACTACACACAATGAGACCACCACCACTAGTACATGTAAACATATTATTTTCTCTTGATTTTACAGTATCCACACACAAATAGACCAATCAATGTTATGCGAATAATTGTAATTTTGAAAGTTAGAGGAGTTGCAAACTATATATATGAGTGACAGAGACACGGGACTCTGCTCTACGGTCAATCGTGGCAGTACCTCAATCCTGACAATATCTCGCCCATGCCGTGTCAGCCGCTCACAAATTTTATAAAAATTTATATTAAAAAATTGAAATGTATATTAACAAACACGGGGCTCCGCCCCTACGGCCATCACGACAGTACCTCGATCCCAAAAATATCTCGTCCATGCTGTGCCTGCTGCTCGCAAATTTTGTTAACGATGATTAATAATTTATAAAAATTTATATTAAAAAATTTTAAATATATATTAATAAAAATTTAAATTAATATAAATAATTAAATTAGGATGGTCATCTCTCTGCCCTCTCTCCTCTCTCTCGTTTGCCCTCTTTCTCTCTCTCTCTCCTTCGCCCTCTCTCTCTCTTCTCTCTCCTCTTTTTAATTATTAATAAATTTTAAATTAATATAAATAATTAATTATGATGGCGCTCTCTCCTCTCTCTCTCTCTCATTCTCTCTCTTCTTTAATTTTTTAAAAGCGGTGGATTTAAATTAATATAAATAATTAAATTAGGATGGTCATCTCTCTGCCCTCTCTCCTCTCTCTCTTTTGCCCTCTTTCTCTCTCTCTCTCCTCTCACACCTCTCTCCCCACTCTTTCTCCGCATGACAAAAATGAAATGATGATTCTCTCCCCCTTACTCTCCTCTCTCTCCACTTTCCCTCTCTCTCTACTCATAAAAGAGTTAATTTTTTTAAAATTATAAGGGTATAATGGTCATATTTAATGTTTAACTAAAGACATGTTCTCTTTTTTAATAGGGTGATGTTAAAGGCACACCTATAATGGCTATATGCACACCAATTCAAAAATTAAAACACCTCAATAATCAGCTCATATCCAATGTTAAAGGCAGGCCCCCGATAAAACCCTAAAATCATTTCCGCCGCTCTCATTTCCGCTCTCGCCTCTCTGTCGCTCTCGCCTCTCTCGTTTCCGCCTCCAAGCTCACCGCCATTTCCTCGTTTCCATCTCATCGTCGGTTCTGCATCTCCATTTCCACACATCGCCGGTTCTGCATCTCCATTTCCACGCATCGCCGGAGGTCTGTCGCCATTTCCCCGTATCGCCGGAGCTCACAAGCTTGAAGCCGATTTCAAGTTACCCCCATCGCAGGTTGATCACGTGGCGCCATTTTGCTCACCGCCGATTTCAAGCTACCCCCCATCGCCGGAGCTCACAAGGTTGATCACGTATCGCCGGAGGTCTGTCGCCATTCCTGAACTCACTCTTTGTTTCATCCAGATCACACTTCCATTTTTTCCTGAACTCATGTATTTTTCCTCAACTCACCGCCAGATCTCACTTCAAATTTTTTTTTCATTTTTCTTAACAGTGGCTGGTTTTCCTGCACTCCAGAAGCCACATTCCATTGTCATTTCGCTGCTGGAAGCCCGATTTCGCCGCCATTTTGCTGCCGGAAGCTCATTTTCGGTATCTGGTAATCTATTGCCCGAGCTCCTTTGTTGTGTTAGTTCCAATAATAATAATATGTCTGCGCGTGTCAGGACCGACTCGGAACGACCTGTCGGGTACCGTGTCACTAGGGTTTTGCTCTACGCTGGAGATACTATAAATACCCATTCCACATGTTGATGAGGTATTGTAGAATATCTTGAGCAGAGCAATTACATTCTCAAGATACGTTTTTTCGGATTAGGGTTCCGCTCAAGTTTTTTTTGCACCGTCTCTGTTTTCCGTGTGCAGATCGGGAGAAGGAGATCGAGGAATCCACCGTCGCAATAGATTTCTTTGGCTGCCGGATCGTGAATCGCACGGAAAAACTTTGCCGGTTTTCACGATCGCCGCCCAGCCATCGTGTGCCGATCTAGAGGAGTCTCCGTGTTTTGCTGATCGGAAGCCCGTCCCCCTGTTATCTTCTCCACGATTGAGGAAAACCAGGATTGTGGCTGGAATCCTGCGCGCTGCCAGATCTGCGGCGGAAAGTGCCGCTGCTTGCAGATCGAGTAAGTATTGAATCTCAGATCGCCGCCGGGCCGGTTTCGGAAAAAAGGGGAGGAGCAGCCCCGATCTCTGATCGCCGGAGGGAAGGTCGTCGTTCTCAGGGGTGTTGTGCCGGAGGGAAGGTCGTCGTTCTCAGGGGTGTTACAGATCGCGACTGCCTCCTTCGATCCGGTGGTTTCAGGCTCGTTTTCCATTCGCCGTTTCTGGATTGCTCCTGTTGTCGAGCGAAGAAGATACCGCTGCTGTAATACTGTTTTCTCTTACCTGATCTGCAAGCTGCCGATCAAAGGAAATTTTGGAGTAGATTGGATTGTAGCCTTAGATCTGATTCAGATCCAGAATTTTTCCTGTGACATTGCCCATATCTGCAGAAAATCCGATCCAGATTGCTTGGATGTCCACTTTTGCTCAAGGAAGAGGAAGCCAGATCCAAGGCAAAACTCCTATTCTGCAAGTTTTGTTTCGGATTGCGGTCGACGTGGAAATTTTTGCTTGCACCGAGTATTGCCGCTTGGAGGAGCACACTAATTTTGGATCTGATCTGAAGCATATTAGCTCGCCGCTACTCTGCGCATCAGGTGATTTGTTTCAGTTTTTCTATTTTTAGAATTCTGCTGCGATGTCGAAGAAAAGTGCGCTCGACGTCACCAAGCTGCAGTCGTTCGACGCGTCCGATTTCCTCAGTTGGAAAATTCAAGTCCAACTCGGAATGAAGGAACGCGGCATCTTTTACAATGTCCAGAGCGATTTTGCGTCTTCTAGCGAGGGTGTAGACGAATATCAGTGGACCAAGGATGAGGATTTCTGCAGGGACTACCTGTTGAATTCCCTCAATCCTCGTCTCGCACTGACCTACCACGCTTACAAGACTGCAAAGGAAATCTGGGATCGTCTCAACGCACATTTTCAGAAGGAGGAGGTGTTGTCCAAATCGCTCATTGGGGAGAAGTTCTTCAACTTCCGCCTCAAAGCGAATCTGCCGATCACCTCCCAAATCATAGAGCTGGAAAATCTGCGCAATAAGCTGGAGGACGATCAGTCGAAGATGGACGACAATCTGTTCGTGTACTTGATCCTGAGCAAGCTACCTGCGGAGTGGCTGACATTCAAGACGGAGATGCGCAGGCGGAAGGAGAAGATTACTCTGGATGAACTCAAAAGGTTCATTCACATCGAGGACCAGAACATCGCTGGAAAGAGCGCGGAGCAGGTTGCTCAGCCCCCACAGGCTGTCAACTTCGTTTCTCGACCTAATAAGCCTCCTCGGAAGCCCCCGACACCTAAAGTTGACACTCTTGCCCAGTTGGCTGTCAAGAAGCCTTCTCTCAAAAGGAAGAAGGGTAAATGCAACAACTGCGGCAAGTGGGGTCACTGGGCTGCTGACTGTAGGGGTCCGAAGAAGCAAAAGGATGAAGCTCCACCTCAGGCGGCAAACATGGTGGTCGATACTTCTGATCCCAAGTACTTTGTGGCTATGATCGGGAGCAATCACCGCAGTGCGTCTTCTGAGTGGTGGCTGGACAGCGGTGCTACCTGTCACGTTACAAATGACAGAGGTCTTCTCACTGACGTCAGAGCAGTCCGAGACAGAGTTGAGAATTGCAATGGAGGAGCGACAGTCGTCACTCATGCTGGGACGGCAAAGCTCGTCCTCTCTTCAGGTAAAATTTAATTTTGCAAAATGTTAAATTAGTTCCTAATTTAATCAAAAATTTAATTTCTATGAGCTTGTTAGATAAGTCCGGAATGTCCTTCACAACCATTAGCGGTAGAATAACACTGTCTGTTAATTCACATTATTTTGGTTGCGCTTACTTAATCAATGGAATGTATAGACTTAGCCTAGAAAACGAGTGCATAAATCAAGTGAGTTCGTCTCTGTTAGATCCAAAGCTACTTCACAATAGACTTGGACACGTTCACTATAAAAAGATGTGCGATCTAGCTAAGAGTCACAACATTCCGTTAGATTTCTCTATTCTATTTGATAGGTGCGAGGTTTGTGCCCAAACCAAAATAACTAGAAACCCTTTCAAGACCGTTTCTAGGAGTACACAACTTTTGGAATTGATTCATTCCGACCTCTGTGACTTTCGGAGTCATGCCACTAGAGGGGGAAGGAAGTATCTAATTACCTTCATTGACGATTTCTCCAGATTTTGTCATGTCTACCTATTGAAATCGAAAGACGAGACATTCGAGGCCTTCAAAATCTTCAAATCTCGGGTAGAAAACCAGTTAAATCTGAAGATTAAGAGACTTAGAAGTGATCGAGTAGGAGAATACACTGCAACTGGGTTTAGGGAGTTTTGTGCCACTGAGGACATAATCCTTGAAACTACAGCTCCTTACTCACCCCAATCAAATGGCGTTGTTGAGCGTAAGAATAGAACTTTAACGGAGATATTAAATTCTATGCTCCTGACCGCTGGCATGCCCAATTCCTTCTGGGGGGAAGCAGTCCTTACTGCAAATCACATTCTGAATAGAGTGCCTCACTCAAAGCTCAGTTCTACTCCTTATGAGATGTGGCACGGTCATCCTTGTAGATATAACACTCTTAAGACTTGGGGCTGTATCGCCTATGTGCGTATACAAGACCTTAAAAGACCTAAGGTGGGACCTAGAACGACAACCTGCGTCTATCTAGGCAGTGCAGAAGACAGTGCAGCTGACCGATTTCTGGATCTATCCACTAATTCAGTGATAGAGTCTAGAGATGCTATCTTCTTTGAGCATAAATTTATCAAAGATCATGGCCTGACCGTTCCTGGATCTACTGACATGATCTTAGAGTTTACGGTAGAACCCGAAGCTGGCCCCTCTGGCACTGCTCTCCAACCTCTAGAGGTCGAACCTGTTCCTCTTAGAGTATCTACAAGAGATCGAATCCCTAAGGATTTTGGTGAGAACTTCGTCATCTACCACTTAGAGGATGATCCATTTTCCTATCAGGAAGCGATGAGATCGAGAGATGCGTTAATGTGGGCAGAAGCCATCGACGATGAGATGAACTCGCTGCTACAAAATAATACCTGGCATCTAGTGGACCTACCGAAAGGAGCTAAATTCCTGGGATGCAAGTGGGTACTGAAGAAGAAACTACATAGTGATGGGTCTATAGCCAGATACAAAGCACGTCTAGTAGCTAAGGGTTATATACAACAAGGGGGAATCGACTATTTTGATGTCTATTCACATGTGTGTCACCTATCTACCATTAGAATTCTTCTAGCCTTAGCCTCCATCGAGAATTTCATCGTCCATCAGATGGACGTGAAAACAGCTTTTTTGAATGGAGAACTAAATGAAGAGATCTACATGGCACAACCTGAAGGTTATGTCCATACAGATCTAAAGGATAAAGTGTGCAAACTCGATAAATCTATCTATGGGCTTAAACAAGCACCTAAGATGTGGCACATGAAGTTTGATCAAGTGGTAAAGAGCTTTGGATTTCAGTCCAGTCTCTCAGACAAGTGTCTCTATTACCGCTCGATGTCAAACCAGACAATCATCATATGTCTATATGTGGATGACATGTTGATCCTGGGGTCAGACATAACTGTCGTGAGGGATATTAAGTCCGCTCTCGCCAAAACGTTTGATATGAAGGACCTTGGTCCCGTCGATACCCTACTAAGTATGAAAGTAAGAGTAGACAAGGGATGTGTCACTCTGAGTCAAGCTCACTACAAAGAGCAGATTCTTAATTCCTGGGGTTATAAAGATTGTAGGCCTGTTGAAACGCCAACTGATCTGAACGTCAAGCTGAGTCCGAATGAAGGAACAAGCGTTGATCAAGTCAAGTACTCAAAGATCATTGGAAGTCTCATGTACGCCACAAGCTGCACTAGACCTGACATTGCTTTCTCCGTAAGCATGCTAAGTCGCTTTACCAGTAGTCCAGGCAAAGAGCATTGGGATGCCCTAGATAGGCTGATGAAGTATCTCAAAGGTACTAAAGACCACGCTCTGTGCTACACTGGTCACCCTCCTACTTTGGAAGGTTACTCTGATGCCTCATGGTGTTCAGAAGTCTCAAACAGCAAGTCCACAAGTGGATTTATATTCACATTGGGTGGCGCTTAAGTTACTTGGAAGTCCAAGAGACAGGCATGCATAGCTTTGTCGTCTATGGAAGCCGAGTTATTTGCCTTAGCTTCAGTTGGTGAAGAGGCAGACTGGATCAGGAATTTGATCTTAGACATTCCCTTGTCTAGAGTTCAAATCAATTCTTTAAGCCTATACTGTGATAATCAGGCTGCAGTCCAAGTTGTTAAGAATGTCCTCTTTAACACTAAGAGACGACATGTACGACTGAGACACGCCCTATTGAATTATTTTAAATAACAAGGTGTTATTACTTTGGTCGACGTGCGATCGAAGGATAATCTAGCTGATCCACTGACAAAAGGAATGCCCCGAGACCGTTCAATCAAAACAGTGGGGGAAATGGGACTCAAAGCGGTTTGAAACCAGCCTAAGTCCGAATGTTTTGATTCCTTCCTTTGTCAAATCTAGCATATTGTGCTCTGTCGGTGTTTTGGTTGCTGAGTACGAATTTCTGGTTGGTTGTTTCATTCCACATTTGATGATAACAACCTCATCCAGATTCGTCTTCCTTAACTTGGAGGAGAGTGTTATTCCACATTTGATAACACGATCTAACTTGTTTTGGACCTTCTCCTGTTGATTGGTTCCATTCCACATTTGATGAGTTCTAATTAACCCTAGAAGAACAGTAACCAGGATATCACACATAGGAACACAGATATATCTGCATTTATCCAGAAGTCTGATATCATTTCGTTTGGAAACAGTTAATGGATTTTGCGGTTAAAACTGAAATACTCTACAAAATATCCTCTTAAGCATAATTAAGTACTACGTTCTTATAAACAGAACTAGATACATGTACAGTTTCCATATCTGAATTCATTCTGAATGAAGTTCTTTGTTGGAAATTACAGGAGCTGCTGCTGTAGGAGGAGCACTTGCAAGATGGAATCCTGACAATGATGATCTGTTGGATGATGATCTCTAGAGTGTCTGTTTGGTTTACTTTCTTTGGCCTAGAGCATTGTTTAGCTCTTTTCCTTTACCTATTTTGTTTGGACTATTTCCTGCTCTTTTGTTGATCATGAGACATTAGGTCTTCTGGTACCTATTTCTCTGATTGTACTTTTGACTTTCATGTGATGCTGCTTAGTTTATGTTTTATTCTTATGCGTGCATACATACTTCTGTTTTCTCCAGTCCAATATGTTATAACAGGTACTTGCGGACACGGTTGTGTAATGAGTCGAACTGGTTGAACATTACACACCAACCCTTTTCCAACGTCGGTATACCGCGGACATAGGAGGAGATTGTTAGTTCTAATAATAATAATATGTCCGCGCGTGTCAGGACCGACTCGGAATGACCTGTCGGGTACCGTGTCACTAGGGTTTTGCTCTACGCTGGAGATACTATAAATACCCATTCCACATGTTGATGAGGTATTGTAGAATATCTTGAGCGGAGCAATTACATGTTGTTCTGTAGTTTTGGTTGAATGCAGCAAATTTATCTGATGAATGCAATAAATTAATATGTTTTTATGGTAATCACAAAACCCATCCTAATTCAACACTAGATTATGTATCTGTCTGTTTAATGCAGGAAATTATTTGTTCTGTTTTTATGGATATACTACAAAAAATTTTGTTGGATAATGAAGAATCATTGGAATCAATTGAAATAGATGTTGGAACACATTTTAGAACGGACGTAATTTTCCCAAGTAAGGATGAGTTAGTACAATGGACTCGTAATATTGCGAAGGGTATTGGATTTGTTATTACTATTCAAAGGGCCGATAAGCTAACCGCTAGATCTCGGCATAGGATTATGCTTGGTTGTGATAGAGCGGGATTTTCACGTGAAAGTCAATACAGTAAGGGTTTTGTGAAAAGGAACATGAGAAAGAGTAGCTCGAAGCGGTGCGGTTGTCCTTTCTCTTTGCATGGACAAAAAGATGCAACTCTAAATGATTGGAAAGTTATTGTCAAATGTGGGTTTCATAATCACAAGTTTGCACACATAGAAGCACACTCTTTTGTCGATAGATTGGATGTTAACGAACAAAAAATAGTTCAGGATATGTATGCTGCAGGTGTTAAGCCAAGAAAGATTCTATCTACATTGAAGAAAAGGAATCCTAGTAACACTACAGTATTACGAACAATATACAATGAAAAGGTTAAGATGTATTTAAAGGAATTGGGTGGTTCAACTCCTATTCAATTTCTTTATAAATGTATCTCTGAAGCCGGTTATGTCAGCCACAATCATGTCAACTTCATCTCCAACAAATTGGAAAGCTTATTTTTTGTCCATCCAACCGCGATTCAGCTTAGCAATATGTTTTCCGATTTTTTTATCATGGATTGCACGTACAAGACTAATCGTTATCGGTTGCCCTTGCTTAGTATTGTTGGGGTGACATCCACTAATGTTTCCTTTTATGCCGGTTTTGCATTCATTTCAAATGAAACTGAATCTAGCTACAAGTGGGCATTGGAATGCTTTAAAGGTACATTAGATCAAAGTTCTTTACCCGGTGTTTTTGTAATTGACAGGGAGATTGCATTGTGGAATGCTATAAAACTTGTTTTTCCTCATTCTAGAATAATTCTATGTCAAGTGCACATTAACCGAAATATCTTGGCTCATTGCAAGAAATATTTCAAAGAAGGCAAAGAATGCGATACCTTTTTGGGTGTATGGCAAAACTTGGTTTATTCATCAACTGTGAACGAGTTTAATTCAAGATTCAATTTTATGTTGACCACATATGCGGAGAAGTACCCAAAGGTAATTAGCTATGTTGTCACAATTTGGATTGAGCCTTATAAAGAGTCTTTTATTTCTGCTTGGATAGATATGTTTTTTCATCTTGGCAATTCAACAACGAATCGTGTTGAAGGTGGACATAGTCACTTGAAAAAATTTCTTGAAGTATCAATTGGTAATTTAACCACTATTTGGAAAACATTTGATCAAATGATTAACCTCCAACACACAGAGATTAAAAGGTCATTTGGTCAAAGTGCAATACAAGTAAATAAAGGTTTTAGAGGTGCTTTGTATACTGATTTACTTGGGTTTATATCTAATGCTGCTTTAGATGTAATAAAAAGGAAGAAGAGCTGGTGAAAAATTGGGTCCCCGATGCTACAATTTGCTCACATAAAATAAGGAACACACTTGGTTTACCTTGTGCCCACGAGTTAGTCAATTACATAAGCAACTCAGCTGTATTCCCTCTATGGATGATTCATCAGCATTGGAAAAAATTGTATTTGGAACCGCTTACAAAAGAAGGTGTTAGTGTAAAGGAAGAAGACGAGCAGGTTAATGACATACAATCAGACTTGGATGGTTTACTAAGCAAGTACAATGACAAGTGATATTCAAAGGAATGAATTAAAGCGAAAAATTCGCGAGCTATTGGATCCAACAATTAGCCAAACATTGGAACCTATTATGCCATTAAGGTTGAAAGGGAGGCCGAAGGGAAGCAATAATAAGTTGAAGGATGATTTCAAATCCACAAAGCGAGATCCTTCTCTTTTTGAACATGTTCTTATGCGCGAAAAGTTTAAGCTTAAGAAAAATATTCCAAGAAAAGTGGGCACTACTAATACTAGATTTTTTTATTGCATTCGTAAGGAAATGCCAAAGTATATTTCTAAATATATAGAGGATGCCATAAACGTGATTGGTGATGGCCATTGCGGGTATCGAGTGATTAGTCATGCTATGGACATGGGAGAAAATTGGCTACAGGTTCGAAATGATTTGTCGTTGAAGCTTCAACATAAGGATTATCTATACACACAAATATTTGGGAAAGTACGGCTTACCGAATTAAGGTTATCTCTTGAGTGCAGTGTTGTTCCAGCACCGATGGACAAGTGGATGTCAATTCCAGACATGGGATTAGTAGTCGCATCTTGCTACAATATAGCATTTGTTCATTTTTCGAGATACCAATCTTTCACGTTCTTACCATTGCACTCCGCGCCTCCAGATTTGCGAAAGACGTTATTTATTGGCTATGTAAATGATAATCACTTCATTAGATTGCTAATGTCCATTGATTGTCCGCTACCGCCTGTTTTCTCCGTATGGATGAGATATCATGAAAGGGTGGCAGATAGATGGGATTCACAAAGTATGAATTCTGAAACTATGGAGTTTGACATCGTTAATTTGAATGATCCATAAATTTAGGTATGTAACTATTTCAAATGCATTGCAAAATAATACACGTTAACTAGTTCTAATGACAACATTTTTTTGTGCAGGAATGTGATAAATCTATTTTTGGGTACTTCTCCGCAGATGGATTCACAAAGTATAATGTCAAAGGTAAATAAAACATGCTTCTAAATAAAGCATGCTACTAAATATAATTTTTCATGTTGTTTGAAACTAATTTAGATACTATCTATTTTAATGCAGGTTTTTTTTTGAAAGAGAAATGAAAGTTTTTTGTAGTCGCTCCATTTTAATGCAGAATGAAAATAGCCACAATGGATGATATAGCTACAACTAATTTTGTCGCTTTATGTGCTTATCGAAACCATTTGAAATTCTCTTTTACACGTTGAATCACGTTGAATGTGTGAATCACGTTGAATATGTGCATTTCTTGTACTTGTTTTTATCATTTTTGTTCGACAATGTGTAAATTACTTGTTTTCATAATTTTAATGCAGAATGAAAACAGCCACAATGGATGATATAGCTACTACTTGTTTTTAATTACAAAATAATTTTGATTTTTAATGTTGGTGTGCATTTAACAAGGTGACTTGCAATTAACATTTTAGTGGTGTGCATCTATCACTGGTGTGCATATAGCCATTATAGGTGTGCCTTTAACACCACCCTTTTAATATATGAGACTATCACATGAAAATGTTGCATGAATCTAGACAAAATATCACCGCCATAAAATATATTTTTGGCATGACAATAATTATGACAGCCACTAAGAAAAAAACTAGTTTTAAACACATAAGTGAATGAAGTTCCCTACGTGAGGTCGGGCGTTCACGAAGGACGGTTCATAACCACCGCGTTCACAGCCGCCGCCACACTTGCTTTCACATATCTAATAATTGACGCTTATTTATGGAATAGTTCATGCAATTTGAGGCCGCCGTGGGTTTAGGCAACCTCAAGAGCCCTTAGAACATGATACTCGAAGATAGTAAGAAGCTTAATTTGTTATATATATTTACTATATTAAAAAGAAAAACTGAGGTACAACGATGTAATGGGGGGCCATAAGATTAATCTAGTTCATTAAATTTACTTTTAAATTAAATACTTTTAAATAAAATAAATAAATCATTCATTAGTACAAGTCATAATGCACGAGATGCATGAGCATCAGCAATATAGTCGCCGTCTGTCTACAAGCGACACTGGCAATCAAGTGTACTGTCACGGTCGCACGTGAGTGTTGAAAAAGAATTTGATCTCATATCATCAACTTTGGTCCACTTTTCATTCCGCGAAAATGATATTCTGCAAAGCGAACTTTAGAAAATTAGCATGATCATAAAATAAAAGAAAATAAATGAAGCTTATTTATTATAAAGACATGCTACAACATCATACAACCACTTTCTTCAGCAGTATCATGTAAGATTGAATGTAGGACTGGAAGCATGCAATTCCTGCTGCTGCTGCTGCTGAGATATCTGGCAGCCTACTGCGGGGGCCTTTCGAGCGAAATCCAACCGAACTTCCCCTTCCGAAAGTCGCTCAACACGCGAAATGATGCTTGGCCGACGTCCCCATTGAACAATTGAAGGGACAGTTTATCAAGAAATCTATATATATATAAAAAATTGTGCCAGTTAAGAATCAAGCATCTGGAAGAAATGGTGTCAAGAATATACCAGATTGAAGCATACAATTTGCCACAGTTAGCATCCGCATCAACCCGATATCGCTTGGAAAGACCTTCTGGTCCTGCAAGGATTGAGTTAGGTGAGACTTTGTGGGAAGAGCGGGTGAGTACAGAGCATGAAAGTTCTGATATTTTGATATCGAGTAAAGTCCGCAGCTAACATAAATGGATGTTTCTGCTACTGGAGTTGCCACTATGCATTGTAAATAATCATCACACGAAATTTAAGGGTTCTTTGGTTTAGGGTTCTTTAGATGTTAGTCTTAGTGTAGGAAGCGACAATCAAGGGGATACTGAAGTTGGACGAGGAATTCTGGTGGGCGATTTCATATACAGCCCAAAAGTATTTCTACATACTTTGCCTATCTGACCCCCTCAAACAGAAGCTCTTTTCGAAATCAAGAGCGCGATCGCGTGGATACGTTGGGACAGACGGTTAAAATGTCCTTGAACTTCGCTCAATCGTGGTGGAAGCAAAGAGGACCCATGGGAGTTGCACTGCATATTTGATCTCCATTGAATAATCGGCTCTCATATCACCTGTTAGAGAGCGGCAACCAAAGTTCGATGAATGGTCAAATTCATATTCAACTTAAAAGCTCAAGCTATATTTCACATAGTATTTTGACACCAGCATATATTTCACATTCGATGCTCCGATTGGCACGGCGGTAGCGGTCGTGAACGCAGTGGTTATGAACCGTTGTTCGTGAGCGTCCGATCTCACCTAGGAAACTTTATTCACTTTTATATTCAAAACTAGTTTTCTTTTCTTGGCGACGGTCATAACCATTGTCAAGCCAAACATACATTCTATGTCAGTGACGTTTTTATCCAAACTCATCGGACCAGGACGCCACGCCAAACGGAGCCTAAATCATGCCCTGACATGCTGATTAATTATTAGATGTTATTGTCTGTCAAGTAGTTGTGTTTGATTCAATGCTATTATAGTTGAACGACGGCTCCATTAGAGACAGACAACAGATGCAGCCCAATTCGGCTAACATCCAAAACACTCCAAAAAAGGATATTTTCTGTCATTTACCACTCGGCATCGACTTCATCTAATATAATAACACGATATTGCAGATGTCGGTAAACAAACGAAAAAAATGGTTAAACAGAGAAATCACTAGCACGCGTAACAATAAGTTTGAGATGAGAATCACCTACGGCAGGCAGCCTTGCAAGCATCTGCACAAGAATGGTCCCCACATCCGTGACATCATATGACCTCTCGCCTATGTCATCACAAATGGCAAGCTTGATTGCAACTGCTTGATCTGTAAGGCGCATTGGTAAAATTCCCGGAGAGTCCAGCAGCTCGAGATCCTTCCCAAAGCGGACCCATCTGTTGCAGAATGGTTAGTTTGGTCAAAAATTTAAACACTGCGAATAATATTTTATGTGAATCTCTTCAGCACTAATAAATTATACCTATTTAGTTGAAATGAAACTAGAACTATGAAATTTGAGATTCTAATACAGTATCATGTGGTGATTATCTTTCTACCAGGAGGATCTAATTTTAAAGAATGAAATGCTTACTTGAGCTCTCTTGTAACACCTGGCCGAGGAGCTGCTGCGCACATTCGCCGCTTTAGAAGACGGTTGATTAGAGAAGATTTGCCTACATTTGGATATCCCACTATTCCAGCTCTGGCCTGTAGCAGATGGGAGAATTTACCCCATGTTATCTAAGAGTTTAATGAAATGTGAAGAAAAATGACTATCTTATCAATGGTTATACACAATCTTCTTCTTGAATTTACAGAGAGGCGCCTAGTAAGAACAAACATAACTAAATTAGGATAAGAATATGCCATTGAAAAGATTCCTCTTGTTTTAGAAACATCCATGACAGAAATAAACATCAGACGATTATATGCCGTGGAAACTTCAAATAATCAGTTTAATTAAGAGTAAAACAGGGCGCTCAGGAAGAAGCAAATAGCGTCCGAGTGGGACATAGAAATCAGAAAATAGGGTCTATTGACATAAAATCGTAAATGAATCTGGTAAGTACTATTATGTTCAAGCTCATTCATTAAAAAGATTTATCAAGCTTTGAGAATAGAAATGGAAAACCCTATGAGCACAAATTAGTTCCAGGGTCAAGCCCATGTTATATATGCACGTATGTGCCAACACTCCCCCTCAAATTAGAAATACGCATTGATTATGCCCACGTTGTTACAAATAGGGCAGGGCAGCCCGGTGCACAAAGCATCCCCGCGCAGCGAGGGTCTTGGAAAGGGTCCCACCATAAGGGTGAAATATAGGCAAACCTTGCCCTGCATTTTTGCAAGAGACTGCTTCCAGGACTCGAACCCGTGACCTCAAGGTCACACGGCAACACCTCAACCGATGCGCCAAAGCTCCCATTCTACATTGTTACAAATATCAATAATAATTTTTCCACCCAAAGGCTGTGAGTGGATATCTACAAGCTGATCAACACTCTTCTTGAATGGGGTGAAAACGATCTTTTTTCCTACTTTCTTGTAAATTGTATGACAATTCACCTCAATATGTTTTGCGTACTCTTGACAAATTGGATTGCTCTCATTGCGATTGCTTCATGTTATACCATAATCGTGAGGGACGAGTCATAGGAAAGCTCAACTAAACCATAAAATTTATGAGAGAAATGACTTCCCAAAGTAGCTTCAGTCACTACCCTATATTTAAACTCAACGGAGGATCATGACAAACCTTTTACCTCTTGCTTCCAAGATCGGGTTACCACCTCTACACCAAAAAACCTGAAATAAAATGTCTAATATCAGGACAACCATTTTAGGGTCATATACTCATATACATCACTTTTTTGATAGAATATACATTCCCTTCCAAATATTATAGGATCCATATAACATCACTTTAGTTAGAAAGTCTCGGAGAAACCATGAACCGGCTGAGTATATACTCATAGAATATGTCAAGATCTGGCCATGTGAGAGTAAGACAATTAGACAAATTATCTTCTCAATCAATTGTAGGTACTGCTCAGGATTTTTCAACCACTTCCCATTGATAATTTGCAATCCATTGTCATCTCTACAAAAAAATCTTAAGGCGTATTTGAGCTGAGACAAGGTACTACCCTTTCCGCTTCAGAACACCTCAATTACCAAGATATATTTGAGGCAATCCAATTCCTTAGTCTGAAACTGTTTTTGCATACTTGTCTTCTGTTGAATAACGCAAAATTAATTCCATAAATCAATTACGGGCCTTTACCCCCTCTATATATGAAGGCGGACGGTACAATACAAAAAAAGGAAAAAAATAACATTTAAACTATTGCATATTATGAATTATAACACTCTCACTCAAGTTAATCATACCCAACTTGTCAACAATCCTTCCAAATGTACTCCCACTCAACCCTTTTGTGAGAATGCCTGCAGGTTGCGTGTCAGAGGGAACAAAAGGAGTACACACAACTCCTTTCTCAATGTTCTTTTTGATAAAGTGTCGATCTACTTCAATGTGTTTAGCGCGGTCATGTTGGACCGGGTTGTGTGCGATGTTGATAGTTGTCTTGTTGTCGCAATACAATCGGATGGGCTCAGCTTCAGTGAGACCTAGGTCACTCATCAAGGACCGTAGCCATAAGCCTTCACAAACCCCATGAGCCATAGCTCTAAACTCAAACTCTGCGCTGAATCCTCCCACTACTTGTTGTTTCTTGTTTCTCCAAGTAACAAGGTTTTCCCCAACAAGGGAACAATATCCCGAGGTTGATCGTCGATCTTCAACAGACCCGGCCCAATCAGCATCAGTGTGGATTTCAATATTTAGACATGGATTTGGAGCAAACAAAATCCCACTCCCCGGTGAGGATTTGAGATATCTAAGGATTCTATGAGCAGCATTCACATGACGCATCTTTGGAGCATGCATGAACTGGCTGATAACACTTGCGACATAAGAGATATCAGGGCGAGAATGAGACAGATAGTCCCCACTAATCTCTGAAATTCGGAGATGTCTTCGATCACCTCTCCATCATCACGTCCCAATCTGTGGTTTGCTTCAATTGGGGTGTCAACTGGTCTACATCCACTCATTCCTGCCTTCTCAAGGAGGTCTAGTGTATATTTTCTCTGGGAGATGAAGATCCCCTGCTTGGACCTTGCAACCTCAATACTCAAAAAATATATGAGTTTCCCAGATCCTTGACCTCAAACTCATTGGCTAATTTTTGATTAAGATTCTTAATATTTTCCACATCATCACTTGTTATGATATCATCAACATATACAATGAGAACAGTGAATTTACCGTCCTATCTTTGATGAACAATGTGTGATCAGCATTGCTCTGGTGAATACCAAATGACAGCATGGCTTTGTGGAATCTTCCAAACCAGCTCTTGGAGACTGTTTCAGCCCATATAGGGTCTTCTTTAACCTGCAGACCTTTCCCTCTGCACCTTTAGGAGGAAGACCTGGTGGAATAGACATGTAGACTTCCTCATCTAGGTCCCTATGAAGGAACGCGTTCTTCACATCAAGTTGCCAAAGATCCCAACCTTTGCAGCCAACACATGATAAGAGGACCCTAATAGTGTTCATCTTTGCACAGGGGCAAATATTTCCTGATAGTCGATTACAAGGGTTTGTGTGTAACCTCTTGCCACAAGTCTCGCCTTACACCTTTCAACAACCCCTTGAGAGTTCTGTTTGACGGAGAACACCCATTTGCACCCAACAGTCTTCTTCTCATGGGGAAGATGTACCAAATCCCACGTGTGGTTCTTCTCAAGGGCAGCCATTTCCACCAACATCGCCTCTCTTCACATAGGGATCTCCAGGGCATGCTGCCAAGATGCAGGTATAGAAAAAGAAGCAAGGGAGGACACAAAGGTCTTGTGGGAAGAAGAGAAAGAGTCATAAGATACATAATGTGAAAGAGGATGTTGAGTACAAGATCGGATACCTCTCCTTAGAGCAATAGGTGGATCAAAAGGCCCCGAGTCCGGATCCAGTAATGGTTCTGGTGGCAAAGTCAGGTCTTGTGTGTTGGACTTCTTTGTGCGCAGAGTATAGACCTGCAAGAATGGAGCAGTAGATGGAAGAGGTAAAGGAATAGTAGAGATAGTAAAGGGAATCACTTCGAATGGTGTAGACTCCCCCTGAAGTGAGGGATATGGTGGAGGTATAGGCAAAGGTAAAGAAGGAGAGGGATATGGAGATTACGTAGGAGGGTCACCCGAGTCAAGGTAGTATGCCTCAGATTCACGGAACGTGACATCCATGGTAACAAACACTTTCTTCATAGGTGGGTGAAAACACTTGTACCGCTTCTGTGTGGGAGAATAGCCGATGAAGACACACTTGAGGGCGCGAGGATCAAGTTTGGTCGAACGGGGGTGATGAATGTGGACAAAGCAGACACATTCAAACACCTTAGGGGAAAGCTGAGAGGAAGGCACGTGGAGAGCGCTAAGGGGCGTGTCATTTCCAAGGACACACGAGGGCATACGATTGATGAGATATGTCGCAGTGAGGGCAACATCCCCCCAGTAATACGTGAGAAGATGCATAGTGGACAAGAGACATCGAGCAACTTCCAGCAAATGATGATTTTTCCACTCGGCCACACCGTTCTGAGCCGGGGAATAAGGGCAGGTAGTTTGGTGGATAATGACATGATCAGAAAGATAATGCTCAAACTGCGAATCCAACTGCGAAGATTTTTAATAGTGACATGAAATTGAGCAACTTCCTTGTAATATATGCAATAAACTTTGGATGGCTCCTCTAACTCCAATAATGGAAATTTGGGGTTCTTTTGGAGGAGGATGAAGAGGATTATTGATGATCTCCTCGATAAATGTCCCCTCCTCCTCAAGAAGATGGCACAAAACCCCTTGGATATGCTTGGAGGGTTAGGGTTAGTGTCTCAAAAGAATAGGCATCTATTACAGTAAACCAAATTTCTACGGTCGTATCACCATGCCTATACAAACGTATCACTGTGCTAATACAAAATCAGGAATACTGCATGCTTATACAACTCGTATCGCCAAGGCTATAGAAAAACTGTGCTTATCGCCATGGCTATAGAAAACTTGGGCTTATCGCAATGGCTATAGAAAAATTGGGCTTATCGCCATGCCTATACAAATCGTATTGTCATAGCTATAGGACATGACAATGAGGCTTGTCCTACGTATATCGGCACACCGAGACAAAGTACCGGTTTGTCGATACCTCCAGAGATGCACTTTCAGCAACAAGCCTATTGGCATGCCGATATGGCAATCACCATGACGATACTGATAGCTGCTTTATAGGCCTGGCGATGTAAATAGTATTGGTGATACTCAGAGTTGGCATGGTTCACAAAGAGTAGTCTTATCAACATGCCGATGCAAACAATATCATGTCAATACCCTCAAAGTATGAGTTCTAGAACAATCGGTATGATGGTACAATGTATCACCATATTGATACCCTCACGTAGACTATACAACAAAACCAATGTTATTGTCATACCATCAATTGAGCACCTCCTAGTGAGCTAATTGGTCTACCAATGCACATTATCGTCGTGTCGATAGACTTGTAGATGCTTTCTTGAGCTCTTCAGTGTTCTTGTTATATGCACAACATAAACACTTGTAAATCAAACACAAATTTTGTAAGTATTCTTCAAACTATGGACACCAATGCATGAGCTTCAACAATATCAATTAATTCCATCATTTACATTCACCGCCATGCAACAAGAAGAAATCTCCAAGCAAACAAACTAAAACTGCAATCAAAGATTTTGGACAGCAAGTCGAGATTTTTAGATCGAGCAAAAAGAGCATAAACGGTACAAAAACAAAGAAGAATCTAGGATTAATACTCCACAACCCAATACACCTCCATATGAACCCTAGTTCCTTGCAAGGACATGAAATACAACTTCCAAACTAAAAAAATGTACCTTAAAGTCGAGGACCACAAACTTAAGAAAAAACTGGGAGAAAATCTAAGTCGAGGATTGAGGTGTGTGCTAGCCACCGGGAGAAGACTAGTTGTTGGAATATAGAAAAGAAATACAAGGTGCGTTTTATTCATCCCTCAAAGGGGGTATATAAAGGATTACAAGGGGCATACCAAACATCGATAGTCGAAGTGGAACTAAAGACACGACACACACCTGAGACACTAATACATAACCTGATGTATAAAAAGCACTTAATGCGCAAACTACAACACTCCCCCTCAAGCTGGAGGGGAACCCTTCATCTTGAAAACATCATATAAAAGTTAGAGGAGGTAGACATGTGGAACAAAACATCAGACGAGCCACCGGGGAATCAAACCGAGGACATAACCACACACGACACGGACCCACACGAGACGCAGGTCTCACACACGACGTGGACTTGCTGGAATCAGGTCAACCAACATCATCTACACACATGTGGAAGGGAACGAAAGGTGTGGGGCTAATCATCAAACGGGCAACTGGGGATAATCCGTCGGAGATAATCCACACAAAGGGCGGTCCCACACGACATGGTCCCACATGACGCAACCCATTGAGATTAGGACAACCAACAACAATCGTACCACAACACATGTACTAATCGAAAGTAAAATTGGGGAGACGAAAATAACACAAGAGATAAGTCGGGAAGACCGTGTGGGACTAAAGCGAAAATCAGGAAATACCATCTGAGCCGCCTTCGTCTCAAACACTCCCCCTCACATGGAACGCACGTGCATGATGGAATAACAACATACTAAGCAAAAACCAACAACAATCAAACATGAACACTTAAAAACACATAAAAACAACCAAACCAACACAAAGCTTCATCACTGGCGAGAGGAAAACACCCGAGAAGGAGTAGCAGCAGCTGGTAGCGTCAGAAACAAGAGGTGAAGCAACTGGTAGCGTCAGAAACAAGAGGTCCAGCAGCTGAAAGCGGCTGGAATCGTTTGAATAATGAAGGGGCAGCAGCATGAATCGACAAAAATAATGGAGGCAGCGGCTGAAAGCAGCAGGAATTGTCATAACGTCGGCAAGAACAGCCAACGAAGGTTCTGCCATGATGGGAAAGGCAGCCATCCTCAGCAAAGTAGCAGCCATCCTCGACAAAGTTGCATTTGAGCACAGAATCATCAAAAGAACATGCGTTACCTGGATCTGGAATGAGCGGAAGAAGGGCCGCGCGAGCTGGAGCCAGAGACGATGACGTAGAAGCGTCGGCGATGAGCAGCTAATAGAATTTGCGACGGAAGCAGCCGTCGGGATCGTCGATGGAAGCATGAGACAGAAATGACAACGGTTTCATCAGCGGAAATAGCAGACGGGAACGTCGACTGGAGTAGCGACAAGACCTGTCGTCGACGGGATCAAGGGGAGCAGCGGGATCGAGAGAATTCAGCATGCGAGATGTCGTCGAAGGGGTCTCGTGCGCTCGATGGAAACAACGGGAAGAGACGGGAACGTCGACTGGAGCAGTGACAAGAACAGTCGTCGACGGGATCGACAGAAGACTTGCCGAATCCAGCAACGAGATCAACCGAGCGAAAGAGGAGCGGAAGCGGAAGCGGAAGGCATCATCGGCTCAGGAGAGGGATCGACAAAGGGAACAGACGCGGAAGCCCTGTTCGCAGCCTTAACATAATCACGGAGGAAATAAAACCCGCACCGATGCCATGTTGGAATATAGAAAAGAAATACAAGGTGTGTTTTATTCATCCCTCAAAGGGGGTATATAAAGAATTACAAGGGGCATACCAAACATTGATAGCCGATGTAAGACTAACGATATGACTCACACCTAAGACACTAATACATAACCTGAAGTATAAAAAACACTTAATGTGCAAACTCCAACACTAATCAATAAATGACACTTCTTTGGATAAGAGCTCTTGCTATGCTTGGATGGATGTCAAACGATAACAGAAATAAGAGGAAGGAACTCTCCCCCCTAAGCGTGATGATCGTTAGTACGGGCTTTCACCAACTTTAATCCTTCGTGAATGCCCTATTCCACATCACGTCGCCTGCTTTATCCAAGGCTAAAATGCAATATTATAAAACTCAAGCCTCGCAAAAATTTATATCTAATGCCTAAATTAAATGAATTATAAAACAAACCTCTCAAGATTTTAGATCAAAACACAGAATAAAAACTTAAAAATATACCATAGATCTTTTAAATGCTGAAACGAAACCCCTAGGACCAGTAAACGTCACCAAATCCATGCCATTTAGTGTTGTGGTTGCCCGATCAGCCTCCTCCACACCCAGGGATGAACTCTAGTGCTCTGCCATCCTTTAAATCACTAACATCTCATCTTCCATGACGTCAAGCTAATCAGGATCTCCAAGGGTCATAGTCACCCCCTCAGCGGATAGATATATCAGTTAAAGAAGTCATCAAACACTGAGAAGTGGCAAATAGGCTTTTATAGGACACCTTTTCGAATAGAAATAAAAAAAATCATGTAAGGGTAACTGAGAACTATCTGGCCTGACATCTGAGGTGTGAAGGGAAAGATCAATGAGAACATTTGGTGCAACTTCGGTGTTCTCCATCGCTGTTTTTTATTAGAAAATTGAAGTAGACAGTCTAACAAAGTTAGAGGATAAATTGAAGCATTAGAAGTGTCAACAAGATAAGGAAGGTGATCTTATAAACCATTGATTCATCCCAAGTCAAATGATCTCAAATACATCAGTTATAGGAGTATGAGTAGTCAAATGATCTCAAATACATCACTTACAGGAGTATGACTAGCCACAGACACCAAACCTAGTTACCACGACCCCAGATTAGGAGAGTAGCATCGATAATTGTTTGAGCACATGAGTAAAAAAAAGGGCAGCCCGGTGCACAAAGCATCCACGCGCAGCGAGAGTTCGGGGAAGGGTCCCACCACAATGGTGAAATGTAGGCAAACCTTACCCTGCATTTTTGCAAGAGGCTGCTTCTAGGACTCGAACCCGTGACCTCAACCGGTGCGCCAAGACTTCCCTTCTGGTGCACATATAAAAGTGCTAAGGAATAAAACATAAGCGTAATGAGCCCGAAAAATCACAAGAAATAATTTGGTACAATGATTATGAGAATATATCCACATAAAAATAAGAATTGATACGAGATTCAAGCATGAAAATGTTACAACCACGAAATGAACCCACAATGACTAGAAGGCTTCAGAATAGAAGGCTTCGAGAGCGCAATGTTGAGCGAATGATGGCCAAAGAGGTAGTGGTGGACTGGATCTGGACCGTCAAGGAAGTCGGAGGCTGTGTATTGTAGGAGGGATGGGGTTGGATAGGTATCTTCGCAGTGCAGGTAGTAGATGGGCAGTGTTGGAGGCTTAGGAGAGAACTATAGGTTGTTGTAAAGAATTGGGAGGGGATTTTTGTGGACTAGAGGGGGGTTTGAGTGGTGGTCGGTGGGCATGGAGCTGGATAAGGATTGTTTTCAGCGCAGAGGAGGGATCTGAGCGGCTAGGAGAATAGTGGAGGGGTCCGTGAAGGGTTCTAGGCAGGGAGACACCACTTGGACATGCATGGGAGGATTCCAGGGAAGTTGTATGCGGTTTATGTGTATAATGGGGGGAAGTTGGTGACTTGTAGTGAAGGAGGCCGTCTATTCAGGGAAGTTTTGAATAGTTTGCTGCAATTTGGGAGTTATATGAGGACTTAATCAGTAGTCATGAGTTAGTGAGGGGGTAATTACTGGATAATGGGGTAGTTGTAAGATGGCTATGGTAGTTAATATGGAGAGGTGGGGAAGTGGATGGGAGGGGGAGTACCGGGTAAGGTGGTGGTTGGTGGCTGGAGGTGGGTGTAGTGGTGATGGTAGGATGACTTGTGGAGGAGGACGAGGAGGGACGAAGGGGCCAGCCAATGGAGAGGCAGAGGTTTTCTTAAGCTTCTCAACTGGGATCCGGCTTTGGCACCAGGAACCAAAAAGGAAGAAATTTTTCTCTTAAACTTTCTATCCCGAGAATGGAATCTTCTAGTCCTATTTATAGAGTTCAGAACCGCCATGAACGGTCATGATCCTCTGATCATGATGGTTGTACAAATATGCTTAATGAAATTAAGCATAAAAACACAAAAACTAAAATCTATAAGTCGTCGATCTGTACAAAATAAGCGGCTTTGATCTTCATGTAAACCCTTGTGTGATGTTATCCACATCACATAATAAGATCTTCACACGTCAAAATGTATTAACTCAAAGGAAATAGAAGCTAGGCTATTACATTGTAGTGTTTGTGTTACGATGATATTCTGCAAACACATGTAATACACACTCCAAATTAAATAAGACAAATTACGACTGATTTTCTGCAAAATGGGAAAAGATGGATGACTCTAATTTTGAAGTGTATTTCTAATGGTGTGGAAATAATAGGAACATCATCCAACAAATATAGTCTCATTGATCATGTACCTCTCTCTATAGTATGCCTCGTCATACAACCCTGAAGCACAATGATTATGAAAGAATGCTACAATCCAATCCAAGACCCTAGTAAAGCAACTAGTACACAACAATTTGAAAGGAAAATAAGGAATGTCATAAACATAAAACATTATGTAAAGAAACAGCAACAAAATTGGGTAGATGGAAGAATAGTAGAAGACCGATAACCCAAGTTGTGTTTGTCAGGTAACTCATGTGACACCCGACATATTATTTGAGTTTAAGGAGCCAGTCAAGTGATCGGGCGCGCCTCAATTGATTGCCCAAGGTGTTCTAGTAGACATAAGCGTTTACCAATTTAAGCAAAACCAACAGTATAATTTTCAATCATCTAAGTCAACTGATTACATTCCCAATGACTCACATAAATATCATTGTAACTAGTTATTTCAGAGATTATGAGAGTAGCGAGGAACAATTAGTGCAGCTGATTTAGGATTAGAATATGATACTGAGGCGCGAGAGGATTCCTCATAGGTAGCTGGTGCCAAACAATTAGTAGCAAGGCATCCTAGCAACTTGCAGAGATAGCATGTATGATCATCATAGTAGCCACAATCTTCTCAACCGCCACCCCACCTCCTTTTCCTCCTACCGGGCTAGAACTAATGGCCCAACCAAGGCAGGCTAATTTGAGGATAAGGCCAGAGCATAATAACTCAAAACCTTATGTACCCTTGAAAAGGTTGACAAACCAAGGAAGCTCACCACCATGTCAAGGAGAGAATACACCATAACCTGACAAGCCACTTCAAACTACATGTAAGTAATAAACATGAAGAAAAATAGACCTAAAGTCACATTGTTTCTTCATCTTAACAAGGTTGGTCGATATACACATCAATGAGTTAAAAAGAATAATTTATACTTGGTAAAGTGTCTTGTCAAAATCTTCTCACCTTGAGAGAAATTACAAAGCTTTTGAAGTACAGTGACGACCATGTCATATTGAAATAACATCTATCTTGAGATGTGTGAGTATAACTGTGTCAGTGATGCTAAATACTATACAATTTCATTTCATAGGGATGCATAAGCCTTGTCATCCTCTTCGTCTGAAGCTTCATATTCTCCGGGCTTTGTCATCTTATTAGTGAGTGGCTCACCCAAATGGTGTGTTCTCTTTCACGCACTTAGAGCTCAATAAACTACATGACTCATCCCACCAAAGTTATCATCAACAAGCTTTAAAATAGTAAGCTTACTCGAGGTTATCTCAGTCATTCGCGTCTCGGTATCTTATCCATGATATCCAAATAGAGAGTCACAGCAATAAAAAAAGACGGAGCATATTCTACACCTAGTATCTCATCAAGTCGTGATACTGACCAAAGAGGAACACAAGATCGTGAGGGCATCACAAAGGACACATAAATCATGAAGACATCACAAAAAAATGACAGTTGGATCATCCCTAGCGGAGGCATTTTGGCCTGGTAGTGGTGGACATCTCCGTAAGATCGACGACAAGGATGATGGCAACAACAACATCAAAGAAGGCTAGTTGGAGTCATCTGTGGCAGTAGCATGAAGTCATTGATGGCAACAACATGAACATTGAAGACGGCGACATCAAAATCAGAGCCGCACATGCGAAGAAGAACAACAGTAGCATGGAAGGCGGAAATTAAATAAGTTGTTGGAGTCGTCTAGGGGGAAAAAGAAAATTGGATTAGGTAGCAACAATGCTGAAGAAGGGAAGTAGAAGCCAACCTCAAAGCCATCGATAAAGAACAATGTGGGAGCAAATCGAAAATATTGCGTCAAAAAAAGAACAATGGCCTTTTTCAACACTTTTAGTAGTTCAAGCAACTACGACAAAGTGCACACAGCTATGATACTACGTAAAATAGAGTGGGAAAACCATAGAGCTAACATTATCTCCAAGAACACGTGTTCAGCTGAATACAAATAAATAAATCATGTACAAATAGATAGGCAAAACCAACACATTACACACGTGCTAATAGAATTTGAGACTAGCTTGAACAAGACTCTAAGTTTTAAAATCTTGTTTGGCAGGTTTATTTATTTCCCTAGTTCACATAATAATTGAATTTTAATCGAGCCTAAGTAAAAATATGCAAGATGAGTTTTGTTACATAAAATTATTCATATTTTTTCATCAAAAATTGATGATTATTCACTTAGTATGGAAGTATATTATACTCATGTAATACTCGTGTATATGAGTTATTAAATAATATTTTTGCATTCATATAATTTCAAATATACAAAAAAACACTTATTTTAAACTTCAAAAGCCATTTTGACTTTTAAAAGTATACATGTACACTAAAATATATCTTTACTGTCTCATTATGACTTTTTTTAGAAACCATTTTTGGTTATAATATTTTTAAATAATTATTAGATATATCATATTTTTATTCCGGATCTTAAAACTATGTATAATGCACGTACATACCAATGTTGGTTTAATACTCATCTCGGAATTTACTAAGAATACAAATTAAAATTTAATCATGTCAACTACATATAATCTCAATATAAATATTCATCATACTTATGTTATATCTTTTTCAAATATATAGGACCCAAAAAAAAGATACAAGAATATAAAATAGTCATTAATTAAGTAACTAAACAATTATTATGTATTTATTGAAATACTTTTTAAGACCATGTTCATGGTCTTAAATCAACAAGTGCCACTATCAAGCTTGTTCAATTACATGTATAACTTCGATAATTTTGTTCAATTTTTCAATTATGTAAATATGAAATTCTATCTATTTATTGTCTAGATGGCCCTGCCTTTCAATAAAAAAGTCCTTTCGTAGTCCATCTATTCTTGTTTGGATGGGTTATGAGGAAACACCTAAACATGTAAAACTATAAGAAGTTAGAGAAGGCAAGAAAAAAGATGTGAAATGTTTGAATAAATATCAAGCAAATTACTGGACGAGGAAGAAGGCCCTTCGTTCTACGTTTAGTATTCACATCCGTGGCTAAAGACTTTGCAATTCTGCCAAGCTTCATAGTACCCTGCAGTTTTCAACCAACTACTACGCGTCAGTAAATATACCGAAGCATCAGAGTATAACTAATTTTTAAAAAAAATGACTATTCAAGTACCATTCCTAGTTGCCCATTTGAGAATATAACTTTCACACCCTGCCTTGCAAAGAAAGTAGCCCAAGCATTTCTATCTGCAGTGGATATCATGTCTTCTCTATTCAAAACTAAAATTCTTTTACGATTTCCAAGCCAAGAATCCATCTGCACGGTGAAAATCCAATCATATATTTGTTAAATGTCAAGTAACCCCCTCACCGGGTGGTGAGAATAAGGGTGGCTAAACCTAAGCCGGTGGTCCTCCTAAGCCGTGAGTTATTATTCGAGATAAGAAGATGGTTTGCGACAAGTGAGGAGGCGTGAAAGATCGACAGAACCCTAAGGTTCGTTTCTCCTCTTCTCTTCTCTTCTCTTCATCGCAACATGGTATCAGAGGGAGGTTCGATCCTCCGACCTGTGGGTTATGGGCCCACCACGCTTCCGCTACGCCACCTTGATAATTCTGGGCATATGTGGAAATATGTGAGGCATCCTACTGCTATGTATGGCCACCTTGATAATTCTGGGCATCTTCAGGCAGAAAATTAAAGGTTGATTAGAGAACTCAAGGCTCTGAAACCCAACTCTGCTGGTGATTTGGCAGGTACGGCCGCTCATGCTCGCTCTACTACTATGTCCCCTAAAGATCTATCCACCCCTTGGATTATTGACTCGGGGGCTTCCGATCACATGACCGGATCTTCTATGGGAGTCTCCTCTATTTTTCCTACCTCTGGCAGTGTGAAACTCGCTGATGGATCCTCGGCGTCTGTTACTGGTAAAGGGGATATTCATCTTTCTCCCTCTGTCTCTCTCAAGTCTGTGATTATTGTTCCCTCATTTCCTACGAATCTCTTGTCTGTTAGCAGTTTAACTAAACAACTTAATTGCTCTATCACCTTTTTCTCCTCTCATTGTGTGTTTCAGGATCTGGCGAGTGGGAAGACGATTGGTGGTGGACATGAGTCAGGTGGAGTGTATGTCATGGACAACTGTTAGGCTTTTAGTTCTCAGAATATTACCGACCAGGATCAGTTGAGGCTGTGGCACAAGAGATTTGGGCATGCTCGGTTGAAGACCTTGAAAGCTATTTTTCCGCATTTGCTTAATGTTAAAACTGTTACTTTTGATTGTCAGTCTTGTGAATTTTCTAAGCATTGTAGGACCAACTATGCTCCTAGTTTGAGTAGAAGTTTGAAATGTTTTGATTTGATACATTCCGATGTCTGGACATCTCCTATTTGTTCTGTGAATGGTTTTCAATATTTTGTTTCTTTTATTGATGATCACTCACGCTTTACCTGGGTGTACCTCATGAAAAAAAAGGATGAAGTCTCAAAAAAATTTCAGTTGTTCTATCATTATGTGCAGACTCAATTTGGAACTGCAATTAAAATTCTTAGGAGTGACAATGGAGGCGAATATACGTGCAGTGACCTTCAGTTGTTTCTGAGAGATCATGGGATTATTTTCCAATCTTCCTGCCCGGGGACCCCTCAACAGAATGGTGTTGCCGAAAGAAAGAATCGTCATATCTTGGAGACTACTCGATGCTTGTTGCAAGAGATGTTTGTCCCTAAGGGACTATGGGATGAAGGAGTTCTCACATCTGTCTATCTTACTAATAGGATGGCTACCGATACTTTGGGAGGAAAGTACCCTCTTCAGATTCTATGCCCAAATATGCCTCTATTCAACCTTCCTCCTAAGGTGTTTGGGTGCGTCGCCTTTGTTCACATCGTGGGGCCTCATAAGGACAAATTAGGGCCACAATCTGTAAAATGTGTCTTTGTGGGATATGCTGCCAACCAAAAGGGATATAAGTGTTATTCTCCTACTCTCCGGAGAAGGTTTATATCAAAAGATGTTACTTTTTTCGAGAACACTCCGTATTATTCCAATGAGGGCAAACTCATCTCGTTTCAGAAGGAAAACAATGAAGAAAGTGACATGTTGCCACCTCTTCCTGTTCTTGTTGATGGGTCTGCTCCAGAAAGTGTTGATATTCCTGTTATAAAGGAAACCCCAACGAGTGATCTTCGTGTTTACAGAAGAAAAGGGGATCTTCAAGTATATCAAAGAAGAAAAAACATCAAGACTGGACAAGAATGTCACACTCATGCTCCACCACCTACCACCACTCCGCCAGATCCAAGCTACAACACCACTTCAGAGATCCCTTCTGCTCTTCTGCTTCAGAGTGGTCGTACTAGATATCCTATGGATAAATATGTTGGGTATCACTCTATCTCTCACTCATTACAAGTATATCTTGCTTCTGTTTCCTCTATTCCTATTCCTAACAGTTTTTTAGAAGCTAGCTCAAATTTCCACTGGGTAAAGGCTATGGAGGAGGAGATGAACGCTCTCCAACGTCAAAAGACTTGGGAAATTGTTCCTATTCCTAATGGGCGCCATCTAGTCGGATGCAAATGGATTTATACTACTAAATTTCTACAAGATGGTACTCTTGATAGGTACAAAGCGAGATTGGTAGCTAAAGGTTTTACTCAGGTTGATGGTGTAGACTTCCAAGAGACCTTTGCTCCGGTTGCTAAATTGAACTCCGTCAGAATTCTCCTATCTATTGCTGCTCATAAGTCTTGGACTCTACATCAACTAGATGTTAAAAATGCATTCCTACATGGTGAATTGGAGGAAGAAATCTATATGACTCCTCCTCCTGGTATGGATGTTCCTGAAGGACATGTGTGTCGCCTCAAGAAAGCCCTATATGGCCTCAAACAGTCTCCACGGGCCTGGTTTGCCAAGCTAAGTGATAAACTTGTTCATCTGAATTTCAATCGATGTACTTCAGATCATTCTGTCTTTGTCTACAAAGGGGAAGGATGCACTACTATTCTCGTTGTCTATGTGGATGATATCATTATTACAGGAACGGATGACCTCCACATTGCTCGGGTTAAGGAGGAATTAGCGTCCGCATTTGAAATAAAGGATTTGGGTCTCCTTCGGTACTTTCTCAGGATTGAGATTGCGCGTTCTGCCGGGAAGATTATGATCTCCCAGCGTAAATATGTCTTGGACCTTCTCAATGATGTTGGATATTTGGGAGTCAAACCTGTGGATAGTCCTGTGGACCCTGGTTATGACATTCATAAGGAGACCTCTCCTGATCTTGAGAGGAAGTCTGATTTTCAACGAATTGTGGGGAAATTGATTTATTTGACCATCACCAGACCTGATATCTCCTTCGCTGTGGGGTTGGTTAGTCAATTCATGCACAACCCAAAGGTTCATCACTATCAAGCTGTTCTGCGGATTCTGAAATATTTAAAAAAGGACCCTGGAAAAGGCATTATCTATCAAAATCATGGTCATCTTAAGGTCCATGGGTACTGCGATGCTGATTGGGCAGGCTCTTCCGTGGACAGGAGATCTACTAGTGGATATACGATCTTTGTTGGTGGCAATCTTATTTCCTGGAGAAGTAAAAAACAAAATGTTGTGGCTCGTTCCTCCACTGAAGCAGAGTACCGTGTCATTGCTGTTACTGCATGTGAACTGGTTTGGGTTAAATCTATCTTGGGGGAAATGGGATTTCCTGTCATTGAGGCTATGCAACTCCATTGTGATAATCAAGCTGCAATTCATATATCTAACAACCCTATCTTTCACGAGAGAACAAAGCATATTGAAATTGATTGTCATTTCGTGCGGGACAAAATTCAAGATCAAACTGTGACTATGGTGTTCGTGCCCTCTGAAGATCAACTGGCTGACATGCTCACTAAAGCAGTCTCTGGCAAATCCCTTCATTCTTACTCTCTTAAGCTCGGAATGCTGGATGCTTATGGGGTTAGCTTCAGGGGGGGTGTTAAATGTCAAGTAACCCCCTCACCGGGTGGTGAGAATAAGGGTGGCTAAACCTAAGCCGGTGGTCCTCCTAAGCCGTGAGTTATTATTCGAGATAAGAAGATGGTTTGCGACAAGTGAGGAGGCGTGAAAGATCGACAGAACCCTAAGGTTCGTTTCTCCTCTTCTCTTCTCTTCTCTTCATCGCAACAATATTATGCTCAAATTGTGACTTTTTGAAATTAATCATCATCATTAACACTATCTTATTTTACATTCGTTCCTGCCAAATGGTGCATGAGATATTAAGTCAACTCTTCAAAACATATTTGAAAAGCTTCTTATATTATTTATACCCCTTCTCCTTTATGATACTCCAACACTAATTTTATCTTCCCTTTTAATAGGTGCATTTTTTACAATCACCCAATTCTATTTTCAATTACCTTATCTTCAATAGATATCACTCAAACTATTTTTCCAATATAATTGAGATTTGCTTTATTCTTCCTAATTGTGACAAACATCCATTTTAATAATTTATATTAGACATGTCTTGTATTCTATCTTCTCCACAGAGTTGGGCCTCCTTACAGAATGCACATGCATGATGCATCTAATATGGATTCTAGGGGCAGTGACACCGGAAATACTTTGATTTAGTAAGCATATCATGGTTGTTATGTTCATAGTAGAAAGTCTAGATATATAAAGGAAATTTTTATTTTTTTAGTAAATTGCCGTAATATTTTGCACTATTCTCCTATGGTTATAGTGAATCTGATGGGGGGCCATCTGGCGCGACGCAGTGCAGGGCGGACCCCACGTTCGTGTATTCCCGCAGGCGGGCGCGACTGGGATCGCCGATCTGCCACCGTGATTGCGTCCGGCTCGTCGTTCTGATGAATTTTCATATATAGCATGTTGTATTTCGAATATTATTTAGTATTGTTTTGACGCCGAGATCGACGGCCAATCATAGCCGTCCATCTTGGTTGCCCTAATTTTATTTCATTATAAATAGATGTGTTAGGGCTGCAGGAAACTCATTGCTGAAATTTGGAGATCTCCTCTTCCTCATTTCCGGTGATCATTCCGCGGTGCCGACGCCGTGGAGCCCCTTGGTGACGACTCCTTGGGTAAGTGTTCTTTCCTTGTTAGCATCCCTCCTCCCTTCATCCGTAGCCCTCCCCATCCTTGCCGCCAGCCCCCTCTCTCCCTATTGCCGCCAGCCCCCTCCATTATTGCTGCCGACAGCCGCATAACAGCATCCCTGCTGTCCGCCCACTTCCTGTCCAGGGCTACAGCCGCCGTCCCCCCTTAGACACCTTCCGCCACCCTCCCTGCTCGCAGCCACCCCACGCCGCCAGCCCCCCTATACTCGCCAACAACCCGCCATACAGCAAACTCCCCTGCCGCCCCTTCTCAGCCCTCCTCCCCATCCACCAAACCAGCCGGATCTGTCCAGATCCGGACAGATTTGTCCGGGTCCAGTCCCGGACCCCGAAACAACCCATAAACGCCCCTATATCCGCAGCCAACCCTTCCCCTTCCGTGGATCCACCTCCCCCTTACCCGATCTAGTCTTCCACCACCCGGAATACCCCATACCATCTCCATAATTTCAGTTGTGCTTGGTTTATTGCAGCCCTAGTTTTATTTCAGATTTATTTGTACTTGTTATGTGTGGAGTTAGTTGTGGATGGTTGTGAGACATTGTTTGCTTTGTGGAATTTGTTGTTCAAAGGAATTATAGCTTGTTATTATTTGCTCGTGAATATCTTAACCTGCAGGACGACTTAATTCGCCGCGCGCTTTATTTCTGGTCCTCCATGCGAAGGAAAGCCATCGCTCAAACGCTTAAAGAAATTGCTTAACTTTCTTATGAATGAATGTGTGGTTTATTATGATGCTTATTTGCTTTTATTAATTTGAACGCCTGTTTGAGATTTATCATCACATATAGTCATTAGGTTCGGGTGAGTCCGCCCCTTCACATCACTAGCTTGCATTTTAGGAGTCCACTGCACAGCCTACCCTACATCAGTTGGTATTAGAGCCCAGGGTTGATAGGGGGCCATCTGGCGCGACGCAGCGCAGGGCGGACCCCACGTTCGTGTATTCCCGCAGGCGGGCGCGACCGGATCGCCGATCCGCCACCGTGATTGCGTCCGGCTCGTCGTTCTGATGAATTTTCATATATAGCATGTTGTATTTCGAATATTATTTAGTATTGTTTTGACGCCGAGATCGACGGCCAATCATAGCCGTCCATCTTGGTTGCCCTAATTTTATTTCATTATAAATAGATGTGTTAGGGCTGCAGGAAACTCATTGCTAAAATTTGGAGATCTCCTCTTCCTCATTTCCGGTGATCATTCCGCGGTGCCGACGCCGTGGAGCCCCTTGGTGACGACTCCTTGGGTAAGTGTTCTCTCCTTGTTAGCCTCCCTCCTGACGCAGGACGAATCTATAGGCGGCGAGAGAATCGGCGACCTAACCCTACATGTTATGCAAAGCCCGACAGATTTAATCACAATTGAATAATAAATAATAACATCCCACGCAGATGATTCACAGCAAGATACAACAACAACAACACTCAAGCCTTTATCCCACCATAGTGGGGTCGGCTATATGGATCCTCTGTCGCCATTGCGCCCTATCTTTAAGCATAGTCTCATTAATGCCTAAGTACATCATGTCTTTCTTTATAGTTTCATTCCAAGTCTTTTTTGGTCTACCCCTCCCCCGTTTAACATGTCTAGTGACTAAACTCTCACAACGCCTAACAGGTGCCTCTAATGGTCTCCTATGTACATGTCCAAACCATCTTAAACGAGCTTCTCGCATCTTCTCTACAATTGGCGCCACTCCTATCTTATCCCTGATACATTCATTCCTAATTTTATCCAGTCTCGTGTGACCACACATCCACCTAAGCATTCTCATCTCCGCGACTCCCATTTTTTGCTCGTGTACACCATTCACTGCCCAACACTCAGAACCGTAGAGCATTGCAGGCCTAATTGCAGTACGGTAAAACTTGCCTTTAAGTTTTAGTGGTACTTTACGATCACATAGGATCCCAGACGCGCCTCTCCACTTCAACCAACCTGCTTGGATTCTATGAATCACATCTTTATCTACACCTCCATCTTTTTGAATTATCGATCCCAGATATTTAAAGCACTCACTGCGGGAAATATCTTGGTCACCCAATTTAATGACGGAGTCATCTGACCTTCTTGCACTACTAAATTTAAGCTTTATATACTCTGTCTTTGTCCTGCTCAACCTAAAACCCTTCTTTTCTAAAGTGTCTCGCCAAGATTCCAGTTTCGCGTTTACACCCTCGCGCGTCTCATCGACCAAAACAATATCATCTGCAAATAATAAACACCAAGGTATTGCTTGCTGGATATGTCCGGTGAGCTCATCTAAGATAAGGGTAAAGAGGTAAGGGCTTAAAGCTGACCCTTGATGTAAGCCAACAGCGATAGGGAATTCCTGTGTTAATCCTCCAGATGTCCTCACCCTGGTCACTGAATTTGTATACATATCTTTGATTACGTCAATGTATGATACATTTACACCTTTCTTTTCTAAGACTCTCCACAAGACCTCTCTTGGAACCCTATCATACGCCTTCTCCAGATCGATAAACAACATATGCAAATCTTTTTGTCTTTCCCGATAGTTGTCAATGAGTCTCCTCAAGAGATGTATAGCTTCCATGGTTGACCTCCCTGGCATGAATCCAAATTGATTCTCTGAGATGCTAGTCTCTCGTCTAACTCGTCTCTCTATTACTCGTTCCCATAGTTTCATAGTATGACTCATTAATTTAATTCCCCTGTAATTGACACAATTTTGTATATCTCCTTTGTTATTATACAAAGGTACCAAAATACTTTCTCTCCATTGGTCTGGCATCCTTTTTGTCTTCAGTATCTTATTGAAGAAACTTGTAAGCCATAAAATTCCTTCCCTCCCTAAGCATTTCCATACTTCAATGGGTATATCGTCTGGTCCAACCGCCTTTCCATTTTTCATCTTCTTCAGAGCGTCATCTATCTCTGATGCTTGAATTTTACGATAAAAAGTTATGTCTCTATACTCCTCCGATTTACTTAACTCTTCCAAGTTCAGTTCATTATCTTTTCCTTCATTGTATAGTTGATAAAATTATCTTTTCCATCGCTCCTTAATAGCCACATCATCCGTCAAAACCGTATCTGTTTCATCTTTTATGCATTTAATTTGGCTTAAATCTCTTGTTTTCCTCTCTCTAGCTCGAGCAATTTTATATATATCGCGTTCTCCATCTTTGGTATCTAGTCGTTTGTAAAATTCTTCATAAGCTTGACTTCTTGCTTTACTTACTGCATTTTTAGCTTCTTTCTTGGCGACTTTATACTTTGTCAAGTTTTCATCATTCCTACAAGCATATAATGTTTTGTAGCTGACCCTCTTTGCCCTCACTTTGTCTTGCACTTCCTTTTTCCACCACCAAGATTCTTTTTGTGGGGGCGCGCGACCTTTTGACTCTCCAAGTACGTTCTTTCCACTTATCCTTAAATGAGAAGACATAACTTCCCATGCGACACTAGGATCAACATAAGGATCATCAACTAGTCGTTCTATAACTGCTGCCTTGAAAGCAACCTGTTTTTCCTTCATCAAGTTCCACCACCGAATTTTTGGCAACACTTTTGTCTTTCTCTTAAAGTTACTATATTTAATTTGCACATCCAGCACCACTAGCCTATGTTGCGTTGTCAAACTTTCTCCTGGTATGACTTTGCAATCCTTACAAATCTTTTTATCCATTTTGCGAGTCATAAAATAGTCAATTTGTGACTTATTTTGTCCGCTCTTGAACGTAATTAAGTGTTCTTACCTCTTTATGTAGAACGTATTTGTCACAATTAGCTCATGTGCTATGGCAAAGTCTAAAATGGTTCTTCCTTCTTCATTTCTTTCTCCATACCCAAATCCTCCATGAACATCTGTATAATCCGTATTTTGCTTCCCTATATGTCCATTTAAGTCTCCTCCAATGAAAATTTTCTCGCTTTGTGGGATTTCTCTTACCAAATCATCTAAGTCTTCCCAAAATTGTACTTTAATAGCTTCATTTAATCCTACTTGTGGCGCATAAGCACTAATTACATTAATAGTTTCCTTTCCTACGATTAATTTAAGAGCTAAGATTCTATCACCTTTTCTGCTTACCCCAACAACTCCATCCTTCCAAGTAGTATCTACAATAATACCTACTCCATTTCTTGTTTTATTTTTTCCTATGTACCATAATTTAAAACCTGAATTATCTAGAAATTTAGCTTTCTCACCCACCCATTTAGTCTCTTGCAGACATAAAATATTTATCTTTCTCCTAATCATTGTATCCACTACTTCCATCGTTTTTCCCGTTAGCGTACCTATATTCCAACTTCCAAACCTAAGTCGATCACAAATCCTACGATCAACTTTTCTAGGACGCCTAATATGTGAGGGCTCTTGCATATTTGACACTACACCCAAGTCCTCTTGGAGGTGCAGCGGTCCTTGCCAAGACGCCGCATTCACAGCAAGATACAATAATTAAATTAGGGCGAAACAGGTTTAGGCTTTCCTCCGCGTGGAGGGCCAAGGCAAGAGCGCGCGGCGAATAAATCCTGCAAATCACAATAATATTCTAGCAAACAACTACTATGCAAGATATCCAAAACAGGTACGAGATCCAATCCAATATAAATATGTTGAAAATAATAATCCAATACAAATTAGACTCACAAAGTAGTGGGCTGACCAAGGCAATGAAGAATCCGGGTCCGGGTATGTAGATCGGCGATCGAAGGTGGAACCGGAGGCGTGACGATAATGGCGGTGGCTGTCCTTGGCGGAAAATAAGGAGATCGGGCCGGAAATGGATAGATCCGGCCACTAGGAGATAGATCCGGGTGGGGAATGGATGAATCCGATGTGTGATAGCGGATCCGGGTGCGGGAGGGCGTATGATGGTGGAAATAACGGATCGAGAGGCGAAACTCTAGATCTGGACTGATCTAGCGTTTTTAGGGTGTAAGAGAGGTGGATCCACGTGGGAGGAGGAAGGGGGTGTTCGGATAAGGCAGGGGAGGAGTGGGGTGGCTGTTGGAAGGGGTGTGGGGGGGCCGGCGGCAAGGAGGAAGGGCCGCTGGAGGTAAGGGAGGGGGCGGCTGATGTCTGGCAGCAAGGAGAAAGGTGGCTGGAGGTAGGGGTGCGGCTGGATGGGGGAAGTAGGTAGGCGGGGTGGTTTGCTGGGAAGGCAGTAGGCCTGCTGTTTTCAATTGGGAGAATAAACCATAGGAATGAATAGTAAATTTCATCAAATAGTGCTATAGAGAAGGCTGGAATTCTGGACAGCAGGCCAGCCACCGGTGGCTGGGTTTTGGGGGGTTTGAGGGTGGCGGCAAGGGGTTTTGGAGGGGGAGGAAGGAGCCTAGGGTTAGGGGATACCTTGGGGAGGAAGATACAAGCCTAGGAGTCGTCACCTAGGGTTCCACGGCGTCGGCACCGCGGGGTGATCGCTGGAATCCGGGAATAGTTCTCTCCAAATTCTGCAATGCCTCAAAATCAGCCACTACAAGTCTATTTATAATAAAACAAAAGCTAGGGCATCCCACCTTCGACGGCTATGATTGGCCGGAGGCGGGGACACCCAAATACATCAAAATAAATGCAAAAGTAATAAACTAATATATCAAATTGATTCGCAACGCGAATCCGAACGCATCTGCGGAGTCCGATCGTCGATTCGGGCACGCCATATATGGTAAGTCGCCAAATCAGCCCCAAATGGGCCCAAAACTCGTCCACGTCTCTGCTCCGCATCACCTCCTCCCTTCATCCGTAGCCCTCCCCATCCTTGCCGCCAGCCCCCTCTCTCCCTACTGCCGCCAGCCCCCTCCATCATTGCTGCCACCAGCCGCAAAACAGCATCCCTGCTGTCCGCCCACTTCCTATCCAGGGCTACAGCCGCCGTCCCCCCTTAGACACCTTCCGCCACCCTCCCTGCTCGCAGCCACCCCACGCCGCCAGCCCCCCTATACTCGCCAACAACCCGCCATACAGCAACCTCCCCTGCCGCCCCTTCTCAGCCCTCCTCCCCATCCACCAAACCAGCCGGATCTGTCCAGATCCGGACAGATCTGTCCGGGTCCAGTCCCGGACCCCGAAACAACCCATAAACGCCCCTATATCCGCAGCCAACCCTTCCCCTTCCGTGGATCCACCTCCCCCTTACCCGATCTAGTCTTCCACCACCCGGAATACCCCATACCATCTCCATAATTTCAGTTGTGCTTGGATTATTGCAGCCCTAGTTTTATTTCAGATTTATTTGTACTTGTTATGTGTGGAGTTAGTTGTGGATGGTTGTGAGACATTGTTTGCTTTGTGGAATTTGTTGTTCAAAGGAATTATAGCTTGTTATTATTTGCTCGTGAATAGCTTAAAGAAATTGCTTAACTTTCTTATGAATGAATGTGTGGTTTATTATGATGCTTATTTGCTTTTATTAATTTGAACGTCTGTTTGAGATTTATCATCACATATAGTCATTAGGTTCGGGTGAGTCCGCCCCTTCACATCACTAGCTTGCATTTTAGGAGTCCACTGCACAGCCTACCCTACATCAGAATCTCTACTAGTTTCAAGTGGAAGCAGGTTGGTCTTGAATGAATCGCATAAATCTTGTGTTCTTCTGTGTGAGATCAGTCATGCTTTATTGCAATTAACTCTAGCATTCTATTTTTCGCCATGCTTAAGCTAGCTATCATTGGTTGTTTTGCTACCAAACATTTGAATCCATATATCATTACCGGCCTAAATGCAACAATATCAAATTTCCCTTTCATTTCAAACACTCAACCTCTAAAAGGTGTATCCTCGAATATATCATCACTTTTTTATGTAATTGTTGCGGGTCACTCGACGCTTTGGTAGACCGGTCGAATTGAACCACCTTAGCTCACGAGCGAGCCGAGCGCGCAAACAGTCAATGAGAGAGTTACTAAATAACACAAATACTTTTTATCGTGGAAAACCCAGAAAGGGTGAAAAACCACGCGGTCGGAGCTGTGCAGACCAAATTCCACTATCTTCTGGTTCGTTACAATTGAAATCTGAGAACTCAAGTGTGACAGGCCGCTGCTCGTTATAATGGTAAAAAGAATAAACCTCGAGGGTGACAGGCCACATCTCGAGAGACTAAATACTTTTCTAGGAACGAAAGTGAGATTCTCGAGTCACCTTTCGTAACTCGGAGGATTCCCGACTCGCTTAGAAAGCTATCTTCCGAGGCAAAGAGAAATCTTCCAAGGCACGAAAGAAGCCTTCGAAGGCTCGAAGGAGATCTTCAAAGATTCGAAGGAGATCTTCGAAGACCGAAGGAGATCTTCAAGCGCCGAAGGAGAATTCCAAGGAAATCTTCAAAGGAGCTCTCCCAGGCGTGGAAGACAAGGTATCTTGAAATGAAGGCTCTGGGCTCCTTTTATAGCCTTGGGCAGGGGTAGCCCGGTAACTTCGTCGTCTAACCACCTCACGGACGAATCACGCTGGTCGATTTGGAGCATATGGATCGCCACTTTTTGGATATTCCCGTCTTGCCCGGGCAGCTCGGTCAGCTTGGGCAGTTCGGGCAGCTTCGTTGACAGTGTTGAGCGAAGTGAACTGAACCAGCAATCTAGGAAATTGGGAAAGGTTAACCGTCGCGCGCGTCACGAACATGGAAGCGCTCTGAGCGCGCAACGAACATGGGAGCGTTCTGAGCGCGCAACGAACACGGGAGCATTCTGAGCACGCAACGAACACGGGAGCGTTCTGAGCGCGCAACGAATACGGGAGCGTTCTGAGCGCGCAACGAACACGGTAGCGTTCTGAGCGCGCAACGAACACGGGAGCGTTCTGAGCGCGCTTAGCTCGTTTTGCGGGTGAAAGGCCAAAAATGTTATCGCACGCGAGAGTGTGCGCCCTTCTGAAAAGGAGTGTCTGCAGCCTGGTCGCCCCCCGAGGGGGGCACGGTGTCGGCCGCACCACCAAGGGGGTGCGGGGCCGACCGCACCCTAAAATAGGGGGGCGGGGCCGACCGCGCCCCAAAGGGGGGAGGCGTCGGCCGCACCCCTATGGGGGTGCGGCGTCGGCCGCACCCCTATGGGGGTGCGGCGCCGGCCGCACCCCTATGGGGGTGCGGCGCCGACCGCACCCTAAGGGGGTGCGGAGCCGACCGCACCCCTATGGGGGTGCGGCGTCGACCGCACCTACATGGGAGGTGTGGCGCCGACCACACACCCCGTCGGGTGCGGCGCCGGCTCCAGCCGCATCCCACCATGTGGGGTGCGGTTTCGGTCGATAGGGGTGTGGCTTCGTCGCCGCATGAGCGGGCTCCGATCGTCGTGGCGGCTCATTCCCCACTCTCATTGCCCCACTAACTCCACTCTCAAGGTGGAGAGGCGGCTAAACGCACCTCCGGATGAATTATATAAACGGGTCCATATCATTTGCCCCCCAAACCTTCAAAGCTCGCATTGCCGTTTGAAGAAATTTGGAGGTTTTTCCCACTCTCTTAGCGTTGACTCGAAGGTTTTGCACGCGGGAGGCGAATTACGCTATGTCGGAGGTAAGCACTTCACCAATTTTGTGCGGGAAACGAAAAAAGAAGGAAATTGGGCGAGCGGTGCTTGCGCAGACGGTCGTTGCTCGGCCGCGGTGTGGACGGCGCGCTCGCGGCCGGCCGGCGCATGCCGGCGTGCAAGGTGCGGGCACGGCCGGCGGACGGTTGGTGCACGGCCCGTGCGCGGCGACTGCTCGGCCGGCGCGGACGCTGCTTGCGCGCCTCCGGTGGGCGGCCGGTGCCGGCTAGCGCACGCGCGGCCGGTGCCGGCTAGCGCACGCGCGGCCAGATCCGGCCTGCGTGCGGGCGGACGATGCCGGCCAGAGCGCGCGGCTTGTGCGCGGTCGGAGCCGGTCTGCGCGTGGGCGGCCGGTGCCGGTCAGCGCGCGCAGTCAATGCGCGTGGGCGGCCGGAGCAGGCCTGCGCGCAGTCAATGCGCGGCCGGCGCGCACACGGCTTATGGGTGTGGGTGGTGCCGGCCTGCGCGGCCAATTCCTGGCCAGCGCCTGTGCGCGCGCGGCCATCGCGCGTGGGACCGGCGCGCCTGCAGCCGGTGCTGGCCTGCACGCGACCGATGCTCGGCCAGCGTGGCCACCGGTCGGCGTGCCTGCGGTCGGAGCGCAGTCGGCGTGGTCGTTGCTCCGTCGGTGTGCAGGCCGCGAGCATGTGGTCGGTGCCTGCCCGGCGTGTGGCCGATGTCTGACCTACGCACGTGTGTCGGTCAACCTAGTCTGGCTAAAGCGTGTACGTTCGGGCTCTTCGCTCCCTAAGTCACGCGTGTTTGCTTGGTGGCTCGTCGGGCAGCTCTCGCTAGATGTGCTTACACATTTTTTCTTTGTTATTTCAGGCTTCAAAACGGAGCGGTCAATCGAGGCCGATGCGACTGCGCTCCACTCTTGACAGTGCGCGGATCGACATATGGCGGAAGCGCTTGGGGTTGCCCTCGAGCGTTGAGGTGAAGATTCCCCGAGAGGAGGAGCGCGCTCAGAACCCTCTGATCGTCTTCATAACTCTTTCGATGAGTTGCTTGAAGTCCGGGTTCCGTTTTCCTCCCTCAGATGAGGCTATCGAGGTGTTCCGGTTTTGTGAAGTGCCGATTTCTCAGTTTACCGCAGCTGGTATGACGAGGATTATGGAGATGATGGTGCTCTTCCGGGAGCACGGTGCGCGATTTACTATAGAGATTTTCAAGGACTTGTGTGAAATCTTCACTGACCCGGGTGGTCGTGTTGAGATTTGTAGCAACAAAAGGTGGTTCCGTTTTGGGGAGAAGAATGATTACTGCCACGGAAACACCCTTTATGGGTATGTTCGGAACCGATGGGAGTTACCTGAGCTTTGGAGGGATATTCCTGGGCGTTGTCGTCGGCAGACGGGCCGGGAGAATGACTTCTCGCCCATTTCTGGCTTTCCAGATCGAGACGGGTTGGCGAAAGCCTTATATTGGGTCGCTAGTTGCGCGGAGGAGAGCAGATTGCTTTCAGTAGGGATTTCCTGGATTGTCGAGCGCACGACTGTCGTCCCCTTGGTCCAGGGTAAGAAGAGGAATATTGTTTTCAAGAACGAAGGCGTTGATTCGGGTTCCGCCTCTTTTGCTCCGAGGAGTCATGACCGCGAGGCCGGTCCTAGTAATCGGGGGGCGGAAGTGCCTCCGGCTGACCCCGAGGTTGAGATCTTTGCGTCTCCTGTCGTCAATCAGGTTCCGCAAGAGGATTTGTCGTCGCCTCCTCCTTTGCCGTCGGCGAGACGACTCTCTTCCTCACTTCAGGCGATGACTTCCGCGGTAAGCACACTTACATTTACTCTGGTTTTTGTTCTCCCATTCTTTATTGTGGGTTTACGTATTCTAATCATTTTCTTTTCTTTTACAGACATGCATTTTGAACGGCGTTGCCCATACATGGAATGATTGCTATGTGGGACTGAAGGACGGCTACTTCGTCCTTCGGGAAGAGTTGGGCGCAGCGAAGAGCGCCTTATCTGATTCCAAGAAGAGGAGGGACCGGGATTTTGCCCACATCCGATAGTTGGAGTCGGACGTCTCTTCATCCCAAGGGGAGGTTGAGAAACTGCGAGGGGAATGCGATGGTGACAAGGTGATGGCTCAGGATGCCCTTTGCCAGCTATCGGAGGCGCAAGGCGAGATATTCCGCCTGGAAGGGGAGCTGGGCTTCATAAGAACTGAGGTGGATAGGTTGATATCCGCGGAGCGGAGCGTCGAGGAGACCAAGGTTGCGGGGGTCGCCGAGTACAAGGACTCCCTTGCCTTTGTGGAGGAGCGATTCCAGATTGTAGAGGAGATCCGTGCGGAGATTATGACCAAGGAGGTCGAGCCCTTGATAGAGGACGAGAGTGAGGTCGCCTTCCAAAGAGGCGTCCAAAAGACTCTTCGCATGATGGAGAGGAAGTTCGGGTGCGATATTGCCGGGCTTGGAGCTGGGGACCTCTCGAGGAGGATCGTCCTGACGCGGGCAAGGATTGATCTTTGCATTTGATGTATTTTCTATTTACATTTCGTTGATTTTGTTTCCTCGTTTTGTGGTCTTGTTCAGTCATGTATAGCGTTGTAACGTTAACATTGTATCCAGAGATTTTAGCACCTCATATAGTATTTTCTCTTTCTTGTACTTGGTACTTCTTTGCTCCAGCCATTTTTTGTGTGCTTACCAGAGGTTCAGTTACGAAGTTGTCGGTGATGAGCGTTGGTCTTCAAACCGAGGATGACCGTACGAGGGACAGACCCTTACGGTTACAGGGGGAACAGGTCCCAAAGTCGACGGTGAAGAGCTTTAGTCTTCAAACCGAGGATGACCGTACGAGGGACAGACCCTTATGGTTATAGGGGGAACAGGTCCCGAAGTCGACGGTGAATAGCGTTTGTATTCAAACCGAGGATGACCGCACGAGGGACAAGCCCTTACGGCTATATGGGGAACAGGGCCCGAAGTCGACTGTGAATAGTGTTTGTATTCAAACCGAAGAGACTCGTACGAGGGGCGGGCTCTTACGGTTACAGGGGGAACATGTCCCGAAGTCGACGGTGAAGAGCATTAGTCTTCAAACCGAGGATGACCGTACGAGGGACGGGCTCTTACGGTTACAGGGGGAGCAGGTCCCGAAGTCGACAGTGAATAGCGTTTGTATTCAAACCGAGGATGACCGCACAAGGGACAAACCCTTACGGCTATAGGGGAACAGGTCCCGAAGTCGACGGTGAATAGCGCTTGTATTCAAACCGAGGATGACCGCACGAGGGACAGGCCCTTACGGCTATAGGGGGAACAAGTCCCGAAGTCGAAGTGAATAGTGTTTGTATTCAAACTGAGGATGACCGCACGAGGGACAGGCCCTTACGGCTATAGGGGAACATGTCCCGAAGTCGACGGTGAATAACGTTTGTATTCAAACCGAGGATGACCGCACGAGGGACAGACCCTTACGGCTATAGGGGGAACAGGTCCCGAAGTCGACGGTGAAGAACGTTAGTCTTCAAATTGTTGGTAACCGTTCGAAGGGCGGGCCCTTATGACTACAAGGGGAACGGGACCCGAAATTTTCCTGTGGTGATAGGGTTGGGAGTAAGCAGAACAAGTTATACTGATTCGAAGCAAATTCTAATACATGCGCAAGTATGAACTTGCGATTTTTGAACTACTGACAGTTTTTAAATATAAATAAAGCGAAATGTAGATAACGTAGAGATTTTCTTCTCGACTCGTTGTCTCCCTGGGCAGCGCTTAGATGAGTTTTCTTGGGTCTTCGGCATGACACGTAGTGGTAACTTCGGCCCAGGTCACTCCAATGACTGGTCTTCGGTGGCCTCTTCCCGAGTTTCCTGCCTCTGAGTTGTTTTGCGAAAAGTCTGTAGGTGTGCCAGCTGGGCGAGGCGCTCGATTTCGTCCTTCAAACACAGACACTGCTTTGTTTGGTGCCCCCGGCCCCGGTGAAAGTAAGGGTGAGGAGCAAAAACCGAAAACCGACAAAACCGATCGAACCGACCGAACCGCACCGACTGTGAAACCGAGCCGCCCGGTTCGGTGTCGGTTCGGTTTGGGGCTTGTGAAAATCGAAGTCATTTCGGCTCAGGTCGGTTTTCAAGTTGTAAAAACCGATCAAACCGAACCGAACCGAACCGACTAATATTATAATAATTTTACGTCTCATTTCCACTTAATAAATATAAGATGTGCCTCATTTCGACTTAGTATAAATATATAATTTTAAGTGACCAAATCAAAATGACAAATGACTAAATGAGTTAACTTTAAAATTATGTACAAGCCAGCTGGCCTAGCTTCTATTTGCACTTAGCCACTTAATAAATATATATATAAAGCTATTATTTCACGCAAGCCTCATTTTCGTGAAGCAGTGAAGGACAACTATGGTATTGTTGCATGTTTATAATTTCTCTTGTTATAATGTTTATGTTGACGGGATGATTATAATATTTTTAAATACTGTTGCATGCTTATTTATCATTTGTATATTATATTGATACAAATTTAAATATTTTGGTAACTGTATGATGAACGATCGTAACATTTGCTTCACTTAATATACAAGAGCGTAACTGTGTAATTAGGGAAGTACAAAAATCGACACCGAACCGCCAAAAACCGATAAAAAACCGAACCGACAACAAACCGAACCGACCGGGTTTGGTTCGGTTCGGTTTGGACCTTTCGAAAACCGAAGCATGTTGGTTCGGTTTCGGTTTGGGTACAAACCGACCCAAACCGAACCGCTTGCAGGCCTAGGTGAAAGTCGCAAAACTGGGATTGATTCCCTGAATTACGAGGGAGCGGTCCCAGACATTTAACAATCCTGCGCGTGTAGATTACAGATAGGATATGCTCGCGAGAGGCATTTAACGGGGTGTAGATCCGGTTTTTCGGTTCATCATCCCTCGGGAACAGTCTGGCTGGCTCTGGTTGTGTCGATTGACTTTAGTGATCGGTTGTTGTCCTTCCTTTTCCCACCCATGGTTTCGAGTTGCGGCGGACTGAATGACGTTGAGAGATCAGTTTCTGCGGTCCGCGCTGGTGCTATGCGGCTTTTCTCTAAGCAACGCTTCTTGGGATGTAAGCTTTGTGGGGGGTCGTTGCTAACCCAAGGAACACCGGCTGTCACATTGCTGATATGACGAACGGAGTCCTGGAGGATCTTTCCTTTGCTCGCCATACGGCCCGACATGGAAATGTCATGCTGCAGCGTGTCGAGCAAGAAGCTTTGTGGGGGGTCGTTGCTAACCCAAGGAACACCGGTTGTCACATTGCTGATATGACGAACGGAGTCCTGGAGGATCTTTCCTTTGCTCGCCATACGGCCCGACATGGAAATGTCATGTTGCAGCGTGTCGAGCAAGAAGCCCCCCCCCCCCCCGAATATTGCGTCATATAGTGAATCGACTTCCGCGATGACGAACTGGACTTCGTATTGGACAGGGTCCGAGAGTGTGCCTATGTGCACGGGGAAGATGACGTTTCCTATGGTGGGTATTATCGTTCCGTCTGGAAGTTCCGCTTCACTCGCTCTGAGCTTGAGGTTTTCGCCAAGAATCTTAAGTCGTGTCACCGTTGCCATGAACAGGATGTTGAACGATATACGGTGGCTTATCAACGCCCTCCTTAGCTCAAATGTCGGGTCCCCAATGCTTGCGTGTATGGAGAAATCCAAACTTCAGCAGAGATTCTCTCGGTGCGATCTTGTGGTGGCGTCCTCCTGGCGCCGGTCGTGCTCCGCTTGCTTTGAGGGGGAAAGTCCCTCTTCCTCGAGCTTCTTCGTTGTCTGAGTTAGTTTTCTGACACTTCGTTCTCGGACCTCGTGTCATCCGGTGAACAACTGGGATAACTCGGTGAAATTGTGAATGATTCCTTCTGGTAGCGATTGATACCAATTAAGAGCGTCGCCACGTAGCGTGGCAGGGAAAATCTTGCAAGTGATCTGATCTGGGAGCCCGAATGCTTCCATTGCGGTTAGGAAGTAGTTGACGTGCTCGTACGAGTTCTCTGCTCCGTGGAACTTCCTATACCGCGGGGGCTTGAGCCAAAGTGGAACGGGATATGTCAAAATCTGATTTGACAAGGGGGATGGACTAGCTTGGAGTACGTTGTTGTCCAGAACTTGCTCCGTTGCCAGAGGCATTTGTTTGTCAGTGATGTCAGGCCGTTGAGGTGGGATAGGCGCGACGACGAGCGCGCCTCCTTTTGAAATTGCGGGATGAGTGGAACTTTTCATGTCCGAAACGGCCGAGTGAGTATCCATCCTTGTCGATCCTTTGGGGGAGAATGCTTCTAGTTGTAACCGGGAACTCCTTTCCCACAAACGGCGCCAAACTGTTGCAGGTCACTCGACGCTCTGGTAGACCGGTCGAATTGAACCACCTTAGCTCATGAGCGAGCCGAACGCGCAAACAGTCAATGAGAGAGTTACTAAATAACACGAACACTTTTTATCGTGGAAAACCCGAAAATGGTGAAAAATCACGCGGTTAGAGCTGTGCCGACCAAATTCCACTATCTTCTGGTTCGTTACAATTGAAATCTGAGAACTCGAGCGCGACAGGCCGCTGCTCGTTACAATGGTAAAAAGAATAAACCTCGAAGATGACAGGCCACCTCTCGAGAGACTAAGTACTTTTCTAGGAACGAAAGTGAGATTCTCGAGTCGCCTTTCGTAACTCGGAGGATTCCGGACTTGCTTAGAAAGCTATCTTCCGAGGCAAAGGGAAATCTTCCAAGGCACGAAAGAGGCCTTTGAAGGCTCGAAGGAGATCTTCAAAGATTCGAAGGAGATCTACGAAGACCAAAAGAGATCTTCAAGTGACGAAGGAGAATTCCAGAGAAATCTTCAAAGGAGCTCTCCCGAGCGTGGAAGACAAGGTGTCTTGAAATGAAGGTCATGGGCTCCTTTTATAGCCTTGGGCAGGGGTAGCCCGGTAACTTCGTCGTCGTAACCACCGTAACCACCTCACGGACGAATCACGCTGATCGATTTGGAGCGCATGGATCGTCTTGTCCCTCGGGCTATTCGGGCAGCTTCGTTGACGGCGTTGAACGAAGTGAACTGGACCTGCAATCTAGGAAATTGGGAAAAGTTAACTGTCGCGCGCGTCACGAACGTGGAAGCGTTCTGAGCGCGCAACAAACACGGGAGCGTTCTGAGCGCGCAACGAACACGAGAGCGTTCTGAGCATGCAACGAGCACGGAAGCGTTCTGAGCGCGCAACGAACACGGGAGCGTTCTGAGCGCGCAACGAATACGGGAGCGTTCTGAACGCGCAACGAACACGGGAGCGTTCTGAGCGCAACGAACACGGGAGCGTTCTGAGAGCGCTTAGCTCGTTTTGTGCGTGGAAGGACAAAAATGCTATCGCACGCGAGAGCGTGCTCCCTCCTAAAAAGGAGGGGTGTCTGCAACCCGGTCGCTTCCCGAGAGGTGCACGGTGTCGGCCGCACCACCAAGGGGGTGCGGGGCCGGCCGCACCCTTGCGGTGGGGTGCGGGGGTGCGGCGCCGGCTCCAGACGCATCCCACCACGTGGGGTGCGGTTTCGGCCGATAGGGGCGTGGCTTCGTCGCCGCATGAGCGGGCTCCGATCGTCGTGGCGGTTCATTCCCTACTCTCATTGCATGGGAGTTACCCCCCACCCACACACACACACTAACTCCACTCTCAAGGTGGAGAGGCAGCTAAACACACCTCCGGATGATTTATATAAACGGGTCCATATCAGTAATAGAACCGAGATATAAATTCATAACATCTAGGTACTAATTTATCTTCTAATAGACGAGTCGTGTACTAAAATAAGTGAATAATCAAAACAATAAAAAAAAAACTTATACAAAATATCAACCTGTAAATATCTTTTATAAGCGTCTCCAAAATCAATACAAAAGTGCACCGATTAAATGGTGATTTTTTTTGTAAACCAACTAAAATTGAAAAACTACTTTCATATTATATGTATTCAACATTCCTTTGACACATGGTTCTTTCTAACTGCACCTCAAATTAAAATTTGTGATATTTTATTCCTTATCATTTATTAATTTGTATATTTTTAACTAATTACATTAACGTGGCAATCACTTTTTAGTAGATCTCCTGCCATGAAATCAAATTCATTCTCCTATGCTAACGTAATTTTTCTATCTGTCCCAAAACTTCAATGTATGACTCGTGATATTGGTCCCTCTATAGTTCAACTTTCCCTCATTGATAGTTTCTGATCTTTTAAATTTCACCATTAGTAACCTCAATTTTTTTTATTGTGATTATTTTTTAAAACTTTTAAGTTGTGCACAATTACTAATCTAGAATTATGCAGTAAAAAGTTCTCTCCCTGAATCACTTTGCAATCTATTAAAAATGATTTTTTTCCTTCAAAGTAAAACAAAGTTGATTTGTAATTTGGTGGCTTCACTTTGAAAGTAACTACATGTTCCTATTTCTCAAAGTATGAGTTCGCTGCTTTAAAAATCATAGGTCAGCGTGAAATAAAGTCTAGCTTCTTCCCTATTGCATTTATACTTAAAACCCTCCATTAATTATTGCATAGAACATACTACTATAACTTACATATTGATAGATAACAACAACACTCAAGCCTTTATCCCACCACAGTGGGGTCAGCTATATGGATCCTTTGTCGCCATTGCGCCCTATCCTTAGTCATAATCTCCCTAATGCCTAAGTACATCATGTCTTTTCTTATAGTTTCATTCCAAGTCTTTTTTGGTCTACCCTCCCCCATTTAACATGCCTAGTGGCTAAACTCTCACAACGCCTAACAGGTGCCTCTAATGGTCTCCTTTGTACGCGTCTGAACCATCTTAATCGAGCTTCTCGCATCATCTCTCCAATTGGTGTCACTCCCGTCTTATCCTTGATACATTCATTCCTAATTTTATCCAGTTTGTCAACACATCCACCTAAGCATTCTCATCTCAGCAACTCCCATTTTTTGCTCATGCCCAAGACTCAGAACCGTAGAGCATCGCTGGTCTAATTATAGTACGGTAAAACTTGTCTTTAAGTTTTAATGGTATTTTGCGATCACATAAGATCCCAGACGTGCTTCTCCACTTCAACCAACCTTCTTGGATTCTATGTACCACATTTCTATCTACAACTCCATCTTTTTGAACTATCGATCCCAAATATTTAAAGCACTCACTGCGAGAAATATCTTGGTCATCCAACTTAATGACGGAGTCATCCGTCCTTCTTGCATATTGATAGACCCCAAAAAAATTTATTTCTCTTGTATACGCTCTGTTAGTTCATTCATATATTCCCAAAACTAATTTGTGGAACTATATATGATGCCCCCATAATTATTATTTGAATAACAATCACAGATAATCACCATAACAATAACCATATTTACTCAATTTTATCTTTCAACTCTATATCCACTATCTATAATAATAAAAACATGAGTATTATTATTATTTGTAAGATGCAATAGCTTATAATGTTCCCCAATATCTTTGCCCTTTCCAATTAGTTCGTTATAAACAAGTAGTATTAATACTTCTTCACAATCAAAATTCTCTATTCCATGCAGTAAATCTAATCTTAGTTTTACCTAATCAATCCTTGCTTATTTTCACCGCAATTGAGTGAAGTTGTAGAGCCATTTTATGAATCATGATATTGGTTCGTAGGGGTGATTGCTATTAAAATAATCAACTCTAAAATCGTTCCTTATATTAAAGATGAAGATCAACACCTGTGGATGACTAGTAGACATTGGAATCCTCGCATCTCGAATTTCTATAACAACATCCATCAGCTTGAGCTGTTCTTTGAGTTCTTTTTCTGTTTTAGCAATATGACCAGGATACCACTGCCAGCCATCAAAGTTCAAGTCACATGAAATCCCTAAAATAAACTTTTTGATTCAGAAATCAAGCTTCTTTGTACCTGAATAGGGCGCAGTGGTCTCGTCCAGTAATTCAAATCGGCATCCAGCTTCTCCCAATCAATTCCTTCACAGAGCCCCTCAGCTGTTAAATTAGGGATGCTATTCATGTGCTTCTGAGGCCATCTGGAAGATACTCCACCACAAAGCTGCAAAGATCTCGTAATATTAACGACTCAACCCATTAACGACGCGCGATATTAACTGTTTCAAGCAATTTGGGAAAGAAACTAAGCATGGAGTCTTCAAATTTGAAGGTGGCATTGTAAAAATTAAGTAAAGAACTCCCGAGCATAACACAGAAATGAAAGATTGAGAGGAAACGAAACCCTAGAGGTTGGGGTCGCTCACAGCATATGGGGAGAGCAGCGCAGGGGAATCGTGGAGTGAGAGCTTGGTGGTGCGTCGAAAGCGCGGCGCTGCAACGAAGGGCGGCCATGAAGATGAAGGGCAGTTCGTTGGCTGGGTTATTAAAGCCATGGGGGGAGCTCAGCGCCGAAGAGAGAGGTCCAAATTTCGGTTTTGATGGTTTCATCGGGTATCAATAACTTCGATTTTCAATATTGACGTTCAATTTCTGAATGAAACTTTGGTGATTTTTTTTACAAATTATGTTATGAGCAGTCCAAAGATTATAATTTTGTTAAAATCATTATTGGTTGAGTTGTTTTAGTTAGTTATTCTGTTTCACCTTTCTTTATGCTTTTCCCTTTTTGCCCTTAGTTTTTCCTTCTATAAATAGAGTTCAGCTTCTGTTGTACGCATTAACATTTTTGTAATTCCTTTTTCAATATGAGATCTGAGAGACCCTCTCGTGTTCTTCTCTGTTCTTGATTATGCAATAATATTGATCTTCATCATGGTATTAGAGCAGTGAATTAAAGATCATGTTCTTGCTCTGCGTCATCGCTCGAATGGCGGAATCAACTCCTGCTACATCGACTCCCACCATTTCAATTCCTTCCAGTCTTATGCTTCAGAATTCAGACTACCCGGGTATGGTTCTTGTTAATCAAGTTTTAATCGGAACTAGCAATTACATTCCATGGAAGAGATCAATGGAAATTGCTTTATCCTGTAAAAACAAATTGAGGTTTGTTGATGGTAGTCTTACTAAACCAGCGCCAAATGGTCCTTCCTTACCCTTATGGGAACAAGTGAATAATATGGTCATTTCCTGGTTGATTAACGCTATATCGAAAGACATCGGTAAATCCATTCTCCATGGACATACGGCTGCCATTATGTGGTCAAACCTTTCTCGTTGTTTTTCAAATAGCAATAGTTCTCGGATCTACGGCCTTCGAAAGGCTATATCATCTTGTCATCAAGAAAATCTGACGATTGAACTTTATTACACCAAAATTAAACAATTGTGGGATGAATTGGAAGCTGTCACTACCATTCCTACCTGCAAGTCTGCTGCACAGTGTGAAGTCACCAGCGCTTGGGAAGCGCAAATTGAAGAACAGAAAATAATGCAATTCTTGATGGGTTTGAATGACAACTTCAAACCTGTTCGAGGTCATATCCTTCTGATGAAAAGTCTACCTACAATCGAAGAGACATATTCTATGATTCAACAAGAAGAAAGACAAATGAACATCTCTTCCCTCTCCGGTATTGAAGATATGACAACAGCATTATATACAGATAATAAACAGAATTCCTGGTCCTCCGGAAACACTGCTCCTCAGCAAAACTATAATCCTATTGGCAAGAAAAGTTTATGGTGTGAATATTGTTAGATGAATGATCACACTAAGGCTAAGTGATTCAAACTTCATGGCTACCCAACCAATTATAAAGGAAAAGGGAAGAAAAATATTAGTGGGGGTAATCCAAGATGCCAAGGAAATTATGTGGATATCAATCAAGGACAGGATTCTCTGCTTGGTTTGAAAATTGGAAACAATGTTCAGACTACCATTCCTGCTAGTACTCAATCCCAATTCACACAAGATCAAGTTAATCAACTGATTGGACTTTTGAATCAACAAAGGATCAATCCTACAGATTCTACTCATCATCTAGCAGGTATCGCCTATTGTTTTTCTAATTGTAATACCACTCCTGATTGGATTATTGATAGTGGGGCAACTGATCACATCACTCATTCATTCCACCTCTTACATCACCCAACACGACTGTCAACACCCTCTCAAGTATACTTACCGGATGGGTCAAATGTTTCAATTACCCACATTGGCACAATCCCATTAACTGCAGATATCGTATTGAAGAATGTTTTGTTTGTTCCTGCATTCAAACACAATCTCATCTCAGTTAAGAAGCTTAGTTCAGATTGCAATGTGTCTCTCATTTTTGGTCCAAATTCTTGTATAATACAGGACCATTTGAAGAAGAATGATATTTGCTTTGGCAGAGAACTTGGGGGGGCTATACTACTTCAATCATAGTGATACAGCCAGACAACAGAATTATCTCCAAGTCAACAGCGCAGCTCATGATAAATACATGCTATGGCATCGAAGATTGGGGCACATTCCCACTAGCAAACTGAAACAACTATCTGCTTTTATTTCTGAATTGAGTACTGTTAAACATTTTGATTGCAAATATGTCCTCTGGCTAAACAATCATGATTACCTTTCAATAAGCGTGATAATTTTTCTGATAAACCGTTTGATCTTATCCATTGTGACACATGGGGACCATACAAAGTTCCCACACATTCTGGTTTTCAATATTTCTTAACCATTGTTGATGACTATACAAGAACTACCTGGACATATCTCATGGTTTCAAAAGCACAAGTATCTTCTATTATAAAATCCTTTTTGCAGTCTGTTAAAACACAGTTTAATGGCATTGTGAAAACATGTCGAACTGATACGGGACTGAGTTCTTTAATCATGCTATGAAAACTATTTTCTTAGAGAATGGAATTCAGCATCAGAGCAGTTGCATTTACACCCCACAACAAAACGGTATACCAGAAAGAAAACATAGACATGTTCTTGAAGTAGCTAGAGCCTTGCGATTTCAAGCCAAATTACCTATTCAATTTTGGGGGGAGTGTATTCTTACAGCTACCTACCTCATAAACAAGATTCCATCTACAGTTCTAAATAACAAATCTCCTTATGAAGTTCTATTCAACAAAACTCCAAACTATGAGAATCTAAGAACCTTTGGATGTCTATGTTTTGCTTCCACTATCACTCATGGTCGAGATAAGTTTGAACCAAGAGCTACACCTTGTGTCTTCATTGGTTATCCACATGGCCAAAAGGGGTACAAGTTATACGATATACATTCTCACAAAATTCTTGTGAGCCGGGATGTCAAATTTCATGAGCATGTTTTTCCTTTCTCTAAAGATTCAAATGGATCTCCTAATTATATGCTTCTTTTTCCTTCTGATATGAGTGAATTTGAGCAACTTGATTCCACAGAGGATATTACTTTTTTTCCCAACAACACTGAAGAGATCTACAGAAATACGTCAACTGATCATGATGTTACTAATCTCATCCTTATTTCTCAGAATACTGGAACCAATTCCTTAATACCACCAAATGCTCCTATGCTAAGGAGATCTACCAAAACTATACAAAAGCCTGACTGGCAAAAGGATTATGTCTGTTCTTCAATGCTGCCTAAACAGCATATTAACAACAGCAAATGTTTGTATCCTCTTGCCATACAAACATATACGTCAGCTTCAACCTCACAAATTGCCCTCAACAACATGCCTGGGGAAGAACCTCAGCATTATAGCCAGGCCTATCAAGATCCCAGATGGAGGGAAGCTATGTCATTAGAAATAAAGGCCTTGGAAGAAAATAAAACTTGGTACATCACAGAGTTGCCACCTAATAAGAAAGCCATAAGCTGCAAATGGATTTATAAAATCAAATATAACTCTGATGGTTCCATAGAAAGGTATAAAGCGCGCTTGGTAGCAAAGGGTTTTACACAAATTGAGGGAATAGACTACCAAGATACCTTTGCACATGTAGTTAAAATGACTACGGTTAGGTATTTAATTGTCGTAGCAGCTTCACGAGGATGGCCTCTATTACAATTAGATGTTAACAATGCTTTCTTACACGGGGATCTTCTCGAAGAGGTTTATATGAACATACCACCAGGATTCGTTTTAAAACAGGGATACAAGGCTCCTGTTTGTCGTTTAACAAAATCATTATACGGTTTAAAGCAGGCATCTCGACAATGGTTCGCAAAATTCTCTACCACTTTAGAAGAAGCTGGTTTCATTCAATCAAAATCAGATCATTCCCTTTTTACTAGAACCATTAATGATGATTTCATTGCCTTACTTGTGTATGTTGATGACATAGTGGTAACGGGAACAAGTTTACATGAACTTACAAAATTCAAGATCTTCCTTAATGAGAAATTTAAAATAAAGGACCTTGGAGATTTGCGGTTCTTCTTAGGAATTGAAGTAACCAGGAACCAAGATGGGATATATTTGAATCAACAAAACTATGCTTACAATTTGTTAAAGGATGCTGGCTTAACCGGATGCAAACCAAGCAACATTCCAATGGATCAGAATCATAAATTTATGATGGTGATGAAATTCAGGATGCTGCCTTTTACAGGAAAATAATTGGCAAATTAATATACCTAACGGTCACCAGACCTGAGCTAACCTATCCAGTTCATACTCTCAGTCAGTTTATGTCAAAACCACGGATACCTCATCTCAACATGGCATACAAAGTCTTGAGATATGTTAAGGGGAGTATTGGACAAGGATTGATGTTTTCAACAAGTCAAAATCTCAGCTTGGAGGCATTTTGCGATGCAGATTGGGCAGCTTGCCCGATGACACGAAGATCTATAACAGGCTTTTGTATAAAGCTGGGAACTGCCTTGATTTCTTGGAAAACTAAGAAGCAAAATACCGTTTCTAAATCATCAGCAGAATCGGAATATCGTTCAATGGCAGCAGTCTGTTGTGAACTATCCTGGCTTGTCAACTTATTAAAAGATCTTCAAGCTAGTAATCTGACTCCCATCACTTTACATTGCGACAACCAGGCAGCTTTACATATTGCCTCAAATCCGGTTTATCATGAGAGAACAAAGCATATAAAATTGGACTGCCACTTGGTTCGTGAAAAGTTACAGGCAGGATTGATCGCTCCAAGCTACATACCTACTAAACAACAACTTGCGGATTTGTTTGCAAAAGCTATTGGGAAGGATCAATTACAAAGTCTTATCGGCAAGTTAGGAATCTGCAATCTCTTGCAAATACCAACTTGAAGGGGGGGGGGTGTTAAAATCATTATTGGTTGAGTTGTTTTAGTTAGTTATTCTGTTTCACCTTTCTTTATGCTTTTCCCTTTTTGCCCTTAGTTTTTCCTTCTATAAATAGAGTTCAGCTTTTGTTGTACGCATTAACATTTTTGTAATTCCTTTTTCAATATGAGATCTGAGAGACCCTCTCGTGTTCTTCTCTGTTCTTGATTCTGCAATAATATTGATCTTCATCAAATTTGTATCCCGAAAAATATCTAAAATCTCTCATTTTATTTGCAGTTCAAAAAGATATGGAAAACAACGATTATGAAATATTAAAATCGCAAACAGTCATCACATTTTGTGTTGTGATACCATGAAGTTCAATATATCTAACCTGACTTTCAGCGGGTATCCTTGCATCGACATGTGTACCGTCAATTGCACTAATGCACTCTTTGAAGAATGGCATGTGACGGTCATCATGATTTATTTCCGCAGAAATATCTTTAAAATGACGATCAATTGATTTTATAACTTCAACTGACAGCATCAATAGTGATTTAAGTAGTTTTTGATCGTAACAGAAAACCAAAAAAATAGATCAAAACACAGATCAAAGCATAGATTATGACAGAGATCATAACACATATCATTGACTCCTTTGATTTGACCATTACACTGTATAATCAAAAGAATGATCATACATAACTACTACATACATAACTACTAAATAAAAAATTGTTATGAGCATTTGCTAAAATAAGAACAAAACAAGCGTGCCACGCAAATTAAACATACCACATAAACAAATTAGCATTTGCTATAATAAGCACAAACTAACTATTTTAACAACAAAAACAGGTAATATGCATCAAATTTGCATATGTAACAAGTAATATGCTTAGTTTGTTCATATTATGCAATCTATAATGCCGAGCGAAGGTCGATTACATATGCTCACTCTTGACATGTAATTTGCATTCCAAAGATAATATGCAATCCAAAATAGGTAATATGCTTCAAATTGCATCAAATTTGAAGGTGGTAAACTGGTTTAACAACACGGATATACAAAGGGAAAATTCATAAAGGAAGCAAAAATATTGACAACGACTCATATCAGAAAGGATGTTGACTGATAAAAGGCTCACATGATATGATATGCATGCTATATCAGAAAGATGTAGAAATCCATAAAATCAGTCCCTAATACTCATAAAAGGCTTGTTGCGGGTCGCTTAGGGCTCTTGGTAGACCGGTTTACTTGAACCACCTTAGCTCGGGAGCGAACCAAGCGCGCAAACAGTCAAATTGAGATTCCTTGATTACGCTGGGACTTTTTAGCGTGGAAAACCCGGAAAGGGTAAAAAACCACGTGGTCGGAGCTGTGCCGACCAAACTTCCACTATCTTCTGGGGGATTACAATTTGAGACTTAGAAGTCGAGCGCGACAGGCCGCCGCTCGTTACAATAATAGAGAGAAAGAGAGAGAGAGAGAGAATTCCGAAGGTGACAGACCACCTCCAGAAAAACTAAGTCATTTCTCCTTCTGAGAAAGGTAGAGAGCAAAAGTGAGAATGCCGTGGAGAACAAAAGTGAGAACGCTGAGTCGCCTTTCGGGAAAAAGGAAATCTTCGAGTCTGTAGGAGAATTCCGCGAAAGTCTGCAAGAAACTCTCCCGGGTCTAGAAGGCAGGGTCCTTTGAAATGAAGCCCTAGGGCTGCTCCTTTTATAGCTTTGGCCGGGGGTAGCCCGGTAATTTCGCCGTTGTAACCACCGTAACCACCTGGCGGACAAATCATATTTTTCGGTTCAGAGCACACAGATCGCCATTTTTCGTAATTGACCATCTTGCCCCTCGGGCAGTTCGGGCAGTTTTGTTGGAGGCGAAAAAGGCGACAAGTTGTTCCTGAAATGTGAGAAACTGGAAAGACGAAAGGTGAGCATGCTAGAAAGACAAAATGTGAGAAGTCAGAAAAGACAAAAAGTGAGCAGAGAGCGCTCAGAAGCGTTCTGAGCGCGTAACGAGCGGGGAATTGCTCCGAACGGAGTCCGGAGCCCGAAAAGCGGGCGACGAGCCGGAAGAGGGGGGACTCACCCCAAACCCCTTCACGGGAAGGGGTCTTGACCGTACCCCACTAGGGGTGCGGCTAGGCCGCACCCCAAAGGGGGTGCGGCTTGGCCGCACCCCACTAGGGGTGCGGCTTGGCCGCACCCCGCTAGGGGTGCGGCTTGGTCGCACTCCACTAAGGGTGCGGTTTGGCCGCACCCTAAGGGGGTGCGGCTTGGCCTCACCCCACTAGGGGTGCGGTTAGGCTGCGCCCCCGTGGGGTGGCCTGCGCGCTACCGCGCGGTAGCGCCGCGCGGTAGCGCCGCGCGGTAGCGCCGCGCGGTAGCGCCGCGCGGTAGCGCCGCGCGGTAGCGCCGCGCGGTAGCGCCGCGCGGTAGCGCCGCGCGGTAGCGCCGCGCGGTAGCGCCGCGCGGTAGCGCCGCGCGGTAGCGCCGCGCGGTAGCGCCGCGCGGTAGCGCCGCGCGGTAGCGCCGCGCGGTAGCGCCGCGCGGTAGCGCCGCGCGGTAGCGCCGCGCGGTAGCGCCGCGCGGTAGCGCCGCGCGGTAGCGCCGCGCGGTAGCGCCGCGCGGTTGCGCCGCGCGGTAGCGCTTCCGCGCGATAGCGCTTCCGGGCTTGGCCGCACCCCGCTAAGGGTGCGGCTTGGTCGCACCCTAAGGGTGTGCGGCTTGGTCGCACCCCACTAGGGGTGCGGTTAGGCTGCGCCCCCGTGGGGGCGGCCTGCGCGCTACCGCGCGGTAGCGCTTCCGGGCGGTTTCGGGCGGTTTCGGGCGGTTTCGGGCGGTTTCGGGCGGTTTCGGGCGGTTTCGGGCGGTTTCGGGCGGTTTCGGGCGGTTTCGGGCGGTTTGGCGAGGGCGGTTGGCCATTGAGAGAGTGGACTTGCCCACTCCCCCATTCTCCCCCCCCCCCATCATGGTAGTGGCCCTGGGGAGTAACTACCTCCTCTTACGCATATAAATGAGCAGGAGCCTTGTATGAATACGCATCATAAGCCCCCCAAACCTTCGGAGTCCGAATTACTGCGCGAAGGAGTTCAGAGGTTTTGATTTTTTCCGTGGCGGCTTCGATCATTGCTATCTTCGTGGCGCCTTGGGTAGGAATTGTTGTTGAAGGATGAGTGTGCAGTTTTTCACATAATAGGAGATAAGTTTGCGCGAGTATGAGCTCACGGCTTTTTACATAATAGAAGATAGATTTGCGCGAGTCTGAGCTCGCGGCTTTTTACATAGTAGAAGATAGATTTGCGCGAGTCTGAGCTCGCTGCTTTTTACATAGTAGAAGATAGATTTGTGTGAGTCTGAGCTCGCGGCTTTTTACATAGTGGAAGATAGATTTGCGCGAGTCTGAGCTCACGGCTTTTCTCATGGTAGAAGATAGGTTTGGTCGGTGAAGAGCATATGTATTCAAACCGTGTACGAACGTGGGAGGGGCAAACACTTACGACGTCGGGAACCTACTGCGGTGGATAAGGGTGAACCTTCAATCGACGACAGTGAGAGATTGTTGTGAGCGCGCTGCCCGTAGGCAGTTGCTGTTCTTTAGCACGCTGCCTGGAGGCCGGTGGTGTTCATTAGCGCCCTGTCTAGAGGCAGGTGTTGTTCATTAGCGCACTGCCTGGAGGCAGGTGCTGTTCATTAGCGCACTGCCTGGAGGCAGGTGCTGTTCATTAGCGCACTGCCTGGAGGCAGGTGCTGTTCATTAGCGCACTGCCTGGAGGCAGGTGCTGTTCATTAGCGCACTGCCTGGAGGCAGGTGCTGTTCATTAGCGCACTGCCTGGAGGCAGGTGCTGTTCATTACCGCACTGCCTTGAGGCAGGTGCTGTTCATTAGCGCACTGCCTGGAGGCAGGTGCTGTTCATTACCGCACTGCCTTGAGGCAGGTGATGTTCATTACCGCACTGCCTTGAGGCAGGTGCTGTTCATTAGCGCACTGCCTTGAGGCAGGTGCTGTTCATTAGCGCACTGCCTGGAGGCAGGTGCTGTTCATTAGCGCACTGCCTGGAGGCAGGTGCTGTTCATTAGCGCACTGCCTGGAGGCAGGTGCTGTTCATTAGCGCACTGCCTGGAGGCAGGTGCTGTTCATTAGCGCACTGCCTGGAGGCAGGTGCTGTTCATTAGCGCACTGCCTGGAGGCAGGTGCTGTTCATTAGCGCACTGCCTGGAGGCAGGTGCTGTTCATTAGCGCACTGCGTTGAGGCAGGTGCTGTTCATTAGCGCACTGCCTTGAGGCAGGTGCTGTTCATTAGCGCACTGCCTTGAGGCAGGTGCTGTTCATTAGCGCACTGCCTTGAGGCAGGTGCTGTTCATTAGCGCACTGCCTTAAGGCAGATGTTGTTTATGCAAATGGACGTCTTTACGCAGTTTCGATAGCGCATGATATGACATGTCAGGAATGATTAACTTTAAAAACAATTAGTAGTGACAATTTACACAAAGTTTTTACAGAAACAAAGTTGATAGAAACAAAGTTGACAGAATATTTCAGCGGCGCAGGTAGAGCCCCACTGATGGGTATGAAGCTTTCTCCTAGGATGACTGCCTTAAGGGTTGCTCCCGGTCCTTCCTGGCAGGTCGCTAGCTGATCTCCTACTAGCCGAATAGTCGCCTAGTCTCGTAGGAATTTCCCCAGTAGGCTGGCGGGGTAGGGTGAGTGGAGCCTGCTGCGCTGGAGGATCCTTCTGAAGCTTCTTCCTCCCGAATGGCCTCTTCGTTCGGGGCATGACTTGGGGCTGGGGGCGGCAGCACGTTCAATGCCGGCGGCTGAATTGGAACTTGAGGAGCCCCGAGATTCCTTACGAGAGTCAACATCTCGGCTTGCTGTTCTTCAATCTGCTGCATGCGCCCTTCCACCCCTGCTGCGAGCGCAGGCACTGCCTCTTCTCCAGGAGGCGTATTGATGAGCGAGTGGGAGGGAGCTGGGTCGACGCGTCCCTCCGGCATTGATCCTTCGGTAGTGTGAGCACTCTTTCTTGCCATTGCAGTTGGTCTTTCAAGAGTTTTGGGAATCCTTCCCGCAGACGGCGCCAAACTGTTGCGGGTCGCTTAGGGCTCTTGGTTGACCGGTTTAGTTGAACCACCTTAGCTCGGGAGCGAACCAAGCGCGCAAACAGTCAAATTGAGATTCGTTGATTACACTGAGACTTTTTAGCGTGGAAAACCCGGAAAGGGTAAAAAACCACGTGGGCGGAGCTGTGCCGACCAAACTTCCACTATCTTCTGGGGATTACAATTTGAGACTTAGAAGTCGAGCGCGACAGGCCGCCGCTCGTTACAATAATAGAAAGAGAGAGAGAGAGAGAGAGAGAGAGAGAGAGAGAGAGAGAGAGAGAGAGAGAGAATTCTGAAGGTGACAGACCACCTCCAGAAAAACTAAGTCCTTTCTCCTTCTGAGAAAGGTAGAGAACAAAAGTGAGAACGCCCTGGAGAACAAAAGTGAGAACGCTGAGTCGCCTTTCGGGAAAAAGGAAATCTTCGAGTCCGTAGGAGAATTCCGCGAAAGTCTGCAAGAAGCTCTCCCGGGTCCAGAAGGCAAGATCCTTTGAAATGAAGCCCTGTGGTTCCTTTTATAGCTTTGGCCCGAGCACGATTTTTTCGCACGTGCGTGATTTTTTTTGCCCGGGCACGTTTTATTTCCTCCCGGGCGCAATTTTTTCGCCCAACCGCGATATTTCGCCCGGGCGCGCATTTTTTGCCCAGGCTCATTTTTTCGCCTGGGAGTGATTTTGTGTCCCGATCACAATTTTTTTGCCCGGGCGCAATTCTTTTTCCCGGGTGTGATTTTTCCATCGGGCGAACAAATCGCGACGGGCGAAAAATCTCGTCGGGCAAAAAAATCGCTCTCGGGCGAAAAAATCTCGCCCGGGCAAAAAAATCACTCCCAGCCAAAAAAATCTTGCCCGGGCGAAAAAATAGCGTCCGGGCAAAAAAATCTCGCGCGGGCGAAAAATTCTCTCCCTGACGAAAAATCACGCTTGGGCGAGAAAATCGCACCCGGGCGAAAAAAACGCGTCGGGGCGAAAAAATGCTCTCGGGGGAAAAATTGCCCCCGGGCGAAAAAATCGCGCCCGGGCGAAAAAACGCTCTCGGGGGAAAAATCACGCTCGGGTGAAAAAATCGCGTCGGGGCGAAAAAATCGCGCCCGGTTGAAAAAACCTCACCTGGGCGAAAAAATCGCTCCCGGGCGAAAAAAATCTCGCACGGGCGAAAAAATCGCGCACGGGATAAAAATGTCGCCCGGGCGAAAAAAATCGCGCCCGTGCGAAAAAATTGACCAAGGCGAAATTTTCGCTGTCGGGCAAAAAATCTCGCTCGGGCGAAAAAATTGTGCCCGACGACAAACGTGCGCCCGGACAAAAACACACGACGGATTATAAAAACGCGCGCACGGCGACAAAAACGCGCCCCCGGGTGAAAAAAACACGCACGAGCAAAAAATGCGCACCCAAACGAAAAATTCACGCCTCGGCGAAAAAACGCTCGCTCGGGCGAAAATCGTGCGCTCAGACGAAAAATACGTCTCGGTCGGAATTATCCAATTCTTATATAGATTTGAAAGAATTGTGTTTAGTTCAAAATGAATTCCACAGAATTCATTAAAATTTCAATTCCAATGTTAAGCGCGCAAACGAACGACAAAATTGGAATTATACCTTCAATTCCAATTCCAGGAGCTAAATTTGTTCCAAACGAACGGACTCTAAAGGAAGGGAAAATCCAGAAAGGAAACATGCTGGTAGAGGTAAAATTAGTGAGCACGGGAGGGACAATCTGTTACAAATTTGATTCAGAATCCTAATCCACTGTATTCTATATTAATATTATATATATACATATATATATTATATATATATATATAAGAATATATATATATATATATAGAATGATATAAATGTTCTTTAGACTTTAGGTTATATAAAACCCTTGTCACCGTGAGAAGCCTTTCTCATCCTTGTAGCCGCCCACCCCTCTCTCTCTTTCTTCATATTTCTCTCTCTCTCTCTCTCTCTCTCTCTCTCTCTCTCTCTCACTCTTCTGCGCTTGGAGGAACCGCCGGCCTCACGTCTTGACGCCAGTCTTGGAGAGGAGCGTTGCCGATGGTCTTAGAGGATAGTCGTCGGCGTTGGTGGAGAGTGTTGCCACCGGTCTTGGAGGAGATAGCCTCCAGCGTTGGCGATAGGTAAAGCGAAGAAGGAGGTGGTGCCTTGGAGAGGAGAAGCGGATTTAGATCCGGCTTGGATTTCCTCTCCGGTGGTGGCGTGGTCTCCGGTGGTGGTGCGGTTGAACGTCGGACTTCGACGTTGAAAGTTTCGGTGAATCTTGTGCGTCCGCTGGGCGGATTTTAGTCCAGATCTTCTTCTTTTCCGCGGATCGTGCGCGTCCGGCGCATCTGCGGTGTTTCACCGGACGGTCATTTCTTCTCCTGTTATTTTCTTTTAATTGCATTTATATATTGTTTGATTTAATATATATTTATGGTTGTGCGTCGACGGTTTTTGCAGTGCGCAGTTTTGGTCTTATTTTGTGTTCTTGTTACCTGCATTATTTTATAGTTGTACCTACGTTTGTACCGGATTTTACAACAAGTGATATCAGAGCTAGGTTCCGAGTAGGTTACTGATTGGACGTTCCGGTTTTAGGTTTGGGTCAGTGATAGGTTTTAGGTTTAGGTGCCTCCGACGCCTCCTCATCCGACCTCATCCTCGAAGATTACCTTGCCGGAGCTTTCGGAAATCCGGGCGGCCGGCATTTATCTCAAGAAAAAAATATTTAAAATTTACTAAATGAGTTAGAATATTTAAAACTAGTTTAAAAAAAAAAGTAAAATGGCGTGCCTAAAATTAAAAACAGCCTGATCATTCTTATTATACTACTCTCTAGTTAAATTAAATCGATAATAATTTTAAAAAAAATTATAAAATACGCCCACCGTGGGGCTCGAACCCACGACCACAAGGTTAAGAGCCTTGCGCTCTACCAACTGAGCTAGACGGGCTTGACAATTGAATTGTTTTGGAGATATTTAATAGAAAAAACTTAGTTGTTAGTATATACTATATAATGGTGTGGCTCACGTGTAAATGAATATATCAAATTTGAGTGGCTTCAGCCCTTCCTGGATCCCGATAGAATAATTTCCATTTATCGGAGCTCCAATTTTATTAACTATAAATTTAGGCAAAATAATTTCTACCTAGCAATCATAACATATAATAACGTCAATGTACAACCCTCATTCTCCGAGGGTAGGCCCATTCAAAGTCACGTAGGCAGAAGTCAAGGTCAAAAGGTCAGCACAGAAGCCGGCGGTCCAAGACACAAGGTAACTCAGCCAGCATGAGCAAGGGGCGAGCTGGGCGAGCAAGGGGCGAGTATGGCTAGCAAGGGGCGAGTATGGCGAGCAAGGGGCGAGCAAGGGACGAGTATGGCGAGCAAGGGGCGAGTATGGCGAGCAAGGGGCGAGCAGAGGCGATCAAGGGGCGAGCAGAGGCGAGCTTGGGCGAGTATCTCGTGAGTATGGGCGAGTATCTCGCGAGTATGGGCGAGTAGCTCTTGTAACTCGCGAGCAGAGGCAGTATACTCGCCTGTACCCCCCCCCCTTAGGATTTCTCTATAAATAGACCCCCAGGGGTACTAGAAAAGGTAGACTTTTGGAAGTGGTCGAGGTCCCCCCAAGCTGGATACTCGCCAAATCCATGCCCGTCTAGTACCTCGCCCAGCTTTTGGTTGCGGAGGGGAAGTTTCTCCCAAACTTCCGGGTACGTGGTGGGACCTCCCTGCTGGAGCACCTGGGGTGTGCTTAGTCATTTTCTCTCTCCTATTTTAGCTATCAGAGCCGTGAAGTTAGACCGCAGGATCAGTAACCTCAGGCTGCATTGATCCGAATTTTGGGTCCAGGATTTTCCTGGCGTCAACAGTCAAGATGACAAAAAGAAAAGGATTGTACTCCGCCCCTCGCCCCTACATCCAACTGCGACAGTAACCCGACTATGATAGGCATGAGGTTCTGCCCTATCAATTAAGTAATGTAGTTTAAATAAACACACTATCAATTAATTAATGCAGAAACTAATTAAACTCCGTTGTTCAATTTTTGTTTAAAAAATTCTCATCCTTATGCATATATCATCGTGCATGTCAAATGATTTTTAATAAAGTTGATGAGTTTAACGGCAGTTATTCGAAAATACCGTTGACATGCATAATGACAACCTACTATGGTAGGTATGGAGGTCTCCTAAAAATGTTTTTGGTTTTATGAATTTCATCGTTACTTTTAATTTGAGAATATAGTTTAATTACTTGAATGATGATTGTACTTTATTTTATTTTAAATAGATTATAATATATGTAAAGTCATTATATTGAAACAATATGGTGATGTTATATGTAGACCATTTTTGGATATATACAAATCATTACTATATACAAATCAGTGAAATTAAAGTTTTGTTCTACACAAACATAAATACATAATGATTATATATAAACCAATTCAAAACAAAAAAAATTATTTTTTTATCAACTTAATATCATATCAATCTATCAGATTAGTAGGAAAAAGAACAACAACAACACTCAAGCCTTTATCCCACTATAGTGGGGTCGGCTATATGGATCCTTTGTCGCCATTGTGTCCTATCTTTAGTCATAATTTCACTAATGCCTAAGCACATCATGTCTTTCATTATAGTTTCATTTAAAGTCTTTATCGTGCTACCACTCCCCCATTTAACATGGCTAGTGACTAAACTCTCACAATGCCCAACATGTGCAATTAGGGGTCTCCTTTGTCCAAACCATCTTAGTCGAGCTTCTCGCATCTTCTTTGCAATAGGTGTCACTCATGTCTTATCCCTGATACATTCATTCCTAATTTTATCCAGTCTTGTGTGTCCACACATCCACTTAAGCATTCTCATCTCTGTAACTCACATTTTTTGCTCATGTACACAATTCACTATCCAACACTCGAAACCATAGGGCATCGCTGGTCTAATTGCAGTATGATAAAACTTGCTTTTAAGTTTTAACGGTACATAAGATCCATGACGCGTCTCTCCATTTCAACCAGCCTGCTTGGATTCTATGTATCACATCTCTATCGACACCTTCATCCTTTTGAACTATCTATCCAAGATATTTAAAACACTAATTACGGGAAATATCTTGATCACCTAACATAATAACCAAGTTAGCTGTCCTTCTTGCACTACTAAATTTAAGTTTCATATACTTTGTCTTTGCCCATGATGTGTTTCATGTGAGTCAGTTAAGGAAGTGTGTCCGCAGCAATCGTCAAGGTCTCGATTCGGTGCCTCAGATTCAGCCCAATTTATCTTATGTTGAGGAGTCTATTCGCTTTTTGGAAACCCAAGAGCGGGTGTTGCGTAGGAAATCCATTCTCATGGTGAAAGTTCTTTGGCGGAATCATGACGTCGAGAGCTCAACATGGGAGCTGGAGTCAGCAATGCGAGAGTTTCATCCTCACCTTTTCAATTAATTAGCCCAGATAAATCTTCTTCCTGCACCATTCATCTTCTCATTTAAATAGCTCAGATGGATTTATTTTCCTGTGCTGTTTGTCTTGCCCAAGTGTTGTTCCTGCGCAATTAATTGTTCATCTTAAATCTCCTTTCCTACACCATGTACCTATCTTAATGTTGTTTTCTGCCCTTATGTCAAGTTTCTTCTAGGGGGAGTACCTGTAACGCCCCTGATTTTTACGGTGTTTGTTTAATTCAGTAATGGCGTGTTAATGACGTCGGGGCGTTACTTTTAACGTCGAGTTAGCGGCGCGTTGCCATTTGCGCGTTTTCGCGTCCGTTTGGGTCAAGTCGACCAAAATTTGCGACGACCCGGAATTGAAAAATTTTACATTAGGAAATTAGATTATTTAATTTTAGACTTGTCTATCAAGTTTCGTCGCGATCTGAGCCATTTTGGAGCCTCGGTGCATTTTTAGAAGTTTTGTATATATTTAAAGCTCGCCGTAACTTCCGTCATTCATATCTCGAAACGGCACGTCGGAATTTGATTCCAACTTCGCCGTTGGGTTCGTAGCGCCGCCGTTCACTTTAGGCGAAATTTTCGTTGGATTCGGCGTTCGTTATTTTTAGTGATAAAATAATAATAATATTATTATTATTATTATTATTATAAAAAAATTCCAGAACGTGTATGTATATATATTCCTTTCAACGTATGCGCCGACCTCCCTCCTCCATTTGCATGCTTGCGTCTACATCACTCCTCCCCCCTGCGTCGATTTACTCTCCCCTTCTCAAAGCATGCGTCGACTCCTTCTCCCCTTCTCGAAGCATGCGTCGACTTCTTCTTCCCCTCTCAATGCATGCGTCGATTTCTCCCCCTTGCGTCGACTTCTGCTCCAGCCCCGCGTCGACTCCCCTTGCAGCCTTGCGTCGACTCCCCTTTGCGGATATATACATATATATATTAATATATATATGTATATATTTATATATATATATAATGCTACGTTCACCATTGTCTTCCTCATTCTGTCTGAACGCCGCGACGGGAGTGGCGTTTTCTTAAATCTTTCGGGCGCCGCCGACGGAGCTCCGGTGGTCGAAATCGCGAGCCGAGCATAGATTCGGAAAGCTCTCGACGAGAGCTTCGTCCTCGTGGTAATTTCCTTCCGCTTCGTGAAACTTTTTCGTTAGGTCTTTTGTACCCTAACCTTTTCTAGCCTGATCTCTTGTAGATCTTGACTCCTCTCGCCTTCTCGTAACCCGATCTACAACGGGGAGAATTCGGAGAGTTTTTCCAGCAAAACCTAAGGCAAGTGGTGTTCTTGCCCTTGCTCTTTCTCTTTGCCATATAACAGCTCCAAGCAGGTGCTCTTGATCTAACTGCGCCATATCTCCATTTTAATCTCTATTATTGCTGCTAATAATTTGATATTATGCCAGTTAATAAAAGAAAAACAAAAAGATTTTTGTTAGCTTCATATCTCCTTGATTTTCTCATTTGCTACTTGCCTTATGGTATGATATGTTCTATTGGGCCTCGCCCCTATTCCTTTGAAATTACATGAAAATATGAATTCTGTTGGAGGTCGTACACGATGTTGGCGGTGCCACCGGTGCGATGCTCTTTAATTTAATACATTCTGTTGGAGGCCGTACGCGGTGTGGTTTTTGCCCCCGGTGCGGTGCTCTTTTAAGCTTTTGATTGGGAGGCCGTACGCGGTGTGGTTTTTGCCCCCGGTGCGGTGCTCTTTTAAGCTTTTGATTGGGAGGATGTACGCGGTGTGGTTTTTGCCCCCGGTGCGGTGCTCTTCTTTTGGATGAGCTGATCAGTCTCTATAATTCTGAACAAGAGTAACAGGATTAATAATTTGAAAACGGATGGCTTTTCTTTTGCTTATGGCGAGTTTTGTTATCGCTTGTGTTCTCACCTTTGTTTGGTGAGCATATTCTGTTGATTATTAGTTGTTCTGTTGTTTCCTTTTTCTGCTGATGATTAGATACTTCTGCTATTTCTTTTCTGTTGATTATTTGCTGCTAGCCTTGTCATCACTGACCCTTGCAGCTACTGTTTCCCTCCGGTCTCACGGAGGTTTGCTTACCTTCTTGTTTTCTGCACCACTTGTACTTGCTTCTAAGGTGTTCTTTCTTTGAATGCCTCAGGTTCTGGACAGTAGCAGGTGTTAGTGCAGAGCTTCTTTAGTTGCCGTCTTCTGACTCTCTTGAGGTAGAGTATTCTGTGGACTTGTCGGCCCATGGGTTCGTGTCAGGTGTTGACGCCCGTGGTGCCGTTTAGTTAGATTTTTGTTTCACTGCTGCTGTTACTTGTGGTTCACTTTTGAACACTTGTTCTGGAATGGTTAGATATTGGTTGGCTTCATGGCCATTGTTAGATATGTTAAGGTAATTGTTGCATTGCATATCATGATTTGAAACGTTAATCTCACTACTTTCTGCGCGTGATAAATCTACTTTTATATATAGTAAATCCACACATTCGATCTTGCATGGTGCACCTCACTAGGTCTTCATGTTCACTTAGGCCACTAAGTAATTAAATCAAGTATTTTTTTCCGCTGCGTAAAACTATATTTAAAAAGCGTGGACTAGTTGATCCACCAAGCCGAGGGACGCGGCTTGTTAAATTCTTCTGCATAAATTTTATTTGAATCTCTTTGAGTTAATAATAACATTGCTTGGACTGTGATGAAGGATGAATTGCCTTAACGTCAGTAGGCGTCCCCTATGTGACGTGGCATCACGGCGCGTAGCTTTCCCTACTCTGATAGCATTTTAAATGTTGGGAAAATGCGGGTTGTGACAGTTGGTATCAGAGGTAGGTTCTGTGAAAAAGGTAGTTGGGTTGTTTGGCGTGTGAGCCAAACGACCGCTATCCTAAGCAGAACCTCATAAGATCATTTCATTGTATACACACACCGATATGTCATCAATATGTCTTGACCGACGCATAGTCACTACACTCATTGCATAATATTTGTTTGTATATGGATCCACCATAGGTGGCAACATGTGACGGTTATGTAGTATGGGATGCATAACCACCATTACATGGATGCCCATTAGCACGTTTTCTTTTTTGTTACATGTAATGTTATGTAGTATGAGATGCATAACATTACATGTGTACGCCGCTCATAACATGCATTAAGACCTCTTTATAGAATGCATAGCACTGCATACATTCATATCATCGCATAAGCACGCGTGCCAAGTTAAAGACATACCAGATGACATATGTACACACATGTTTTGAAAAAGGAATTTAAATGTTCATGCACTCATGTCATAGCACAAAAGTCAATAGGATGATGGTGCATCATCCTAAGTTTAATCATTGCATCATTTCATGAAATTCCAGAGCAAGGTAACAGCAATAGCAGGTTGTTTTCTTTCCTGTTCCGAATTGATCCGGGATATTTCCGAGTCTATTTGGCTTAAACGTCTTAAGCCTGTTTCTGATTGGATGTCTATCTATCTTGTAGACATGCCTCGTAGGAGAGTGACGTGGTCGAGTTTGCTAGCTTTTGTGTCTTAAGCTAGGTCTTGATGAGTCGCTGTTTGTATTTGTAGAAGATGACCCCAAAGAGTTTTGCAATGGGGGCATTTTCCCAGTTTGAGGGTGAGTTTTCGGATTCTCATTTCGAAGCGATACTAGATGCACTGCGTCAGAGCATTGAAACAATGTCAAGGCAGATGTTTGTAATGCAAATGCAGTTGCAGGCATTGCTTACTGCCACCTTGAGGCAGCAGCCTGGTGTGTAGTTTCCTGTGTTGGTTGAATACCAGAGTGAGATCGGTAAATCGAATAGATTCGCTCCTGAGTTGATAGCTGCTGAGGAGTGCAAGGTCAGAAATTTCTTGGGTGATCCTCAAGGTAACATCCAGCAGTTTACTAACGCCTACCAATCTGAGACTGATGCGAAAACAGTTGAAGCTGCCTTGAAGTTTGAGGCTATTGGAAATGCCAAAGATCGCGGTATGTCCTCGTTACAGGAAAAGAGAAAGGTTGGGGATGGTGAAAGCCTATAGGCATCTGGCCCCACCCCCAAAGGGAAGGATGGGAGAAAGTGTGTAGTTTCTGTGGCCGGTCAGGTCATTTCCCTTGGAAAATGTTTCAAGAAACTAGAAGCTCAGAGGCAGCAACGGGTAATCATAATTCAAGATGCACCTAAAAGTGATTTGGGTTGCATTACAAGTAATAAAGAGGGGCACGATGAGATCCGGTGTCGGATGAAGGGAAGGATAAACTGATCGTGGTGAGCGAGGGAGAAGCTCAATCTTCAACCATGGTGATCTTAGGTCAGATTCTGATTCAGTTAATAGTTCCTCGCTATCTCGATTTCTGTTCAGCTGGCTATGCGTGCGATTTTTTTTAAGGAAGTTATGATAATTAACCGATGAGCACGCGTTCTTTTGATTTTGGTGTTATCCACTTTTTCGTGGCTAGGATCTTTGTAATGGTCATTTCTTGACTCCGGATCGAGTTAGTGATTTGTTTCGTGCTAAGTTTTCCCTCGGGTGACTCAGTAGCGTTGAACCTTTCCTTGGGTTTGATTCCTATAGTATGTCGATTGAAAGTGCCAGATTTGGAAGAGGTTAGTATGATTTCTTGGGCATGGATTGGAGATCTAGTTTGGCGTTGTATACCGGTGAGAGGATAAGCACCTGGACTTCTCGTTGGATATTGACCAACCCTTGAGTGTTGGATTCCCGTATCAAGATTCTCTGGTTATTTCCGCGGTTCGTGCTCGTCAATCCTTAGAGTCTGGCAGCGAGTCTTTTCTCGTCTCTATTTCTGTTCTAGAAAAAAAAAATGCTCTCGCTGTGCCGCGCTTTCTGTTGTGTGAGAGCTTCAAATGCTTCTCCGGCTAGTCTTCTCGGTCTTCCCCTTGAGAAAAAGGCGGAGTTTGTTTTAAGGTCTTGAGCCAGATACTTGTCTTTTTGCGAGGGCACCTTGCCGCATGGCCCTGCGTGAGCTAGAAGAATGTTTCTAGAAGATTATGAGCAAATTGAGCATAGTTGAATGAGGTGACTATCGAGATAAATGTTCATCACCTCGAATAGATGATTTGCTTAATCAGTTGCGAGATGGATCCGTGTTCTCGGAGATCGGCCTCCGTATAGACTTTTGTCTGTAAAGGATCCGTGAGTCGGATGCTCCATGGACTGCCTGTTCGTTCCCATTATGGGCTTTACCTTGAGATCTTAGTGGCGGCCTTTGTTTTAGCTAACGTCTTCTCTGCCTTCATGAATTTGGTGGATAGAGTGTTAAGAGATTTTCGAAACCATCTTGTGTCCGTCCTTAGAAGTGGTGTTTGATATACTGTAAGAGTGCAGAGGATCTTGCTGAGCATTTGTGATTTGGTGCGGTCTACGTTGTGAGAGTGCAAGTTCGTTTGCCAAGATGAGCAAGTACAAATTTTGGATGTCTTTAGTTACCTATTTGGGTCATGTTATTAATGAGGATGAGTTTTCGACAGACCCAGTATAAATCGTTGAGTGTTTGATTGGGAAGAGATTTACAACATCCGAGAGAATAGGGAATTTTGTAGGGTTGGCAGGATGATATAGAAGGCTTGTGTAATGATTCCTGTGTTTTTTTTTTGCGTCTTTGGTTAGGTTTATGTAGGAGAATCCAATTTTTGGTTCGGGGTGACTAGTGCGAAGGAGCCTTTTAGGAATTGAAGAGAAGATTGAGCACTGCTCCAGCTTTGGATCATATCTACCGAAGGAGTGGTGCACTGTTTATGTTGATAAGTTGTACGTTGAGCCCAAGTATGTCTCGAGAAAAAAAGGGGTGATCGCATATGGTTTGGGGCAATCGAAGATGCATGAAGCGAATTTTCATGCGCGTGATTTGGAATTTACCCCAGTAATCTAGGTATTGAGCTTTGGAGATTATTTTGGTACGACGTATTGTGTAAGGTTTACGGACCATAAGAATTGAAGCATATCTTCGCTCAGAAGGAGTTGATTCTGCGCCAGAGAAAATGAATAAAATATATTGCGAATTCTGGCATCGACATTCGTTACCACCTAGATTCCACTAGGATGTATAGAAATTTGAAACATATTGTTCGCTGCTATTAGTTTAGTTATCGGTTTGAGAGGTTTTTCCGAAGACACAAATTGTGTGAGCTATCGTGAATAAATGGATAAAATATGTCCTTAAGGTTGGAGTCAGATCGAAACCCCAGGATTTGTTTTTTTTTTTGTCGCGTATCTAGATGAGCTTGGTAGAAGCTTCAGGGTCTGAAAGTTAATCCGATCGTGGGAGATATGATCAGATGTTACACATTGGAGCATGTTGGAGCTTGGGATAAGTGTCTTGGATTGATGGAATTTGCCTACAATAACAGTTATCGGGAAAGTGTTGTTATTGGCAATCTCACTATTCATTGCTTGTTGTTTGGGTTTATGCTCCATGAATTATATTCGTTAGAAGTATCACCATCTTGGGTTATAGTGGTTGTTTGGAATTTACACACATAAACCTCATCTTTTTGGAATGTGTTGGCTGTTGGTGGTGGTTGGTTTACCCTTCCTGAAATTTTATGCTTAAAGGTATGCTCGGGGGCTGCTATGCTTAATCAGTTGGGAGTTTAAATCTCTATATAGGAGGCGTAGCCAGACTCCCTTGTTTTGGGCCGAGGTTGGTGAGAGTCCGTTGTTAGGCCCAGAAGCTTTGGAAGAAATGAGCGTTGCTGTGACTAATATTCGGGAGAAGCTCCGCGTTGCTCAGGAGCGGTACGAAAAGTATGTCAATCAAAGAAGGGCAGATCTGGAGTTTGCAGTTGGGGACAGTGTTTTTCTGAAAGTCTCTCCGATGCCAGGCGTTAAAAGATTTGGGAAGAACCACAAGTTGGATCCCAGATATGTTGGGCCATTTCAGGTCGTTGAGCGCATCGGAGTGTCCGCTTATAGATTGGAGTTACCTGCTACCATCCCTGGCGTCCATGATGTGTTCCATGTGAGTCAATTAAGGAAGTATGTCCGCAGCAATCGTCAAGGTCTCGATTCGGTGCCTCAGATTCAGCCCAATTTATCTTATGTTGAGGAGCTTGTTCGCTTTTTGGAAACCCAAGAGCGGGTGTTGCGTAGGAAATCCATTCCCATGGTGAAAGTTCTTTGGCGGAATCATGACGTCGAGAGCGCAACATGGGAGCTGGAGTCAGCAATGCGAGAGTCTCATCCTCACCTTTTCAATTAATTAGCCCAGGTAAATCTTCTTTCTGCATCATTCATCTTCTCATTTAAATAGCTCAGATGGTTTTATTTTCCTGTGTTGTTTGTCTTGCCCAAGTGTTGTTCCTGCGCAATTAATTGTTCATCTTAAATCTCCTTTCCTACACCATGTACCTATCTCAATGTTGTTTTCTGCCCTTATGTCAAGTTTCGGGACGAAACTTTCTTTTAGGGGGAGTGGCTGTAACGCCCCTGATTTTTACGGTGTTTGTTTAATTCAGTAATGGCGTGTTAATGACGTCGGGCGTTACTTTTAACGTCGAGTTAGAGGCGCGTTGCCGTTTACGCGTTTTCGCGTCCGTTTGTGTCAAGTCGACCAAAATTTGCGACGAACCGGAATTGAAATATTTTACGTTAGAAAATTAGATTATTTAATTTTAGACTTGTCTATCAAGTTTCGTCGCGATCCGAGCCATTTTGGAGCTTCGGCGCATTTTAGAAGTTTTGTATATATTTAAAGCTCGCCGTAACTTCCGCCATTCATATCTCGAAAATGGCACGTCGGAATTTGATTTCAACTTCGCCGTTGGGTTCTGTTGTACACCCGTAAAGGCCTTAGGACGCACCTAAGGAAAGCCCCGGAAAAGAGAGGCGGGGTCGACAGTCAAAGAGCGCGGTAGCACGCAGGCTGCACCCCCCGACCGCACCGCCCTTAGAGGTGCGGCCGGCCAAGTCACACCCCCAAGGGGGTGCGGCCGAGCCGCACCCCCCTTGGTGTGCGGCCGAGCCGCACCCCCCTTGGGGTGCGGCCAAACCGCACCCCCCAAGGGGGTCCGGCCAAGCCGCACCCGTTGGGGGGTGCGGCCAAGCCGCACCCCCCAAGGGGGTGCGGCCAAGCCGCACCCATTAGGGGTGAGGCCAAGCCGCACCCCTTGGGGGGTGCGGCCAAGCCGCACCCCCCTTGGGGTGCGGCCAAGCCACACCCCCTTGGAGGGTGCGGCCAATCCGCACCCCCCCTTGGGGGTGCGGCCAATCCGCGCCCACCCCTTCTCGGGGTGCGGTCCGGCGCCCTCTTCTCGCCAAAGGATCCCGGTCCCCCCTTTGGGGGGCAACTCCCTGTCCGTCGTCCGCCCGAGGCATCCCCGTGGTTCGTTGCGCACTTGAAGCGCTTCGGCGCTAGCGCGCGCTCAGAACGTTTCTGAGCGCGATCAGGAAGTTTTCTCACTTTTTGTCTTTCCGGCTTCTCACTTTTTGTCTTTCCGGCTTCTCACTTTTTGGGTTTCCGGCTTCTCACTTTTTGTCTTTCAGGCTTCTCACTTTTCAGGAACAGTCGGTCGCCTTTTTCGCCTCCAACAGAACTGCCCGAACTGCCCGAGCCGCCCAAGCTGCCCGAAGGGCAAGGTGGCCATTTACGAAAAATGGCGATCCGTGTGCCCCAAACCGGAAAATATGATTCGTCCACCGAGCATTTATGGAAACTGCCAACGGCAAGATTACCGGACTACCCCCGGCCAAAGCTATAAAAAGGGGCCTAGAACTTCATTTGAGAGGACCTTGACTTCTGGACCTGGGAGAGCTCCTTGCAGACTTTTGCGGAATTCTCCTTCGGAGCTTGAAGATTTCCTTTCCGGACTTGAAGATTTCCTTCATCCCGAAAGGCGACGCAGCAGCTCACTTTTGTTCCCCGGAGCAGCTCACTTTTGTTCCCCGGAGCAGCTCACTTTTGTTCTCCACCTTTCTCAGAAGGAGAAAAGGACTTAGTTTTTTCCAAGAGGCGGCCTGTTGCCTTCGGATCTCTCTATCTCTCTACTACTGTAACGAGTTGCGGCCTGTCGCACTCGAGCTCTAAGTCTCACTTTGTAACCCCCCTGGAGATAGTGGAATTTGGTCGGCATAGCTCCGACCACGTGGTTTTTTACCCTTTCCGGGTTTTCCACGCTAAAAAGTCTCAGCGCAATCAACGAATCTCTAATTGACTGTTTGCGCGCTTAGTTCGCTCACGAGCTAAGGTGGTTCAAGTGAACCGGTCTACCAAGAGCCCTAAGCGTTCCGCAACAGTTTGGCGCCGTCTGTGAGAACCTTTCCCGAAAAACTCTTCAAGAGCCAACTGCTATGGCGAGAAAGAGTGCTCGCGTTACTGAAGGATCGATGCCGGAAGGACGCATTGACCCAGCTCCATCCCACTCACTTATCAATGCACCTCCCGCGGAGGAGGCGCTGCCAGCGTCTGCAGCAGATTTGGAGGCGCGCATGCAGCAGATCGAAGAACATCAAGCGGAGATGTTGGCCCTCGTGAGGAATCTTGGGGCTCCTCAAGTTCCGAACCAACCGCCAGCTTTAAACGCACCGCCGCCCCCGGCTCTGAATCACGCCCCGAACGGGGAGGCTGTCCAAGAAGACGAAGCTTCAGAAGGATTCTCCAATGCGGCAAATACCGCTCACCTTGGCCCACCAGCTGGAGGCCCAGAAGCTGATCACCGCCGCCACCACCACGGAAGAGCTGCCCCTGAGCAAGCAGTGGAAAGAGCTACGCGGGAAGAGATACACAACATGATAGAGGAAGAATATGCCCAAGCAGGACGACGCGCCGCTCTCACCCGCCGTCCCGCGCATCATGACTCCTCGCTATCACCTCAAGTCTTAGCCCATCCAATTCCTAATGGCTTCAGGCTTCCCAACATCGAGACGTTCGACGGGACGGACGATCCACTGGAGCACGTCAATCACTTCACCACCTTCATGAGGATTTACAGCGCTCCTGATCAGCTCCTCTGCCAAGTGTTCCCAGCAACCTTGAAGGGACAAGCGCGCACTTGGTTCCATTCCCTGCGGAATGGGGCCATCAACAACTTCACAGAAATGGCGCAGCAGTTCGTGGATCAGTTCATTGCCAACCGCCAAATTGTCCGGGATCCCTCCCACCTCAGGAATCCGCCAGAACGATGGAGAGACACTCAAAGATTTCTTCCGACGCTTCACTACCGAGGCTCGGCAGATCCCAGGAGTCGACCCCGAGCTCCTGCAAGGAGTTTTCCTGGGAGGACTCCGCCCAAGTGGCTTCTACTCGGCTCTCATGAGAGAAACCGTCCCAAGTTATCCCGACCTCGTTCATCGGGTTGAAGCACAGATAGCTGCAGATGAGGCTATCGAAGCACACCGTCGGCAATTCGAAGGAAGCCAGGGAAGAAAGAGGGGATCAGATCAAGCCCCTCGCGAACAAGAAGAACGTCGCGGCGGGGAGCGTCGTGGCGATGAACGTCGGCGTAACCACCAGAGGGATCTGGGACCACAGCCGCCCAGGACCTACACCCCGTTAAACACCACCAGAACGAATGTGCTCTACGCCATACAAAACAACCCCGAGCTCCGCATGCCCAGGATACCCCCGCCAAATCCAAGGGGCGACCAGTCCAGGTACTGCGAGTTCCATCGGGGGACCGGGCATACCACTGAGGAGTGCACCAGACTCAAAGACGAAATCGAGCGCCTCATCCGCCAGGGACTCCTGGGAAGATTCCTACAAGGCCAGATTCTCAATCAGCCCCAGCAGCCTAGGGATGCAGGGGAGCAGCCCCCCGCCCCCCGAGGCGCGGGGGGAGGAAGGCCGATGGTAGGAGAAATCGAGACGATTGCCGGACCCCCCGTCTCAGCATTACAGATCCTCTCAATTGCCCAGCCCGTAAGAGACCACGAAGACAAAAAACTCAAGCAAGATATTACGATAGCTTTCGGAGATGAAGACTTGCAAGGGTTGCAGCTTCCGCACCAGGATCCACTCGTGATCAGCGCAGGGATCGGGGATCCCTGCTTCAAGGTGAAGAGGATACTGGTCGACAATGGAAGCTCGGTCGATGTCTTATTTCTCTCCACTTTGCAAAGTATGAAGCTCACAAAAGACCAGCTTAGTCCTGCAGCCGGGCCCGTCTACGGCTTCGATAACAGACCTGTCCCGGTGCAAGGCATGATCATTCTCCCAGTCACATTGGGCGAATTTCCAAGACAGTCAACGCACAACATCCAGTTCATGGTAGTTGAGTCCACCTCCGCCTACAATGCCATCTTCGGGAGACCGCTCCAGTCGATCTTCGGGGCAATCCCCTCCATTCCACACCTAGCTATGAAGTTCCCTACTGCCGCAGGAATAGGAGTCGTAAGAGGAGACCAAGAGGCAGCCAGGACCTGCTACCTGAAGCAGGCCCAACCAGCAAGGGCGACCGCTCTCAACATCAATAACTTCGACCTGCGGGACGAGGCTACTTTACAACGAGGAGCGCCCGTTGAAGGGCTGGTAGAAATACCACTCTCCCGGCGAGACCCGACTCGAACTGTTCAGGTCGGGTCACTCTTAACACAAAAAGAGCGAGAAGAGTTCACCACCTTCCTGTAGGAGAACTAGGACATTTTCGCTTGGAGCCCGGAAGACATGCCCGGGGTAGATCCTAACGTTATCTATCATTCGCTAAACATCAACCCCGCCTGCAGACCTGTGATTCAAAAGAAGAGGAACTTTGCCCCCGAGCGTTTAAAGGCGATCGAGGAGGAGGTAGCTAAGCTCCTAGAGGCACGATTCATACGCGAAGCAAAATACCCCACATGGCTCGCCAACGTAGTCATGGTGAAGAAGGCCTCGGGAAAGTGGCGGATGTGCGTTGACTACAGCAATTTGAACCAAGCGTGCCCGAAGGACAGCTTCCCCCTCCCAAGGATTGACCAGCTCATCGACGCTACGGCAGGCCATGAGCTGCTCAGCTTCATGGACGCTTATTCAGGTTACAACCAGATAAGGATGAACCCCGCAGACGAAGAACATACTGCCTTCCGCACCGACCGGGGAGTCTACTGCTACAAGGTGATGCCTTTCGTCCTTAAAAACGCCGGAGCCACCTACCAAAGGCTGATGAACAAGGTCTTCAAAGACCTCATCGGAGAAACGATGGAGGTTTACGTGGACGACATGCTAGTAAAGAGCGTCCACCGGCGCGACCACTTGGAAGACTTGGAAAAGTGCTTCCAGCTTCTCCGTCGCTTCCAGATGCAGCTCAATCCCAGCAAGTGTGCGTTTGGTGTGACGGCGGGGAAGTTTCTAGGTTTCATGGTAACCCATCGGGGAATTGAGGCCAACCCCGAGAAGATCAAGGCGTTGGAGGATATGTCGCCACCTCGCTCAATTAAGGAAGTACAACGCCTAAACGGGAGGATCGCCGCTTTGTCCCGTTTCCTATCACGAACGGGAGACAAGTACCTCCCCTTCTTCAAAATCCTCCGGGGAGCGCGCCATTCAGGTTTCCAGTGGACGGACGAGTGCCAAGTGGCCTTCGAGCTACTCAAACAGTACCTGGCTTCGCCACCGCTCCTGTCGAAGCCCACCCCCGGGGAAACTCTGTTCTTGTACCTGGCCGTGTCGCTTACGGCTCTTAGCTCAGTGCTCGTGAAAGACGAAGGAGGGGTGCAGCGACCAATCTACTACCTCAGCAAAGTCCTCACCGACACCGAAACCAGGTATCCGGCAGCAGACAAGACAGCCTTGGCTCTTGTTTTCTCAGCTAGAAAACTTAGACCCTACTTCCAGGCTCATGCGGTCAAAGTGTTGACGCAACTCCCATTGCGGGCAATCCTCCAGAAGCCGGAAGTCTCGGGGAGACTTGTAAAGTGGGTCGTGGAACTCGGCGAGTTCGACATCCAATTCCTGCCTCGGCCCGACATCAAGTCACAGGTGCTCGCCGACTTCGTAGTGGAATACACCATCCCGCCAGAAACAACCCTCATTAAAGACACCACCAGCCCCCGTTGGACCCTCTATGTCGACGGCGCCTCTGGAGCTGAAGGGGCCGGAGCAGGATTGCTCCTCATAAGCCCCGAGGAGATCACCCTGGATTACGGACTCCGGCTAAAGTTCCCCGCAACAAATAACATTGCGGAATACGAAGCACTGATCGTCGGACTCCGACTCGCCATCGACTGCAAAGTCGAGAGCCTAACGATCTATACAGACTCCCAACTCGTGGTCTCGCAGGTTGAAGGAGATTACGAGGCTAAGAGCGAACAGATGGCAAAGTACCTCGCATTCGCGAAATCACTTCTCCAGAAGATCTCATCGTATCAGATTCTACACATCCCCCAAGAGCAGAATTCCAGGGCGGATGCTCTATCCAAGCTCGCCACCTCACCCTCCAGCTACCAGTCTCGAAGACGCCGAATCGAAGAAGTCGTGATCCCAAGCATTCAAGGGCCATGGGAAATCGCAGCCATCCACCAGGAAGAGTCATCCTGGATGACCCCATTACGAGCTTAACTCGAGCAAGGGCACCTCCCCGAAGATCGCCTAGAGGCGCGAAGGCTACGAATGCGGGCAGCATCGTTCACCATTATAGATGGGGAGCTTTACAAACGGGCATTCTTAGGACCATATCTAAAATGCCTGCCAGCGGGCGAGGCGGACTACACCCTCAGGGAAGTACACGGAGGAGTCTGCGGAGAACACCTAGGCGGGAAGTCATTAGCGCGAAAAATACTGCGACAAGGCTTCTATTGGCCAACAATGAGGAAGGACGCGACCGACTTTGTCCAGAAGTGCAAAAGCTGTCAGTTGCACGCCAACATGCCTCATCAACCCCCGGTCTCACTTTCCACGCTGCAGAGTGCGTGGCCATTTGCGCAGTGGGGGATCGACCTCCTCGGTCCCCTACCCCTAGCATCCGGGCAGAGGAAGTTCATCATCCTAGCCATAGACTACTTCACCAAATGGGTGGAGGCGGAGCCCCTGGCCAAAATTACGGAAGAAAACGCCAAGCAATTCGTCTGGAAGAACATCGTCTGTCGCTTCGGCATCCCAACTGCGATCATTGTAGACAACGGCACTCAATTCACTGGGAAGTCCTTCACCAAGATGTGCGAGGATCTGAAGATCAACCTGCGTCACACGGCCGTGGCACATCCGCAAACCAACGGACAAGTGGAAGTCACAAACCGCACCATCCTCAAAGGACTGAAAACACGCTTGGAAGAAGCCGGGGGACAGTGGGTAGACGCGCTCCCGAATGTGTTGTGGGCGTATCGCACAACAGAGAGGACTCCTACAGGGGAGACACCTTATAACCTCTGTTACGGAACCGAAGCTATCATCCCCGTCGACATAGGCATTCCGAGTGCTCGAGTACTAACCTTCGACCCCAGCAAGAATGATGGACTGCTCCGAGAAAACCTCGATCTAATCCCAGAAGTTCGAGACAGCGCTGCTCACTGCGCTGCACTCTACCAAATGCGTGTCGCCCGGACCTACGACAGGAGGGTGAAGCCCAGACCAATCAACGTAGGAGATCTCGTCTTACGCAGCATCGAGGCCGCTGGTAAAGGCCCCCAAGCAGATAAGCTCTCACCGGCCTGGGAGGGCCCGTACGTAGTCACCACAGTCGTGAAACCCGGAACATACAGGCTCAGGACGGCGGAAGGGAAGACTTTGCCACGCACCTGGAACGCTCAAAACCTGCGCCGCTTTTACCAGTGATCCAGGGACCTCTACCATGTACTAAGCCACGAGCTCAAGCTCGCGCAAACTTATCTTCAATTTATGTACAAGCCGCGAGCTCAGACTCGTGCACCTATCTTATATTTCATGTAAAAGCCGCGAGCCCAGACTCGTGCACCTATCTTATCTTACATAAAGCTATGCACCAAATGATTTCATACTGTAAAACCATATTTTGACACTTACACTCACTTAAGAAAAAACTTTGTAAAGAGGCCCTGCCTCGGGGGCTTTGCACCGCGGTCGATTGAAAGTTCGCCCTTCTCCTCCGTCGTCGAGTCCCAGCGTCGTAGGGGCCTGCCCCCTTACGTTCGCCCCCGGTTTGAATACACCAGCTATTCACCGGCCACTTCGGGGCCCTGCCCCGGGGACTTTGCACCGCCGTCGATTGAAGGTTCTCCCTTCTCCTCAGCCGTCGAGTCCCGGTGACGTAGGGGCCTGCCCCCCTTACGTTCACCCACGGTTTGAATACACCCGCTATTCACCGGCCAAGCCACGAGCACAGACTCGTGCAAAAAAGCCGCGAGCGCAGACTCGTGCAAAAAAGCCACAAGCACAGACTTGCGCAAACTAATTCTCTATTGTGTAAAAGCCGCGGGCTCAGAACCGCGCAAGCTAATCTGTCATTTTGCAGAAATCCCTCAGCCCATACGGATATCAGAGCCGGGCAGCAAGCCCACAACGACCTCGGAAAAACAACACCCTCTGACATCAGCTCCTACCAGAAAAGCGCCGCACGGAGGACAATGGGTAAAGCCGCCGCAGAAAAAGTCAAAAACCTTCGAACTCCTCGCTCCGGAACTCGGACTCCGAAGGTTTGGGGGGCTTATGTTGTACACCCATAAAGGCCTTAGGACGCACCTGAGGAAAGCCCCGGAAAAGAGAGGCGGGGTCGACAGTCAAAGAGCGCGGTAGCACGCAGGCTGCACCCCCCGACCGCACCGCCCTTAGAGGTGCGGCCGGCCAAGTCGCACCCCCCAAAGGGGTGCGGCCAAGCCGCACCCCCCTTGGGGTGGTGCCAAGCCGCACCCCCTTGGGGTGCGGCCAAGCCGCACCCCCTTGGGGTGCGGCCAAGCCGCACCCCCCTTGGGGTGCGGCCAAGCCGCACCCCCCTTGGGGTGCGGCCAAGCCGCACCCCCCAAGGGGGTGCGACCGAGCCGCACCCCTTGGGGGGTGCGGCCAAGCCGCACCCCCCTTGGGGTGCGGCCAAGCCGCACCCATTAGGGGTGCGGCCAAGCCGCACCCATTAGGGGTGCGGCCAAGCTGCATCCCCCCTTGGGGGGTGCGGCCAAGCCACACCCCCTTGGAGGGTGCGGCCAAGCCGCACCCCCCCCCCCCCCCCCCCCTTGGGGGTGCGGCCAATCCGCGCCCACCCCTTCTCGGGGTGCGGTCCGGCGCCCTCTTCTCGCCAAAGGATCCCGGTCCCCCTTTGGGGGGCAACTCCCCGTCCGTCGTCCGCCCGAGGCATCTGTAAGACCCCCCCCCCCCCTCCCAATTCGACGGTCCGACCGGGGGATCTTATCGCACACCACCCTTTAGCACGACGCCGAAGCGACTCCGAAGGGTGAAGGCACAAGCTTCTCCAACCCTTTTCCTTGAACACTCCGAAGTCACGCCTAGGGGTGGTGTTAAGCGAAAGTCACTACACACCAACAGAGTAAGGAAGCAGTATTTTAGCGGAAGACATTATTAAAGAGTGCGCTTTGTTACCCTTAGCGGGAGACATTATTAAAGAGTGCGCTTTGTTACCCTTAGCGGAAGACATTATCAAAGAGTGCGCTCTGTTACCCTTAGCGGAAGACATTATTTATAGCGGAAGATTAAATATCACAGAAACCATGATTTCAAAACCTGTAAGAGTAATATTGATTTCGCCGCCGCAATGAATCCTATCCATCAAGGCTTCATTGCATCATATATATATACCCCGAGATAGGGCACAACAAAAAGGAGATGCGGCTTAATAACGTATACCTGAAGTAGCCTGATCCGTGGCTTCATCCACACATAGGTGCTGTCACTCATCCGCACCTGTCACCTGTGCTAAAGACCAGTTATTAGAACTACAAACAGAATCCAACTCCTACTAACACCCAAACATAATATAACAATTATAAGGAAGGGGATATCTGGACTCTTATTGGGCCGAGGCGGTCTTCCCACGACCACCGCCTACGTACTCCGTATCATCCTGCATACGGCCTCAGACCCACGTAGTTCTATTAGTTTCGCACGGGTTGCCCTCCCAGACCGTCCATCGCGTGGGTTGCCTTAGAGTAAAACTCATAGGCCATCCGAATTTATCCCAAGGCACGATATATTCCCGTAGGAATATTTCCTGAAGGCACAACTTATTCCCCGTAGGAATTACTTTCTCGAAGGCAACATTTCATTCCCGTAGGAATTACTTTCTCGAAGGCAACATTTCATTCCCGTAGGAATTACTTTCTCGAAGGCAACATTTCATTCCCGTAGGAATTACTTTCTCGAAGGCAACATCTCATTCCCGTAGGAATTACTTTCTCGAAGGCAACATTTCATTCCCGTAGGAATTACTTTCTCGAAGGCAACATCTCATTCCCGTAGGAATTACTTTCTCGAAGGCAACATTTCATTTTCATAAGAGAAGAGAAAAGAAACTCTTTCCAAGCTTAGCAATAATTCCATCCCGAGAGTTTATAGAGGGGGGGGGGGGGGGGGAAGGAAAAACCCCTCATGAGCTTAATGATATTTCCATCAAAGAGGGTACAAACAACTTAATCCGACCTTTATCGATCTTTTGGATTGCTTGGCAATCAAACCCAAGCCATCCACATGAGGCACAATTTTGTATTCCAGTAGGCTTCTGCCAATTACTTGGGTGTTTGGTGATCAAGCCCAAAACTCCCATGAACTTTTATTTCCTTCATTGGTACACGTAGTGGCATCAAAGAGTAAGAGAGAAAACAGGAATAAGAGGAAGATAGACGAGGTGTATATCATAGTAGACCATGGGTGATCAACTCCCATAGTCATTCCATTCTCTTACGAGTTCGTTACCTCATTCAAAACGCCACATTCATGTATAACCGACACAACTTCTAATAGTGAAGCTCCTGGAAGAGTAAACCAACAGCCCTCCTCCTGGAAGGATAAACCAGCCCGATTTCCCCAAAAGAGCATAGGCAAGGGACATCTCAAATAATGAGACTTCTAGAAGGATAGACCAACAACCCCAGTCCTTCAGAAAAGAAGACAAAGAGCAGCCCCGACTAGAAACGACATGAAATCAGCCTGAAATTAACAGGGAGGGAGCAGCCCAAAGTAACAAGGAAAGCCCCTAAATCATTAAGGAAAGGAGCAGCCCTAATTCAACAAGGCAGCCCCCAAATCATTGAGGAAGGGAGCAGCCCCAATTCAACAAGGACAAGAAGCAGCCCCCAATTAGCAAGTATAATAAGCAGCCCCAATTTAACAAAGATCGGAATTTATGCTACCCAAGGCCAATGTAGCATACCCCAAGCAGCAGCCCCTAATTAACCCAACAAAGATGGCACCACTCAAAGACAGCAGCAGCCCACACAAGACTGCAGCAGCCCAACCATGGACAGCAGCCCAAAAGAAAGAAAGCAAAAAGGGCAGCCCCAACTGAAATCAACCAAGCACAGCCCCATGAAACAGTCCCCAATAATACAATACAAGAGGCAACTCCAAATCAACAAGGAGCAGCCCCAAAAACATGATAGTATGAAAACAGCCCCCAGATAATAGGTATTATAAGAGCAGCCCCCCCCCCCCCCCCCCCCCAACATGATAGCATGAAAACAACCCCAATTAATAGGTATTATAAGAGCAGCCCCCCCCCAACATGATAGCATGAAAACAGCCCCAATTAATAGGTATTATAAGAGCAGCCCCCTAACATGATAGTATGAAAACAGCCCCCAGATAATAGGTATTATAAGAGCAGCCCCCTAACATGATAGTATGAAAACAGCCCCCAGATAGTAGGTATTATAAGAGCAGCCCCCCCAACATGATAGCATGAAAACAGCCCCAATTAATAGGTATTATAAGAGCAGCCCCCTAACATGATAGTATGAAAACAGCCCCCAGATAGTAGGTATTATAAGAGCAGCCCCCCCCCCCCCCCCCCCCCAACATGATAGCATGAAAACAGCCCCAATTAATAGGTATTATAAGAGCAGCCCCCTAACATGATAGTATGAAAACAGCCCCCAGATAGTAGGTATTATAAGAGCAGCCCCCCCAACATGATAGCATGAAAACAGCCCCAATTAATAGGTATTATAAGAGCAGCCCCCTAACATGATAGTATGAAAACAGCCCCCAGATAGTAGGTATTATAAGAGCAGCCCCCCCAACATGATAGCATGAAAACAGCCCCAATTAATAGGTATTATAAGAGCAGCCCCCCCAACATGATAGCATGAAAACAGCCCCAATTAATAGGTATTATAAGAGCAGCCCCCTAACATGATAGTATGAAAACAGCCCCCAGATAGTAGGTATTATAAGAGCAGCCCCCCCAACATGATAGCATGAAAACAGCCCCAATTAATAGGTATTATAAGAGCAGCCCCCTAACATGATAGTATGAAAACAGCCCCCAGATAGTAGGTATTATAAGAGCAGCCCCCCCAACATGATAGCATGAAAACAGCCCCAATTAATAGGTATTATAAGAGCAGCCCCCTAACATGATAGTATGAAAACAGCCCCCAGATAGTAGGTATTATAAGAGCAGCCCCCCCAACATGATAGCATGAAAACAGCCCCAATTAATAGGTATTATAAGAGCAGCCCCCTAACATGATAGTATGAAAACAGCCCCCAGATAGTAGGTATTATAAGAGCAGCCCCCCCAACATGATAGCATGAAAACAGCCCCAATTAATAGGTATTATAAGAGCAGCCCCCTAACATGATAGTATGAAAACAGCCCCAATTAATAGGTATTATAAGAGCAGCCCCCTAACATGATAGTATGAAAACAGCCCCCAGATAGTAGGTATTATAAGAGCAGCCCCCCCCCCCCCCCCCCCCCAACATGATAGCATGAAAACAGCCCCAATTAATAGGTATTATAAGAGCAGCCCCCTAACATGATAGTATGAAAACAGCCCCCAGATAGTAGGTATTATAAGAGCAGCCCCCCCAACATGATAGTATGAAAACAGCCCCCAGATAGTAGGTATTATAAGAGCAGCCCCCCCAACATGATAGCATGAAAACAGCCCCAATTAATAGGTATTATAAGAGCAGCCCCCCCCAACATGATAGCATGAAAACAGCCCCAATTAATAGGTATTATAAGAGCAGCCCCCTAACATGATAGTATGAAAACAGCCCCCAGATAAAGAACCCCAAGGGCAGCCCCCTTGATTTACAAATTTATTTTGAGACTACTAATTAATCAAACATAGCAAGTATACTAGGGGAGAGGGGTCTCAGAAGAAAACTTTGCATAGCACCCTAGCAATTCAGCCGGGGCAACATCAGGATATCCAAGAAAGAAATAATTTCAGCATAGAACTTAGGAAATTCCAAACAAACAGGGAGGTGAAACCCCCAGCATAACCCGATAGCATCAGGATAAGGAGTAAGCATTCCAGCATAAATAAGAGGTAGTAAAGCATCAGGAAAATAGCAACTAAACCAAGGGAAAAATGGATCCAGGTCCTTTTTTTTTTTGAAACCAAAACCAGAGAAAGAAAACAACTGGGCATAACCCTAATCGGCCAGGATAAGTAAGCGAGAAGGAGGAGATGGAGGGAGAACATGTTTTCTTGCCATACCTTGCCGTGAATCCCTCTGCCAGGACAGAGCTTCGAAGAGGAGGAAGAGGGAGAGAGGAGGGCGTTCTTACCGTCCACCATCGCCCTTGGAAGAGGAGAAGAAAGATCGAGGGTGCGACCAGGACGCACTGCGGTCTGCCCTTTCATAGCCGACGAGCTCCAATCCCCTGCCCCCACGAGCTCGCCTTTCGCCCACGGTTTCTCCGCCCTGGTTTCATCGCTGAAGCTGGTTTTGGAACAGGGCCTCTCACTCATGTGTTTTTTTATATATATAAGCTTATATATGTATATGTATATATATATATACCATTACACACACACACATATTTACACACGTTTATATATCAAAGCATGCAAAGTGCTCGCGAAAAATGATGCGCAAAGGGTGTCGTTGTGTTCGTACCAATCATACGAAGTTAACGAAATTATTTGAAGTTGATTCCGAGCTCGTATGTTCCAAATTTTAAAACTGCGTCGTCGTGACGCGCTGCGGTACTCAAAACGGTTAATTTCACCAAATGACCTCGGATCGAAACGAAACGAGTTCCGTTGCACTCGTATCAACTATACGAGTCTAATGCAACTGACGGAAGTCGATTCGGAGCACGTACGCTCCATATTCTAAAACTGCATCGTCGTGACGCGCTGCGATACTCAAAACGGTCACTTTTACCAAATGACCTCTGATCGAAACGAAACGAGTTCCGTTGCACTCGTGTCAACTATACGAGTCTAACGTAACTGACGGAAGTCGATTCGGAGCACGTATGCTCCATATTCTAAAACTGCGTCGTCGTGACGCGCTGCGATACTCAAAACGGTCACTTTCACTAAATGACCTCTGATTGAAACGAAACGAGTTCCGTTGCACTCGTGTCAACTATACGAGTCTAACGTAACTGACGGAAGTCGATTCGGAGCACGTATGCTCCATATTCTAAAACTGCGTCGTCGTGACGCGCTGCGATACTCAAAACGGTCACTTTCACTAAATGACCTCTGATTGAAACGAAACGAGTTCCGTTGCACTCGTGTCAACTATACGAGTCTAACGTAACTGACGGAAGTCGATTCGGAGCACGTATGCTCCATATTCTAAAACTGCGTCGTCGTGACGCGCTGCGATACTCAAAACGGTCACTTTCACTAAATGACCTCCGATTGAAACGAAACGAGTTCCGTTGCACTCGTGTCAACTATACGAGTCTAACGTAACTGACGGAAGTCGATTCGGAGTACGTATGTTCAATAAACAGCTTTGACGTCGTGGCGAAGCACGATGCTACCCAAAACAGTCAATTCTCTAAATGACCACCTCTATGTGGTGAAGGTCAGGTCGTGATTGCCTGATGACCCGGCCTAGATTCCTCCAAGGGTTCAACTGAACCGGCTAGACCCCTTTTTCGAAGTCGGGATGTTACAATCCAATAAAACAAAGAAAATTTTCGTCCCCGAAAATACGAGTGGGTCATGGAGATTCAAAACAGGACGTATTGCAGACCACTAGAGGTGTCGAATGATCCCAAAATTTAAGGGTCTCTAGGTTTGGTTTTACCTAACGAGCTATGTAGACGGCTCCCGCTGTGTACTATACAAGTAGCTTACGTGAACTACGGGGTAGCTTGAACGATTCAAATTGATCTAATCGTGAGAAACAAGAAACCCTTCATCACTTGATACCCCTCCCGTGAACCGAGCTTAACGGGAGACGAAGGCACTCAATCACCTTCCAGGAGCCGAGCTCAACTGGAAGTGGAGGCAATTCAACACCTTCCAAGGAGCCGAGCTCAACTGGAAGTGGAGGCAACTTAACATCTTCCAAGGTTTGCATATCTGAAACGCAACATTTTTGAGTGGTGTCCGAAAGTAAAAATCCATCAACATATAGCTAATTCTCTTACGGGGCTACGTGTCAGTGGAACATATAAAAGTTTTAACTTGCATAAGCTTTTGTAACACCTATCAACATATGACTGACTTCCATACGAAGGTTATATGTTGGTGGGACAGATGAAAATTGTAAATAAGCAGAGTAATCCATAAACATATAACCAACTCCCATACGAAGGTTATATGTTAATGGTATATGCGGATATGAATGTTTTGATGCAAATGATGCATATGCAAATATGTATGTTTTGATGCATATACAAGCCATGCATAACGAGTACTCACGATTCAATCACAACACACAATGTTGAAATAGTTTGACCGCTTTTCTTCCAGCAGGGTTGCGACCCCCGCGGGCCTCACCGATGTGGCCGTCGGTGACAGTGGCCGGTCCTGCCACTTCTGGGTGTGGACGTACCGCACTACCCAGGCCCTAATGTACAACCCAGTGTACTCTTGGATGTGAGCAACATCCGTCAATTACAAAATTCGGCTATCCAGCAGAGGGACCCTGCGGGGAAATAATAAATAACCTCCCGGGGTTCACACACTCCCTAGTACCTCATGAGTCGTCAACCTTCCCATTCCTGTATGAACGGTCCTTGGGCACGACTGACCCGCCACGGTAATCACATATAATGTTTTACCAGTTTGCTCTTTACGTTGAAATATTTTGACCGCTTCTTTTTGCAGGGTAGCGAACCCCGCGGGCCTCACCGATGTGGCCGTCGGTGACAGTGGCCGGTCCTGCCACTTCTGGGTGTGGATGTACCGCACTACCCAGGCCCCAGCGTACAACCCCGTGTACCCTCGGACGTAGGAGACATCCGGCAATAACTGAACTTGGCCAACCAGCGGAGGGACCCAGCGGGGCATATAAGATACAACCGAGCTCCCGGGGTGCACACCTCCCTGTCGCCTAGAGTCGTCAACCTTCCCGCACCGGTACGTACGGTCTACGGGCATGACCGACCCGCCACTTTTCCCAATGCAAGCAAGCAACAAAAGGTAACCATCACCTTCGGGTCCTCAGTGGCTTACCCTTTTTAACGAGGCTTCCCGGCTGGCTGAGAATGCAAACATCGCAAGTCAAATCATACTTCATATTTGCAATCGCCGGAGCAATTCTCCATATACCCACAAAATTTCATTTGATTAGCATACCTCAAATGAAATTTTGGAAAACGAGGATTTTTTTAATCCCAATAAAACAAAGAGGCTTAAACCTGGGATTAGAAATTATTAGTGAAGTTCTTACATTTGTACACAAAATTTCATTTGATTAGTTCACCTTAAATGAAATTTTGAAAACGAGCATCTACTCCCAATAAAACAAAGAGGCTTGAACCTAGAGTTCCAAATTTGAAATGATCATTTGTGGGGTTTAAAGAGAGTGTTTTATGGAAATAAGATAGATGATTGTTCGAGATCAGATGTAGTAAAAGACATTTAAGTGTCGATCTGAGTTATAAAAATATTTTGCACGACTAAAACTGAATTTGATAAGTTCGAGTGAAAATGTTCATATAAATGCCAAGTTTGTTGACAACTTTTACCTTTTAGGTCCACCACCGCTTCCGCTGCAGTGGTTCGTCCCGAACCACGCTACAGTGATTAGCGGAGCAATAGGTGTTTCTGTGATCATGAATAGGTCGAAAGATCGGTTACGCTCTGATCCATTTGTAAGACCCCCCCCCCCCCCCTCCCAATTCGACGGTCCGACCGGGGGATCTTATCGCACACCACCCTTTAGCACGACGCCGAAGCGACTCCGAAGGGTGAAGGCACAAGCTTCTCCAACCCTTTTCCTTGAACACTCCGAAGTCACGCCTAGGGGTGGTGTTAAGCGAAAGTCACTACACACCAACAGAGTAAGGAAGCAGTATTTTAGCGGAAGACATTATTAAAGAGTGCGCTTTGTTACCCTTAGCGGGAGACATTATTAAAGAGTGCGCTTTGTTACCCTTAGCGGAAGACATTATCAAAGAGTGCGCTCTGTTACCCTTAGCGGAAGACATTATTTATAGCGGAAGATTAAATATCACAGAAACCATGATTTCAAAACCTGTAAGAGTAATATTGATTTCGCCGCCGCAATGAATCCTATCCATCAAGGCTTCATTGCATCATATATATATACCCCGAGATAGGGCACAACAAAAAGGAGATGCGGCTTAATAATGTATACCTGAAGTAGCCTGATCCGTGGCTTCATCCACACATAGGTGCTGTCACTCATCCGCACCTGTCACCTGTGCTAAAGACCAGTTATTAGAACTACAAACAGAATCCAACTCCTACTAACACCCAAACATAATATAACAATTATAAGGAAGGGGATATCTGGACTCTTATTGGGCCGAGGCGGTCTTCCCACGACCACCGCCTACGTACTCCGTATCATCCTGCATACGGCCTCAGACCCACGTAGTTCTATTAGTTTCGCACGGGTTGCCCTCCCAGACCGTCCATCGCGCGGGTTGCCTTAGAGTAAAACTCATAGGCCATCCGAATTTATCCCAAGGCACGATATATTCCCGTAGGAATATTTCCTGAAGGCACAACTTATTCCCCGTAGGAATTACTTTCTCGAAGGCAACATTTCATTCCCGTAGGAATTACTTTCTCGAAGGCAACATTTCATTCCCGTAGGAATTACTTTCTCGAAGGCAACATTTCATTCCCGTAGGAATTACTTTCTCGAAGGCAACATCTCATTCCCGTAGGAATTACTTTCTCGAAGGCAACATTTCATTCCCGTAGGAATTACTTTCTCGAAGGCAACATCTCATTCCCGTAGGAATTACTTTCTCGAAGGCAACATTTCATTTTCATAAGAGAAGAGAAAAGAAACTCTTTCCAAGCTTAGCAATAATTCCATCCCGAGAGTTTATAGAGGGGGGGGGAAGGAAAAACCCCTCATGAGCTTAATGATATTTCCATCAAAGAGGGTACAAACAACTTAATCCGACCTTTATCGATCTTTTGGATTGCTTGGCAATCAAACCCAAGCCATCCACATGAGGCACAATTTTGTATTCCAGTAGGCTTCTGCCAATTACTTGGGTGTTTGGTGATCAAGCCCAAAACTCCCATGAACTTTTATTTCCTTCATTGGTACACGTAGTGGCATCAAAGAGTAAGAGAGAAAACAGGAATAAGAGGAAGATAGACGAGGTGTATATCATAGTAGACCATGGGTGATCAACTCCCATAGTCATTCCATTCTCTTACGAGTTCGTTACCTCATTCAAAACGCCACATTCATGTATAACCGACACAACTTCTAATAGTGAAGCTCCTGGAAGAGTAAACCAACAGCCCTCCTCCTGGAAGGATAAACCAGCCCGATTTCCCCAAAAGAGCATAGGCAAGGGACATCTCAAATAATGAGACTTCTAGAAGGATAGACCAACAACCCCAGTCCTTCAGAAAAGAAGACAAAGAGCAGCCCCGACTAGAAACGACATGAAATCAGCCTGAAATTAACAGGGAGGGAGCAGCCCAAAGTAACAAGGAAAGCCCCTAAATCATTAAGGAAAGGAGCAGCCCTAATTCAACAAGGCAGCCCCCAAATCATTGAGGAAGGGAGCAGCCCCAATTCAACAAGGACAAGAAGCAGCCCCCAATTAGCAAGTATAATAAGCAGCCCCAATTTAACAAAGATCGGAATTTATGCTACCCAAGGCCAATGTAGCATACCCCAAGCAGCAGCCCCTAATTAACCCAACAAAGATGGCACCACTCAAAGACAGCAGCAGCCCACACAAGACTGCAGCAGCCCAACCATGGACAGCAGCCCAAAAGAAAGAAAGCAAAAAGGGCAGCCCCAACTGAAATCAACCAAGCACAGCCCCATGAAACAGTCCCCAATAATACAATACAAGAGGCAACTCCAAATCAACAAGGAGCAGCCCCAAAAACATGATAGTATGAAAACAGCCCCCAGATAATAGGTATTATAAGAGCAGCCCCCCCCCCCCCCCCCCCCCAACATGATAGCATGAAAACAGCCCCAATTAATAGGTATTATAAGAGCAGCCCCCCCAACATGATAGCATGAAAACAGCCCCAATTAATAGGTATTATAAGAGCAGCCCCCTAACATGATAGTATGAAAACAGCCCCCAGATAATAGGTATTATAAGAGCAGCCCCCTAACATGATAGTATGAAAACAGCCCCCAGATAGTAGGTATTATAAGAGCAGCCCCCCCAACATGATAGCATGAAAACAGCCCCAATTAATAGGTATTATAAGAGCAGCCCCCTAACATGATAGTATGAAAACAGCCCCCAGATAGTAGGTATTATAAGAGCAGCCCCCCCCCAACATGATAGCATGAAAACAGCCCCAATTAATAGGTATTATAAGAGCAGCCCCCTAACATGATAGTATGAAAACAGCCCCCAGATAGTAGGTATTATAAGAGCAGCCCCCCCAACATGATAGCATGAAAACAGCCCCAATTAATAGGTATTATAAGAGCAGCCCCCTAACATGATAGTATGAAAACAGCCCCCAGATAGTAGGTATTATAAGAGCAGCCCCCCCAACATGATAGCATGAAAACAGCCCCAATTAATAGGTATTATAAGAGCAGCCCCCCCAACATGATAGCATGAAAACAGCCCCAATTAATAGGTATTATAAGAGCAGCCCCCTAACATGATAGTATGAAAACAGCCCCCAGATAGTAGGTATTATAAGAGCAGCCCCCCAACATGATAGCATGAAAACAGCCCCAATTAATAGGTATTATAAGAGCAGCCCCCTAACATGATAGTATGAAAACAGCCCCCAGATAGTAGGTATTATAAGAGCAGCCCCCCCAACATGATAGCATGAAAACAGCCCCAATTAATAGGTATTATAAGAGCAGCCCCCTAACATGATAGTATGAAAACAGCCCCCAGATAGTAGGTATTATAAGAGCAGCCCCCCCAACATGATAGCATGAAAACAGCCCCAATTAATAGGTATTATAAGAGCAGCCCCCTAACATGATAGTATGAAAACAGCCCCCAGATAGTAGGTATTATAAGAGCAGCCCCCCCAACATGATAGCATGAAAACAGCCCCAATTAATAGGTATTATAAGAGCAGCCCCCTAACATGATAGTATGAAAACAGCCCCAATTAATAGGTATTATAAGAGCAGCCCCCTAACATGATAGTATGAAAACAGCCCCCAGATAGTAGGTATTATAAGAGCAGCCCCCCCAACATGATAGCATGAAAACAGCCCCAATTAATAGGTATTATAAGAGCAGCCCCCTAACATGATAGTATGAAAACAGCCCCCAGATAGTAGGTATTATAAGAGCAGCCCCCCCAACATGATAGAATGAAAACAGCCCCAGATAGTAGGTATTATAAGAGCAGCCCCCCCAACATGATAGCATGAAAACAGCCCCAATTAATAGGTATTATAAGAGCAGCCCCCCCAACATGATAGCATGAAAACAGCCCCAATTAATAGGTATTATAAGAGCAGCCCCCTAACATGATAGTATGAAAACAGCCCCCAGATAAAGAACCCCAAGGGCAGCCCCCTTGATTTACAAATTTATTTTGAGACTACTAATTAATCAAACATAGCAAGTATACTAGGGGAGAGGGGTCTCAGAAGAAAACTTTGCATAGCACCCTAGCAATTCAGCCGGGGCAACATCAGGATATCCAAGAAAGAAATAATTTCAGCATAGAACTTAGGAAATTCCAAACAAACAGGGAGGTGAAACCCCCAGCATAACCCGATAGCATCAGGATAAGGAGTAAGCATTCCAGCATAAATAAGAGGTAGTAAAGCATCAGGAAAATAGCAACTAAACCAAGGGAAAAATGGATCCAGGTCCTTTTTTTTTTTGAAACCAAAACCAGAGAAAGAAAACAACTGGGCATAACCCTAATCGGCCAGGATAAGTAAGCGAGAAGGAGGAGATGGAGGGAGAACATGTTTTCTTGCCATACCTTGCCGTGAATCCCTCTGCCAGGACAGAGCTTCGAAGAGGAGGAAGAGGGAGAGAGGAGGGCGTTCTTACCGTCCACCATCGCCCTTGGAAGAGGAGAAGAAAGATCGAGGGTGCGACCAGGACGCACTGCGGTCTGCCCTTTCATAGCCGACGAGCTCCAATCCCCTGCCCCCACGAGCTCGCCTTTCGCCCACGGTTTCTCCGCCCTGGTTTCATCGCTGAAGCTGGTTTTGGAACAGGGCCTCTCACTCATGTGTTTTTTTATATATATAAGCTTATATATGTATATGTATATATATATATATACCATTACACACACACACATATTTACACACGTTTATATATCAAAGCATGCAAAGTGCTCGCGAAAAATGATGCGCAAAGGGTGTCGTTGTGTTCGTACCAATCATACGAAGTTAACGAAATTATTTGAAGTTGATTCCGAGCTCGTATGTTCCAAATTTTAAAACTGCGTCGTCGTGACGCGCTGCGGTACTCAAAACGGTTAATTTCACCAAATGACCTCGGATCGAAACGAAACGAGTTCCGTTGCACTCGTATCAACTATACGAGTCTAATGCAACTGACGGAAGTCGATTCGGAGCACGTACGCTCCATATTCTAAAACTGCATCGTCGTGACGCGCTGCGATACTCAAAACGGTCACTTTTACCAAATGACCTCTGATCGAAACGAAACGAGTTCCGTTGCACTCGTGTCAACTATACGAGTCTAACGTAACTGACGGAAGTCGATTCGGAGCACGTATGCTCCATATTCTAAAACTGCGTCGTCGTGACGCGCTGCGATACTCAAAACGGTCACTTTCACTAAATGACCTCTGATTGAAACGAAACGAGTTCCGTTGCACTCGTGTCAACTATACGAGTCTAACGTAACTGACGGAAGTCGATTCGGAGCACGTATGCTCCATATTCTAAAACTGCGTCGTCGTGACGCGCTGCGATACTCAAAACGGTCACTTTCACTAAATGACCTCTGATTGAAACGAAACGAGTTCCGTTGCACTCGTGTCAACTATACGAGTCTAACGTAACTAACGGAAGTCGATTCGGAGCACGTATGCTCCATATTCTAAAACTGCGTCGTCGTGACGCGCTGCGATACTCAAAACGGTCACTTTCACTAAATGACCTCCGATTGAAACGAAACGAGTTCCGTTGCACTCGTGTCAACTATACGAGTCTAACGTAACTGACGGAAGTCGATTCGGAGTACGTATGTTCAATAAACAGCTTTGACGTCGTGGCGAAGCACGATGCTACCCAAAACAGTCAATTCTCTAAATGACCACCTCTATGTGGTGAAGGTCAGGTCGTGATTGCCTGATGACCCGGCCTAGATTCCTCCAAGGGTTCAACTGAACCGGCTAGACCCCTTTTTCGAAGTCGGGATGTTACAGCATCCCCGTGGTTCGTTGCGCACTTGAAGCGCTTCGGCGCTAGCGCGCGCTCAGAACGTTTCTGAGCGCGATCAGTAAATTTTCTCACTTTTTGTCTTTCCGGCTTCTCACTTTTTGTCTTTCCGGCTTCTCACTTTTTGGGTTTCCGACTTCTCACTTTTTGTCTTTCAGGCTTCTCACTTTTCAGGAACAGTCGGTCGCCTTTTTCGCCTCCAACAGAACTGCCCGAACTGCCCGAGCCGCCCAAGCTGCCCGAAGGGCAAAGTGGCCATTTACGAAAAATGGCGATCTGTGTGCCCCAAACCGGAAAATATGATTCGTCCACCGAGCATTTATGGAAACTGCCAACGGCAAGATTACCGGACTACCCCCGGCCAAAGCTATAAAAAGGGGCCTAGGACTTCATTTGAGAGGACCTTGACTTCTGGACCTGGGAGAGCTCCTTGCAGACTTTTGCGGAATTCTCCTTCGGAGCTTGAAGATTTCCTTTCCGGACTTGAAGATTTCCTTCATCCCGAAAGGCGACGCAGCAGCTCACTTTTGTTCCCCGGAGCAGCTCACTTTTGTTCCCCGGAGCATCTCACTTTTGTTCCCCGGAGCAGCTCACTTTTGTTCCCAGGAGCAGCTCACTTTTGTTCCCCGGAGCAGCTCACTTTTGTTCTCCACCTTTCTCAGAAGGAGAAAAGGACTTAGTTTTTTCCAAGAGGCGGCTTGTCGCCTTCGGATCTCTCTATCTCTCTACTACTGTAACGAGTTGCGGCCTGTCGCACTCGAGCTCTAAGTCTCACTTTGTAACCCCCCTGGAAATAGTGGAATTTGGTCGGCATAGCTCCGACCACGTGGTTTTTTACCCTTTCCGGGTTTTCCACGCTAAAAAGTCTCAGTGCAATCAACGAATCTCTAATTGACTATTTGCGCGCTTAGTTCGCTCACGAGCTAAGGTGGTTCAAGTGAACCGGTCTACCAAGAGCCCTAAGCGTTCCGCAACAGGTTCGTAGCGCCGTCGTTCACTTTAGGCGAAATTTTCGTTGGATTCGGCGTTCGTTATTTTTAGTGATAAAATAATAATAATAATAATATTATTATTATTATTATTATAAAAAAATTCAGAACGTGTATGTATATATACATTCCTTTCAACGTATGCGTCGACCTCCCTCCTCCATTTGCATGCTTGCGTCGACTTCACTACTCCCCCCTGCGTCGATTTACTCTCCCCTTCTCAAAGCATGCGTCGACTCCTTCTCCCCTTCTCGATGCATGCGTCGACTTCTTCTTCCCCTCTCAAAGCATGCGTCGATTTCTCCCCCTTGCGTCGACTTCTGCTCCAGCCCTGCGTCGACTCCCCTTGCAGCCTTGCGTCGACTCCCTTTTGCGGATATATACATATATATATATTAATATATATATGTATATTTATATATATATATAATGCTACGTTCACCATTGTCTTCCTCATTCTGTCTGAACGCCGCGACGGGAGTGGCGTTTTCTTAAATCTTTCGGGCGCCGCCGACGGAGCTCCGGTGGTCGAAATCGCGAGCCGAGCATAGATTCGGAAAGCTCTCGACGAGAGCTTCGTCCTCGTGGTAATTTCCTTCCGCTTCGTGAAACTTTTTCGTTAGGTCTTTTGTACCCTAACCTTTTCTAGCCTGATCTCTTGTAGATCTTGACTCCTCTCGCCTTCTCGTAACCCGATCTACAACGGGGAGAATTCGGAGAGTTTTTCCAGCAAAACCTAAGGCAAGTGGTGTTCTTGCCCTTGCTCTTTCTCTTTGCCATATAACAGCTCCAAGCAGGTGCTCTTGATCTAACTGCGCCATATCTCCATTTTAATCTCTATTATTGCTGCTAATAATTTGATATTATGCCAGTTAATAAAAGAAAAACAAAAAGATTTTTGTTAGCTTCATATCTCCTTGATTTTCTCATTTGCTACTTGCCTTATGGTATGATATGTTCTATTGGGCCTCGCCCCTATTCCTTTGAAATTACATGAAAATATGAATTCTGTTGGAGGTCGTACACGATGTTGGCGGTGCCACCGGTGCGATGCTCTTTAATTTAATACATTCTGTTGGAGGCCGTACGCGGTGTGGTTTTTGCCCCCGGTGTGGTGCTCTTTTAAGCTTTTGATTGGGAGGCCGTACGCGGTGTGGTTTTTTCCCCCGGAGCGGTGCTCTTTTAAGTTTTGATTGGGAGGTCGTACGCGGTGTGGTTTTTGCCCCCGGTGCGGTGCTCTTCTTTTGGATGAGCTGATCAGTCTCTATAATTCTAAACAAGAGTAACATGATTAATAATTTGAAAACGGATGGCTTTTCTTTTGCTTATGACGAGTTTTGTCATCGCCTGTGTTCTCACCTTTGTTTGGTGAGCATATTCTGCTGATTATTAGTTGTTCTGCTGTTTCCTTTTTCTGCTGATGATTAGATACTTCTGCTATTTCTTTCCTGTTGATTATTTGCTGCTAGCCTTGTCATCACTGACCCTTGCAGCTACTGTTTCCCTCCGGTCTCACGGAGGTTTGTTTACCTTCTTGTTTTTTGCACCACTTGTACTTGCTTCTGATGTGTTCTTTCTTTGAATGCCTCAGGTTCTGGACAGTAGCAGGTATTAGTGCAGAGCTTCTTTAGTTGCCGTCTTCTGACTCTCTTGAGGTAGAGTATTCTGTGGACTTGTCGGCCCATGGGTTCGTGTCAGGTGTTGACGCCCGTGGTGCCGTTTAGTTAGATTTTTGTTTCACTGTTGCTGTTACTTGTGGTTCACCTTTGAACACTTGTTCTGGAATGGTTAGATATTGGTTGGCTTCATGGCCATTGTTAGATATGTTAAGGTAATTGTTGCATTGCATATCATGATTTGAAACGTTAATCTCACTACTTCCTGCGCGTGATAAATCTACTTTTATATATAGTAAATCCACACATTCGATCTTGCATGGTGCACCTCACTAGGTCTTCATGTTCACTTAGGCCACTAAGTAATTAAATCAAGTATTTTTTTTCCGCTGCGTAAAACTATATTTAAAAAGCGTGGACTAGTTGATCCACCAAGCCGAGGGACGCGGCTTGTTAAATTCTTCTGCATAAATTTTATTTGAATCTCTTTGAGTTAATAATAACATTGCTTGGACTGTGATGAAGGATGAATTGCCTTAACGTCAGTAGGCGTCCCCTACGTGACGTGGCATCACGACGCGTAGCTTTTCCTACTCTGATAGCATTTTAAATGTTGGGAAAATGCGGGTTGTGACACCTGCTCTCTGTCCGTCTAATCGATAGTCAAGTGTTCCTTAGTGCTCTCCAGGGTGCCCAGACTCAGCATTGGCTTGGGAGGGGAAGCTTTCTTTGATCTTCTGGGTTTGTGGCGGGACCTCCTCGCTGCAGCTCAAGGGATCTATTTCGGACTTCAAGTCTTCTTCGGTGCAAGGTCCTTCGACTCTCAGCGACCTGTCACATGTTCTAGCTCAGGTGAAGGGTCAGCTGCATACTCATTGCGAACGTTGAACCCAGTTCTTTGGTTTCAACGTTTTGGTGCGGTTAGCGTGGAAGCAGATAGTTCGAAAAGTTCTGAGCGAGTCTAATGACTGGAAGCAACGAGCCAGGGAACTCGCCCCCTCCAGGCGAGTACGTGAAGAAGAGTGATTTTGAAGGGTTCAGGAAGCCGATATTGGAGCTCTTGTGAGTCGCACTCCCCCCTCATGGCGAGTGCTCGATACCACCGGCACCCATGCTCGCCTCGCACTCTCTGGGAGAGACAGAGCAAGCACGTCGATCAGGAAAGGAGCCAGCCTCGGAGAAAGGCTTGAGCCTCCAAGCGCAAGTGCTCTTCAATACCTCGCCTGAGATTAGCTACCCCGGTGAGGATGTAAGGAGAAAGCCTCTGACTCGCCAGGGAGGATGAGAGAGTCCCTTCTGCGAGCTGATTATATCAGCTCCCATTCCGGACGGGTTCAGTGAACCCGTCATGTTTTATGATACTGGCAAACATGACCATCTCCAACATCTCCAGTGGTTTGAAGACGTCGTATCGATCAGGCAAGGAAACTCCAATTCGACTTCTGTAAGTTTCGTTAGACTCACACGACCAATACAAGCGCAACAGAATTCATTCCATCCCGATCCGAGGTCATTTAGGAAAAACGACCGTTTTGAGTGTCGTGGGGCGTCTCAACCACATTATTGTGGAATAGTGACCAGACATACTCCAAATCGACTTCTGTCAGTTCCGCTAGACTCGTACGACCAATACAAGCGCAACGGAATTCGTTCTATCCCGATCTGAGGTCGTTTAGGGAAAACGACTGTTTTGAGTGTCGTAGCGCGTCACAACCGCATTATTGTGGAATAATGACCAGAGGTACTCCAAATTGACTTCTGTCAGTTCTGTTAGACTCGTACGACCAATACTAGCGCAGCAGAATTCGTTTCCTCCCGATCCGAGGTCGTTTAAGGAAAACGACCGTTTTGAGTTTCGTAGCGCGTCACAACCACATTATTGTGGAATAGTGACTAGATGTATTCCAAATCGACTTCTGTCAGTTCTGTTAGACTCGTACGACCATTACAAGCGCAACGGAATTCGTTCCATCCCAATCCGAGGTCGTTTAGGGAAAATGACTATTTTGAGTGTCGTAGCGCGTCACAACCACATTATTGTGGAATAGTGACCAGACGTACTCCAAATCGACTTCTGTCAGTTCCGTTAGACTCGTACGACTAATACAAGCGCAATGGAATTCGTTCCATCCCGATCCGAGGTCATATGGGAAATATGTCCGTTTTAGGTTTTGCAGACCGCCACGGCATAACGTGCGAAATACGGAGCATACAGACTCGGAATCGACTCCAGTAAGTCTTAGTGGACCCCTTGGACCTTGACCTACATGGGGGACCCCACCATAGAGTTGACCTTGGTCAACCCCCCCCCCCCCCCCCCCCTCCCCCCCAAGATTAATTCTTTTAGAATATTTTTAGGGGGGGAGCTCTTCCCTAACCCTCAAGGGAGGGGATGACCCATGGGAGGGCAGCCCACCTTAGGTAATGGAGGGAGGGAGGGGGAGAAATATCTCCCCCACCCACCCCTCCCTTTAGTCCCACATCGGGAAAAAGGGAGGGAGGCCCTCCCTCCTTCCCTATAAAAGGGACCAAACTCTCCCCTCCCTGAACACACTCCCCCCAGCCACCTCCCCTCCCTGCCCAAGCCCTACCCCGTCGGAAAGCCCCTCCCCAAGCCACCACCGCCGCCACCCCAATGGTTGGATGACCCTCCTCCTCCCGAGCCCCCCTCTCCAGGTGGACAACCTCCTCCTCCCCCTTCTTACTCCCCCAGAGTCATGTCGGTCGGCCCCCCGTCGCCGGAGCACCGCCCGCGCCAGCCGAGCCTTGTCCAGGCCCGGGTGGTGTCTTGGCCGTGAGACCCTCCCCCCCCCCCCCCCCCCCCCCCCCCGCCCAGCGCCGGTGGTGGCGCTGGGGGAGTAGGTCCCCACCCGGGGACCTCTGCTCCGACGAAGGGAGGCGGCAAGGCCGCCGAAGAACGCGTCTCCGGTGGCACTCGCAAGCCCTCCTTCCCCTATTATCTTCTTGTACCGCTACGGTGGCCACCCCCGGCGGCGCCTGGCCGTCGGACCACCACCGGAGGTAAGCCCCACCCCTGGCGACCCAGCCAGGGGCGGGGGGGGAGGCCCTCCCAGCGTGGGGGGGGGGGGGGGGCGACATTGGCCTGCATGGCCCATGAAGGCTGCGCCACCTCCCCCACCTCCTCTTCCTCCTTCAATCCGACGGTGGCCAACGGCGCCAGGCCGCCGGACCACCACCGGCCCCCGGCGAGTTGACTGGGGGCGGCATCGGTGCCTGCGGACCTCTGCCCGGCGGTGGCAGCGGCCGCCACCTTCAGCCGCCCCTTCAAGTAACCGGGGGGGGGGGAGGGGGGTTGTCCGATCTCCACGATGAGATCGGACGGCCCATATTTTCTCGTGCCCCCCTCCCCCCACATGAAATTGTGTGCCCCCACAACGGATCGGCTCCAGATCCGTTGTGGGGATCGAAATCTCCCCACCCCCCCCCCCCCCCCCCCCCGTCTGACTGTCTCCCCTCTCCCAGGATTTCCTTATCCGCACCCCAATTCTCTCCCTCCCTTCCAGATTTTTCTGAGACTAAACTAGGGTCCTAGGGCAAAAACTTTCAACATGAAAAATATGCCTCATTAAGAGGGCTACCCTCAGTATTTTTTTGGAATTTTTGAAATTAGTTTGCTATTTTTAAAAGCCTTTACAAGATTAAATTGAAGGAATTAAATGCCCAAACCACATTGGAAAATTCATAAAAAATTATAGGCTCAAACTTAGGCTATCTTACAGATGTTATCAAAGTTTGGAGTTTTTATCAACTCTTTTGATAATTTTATAAGCCTAAATAAGATTTCTTCGAGCAAAATAAAACCCAAAAATAGACTGAAATACTCGGGAAAATTGGTGGGCCCTTGACATGTTATTTTGGAGCATATTATAAAATATTGTGAGTCATTTAAAGATATATGGCAGGCTCACCAATTATTACGAGAAATCGATTAAGTTAAAGGCATCGAAACACACGATCGAGTCACAATCATGAGACGTTATTACGAATCGATAACGACACGATAATTAAAGTGTGAACTCAAAGCACATAATAATAAGAAGTCTTATGGAATGTAAGCCAACCCCGAACTATAACTAAGATAAGCAGACTCATATGAACGAAGAAGTGACCCCTATGAACAAGGAAAGAACAGAGTTTCCTCCTAAGAACGGAGATGACACTGAAGCCTCCTGATCATGGAGTGATTGGACTACTAACCGACTTAGTTATTTGTGTTCTCCAGTCTCATACTGGTCCTGCATTTACTTCTTTCAATTATTCCTTTTAATACTCAAGTCTCGCACTGGTCACTTATTTACTGTTTCGTTCTTTCCTTTTAATACTCCAGTCTCACACTGGTCACTTATTTAATGTTTCGTTCTTTCCTTTTAATACTCCAGTCTCGCATTGGTCACTTATTTACTGTTTCGTTCTTTCCTTTTAATACTTCAGTCTCGCACTGGTCACTTATTTACTATTTCGTTCATTCCTTTCAAAACTCCAGTCTCGCACTGGTCAGTTGTTTACTGCTTTCTATTCATTCTTTTTGATACTCCAGTCTCGTACTGGTCCAGTTAATTCGGCCCTTGCCTTCGACCTCCTTTTTGTTAAGTGATTTATTACTCAGCTCCGCAGTTTATGTTGCATTATAATATGCTTACGGTGCTAACTCAGGTCTTGCGCTAGATAACAGTTCTTTCTATGCTGCTATAAGGTCTTAGTTGGGGATAACCAAGAGTTGAGTAGCTCCTCTAGGGTTAGCCCCAAATAAGATGCCCCACTTCAGTTGCGTTTCCCGAACAAAAGTTGTGTAACCGGTTGAGTCAAGGAAGCTGCGGTAGACCTGGAGTAGTCATCCCTTCCTTTAAAATGCTTACGAATTGCTTGTTATAAAAGTGGCGGGTCGGTCACGTCCGCAGACCGTTCATACCGGTGCGGGAGGGATGACTGATATGCGGGAAATGGTATATACGCAAGTGCACGTGTCGGATCAAGTAATAAAGTGTGAATAAAGATCGTTCCCACGGAGAAGTGATTAATCTAATGCTTGCAAATACTAGTTACACCGTTTTCTTTAAATCCAAGTAGATTAAATGAAGTGATTTTGTTGAAATATTAAAATTCTTTACTCGAAAATTTAAACTCAGGAAAATACTCAAAATAACTTTTGATATATCAGTTGGAGAAAATAGTCTTGTATAATGATTTCCTACGATGATTATGATGAAGATTTGAATCAAGTAATACTTTATTTGAATGCTTTACGAGTTTCTTTCAACAAATTAAACGGAGACAACCGTATCTCTCGATATCGGAGATCTCAATATCCTAGACTCCTCTTGTTATCTCTAACATAAGAGAAGTGAAGAAGATTGTGCAAAAGACAACCGTAGTCGCGAGCAAGAAAAGGAAATCTCTTTCACTTTCCTCCACTAGAATGAGACTATGAAACGCATACACCTCTCCTCTCTCGACTCTCGAAGTGATGCGCAAAATAAAGAAATTTGGATTAAAGATTTACAATGCTCATCTCTCGATTCTCGCGGTGTAAGAAGATAGAATTTTTCCTAGCATTACTCCCCTTCTCTCTCGATTCTCGGAGCGCAATAGAAGATAAAATTCATTGTCCAAAATTTCAACAACAATTTCATAACTCAATAAAGAACACTCATCAAACACTCACAAAGTTAAATAGAAGACTTCATCACAACAGCCGTAGTAATTTCACCATACAAAACTAGACGAAATTAGTTCATAACTGAGATAGAATTCCGCAAGATTAGAGAGATCTTACAAGACATGGCTGCTTAGAGATCTAAATGCTGCAGGAATTTTTACTTGAACGTATGCAGATCCTCCTTGATGAAGATCCGAAGCAGCCCCCTTCTTCTTCCTCACGCCAACCTTGTAGAATAATAGTTAGATCTCTTTTTTCTCTCTCCCTTTTCACTTAAGTAGTCATACGCCCCCCTTAGAGACCTCAAATGGCCGAATAGATGTGTCCCTTGGCTGTCGTAACTGCCCAGAACTGCATAATTACGAAATGGATATTTCAGTTTTCGCCGAAATGTTGTAACATTTTTTCTGAACTGTAGGAATATGTTATAACATATTTCGGACTGCACTAAATATGTTGTAACATTTTTTTTTGCACTGCAATAATATGTTGTAACATATTTCCCGTACTCCAAATATGCATACTCTTGTCCGTTCAAACTAGGTGCCATTGGAATTTCTGTACAAAAGCATGTGAAAGTGACGATAATGCCCCGAACTTGCTCCAAATAACAAATTACTCATATTTAATATATTTTTAGCAAATATTTAACAAATACATATAATAAAAGGGGACAAATTATGAGTAAAAATACTTCTTTGTGAGAAGATATCACACCCCCATACTTAGCTCGTTGCTAGTCCCTAGCAAAGGTAAATCATTGTAAACCATGACATGACAAATACTTATGAAAGTACAATTTCATTCCCTTCTACTCTTCATTATAAGTTAACCAAAATAGCTTCAAGTAATTCACATTAACTGATGCTAGACTTGTTAATCCAAAAGAATTCAAACCTTCATAAATCCATCAGTTAGATATAAGAAAAGGCTCAATTAAGAATTCAAGTGTTAGGTGTGATGCTCTTAACAAGTTGTCTACATCCCTTAAAATTCATTTTCGATAAACTTCGTCACCAATAGGATAGATCAAGAGTAGTCTAAGGCTTTGATATGACCTCTACATGAGTTTGGTAGAAAACGGTGCCAAATGAAACGACTTGATGTATTTGGTATGATGAGTGGTTATTTCCCGAATTAATTATCTTAGTAGCTCTCCAAATTATGGGGTTTAATTTTTCATAACATTTTTTTTCTTTTGATATTTTCATAGTTGAGATCATTCCAAATATGCGTGAACATACTTGGGCCACATATCACTATGATATAAAGATACTTTTTTTTCATCATAGTTGGGATCATTCTAAGTATGCGCGAGCAAACTTAGGCCACATATCACTATGATATATATATTTTTATGTAACACCCATAAATGGTCGGCCTACTAGATACAAAGTTAAAAAAGAATGAGGAAATAAATAACCAATGCTTTAAGCTCAGAAGTGATATGTGATGGCAACAAAGGTAAGGATTTTGGTGGAAGCAAGGTTAACTACGTACGCTCAATATATTGGCATTATCATTGAATTAGAGCATACTCAATCTAAACCCATTAGGATCCGAAGTTAATTAAATAAATTAAAAGGGCATAAACTCCTTTAAGAACTACAGTGCATGCATGTGAGATAGAATTCTTAATCGAGCTTTAACCAATCCGACTAATTGCAATTTCATAGTCTGATTCATTGGAGTGACTCGTCCAGCCTTACAATTAATTTGAAAAAAAAAACTTGAATAGATTTATTAATAATAATAAAAAGAAATTTAAGAGTAGATCTTTATAAAATGTATCCCATAAAAGATTTGTCAAGCAAGGTATAGAGAGACATGCCCCCATACTTGAACCTTTACTAGTCCCTAGTAAAGATATCACTTGAAGTGTGCCAACGATATTGTACAACCCCCATATCCATCGAGAGGCCCATCGTGAAGGGTCGCCGATGTACAACCCAGATATTCGCCGAGCACTCCCAAGTATCCGGGCGGAGAGGGGGGAGGGGGGTCTCGCCCCTCCCTCTCTCGCCCAGCAAGGAGGCGGAGAGGGGGAGGGGCAGCTCGCCCCTCGCCCCCCCTCTCGCCCAGCAAGGAGGCGGAGAGGGGGAGGGGCAGCTCGCCCCCCCCCCCTCTCGCTCAGCAAGGAGGCCGAGAGGGGGAGGGTCAGCTCGCCCCCTTTCTCGCCCAGCAAGGAGGCGGAGAGGGGGAGGGGCAGCTCGCCCCCCCTCTCGCCCAGCAAGGAGGCGGAGAGGGGGAGGGACAGCTTGCCCCCCCCCCCCCCCCTCTCGCCCAGCAGGGAGGCCGAGAGGGGGAAGGGCGGCTCGTCCCCCCTCTCTCCCAGGGTAGGCCCCTTCTCATCCAGTTTTGGCTATTCGCAGTCCAGTTTTGGCTATTCGCAGTCCAGTGGTCTGCGTTTAGCGCTTCAGAACAGCGGGATTTGGCTATTTGTAGTCCAGTTTTGGCTATTCGCAGTCCAGATCCAAAAAACCTATAAATAGGACCAAGGGGGCACCATTTGAAAAGATCTCATTCCAAGGCCAGCTCTCTCCCCTCTCTCTCTCTAACAGATCTCTCCATAGGGGGGAGGAGAGGCTTCAGTGGTGCCCAAGCTTAGTAGTGGCTTGGGAGGGGAAGTTCCAAGGGGACTTCCGGGTACGTGGCGGGACCTCCCCACTAAGTTCTTGGTCCATTTCCAAGTCCAAGTGCTCTTGTCTAGAGAGTTGGCTCGAGGGAAGTAGGTGTGAGACCACCCCTTTTAGGGACCCCGAACTCCACAGAGACCAAGTCTTGTTCACAAGATCTCGGTTTCAACACATGGTGCAGTGAGCGTGGAGAGTGGTCAGCACAGAAGTTCTTGAGCCAAGTCTCATGGCAGGAGACATCGGAGGAGGAGACGATGAGGGGTCTCACATCCCAAGTGAGGTGGTAGGAAGGGGAGAGTTCATGACGACCATCAAGGGAATCATGGAGCTGTTCCAAGGCATCACCAGGGGAGGTGACTGCTCGGCTCCCTCCCCCCAGACACCGCCTTCTGGGTCGCAAGGAGTGCTCGCCCAGGGGGGGTCAGGAGAGGTTGCCCCAGGGGGTCGGCCAGGCAAGGAACCGGTGACTGAGAGTGGCGAGCGGGACCTCGCCGGGCGAGTGCTCTTTCCTAGCCCGGTGAGTGGGGTCTCGCTCGGAGCAGGAGTCACGCAAGTGGAGCTCGCGAAGCCGGCGAGTGGGGGGTCACCCTTTAGCGAGCTGATCATCTCGGCTCCCATCCCGGAAGGCTTCAAGGAGCCCAACATGACTTTTTATACCGGGAAGGATGATCCCGTCCAGCACCTACAGTGGTTCGAGGATACCGTCTCCATCAGGCCCATGACGGACGCGTTCAAGTGTCGTCTCTTCGCCACCACCCTGAGGGACTGGTTCCACCAGCTCCCGGTTGGCTCCATTTACAGCTTCGAGGACTTAGGCCGAAGCTTCCAGCTACGCTTCTCCACATCCAAGAAGAGGAAGAAGAATGCTGAGTCCATTTTCCTGATCAAGCAGAGGCACGAGGAGACATTGGCCCAGTACATGGACAGATTCCAGGAGGAGATCTTGAACATCCAGGAGGTGCCAGGGTATGCCCTCCAGATGGCTTTCACCGTAGGGCTACGAGAGAGCCTCTTCAAGATGCGCCTAACTAGGAAGCCTCCCTTGTCCTTTGAGGACCTGATGGAAAAAGCTGCAAAGGAGATAGCCACCGAGGCGGCGAACCCGGGGCTGGCAAAGAAATTGGCGAAGTTGGTGGAGGCCGAGCCAAGAGAGCAAGGTGGCCTCAGGCAGCAGGAAGGAAGGAGGAGGGAAGAGCAGAGGGGTCAAGGGTACCAGGGACCCCAGGGGGGTCAGGAGCAAGGGAGGGGTCTCGCCCATGGAGGGGGAAACTTCTACGGAGGCCAAGGGAGGCCCAACCCTCCTCCTTGGAGGCAGGCCCCTAGGCAGCTCCTACCCCCACCAGCTCAAGCTATGGCGATTCGAAGAGGAGGAGTTGAAGCAAGAGACATCCCAGCCCGTAGGAGAAGGGGGGGAAGGGCGGTGCCATACTGCGACTACCACCAAGCAGAGGGGCATGCAACAACTACCTGCCCAGAGTTCTTGGAGGTGAGAGAGGCGAGAGGTCAGGCACAATAGCAGCCGCCGGAGCGGATTGAAGAAGTTCCACCTGGAGCAGTGGTGGATGATGACATCTGCGAGGACCGAACCGACGTAGGAGCCAAAGGACGGGTCGCGGTAATCCACGGGGGGGGGGGGGGGGGGGGGGGGGGGTAGGGGTCGAGGCCACTCGTAAGGCAAGCCTCCACTCCGTATTTCGACGCAGCGTCGCTTCAACGTCACAGGACCCACCTCCAGAGGAGAAAATCACTTTCTCATGCAAGGACATGCCAGAACACGAGGATCCATTCTGCGATGCGTTAGTCATTCAGACAGCCATCGAAGGTTACACTATCTCTCGGATCCTCGTTGACAACGGGAGCTCTGTCAACGTCATTTTTAAGAAGGCATTCTATGAGTTGAAGGTGGAGGCAAGGAGGGTGCTGGCCTCAGATGGGCCCTTGTTTGGATTCTCCGGAGAAAGGAAAGAGGTAGAGGGTGGAGTTGGACTCCAAGTGACGATGGGGGGAGGTTCAAGGAACTGTCGTTTCGTCATAGTTGACGCTCCTAGCAGTTATAATGCCATCTTCGGAAGACCCCTCATCAGCGCCTTCCGATGCGTACCATCATCCTTCCACCAGTGCCTCAAGTTCAACACTGGAGGGATCCAAGTCAGGATCCGCGGAGACCCCAGGATGGCTGGGCACTGCTACGTCACAGCCGTCAACAACATCTCTTGGCAGGCAGGGGCGGAGGAGATGGAGAAGATCATGGAGAGCATGAGCCAGATAGGAGTGGCAGGAGAAACAGAGGAATGATCATCTCGCGCAAGCAGCCTGAGAGGCGAGTGTCATGGGGGGGTATGTTGTGTTTTTTGTTGTTTTCCTTTGTAACAAGCTCTACCCCTCGCTGGTTAGGCCAGGAGGTTTTTGACAAGGGAAATCTCCTCATTAGATGGATGAAGTTATTTTGCTTATATGACGAGTAAGTTGTTGCCGAGATGTCCTCCTCACTCCAGGCTCTCACTAGCTGGGTGGGTCGAATGATCCTCGGATGAGTAAGTTGTTGCCGAGATGTCCTCCTCACTCCAGGCTCTCACTAGCTGGGTGGGTCGAATGATCCTCAGAAGGGAGAGCTTGCCACCGAGATGTCCTCCTCACTCCAAGCTATCGCTAGCTGGGTGGGTCGAATGATCCTCGGATGGGTAAGTTCAACACCGAGATGTCCTCCTCACTCCAGGCTCTCACTAGCTGGGTGGGTCGAATGATCCTCGGAAGGGAGAGCTTGCCACCGAGATGTCCTCCTCACTCCAGGCTATCGCTAGCTGGGTGGGTCGAATGATCCTCGGATGGGTAAGTTCAACACCGAGATGTGCTCCTCACTCCAGGCTCTCACTAGCTGGGTGGGTCGAATGATCCTCGGATGGGTAAGTTCAACACCGAGATTTCCTCCTCACTCCAGGCTCTCACTAGCTGGGTGGGTTGAATGATCCTCGGAAGGGAGAGCTTGCCACCGAGATGTCCTCCTCACTCCAAGCTATCGCTAGCTGGGTGGGTCGAATGATCCTCGGATGGGTAAGTTCAACACCGAGATGTCCTCCTCACTCCAGGCTCTCACTAGCTGGGTGGGTTGAATGATCCTCGGAAGGGAGAGCTTGCCGCCGAGATGTCCTCCTCACTCCAGGCTATCGCTAGCTGGGTGGGTCGAATGATCCTCGGATGGGTAAGTTCAACACCGAGATGTCCTCCTCACTCCAGGCTCTCACTAGCTGGGTGGGTCGAATGATCCTCGGATGGGTAAGTTCAACACCGAGATGTCCTCCTCACTCCAGGCTCTCACTAGCTGGGTGGGTCGAATGATCCTCGGAAGGGAGAGCTTGCCACCGAGATGTCCTCCTCACTCCAGGCTCTCACTAGCTGGGTGGGTCGAATGATCCTCGGATGGGTAAGTTCAACACCGAGATGTCCTCCTCACTCCAGGCTCTCACTAGCTGGGTGGGTCGAATGATCCTCGGAAGGGAGAGCTTGCCACCGAGATGTCCTCCTCACTCCAGGCTCTCACTAGCTGGGTGGGTCGAATGATCCTCGGATGGGTAAGTTCAACACCGAGATGTCCTCCTCACTCCAAGCTCTCACTAGCTGGGTGGGTCGAATGATCCTCGGAAGGAAGAGCTCGCCACCGAGATGTCCTCCTCACTCCAGGCTCTCACTAGCTGGGTGGGTCGAATGATCCTCGGAAGGGAGAGCTTGCCACCGAGATGTCCTCCTCACTCCAGGCTCTCACTAGCTGGGTGGGTCGAATGATCCTCGGATGGGTAAGTTCAACACCGAGATGTCCTCCTCACTCCAGGCTCTCACTAGCTGGGTGGGTCGAATGATCCTCGGAAGGGAGAGCTTGTCACCGAGATGTCCTCCTCACTCCAGGCTCTCACTAGCTGGGTGGGTCGAATGATCCTCGGATGGGTAAGTTCAACACCGAGATGTCCTTCTCACTCCAGGCTCTCACTAGCTGGGTGGGTCGAATGATCCTCGGAAGGAAGAGCTCGCCATCGAGATGTCCTCCTCACTCCGGGCTCTCACTAGCTGGGTGGGTCGAATGTGCCTCGGGGGCGAGGTCCTGCCCCCCTCGATGGATATTTGGGCTTGGACTTTTCTTTCCGAGGTTGCGCCAACCTCGCAAAGAGCGGGGATTATGTACAACCCCCATATCCATCGAGAGGCCCAGCGTGAAGGGTCGCCGATGTACAACCCAGATATTCGCCGAGCACTCCCAAGTATCCGGGCGGAGAGGGGGGAGGGGGGTTTCGCCCCTCCCTCTCTCGCCCAGCAAGGAGGCGGAGAGGGGGAGGGGCAGCTCGCCCCTCGCCCCCCTCTCGCCCAGCAAGGAGGCGGAGAGGGGGAGGGGCAGCTCGCCCCCCCCCCCCCCCTCTCGCTCAGCAAGGAGGCCGAGAGGGGGAGGGTCAGCTCGCCCCCTTTCTCGCCCAGCAAGGAGGCGGAGAGGGGGAGGGGCAGCTCGCCCCCCCTCTCGCCCAGCAAGGAGGCGGAGAGGGGGAGGGACAGCTCGCCCCCCCCCCCCCCCCCCTCTCGCCCAGCAGGGAGGCCGAGAGGGGGAGGGGCGGCTCGTCCCCCCTCTCTCCCAGGGTAGGCCCCTTCTCGTCCAGTTTTGGCTATTCGCAGTCCAGTTTTGGCTATTCGCAGTCCAGTGGTCTGCGTTTAGCGCTTCAGAACAGCGGGATTTGGCTATTTGCAGTCCAGTTTTGGCTATTCCCAGTCCAGATCCAAAAAACCTATAAATAGGACCAAGGGGGCACCATTTGAAAAGATCTCATTCCAAGGCCAGCTCTCTCCCCTCTCTCTCTAACAGATCTCTCCATAGGGGGGAGGAGAGGCTTCAGTGGTGCCCAAGCTTAGTAGTGGCTTGGGAGGGGAAGTTCCAAGGGGACTTCCGGGTACGTGGCGGGACCTCCCCACTAAGTTCTTGGTCCGTTTCCAAGTCCAAGTGCTCTTGTCTAGAGAGTTGGCTCGAGGGAAGTAGGTGTGAGACCACCCCTTTTAGGGACCCCGAACTCCACAGAGACCAAGTCTTGTTCACAAGATCTCGGTTTCAACACATGGTGCGGTGAGCGTGGAGAGTGGTCAGCACAGAAGTTCTTGAGCCAAGTCTCATGGCAGGAGACATCGGAGGAGGAGACGATGAGGGGTCTCACATCCCAAGTGAGGTGGTAGGAAGGGGAGAGTTCATGACGACCATCAAGGGAATCATGGAGCTGTTCCAAGGCATCACCAGGGGAGGTGACTGCTCGGCTCCCTCCCCCCAGACACCGCCTTCTGGGTCGCAAGGAGTGCTCTCCCAGGGGGGGTCAGGAGAGGTTGCCCCAGGGGGTCGGCCAGGCAAGGAACCGGTGACTGAGAGTGGCGAGCGGGACCTCGCCGTGCGAGTGCTCTTTCCTAGCCCGGTGAGTGGGGTCTCGCTCGGAGCAGGAGTCACGCAAGTGGAGCTCGCGAAGCCGGCGAGTGGGGGGTCACCCTTTAGCGAGCTGATCATCTCGGCTCCCATCCCGGAAGGCTTCAAGGAGCCCAACATGACTTTTTATACCGGGAAGGATGATCCCGTCCAGCACCTACAGTGGTTCGAGGATACCGTCTCCATCAGGCCCATGACGGACGCGTTCAAGTGTCGTCTCTTCGCCACCACCCTGAGGGACTGGTTCCACCAGCTCCCGGTTGGCTCCATTTACAGCTTCGAGGACTTAGGCCGAAGCTTCCAGCTACGCTTCTCCACATCCAAGAAGAGGAAGAAGAATGCTGAGTCCATTTTCCTGATCAAGCAGAGGCATGAGGAGACATTGGCCCAGTACATGGACAGATTCCAGGAGGAGATCTTGAACATCCAGGAGGTGCCAGGGTATGCCCTCCAGATGGCTTTCACCGTAGGGCTACGAGAGAGCCTCTTCAAGATGCGCCTAACTAGGAAGCCTCCCTTGTCCTTTGAGGACCTGATGGAAAAAGCTGCAAAGGAGATAGCCACCGAGGCGGCGAACCCGGGGCTGGCAAAGAAATTGGCGAAGTTGGTGGAGGCCGAGCCAAGAGAGCAAGGTGGCCTCAGGCAGCAGGAAGGAAGGAGGAGGGAAGAGCAGAGGGGTCAAGGGTACCAGGGACCCCAGGGGGGTCAGGAGCAAGGGAGGGGTCTCGCCCATGGAGGGGGAAACTTCTACGGAGGCCAAGGGAGGCCCAACCCTCCTCCTTGGAGGCAGGCCCCTAGGCAGCTCCTACCCCCACCAGCTCAAGCTATGGCGATTCGAAGAGGAGGAGTTGAAGCAAGAGACATCCCAGCCCGTAGGAGAAGGGGGGGAAGGGCGGTGCCATACTGCGACTACCACCAAGCAGAGGGGCATGCAACAACTACCTGCCCAGAGTTCTTGGAGGTGAGAGAGGCGAGAGGTCAGGCACAATAGCAGCCGCCGGAGCGGATTGAAGAAGTTCCACCTGGAGCAGTGGTGGATGATGACATCTGCGAGGACCGAACCGACGTAGGAGCCAAAGGACGGGTTGCGGTAATCCACGGGGGGGTAGGTGTCGAGGCCACTCGTAAGGCAAGCCTCCACTCCGTATTTCGACGCAGCGTCGCTTCAACGTCACAGGACCCACCTCCAGAGGAGAAAATCACTTTCTCATGCAAGGACATGCCAGAACACGAGGATCCATTCTGCGATGCGTTAGTCATTCAGACAGCCATCGAAGGTTACACTATCTCTCGGATCCTCGTTGACAACGGGAGCTCTGTCAACGTCATTTGTAAGAAGGCATCTGATGAGTTGAAGGTGGAGGCAAGGAGGGTGCTGGCCTCAGATGGGCCCTTGTTTGGATTCTCCGGAGAAAGGAAAGAGGTAGAGGGTGGAGTTGGACTCCAAGTGACGATGGGGGGAGGTTCAAGGAACTGTCGTTTCGTCATAGTTGACGCTCCTAGCAGTTATAATGCCATCTTCAGAAGACCCCTCATCAGCGCCTTCCGATGCGTACCATCATCCTTCCACCAGTGCCTCAAGTTCAACACTGGAGGGATCCAAGTCAGGATCCACGGAGACCCCAGGATGGCTAAGCACTGCTACGTCATAGCCGTCAACAACATCTCTTGGCAGGCAGGGGCGGAGGAGATGGAGAAGATCATGGAGAGCATGAGCCAGATAGGAGTGGCAGGAGAAACAGAGGAATGATCATCTCGCGCAAGCAGCCTGAGAGGCGAGTGTCATGGGGGGGTATGTTGTGTTTTTTGTTGTTTTCCTTTGTAACAAGCTCTACCCCTCGCTGGTTAGGCCAGGAGGTTTTTGACAAGGGAAATCCCCTCATTAGATGGATGAAGTTATTTTGCTTATATGACGAGTAAGTTGTTGCCGAGATGTCCTCCTCACTCCAGGCTCTCACTAGCTGGGTGGGTCGAATGATCCTCGGATGAGTAAGTTGTTGCCGAGATGTCCTCCTCACTCCATGCTCTCACTAGCTGGGTGGGTCGAATGATCCTCAGAAGGGAGAGCTTGCCACCGAGATGTCCTCCTCACTCCAAGCTATCGCTAGCTGGGTGGGTCGAATGATCCTCGGATGGGTAAGTTCAACACCGAGATGTCCTCCTCACTCCAGGCTCACACTAGCTGGGTGGGTCGAATGATCCTCGGAAGGGAGAGCTTGCCACCGAGATGTCCTCCTCACTCCAGGCTATCGCTAGCTGGGTGGGTCAAATGATCCTCGGATGGGTAAGTTCAACACCGAGATGTCCTCCTCACTCCAGGCTCTCACTAGCTGAGTGGGTCGAATGATCCTCGGATGGGTAAGTTCAACACCGAGATGTCCTCCTCACTCCAGGCTCTCACTAGCTGGGTGGGTTGAATGATCCTCGGAAGGGAGAGCTTGCCACCGAGATGTCCTCCTCACTCCAAGCTATCGCTAGCTGGGTGGGTCGAATGATCCTCGGATGGGTAAGTTCAACACCGAGATGTCCTCCTCACTCCAGGCTCTCACTAGCTGGGTGGGTTGAATGATCCTCGGAAGGGAGAGCTTGCCGCCGAGATGTCCTCCTCACTCCAGGCTATCGCTAGCTGGGTGGGTCGAATGATCCTCGGATGGGTAAGTTCAACACCGAGATGTCCTCCTCACTCCAGGCTCTCACTAGCTGGGTGGGTCGAATGATCCTCGGATGGGTAAGTTCAACACCGAGATGTCCTCCTCACTCCAGGCTCTCACTAGCTGGGTGGGTCGAATGATCCTCGGAAGGGAGAGCTTGCCACCGAGATGTCCTCCTCACTCCAGGCTCTCACTAGCTGGGTGGGTCGAATGATCCTCGGATGGGTAAGTTCAACACCGAGATGTCCTCCTCACTCCAGGCTCTCACTAGCTGGGTGGGTCGAATGATCCTCGGAAGGGAGAGCTTGCCACCGAGATGTCCTCCTCACTCCAGGCTCTCACTAGCTGGGTGGGTCGAATGATCCTCGGATGGGTAAGTTCAACACTGAGATGTCCTCCTCACTCCAAGCTCTCACTGGCTGGGTGGGTCGAATGATCCTCGGAAGGAAGAGCTCGCCACCGAGATGTCCTCCTCACTCCAGGCTCTCACTAGCTGGGTGGGTCGAATGATCCTCGGAAGGGAGAGCTTGCCACCGAGATGTCCTCCTCACTCCAGGCTCTCACTAGCTGGGTGGGTCGAATGATCCTCGGATGGGTAAGTTCAACACCGAGATGTCCTCCTCACTCCAGGCTCTCACTAGCTGGGTGGGTCGAATGATCCTCGGAAGGGAGAGCTTGCCACCGAGATGTCCTCCTCACTCCAGGCTCTCACTAGCTGGGTGGGTCGAATGATCCTCGGATGGGTAAGTTCAACACCGAGATGTCCTTCTCACTCCAGGCTCTCACTAGCTGGGTGGGTCGAATGATCCTCGGAAGGAAGAGCTCGCCATCGAGATGTCCTCCTCACTCAGGGCTCTCACTAGCTGGGTGGGTCGAATGTGCCTCGGGGGCGAGGTCCTGCCCCCCTCGATGGATATTTGGGCTTGGACTTTTCTTTCCGAGGTTGCGCCAACCTCGCAAAGAGCGAGGATTATGTACAACCCCCATATCCATCGAGAGGCCCAGCGTGAAGGGTCGCCGATGTACAACCCAGATATTCGCCTAGCACTCCCAAGTATCCGGGCGGAGAGGGGGGAGGGGGGTCTCGCCCCTCCCTCTCTCGCCCAGCAAGGAGGCGGAGAGGGGGAGGGGTAGCTCGCCCCTCGCCCCCCCTCTCGCCCAGCAAGGAGGCGGAGAGGGGGAGGGGCAGCTCGCCCCCCCCCCCCCTCTCGCTCAGCAAGGAGGCCGAGAGGGGGAGGGGCAGCTCGCCCCCCCCCCTCTCGCCCAGCAAGGAGGCGGAGAGGGGGAGGGGCAGCTCGCCCCCCCTCTCGCCCAGCAAGGAGGCGGAGAGGGGGAGGGATAGCTCGCCACCCCCCCCCCCCCCCCCCTCTCGCCCAGCAGGGAGGCCGAGAGGGGGAGGGGCGGCTCGTCCCCCCTCTCTCCCAGGGTAGGCCCCTTCTCGTCCAGTTTTGGCTATTCGCAGTCCAGTTTTGGCTATTCGCAGTCCAGTGGTCTGCGTTTAGCGCTTCAGAACAGCGGGATTTGGCTATTTGCAGTCCAGTTTTGGCTATTCCCAGTCCAGATCCAAAAAACCTATAAATAGGACCAAGGGGGCACCATTTGAAAAGATCTCATTCCAAGGCCAGCTCTCTCCCCTCTCTCTCTAACAGATCTCTCCATAGGGGGGAGGAGAGGCTTCAGTGGTGCCCAAGCTTAGTAGTGGCTTGGGAGGGGAAGTTCCAAGGGGACTTCCGGGTACGTGGCGGGACCTCCCCACTAAGTTCTTGGTCCGTTTCCAAGTCCAAGTGCTCTTGTCTAGAGAGTTGGCTCGAGGGAAGTAGGTGTGAGACCACCCCTTTTAGGGACCCCGAACTCCACAGAGACCAAGTCTTGTTCACAAGATCTCGGTTTCAACAGATATATTATATTTGAACAAAGAAATATTTAATTACGCAAAAGAAAAACTGAATGTAAATACTCCCCTGGATCCAGAAATCCGAAGTTTCTTCACATCGCCTCTCTTTACGTACTCTGTTATAAAAGTTACTTCTTTGATCTAATGTTCTGCATCATCTCCAGTCAATTGAGTAATCTACATCCAATGCTCATGGTTTGAGCATACCAGGAGGTGAAATGAGATCAAAGATCCTGCTGCTAAATCCAAATAAAATATACCTGCAGTGGTGAGTTTCAACAAACAAGGAAAAATAGACAAACAAAAATGAAATTCAACTAATTAAACCAGACTTGAAAAAATAAAAATGCAGGAAAAATAAGATAACTACTGGGTTTATTGTCTTCACAGCATGACTTATTCAGGCCTGAAAAATATTCTAGATTATTGGCCTATGAAAGATAAAGTGAACAGGTAACTGCCTTAATATTCGTTGCGGTAACGGGTACCGATACGGAGATAACACAGTTACTCCCTCTCCTGAATAAAAATACCTGAACTTCACAGGTAAGGGAAATAGAAAATAAGAGGAGGAGGAGGTCTGCTCCTCACTCATCTCATCAAAATATATATCCTTGTCTAGTAAGGTGTATTCATCCCCAGGGACAATACATGGGGAGAAAGCAACAAGTATAGTTGTCTCGATGAAGGAGGGATCAACCTCATCACAAAAGAGGATGCTCATTGCATCAAATTGAGCTTGTTGCTCTATATCCTCTTGATGCACATGCGACTCATCAACTTGCATAGACTTAGATGGCGAAGGGGGTTTAGGAAATAAATTAGAAGAAAGACTTAAATAATTGAAAATCAGGGGAGTGATCCCGGTCTCACTCTCAACAGGCTCCAAAACCAGTACACTGTTGTCGACATCCAAGGCAGGGCAAGAGATATCAGAGAGTATAGGAGTCACACAAGCGACATGGGCATCATCAACGAGTGAGGAAGTGGATACGTTCTTAACCGGTGAGATGTCCTCGTCGAACTTTTGCGACTCGACTACAATCTCTGTAACCTCGCCCTGCTGGATGGCTACAGCAGAATCGACGGAAATGGGTGCATAAAGTTTATGCAATGGAGGAACTGTGTCAAACACAATATCAGAGAATATACGGATTGGTTCCTCCCTGGGTGAATCCAAAAGAGATGATGAATGCATAGTAAGAGGAGGTTCCACTATGTTATTGCACCAACCATCGGAAATTATGATAGGAATATCCGCAACACTCCCCCGTAGACAAGGTGGTACTGCGTATATATCATCATTGGTAGAAGGAACGCCAGAATGAGAAGAGGATGACACGATTCGAATAGCCGGCTCATCCTCCTCTTCCCTTTTACGTTGAAATGCAATGCAATCTTTTAATGCGTGATCGGTGCTATGACAAAACAAACATTGTTTCTCATTTCTTCTCGGCCTTTGAGGGGTCGGGCTGAAATAATGGAACGATACTTGTTGTGGAGGTACGTTATAAAAATTAGGCTCGACATATGACTTATCATAGGATATTGGTACCACATAAGGTGAGTCATATGACATATAACTACGGTTTCCTATATAACATTCATCACTATTATGATTATAAGACTCGCACCATCGACATTGAGAAAAAGAAAACATGATTTGTAGGGGTGTATTCACAAATTGAAATGATGCATAAACTATCTGCACAAATACAAAACCACTATGGAGGCCCGCTTGGAAAATTTTAAATAACAATGAAAAGAAAAAAAAAACAACTTCACAATTAATATATCTAATAGAAAAACAAAAACTTGAGCTCCAAATACTCAGGTTCACTAATATTGCAAGAAAACATTAAATTAGTTTACACTTCCCCGGCAACGGCGCCAAAAACTTGATACGCGGGAAATGGTATATACGCAAGTGCACGTGTCGGATCAAGTAATAAAGTGTGAATAAAGATCGTTCCCACGGAGAAGTGATTAATCTAATGCTTGCAAATACTAGTTACACCGTTTTCTTTAAATCCAAGTAGATTAAATGAAGTGATTTTGTTGAAATATTAAAATTCTTTACTCGAAAATTTAAACTCAGGAAAATACTCAAAATAACTTTTGATATATCAGTTGGAGAAAATAGTCTTGTATAATGATTTCCTACGATGATTATGATGAAGATTCGAATCAAGTAATACTTTATTTGAATGCTTTACGAGTTTCTTTCAACAAATTAAACGGAGACAACCGTATCTCTCGATATCGGAGATCTCAATATCCTAGACTCCTCTTGTTATCTCTAACATAAGAGAAGTGAAGAAGATTGTGCAAAAGACAACCGTAGTCGCGAGCAAGAAAAGCAAATCTCTTTCACTTTCCTCCACTAGAATGAGACTATGAAACGCATACACCTCTCCTCTCTCGACTCTCGAAGTGATGCGCAAAATAAAGAAATTTGGATTAAAGATTTACAATGCTCATCTCTCGATTCTCGCGGTGTAAGAAGATAGAATTTTTCCTAGCATTACTCCCCTCCTCTCTCGATTCTCGGAGCGCAATAGAAGATAAAATTCATTGTCCAAAATTTCAACAACAATTTCATAACTCAATAAAGAACACTCATCAAACACTCACAAAGTTAAATAGAAGACTTCATCACAACAGCCGTAGTAATTTCACCATACAAAACTAGACGAAATTAGTTCATAACTGAGATAGAATTCCGCAAGATTAGAGAGATCTTACAAGACATGGCTGCTTAGAGATCTAAATGCTGCAGGAATTTTTACTTGAACGTATGCAGATCCTCCTTGATGAAGATCTGAAGCAGCCCCCTTCTTCTTCCTCACGCCAACCTTGTAGAATAATAGTTAGATCTCTTTTTTCTCTCTCCCTTTTCACTTAAGTAGTCATACGCCCCCCTTAGAGACCTCAAATGGCCGAATAGATGTGTCCCTTGGCTGTCGTAACTGCCCAGAACTGCATAATTACGAAATGGATATTTCAGTTTCCGCCGAAATGTTGTAACATTTTTTCTGAACTGTAGGAATATGTTATAACATATTTCGGACTGCACTAAATATGTTGTAACATTTTTTTCTGCACTGCAATAATATGTTGTAACATATTTTTCGTACTCCAAATATGCATACTCTTGTCCGTTCAAACTAGGTGCCATTGGAATTTCTGTACAAAAGCATGTGAAAGTGACGATAATGCCCCGAACTTGCTCCAAATAACAAATTACTCATATTTAATATATTTTTAGCAAATATTTAACAAATACATATAATAAAAGGGGACAAATTATGAGTAAAAATACTTCTTTTTGAGAAGATATCAATGACGACTCATGGCGACAGGGATATGTGCACCGCGGGTTATCACCACTTCGAACCGGCTGATTTGCCTGCACTGGTCGGCCTAAACCTCGGAATCGTCGGATGTCGCTCACATCTAAGTAGTACACTAAGCTGTACAAGAGGGCCTAGGTGATACGGTACGACTATGCTCAGAAGTGGCAGGACTAGTCACTGTCACCGACGGCCACATCGGTGAAGCCCGCAGGGTTCGCTACCCTGCTGGAAGAGAAGCGATCCAAACTGTGTCGACATAGGGTTTTGTGTACAGGTTTGAATACTTGTTCTGTGTGCAAGATATGGTTATGTTGTTATAAGCTGCGCGATTCCCTTATTTAACTAATAATATCGCTGGAAGGCCCTATAGTTATATATACATACCTACTGCTAACCCTTTTCTTGCTTCAGCTATCTATTTTTGGTACTTAAGCCCGCCCCCAAGATACGGATCCGGGGAGGGAATGTGTTTTCCACTTAGTTCTGTGACTAGCGGTTATTCTTATAACCATTCACAGGAGATGGGACAGCGCGAAGCCCCCGCACCGCAGGATGACTTACTGGCCCTCAAGATTGCCCGATCAGATACTCCAGCCTCGCCCCTGTCTTCCGTGACGTAAGTCCTAGAGTGTAGGGCTAAATTAGGAGTGTTTTGTTATAGTTATTTGTAGCCAACGAGGCAGTTTATGTAAACAGTATGCTACGACCTTTTGGTTAGATATATATATATAGTTGTGTTCTTGTCTATTTCCCTTACTTCTGCTTCCGCTATGTGACTCTGATGTGATGTGATGATTCTTGTGTCTTACAAGGCGATCACTCAGTGCTTGAGAGGGTGAGTCGTTACCACCCGGGAAGCGCTAAGTGGTCGCCTTGGGCAGTAAGACCCCCTCTCCCTGAACTGGGTTCAATTTTTTTTTTTTTGGGGGGGGGGGGGGGGGGGGGGGGTCTTATACCATGGATCCCCCGTTGGGCAGGAGCAAGGCTGAAAGTTTCAACCACCAATCACCCGACCAACCTGGAGGCCGCCAGGAGGACCCCCTCAGGGCCAAGGAAGAGGTCATTTCCAAGGAGGAGGAAACTTTTATGGGTGGGGGTGGGGGTGGGGGCAGGGACGGTTCAACCCAGCAGGGTGGCGACCGGACCTAAGGCCATTGCAACCCAAACCCTTACAGGCCATGACGATTGCCCGAAAGAGAAGAGGTAAGAAAAGGGGTCGAGCAGGGAAGGAAGTAGGGGGTTGGCGCTACCATACTATGACTTCCATCAACAGGAAGGTCACGCCTGCCTAGAGTTTTTGGAGATAAGGGAAGGACGAAGAGCTCCGGCAGAGGGGAGACAACTCTACCTAGAAGGACCAGGAGGAAGAAGGAAAGAAGAAGAAGACTCGTGCGAGGAAAGGGCCGACTTAGGGACCCTAGGCGGGATCGGGGTGATCCACGGAGGAGCGGGCATAGAGGCCACCCAGAAGGGGAGCCTCCATGCCATCTACCCGCGAAGCGTTGCTTCGACCTCCCGAGCCCCACCCCCGGGCGATAAGATCACCTTCTCGGTTCACGACATGTCGGCCCATGAAGATCCATTCTGCGATGCGCTTATCATTCAGGCGGCAATCGAGAACTTCACGGTCTCCCTGATCCTAGTCGACAACGGGAGCTCGGTGAACGTGGTCTTCAATAAGGCCTTCGGCGAGATAAAGGTGGAGGCGAAGCGGGTGCAAGCCTCAGATGGACCGCTCTTCGGATTCTCCGGAGAAAGGAAGGAATTGGAGGGAGGAGTTGAGCTCCTCGTCACTTTGGGAGGCACATCAAAGAACTGTCGATTCGTCATCGTAGACACGCCGATCAGCTACAATGCCATTTTTGGGCATCCCCTCATCAGCGCCTTCAAGTGCGTACCCTTCTCCTACCACCAGTGCTTGGAATATAGCACTGGAGGAATCCAGATCCAGGTCATGGGAGACCTCAAGGTGGCGCGACAGTGCTACGTCACGACAGTCAACAAAAGCGCATGGAAGAAGAAAGTAGAGGAAGTGGAGGAGGTGATGAAAGAAACAGCCAAGATGTATGTGGCCAAGTAGACGCAAGAAGTCGCGTTGTAATAGATATGTAACCTCTTTATGATGAATGGAAAATATTTAGAGGTAACATCATTGATAAGACCCCGACTAGAGACCGCTGACCGAGCTTGGTGATGCCAGCAGCTGGGAGACTCATCGGGTCGACTCATCGCAGTTAAGGCTTCGAATAAAGAGCTTTAAGGCAGTGTCGAGTTCATCCACCTCCGGGTGAGCTAAGCTCCCAGGAAGTGTCAAAATCCTCCACTCAATTGGTCTAAGCTCTTAGGCAGTGTCGAGGTCCTCCACTCCAGTTGGTCCAAGCTCTTAGGTAGTGTCGAGTTCCTCCACCTCTAGGTGAGCTAAGCTCCCAGTAAATGTCAAAGTCCTCCACTCTAGTTGGTCCAAGCTCTTAGGCAGTGTCGAGTTCCTCCATTCTAGTTGGTCCAAGCTCTTAGGCAGTCGAGTTCATCCGCCTTCGGGTGAGCTAAGCTCCCAGGAAGTGTCAAAGTCCTCCACTCCAGTTGGTCCAAGCTCTTAGGCAGTGTCGAGGTCCTCCACTCCAATTGGTCCAAGCTTTTAGGTAGTGTCGAGTTCCTCCACCTCCGGAAGAGCTAAGCTCTCAGGAAGTGTCGAAGTCCTCCACTCCAGTTGGTCCAAGTTCTTAGGCAGTGTCGAGTTCCTCCACTCTAGTTGGTCCATGCTCTTAGGCAGTGTCGAGTTCCTCCACCTCCGGGTGAGTTAAGCTCCCAAGAATTGTCGAAGTTTTCCACTCCAGTTGGTCCAAGCTTTTAGGCAGTGTCGAGGTCCTCCACTCTAGTTGGATCCAAGCTCTTAGGCAGTGTCGAGTTCATCCGCCTCCAGGTGAGCTAAGCTCCCAGAAAGTGTCGAAGTCCTCCACTCCAGTTGGTTCAAACTCTTAGGCAGTGTTGAGCTTCTTCCATCTCAGGTTGAGTTAAGCTCGACTATAGGTGTTGGGTTTCTTCCACCTCAAGTTGAGTTCAACTCAACTAGAGGTATTGAGCTTCTTCCACCTCAAGTTGAGTTTAGCTCAACCAGAGGTGTTGAGCTTCCTCCACTTAAAAGTTGAGCTCGACTCGACTAGAAGTGTTGAGTTCCCTCCACCTCAGGTTGAGTTCAGCTCGACTAGAGATGTGGAGCTTCTTCCACCTCAAGTTGAGTTCAGCTCGACTAGAGGTGGTGAGCTTCTTCCACCTCAAGTTGAGTTCAACTCCACTATAGGTGCTGAGCTTCTTCCACCTCAAGTTGAGTTCAACTCAACTATAGGTGTTGAGCTTCCTCCACCTAAAAGTTGAGCTCGACTCGACTAGAAGTGTTTATTTCCCTCCACCTCAGGTTGAGTTCAGCTCGACTAGAGGTGTTGACCTTCTTCCACCTCAAGTTGAGTTCAGATCGACTAGAGGTGTTGAGCTTCTTGCATCTCAAGTTGAGTTCAGCTCGACTAGAGGTGTTAAGCTTCTTCCACCTCAGGTTGAGTTAAGCTCGACTATAAGTGTTGAGCTTCTTCCACCTCAAGTTGAGTTCAGCTCGACTAGAGGTGTTGAGCTTCCTCTATCTAAAAGTTGAGTTCGGATCTACTAGAGGTGTTGAGTTCTCTCCACCTTAGGTTGAGTTCAGCTTGACTAGAGGTGTTTAGATTCTTCCACCTCAAGTTGAGTTCAACTCGACTAGAGGTGTTGAGCTTCCTCCACCTAAAAGTTGAGCTTGGATCGACTAGAGGTGTTGAGTTCCCTCCACCTCAGGTTGAGTTCAACTCGCCTGAATGCCCGGGGAGAGTGACAAGGGGGGAGTGGACGTCTTAAGTCCCACTCGCTCCCCTCCTGTCTCAGCTGCGATCGTTGGTTTGGATTCGGAGTTGAGCTGCAGATAGTGAATTTGGTTATCCACAACCCAAATTTAGAAAGTCTATAAATAGACTCTCATGGGCACCTTGGGGAGGGACATCTCTTCTTCTCTCACTCACGTGTTACTTGTGAGCAAGCACTCCTGCCCTCTGTCTGTTTAGTTGACAGTCATGTTTTTCTTAGTGCTCTCCAGGGTGCCCAGAATCAGCATTGGCTTGGGAGTGGAAGCTGTCTTTGATCTTCCGGGTTTGTGGTGGGACCTCCTCGCTGCAGCTCAAGGGGTTTGTTTCGGGCTTCAAGTCTTTTTCGGTGCAAGGTCCTTCGACTCTCAGCGATCGGTCACATGTTCTAGCTCAGGTGAAGTAAGGGTCAGATGCATACCCGTTGCGAACGTCGAACTTAGTTCTCTGATTTCAACATTATTCTCTCTCACAAAATCAAAAATTTCAATTGATTTTGTAGTTCTCCCATCCATAGCAAGAGCCTTCAATAATTCATTGTAAGAATTTGAATTCAGGCATCCACCCAATAATCTTACTCTCAGTAGGACTATAACACACCTCAAATATAATTGAAAAAATATGTATGAAATGTTATAGCCCACTATGCTTGAGCCAGAACAGAGTAGGTGGGCAGCTTGACTTATCCTATACCTTTAATATACCTTAGTAGCTCGGTCACGTAAAAGAGGTAAATCGGCCGCTCCACTTTCAGTCCACACAAGAAAGAGCAGCCAATGTGTTTCCCTCGCTCGTCGCTCACGTGGAGCTAGCTCTCCATCGACTCCTCCACTGCTCTACGATGCATGGAGGTCCTTCCTAGGGTGGTGTCCGACCCTCTTCAAGCTTCTCCACCTCATTTGAAAGCCTTCCCTTCTCCTTTCAAGGCTTCCTTTATCAAAATAGTGAGAAAAGCCTCTTGCTCTAGCTCCATCCAAAATTTCTTTGCATGCATCATCTTGCCTCCATGGATTTAAGGAAATATTCAAGGAAGAGAAAAGCTTCCAAAAGTTTTAGAAGGAAATATTCAAGGTTGAGAATATAAGTCTTTCTCTTGCCCCGATCTTCCAAATGTTTTAGAAATCCTTTCTTTTGAACCAAAGTGATGGAACATATCTTCTATGCTCTTGTAATGATGAAAGAAATTAATGTTAAATTAGGACACATATATGAATCATGCAAGTAATTTTCATTTGTCCCAATTTCCAAAATGTTTTAGATTATGTATTCAAAATGTTGTAGAATTTTCTTCATGAATTTAAAATATTAAAGCCCCTTTTATACACTTGAATTGATGAGCTAATTTACTCAATTAGTAATTTTTGAATCATGTAAATGATCCCATCTTGCTTTAATTTCAGAAATGCATAGAGTAATGGTGAGAAAATTTTCATTTAAAGATAAAAATCCATAAAATATACATGATTTTCGCTTGCCCAAATTTGCAAAATGTTTTAGTTCTTCCCTTTTTAAAATTAAATGTTAATGTCTTTCTTTTAGGTATTTGAAATGATAAGGAAGTTATTTAATTAGTAAATTATGAATTATGCAAATAATTTCCTTACCATAATTTTGGAAATATACAGAACATATATTAGGATTATGATATTTAGAAAGAGATATTATGATTATTAAAAATATTTTGATACTTGAACATCTCTACTTAATTAGGTAAAAATGCATAAAAAAAGTTTGATATTCTTTATTAAAATCATGATATGATAATGCATGCAAGTTTAGTAATCATAAAGTGTTAAAATTAATTGCCTGTCTTTTATTTATCTTGTTCGTTTGCACGGAATTGAAGACATGGAATTGAAATTCGACGACGAATATCAATTATGCCGTTCGGTTCTTAGGTAACTTTAAGAATTGTAATTTGAGTTGAATATCATGGAATTAATTTTAGCATAGACACAAAATCTAGATGGACATATCGGAATTGGGCGAGTTTGGCTCGCTCAATTTACTCTCGATAAAAAAAGAGGAGCAACGACTCCTTAACTGCGCTTCCCGTTCCTCCTCGGCATTCTGACATGCGTTTTTTCGCCCAAAACGCATTTTCGCCGGGCGCGCATTTTTTCGCCCGAGCACGCATTTTTTTCACCCGAGCGCGCATTTTTCGTCTGGGCTCGCGTTTTTTCGTCTGGGCGCGCGTTTTCGCTCGGGAGCGCGTATTTCGCCTGGGCGCGCATATTTCTCACCGGCGCGCGTATTTCACCCGGGCCCGCGCATTTCGCCCGGGCGCGCGAATTTCGCCCGGGCGCGCGTTTTTTTCTCCCGGGCGCGCGTTTTTTTGCCCGGGCGCCATTTTTCGCCCGGGAGCGCGTTTTTCTCCCGGGCGCGCGTTTTTCGCCCGGGAGCGCGTTTTTTTCGCCCAGACGCGTGTTTTGTCTCCCGGGAGCCCATTTTGTCTCTCGGACGCCCGTTTTCGCCCGGGCGCCCGTTTTCGCTCGGGCATGCGTTTTTCTTCCGAACGAGCATTTTTCGCCCGGGCGGGCGTTTTGTCGCCCGGGTGGGCGTTTTGTCTCCCGGGCGGGCGTTTTGTCGCCCCGGGCGCGCATTTTGTCGCCCGAGCGCTTGTTTTTCTCCCGGACGCACGTTATGTCCCTCAGACGCCCGTTTTTCGACCGGGCGCCCGTTTTTTCTTCCGGGCGTACATTTTTTAACCGGGCGCTCGTTTTTCTACATATGTTAAATAAGGGGAAAATGTGCCTGTTGGAAAAAAAAATGCGCTCCCGGGCGAAATACGCTTGGCCGGGCGACGAAACGAGCGCCCATGAGACAAAACGCGCGCTCGGGCGAAAGACGCCCGCCCGGGCGAATATACGCCCGCCCGGGCGAAAAAACATCAATTCCGTGCAAACGAACGGGCCCTTATATATTATTATTATTATTATTTAATTGTGTAATAAATATAATGAGGATATTTAAATAGGAAAAATCCCAAGTTCACTAATTACCATCACAAGTAGACGTGTTAAAAAAAAACGGACCCGGGGGGCCGGCCCGTGAAAAGCCCAGCTAGGCCCGGGCTAGCCCGATCCGGTGCCCGGCCCGGGCCAAGCCCGCCTAAGCCCGCCTAAGCCCGCCTAAGCCCGGGCACCGAGGCCAACCACCAGGCGGGATAATCCCGCCTAAACAGGCGGGATAATCCCGCCTAAACAGGCGGGATATTAATTAAATCCCGCCCATTAGGCCGAATTTAATTAAAATCCTGCCTATAGACGAGATTTATTAACCGGGCCCGGTCTGGGCCTGGCCTTGGGGGCTTTGGCAGGTCCCCTACTGGGGCTGGTGCCCGAGCCCGACTAATGCAAGGCCCGGCCCGGCCCGAGCGGTTTTTTTGGACAGGGCTAATCACAAGTAGTAAAACCGGGAAAATGAAGTGCTTCTGTGAATGTGAATCTGATCTGAAATATCAAACATTTTAGGACAAGAAGTTATCATGAGATTGTGATGGTATATTAGTGCTAAGTATAAAATTTACCCTCACTTAGAGTATGTTTGACTCAGCCGCGGCGTCTGGAGTAACAATGGTGTGATGCAGTGGTGAGAGAATCAATCGTTTTGTAGAGTGGTGAAAAAAGCAGTGAACTATTTGAAATAATTGTTTTTCCAAACCATAGGCGGACCTAGGTGTAGACACACCCGGACACGCGTCCGGGTGTGTTTTTGCGTATTTTCTGTTGTGAGTCCTATAATCTAGCGCTTTTGCACCTCCTCCTTTCAGCGCAAGCTACTCGGCGAAACGACGAGTCGGCGACCTAGCGATTCTCCTCCTTTCTCATTTCTGTGGGAGATACACGAGGAGACGGTTCAAAGTTCTTCGTGCTTTGACGATCTTGTTCGGTTTCGAGCTTTGTCCTAGCTGTGCGCTTTTCCTCGGCCAGGACCAAGAACTGCAAAAGCCTATTGCTGCCTTTTACGCTTCCCACTTCTTTCATCGATGGAATAAGGTATCTTCATTCCAATCGCCTAATTGTGCTATTCCCCGCCATACTCAGCAAACAACTGGGTAGGTTTTCTATTGGAAAATAGGAAAACGAAGCAAATCTGCTCTTGCTCAAAAGAGAGGATCCAAAACCGGTGCTTAGAGCAAAAGCAAGCCATCTGTACAACTTTTCTCCTTCGAGCGGCACGGGCCGAGCTTTCTTCCTCGCGACTTTGCAACTTCGCCTCCAACATATTTTCTTTTGCAATCTACAATTGGCCGTGAGCGAGGTATCTTCATTCTCTTAATTCACCATCCCTATTTCTTCATTCTTGATTTTGTGTTGTTTTGTTTGGTTATTAGAGTACGATGTGAATCTCTTAGAGCTCGTTCGTTTGGACGGAATTGAAGACTTTGAATTTAAATTTGACGTCGAATTTCAGTTACACTGTTTGCTTGTTAGATAACTTTAATAATTGGAATTTGAGTTGAATATCATGGAATTGATTTTAACCCAAGCACAAAATCTAGCTGGACATATCGGAATGGGGCGAGTCTTGCACGCTCGATTTATCGCGTTTTTCGCCAGGGAGAGCAATTTTTCGCCCGGGCGTGAGTTTTTCGCTCGGACGCGAGTTTTTCTCCCGGACGCGCGTTTTTCACCCGTGAGCGCGTTTTTCGCCCGGGCGCGCGTTTTTCACCCGGACACACATTTTTCGCACGGACGCGCAATTTTCGCCCAGGCGCGCGTTTTTCGCCCGGGCGCGCATTTTTCGACCAGGCACGCGTTTTTTCGCCTGTGGACGCATTTTTCGCCCGGGCGCACGTATTTCGCCCGGGCGCGAGTTTTTCGCCCGGACGCATGTTTTTCTCCCGGGCGCGCATTTTTCGCCAGGGCGCACGTTTTGTCGTCCGGGCGCGCGTTTTTTGCCTGGGCAAGCGTTTTTCCCCAGGGGCGTGTTTTTCTCCTGGGCGCGCATTTTTCGCTCGGGCGCACGTTTTTCGCCCAGGGGCGTGTTTTTCGCCCTGGGGCGCATTTTGTCGCCCGGGCGCGCAATTTATCCCCTGGGCGCGAGTTTTTCGCCCGGGCGCGCGTTTTTTTGCCCGAACGCGCGTATTTCGCCCGGGCGCGCGTTTTTTCGCCCGAGCACGTGTTTTTTGTCCGGACACGTGTTTTTCGCCCGGACGCAAGTTTTTTGCGCGACCGCGCATTTTTCGTCAGGAAGCGCGTTTTTTCGCCTAGGCGCGTGTTTCTCGCTCGGGGGAGCGTTTTTCGCCTTGGGCAAAGTTTTGTCGCCCGGGCGCCCAATTTTTCGCCCGGGCGGGCTTTTTGTGCCCGAGCATATTTTTGTTGTTCGGGCACGCGTTTTTCGCCCGGGCTTGGAGCGGTCTTTAGAGCGGAGTGCACGGAGGCGTGCTTGCAGCGGAGCGCCTGGTCTTTAGAGCGGACTTTCCCTCCATGGTGGAACTCACAGTATTTCGTCTGATCCCCCGTGTTTTTTGCGATGGGTCTGGGCTCGCGGAGCGCCTGGTTATAGAGTATGCTTGTTCTGGAGGTATAGAGGATCATGTTTCTCTAGCGCTGCCGAGGTTGTGGGTTGTCATGCCATTCATTGCTCTTCCCTAAGACTGATGAAGCCTCTTGCTCCCTCCGCCTTTTTATGTCTTTATCAAACTGCTGTTGATGTGCTTCAATTGCTTTGTCGTCGGTGATCTGGGCATCGATCCGTCGAACGAGATCAAAGTAGCTGGGTACAGTCTCCCGCATTAGTGCGGAGTGGAAGCCACCAGGGCGGAGCCCTCTAAGGAGAAACCCACGCAGGAGCTCCGACTTTATCCCAGGGATTTGTCGCGCCTCAATGGCGAAACGACGAAAGAAATCTTTAAGGATTTCCCCTTCACTTTGACGGATCCCGGACAGGTGGGAGTCTTTGACTATCCGGAGACTAGCGATGAACTAGTCCGTAAATTGTTGAGTTAGCTCTGCGAAATCCCTGATTTCTCTCTCCTTCAGGTATAGGAACCAGTGCAAGCATGTCCTTTCAAAGTCGCTGGGAATGCTTGACATAACATTGGATTTGGAGCATCGCAGAGTTGCATCATGATCTTGAAGTGTCTGACGTGCTCTGACGGGTCGCCCACTTTGTTGTATGTCTTAATCTTTGGGAGCTTGAAGCCAATGAGGATTAGATGTGCCAGAATCTCAGGCGCGAATGGTGAGCGATGATGGAGAGGGCGGGGGGCCAAAATGGCACGCTGCCTGGCTCGTTCGTGCTATTCAAAAATTATGACATGAACTTCTTCATGCGTGAGCCTTCCAACTACAGGCTCATGACACTACAAGAAAACAGAGTTTTTGCGATGGCAATTTGCCCTGACAAAAGGTCTAAAACTGTGGCTAAAGATCTTCTGCCACGGTTTAGCCACAGAAAAAATTCGTGGCTAAAGGTCGCGTGACAAAAGATTTTTAGCCGCGGATTGGCCGTGGCTTGCCTCTTCAGGGTGGTTGCAGTGATACTGAGCTTCAGGTCCTCCGTTAGGACGGGCCCTACGGTCTTGGACATTCATACTGGAGAGCTCTCCTTCGGGTTTGCTGATAAGCAAGTGGAGGGGAGCTAGATCAGCATGCCCCCCGGGGATTGATCTTCCATTTGCGCGGACGACCTTTCCTACCATGATCTCTAGTCACGAGTACCGTTGTGCAGCGGGTACTGTCTTCAGAGTCTTCTTCAAGCTTTTAGGGAACTGATTCCCACAGACGGCGCCAAACTGTTGCGGTCCACTCAAGGCTCTTGTAGATCGGACTAAATTGAACTGTCTTAGCATGAGAGCATTCGAGCGTGCAAACAGTCAAAGAAAAGGGAAAACTGACAAAACATTTTTTTTAACGTGGAAAACTCGTCAACTAGGTGAAAAACCACGTGACCGGGTTTGTACCGCCCAAAACTTTCACTATTTGTTGGTTATTGTAAAGAGTTGTTTTGAAGAACACGAGAGCGACTGACCGTCTCTCGTTACAATTGTTAAGAGAGAGGTGCTCGGAGGGTGACAAGTCACCGCTCACGGAGCTAAGACTTTTGTCTGCTGCAGAGGGGAATGTTGCGCTCTGAGCGCTCTGGAGATTTTGACTGCTGCTTGAAGGTTGGATCGATGTGCTCTGTGCGTCTGTCTCCGCGGCTTGTCTCTTGCTGCGCGAGAGAAGTTTGGAGTACTGGTCTTGCTGGTGGCTGACACGCTTATTCTTATGCGCGCAACGTGTTTGTCACTGAATGTGGGGGGGGGGGGTGCGTTTGGAGCGATCTTGAGAGTAAAGCGCACAGAGTCTCGCTTGGAGCGGAGCGCCCGGAGGCGCGCTTGGAGCGGAGCGCCCAGAGGCGCGCTTGGAGCGGTCTTGAGAGTGGAGCACACAGATGCGCGCTTAGAGCGGAGCGCACATAGGCGCGCTTGGAGCGGAGTGCACGGAGGCGTGCTTGGAGCGGTCTTTAGAGGGGAGCGCACAGAGGCGCGCTTGGAGCGGTCTTTAGAGCGGAGCGCACAGAGGCGCGCTTGGAGCGGTCTTTAGAGCGGAGCGCACAGAGGCGCGCTTGGAGCGGTCTTTAGAGCGGAGCGCACAGAGGCGCGCTTGGAGCGGTCTTTAGAGCGGAGCGCACAGAGGCGCGCTTGGAGCGGTCTTTAGAGCGGAGCGCACAGAGGCGCGCTTGGAGCGGTCTTTAGAGCGGAGCGCACAGAGGCGCGCTTGGAGCGGTCTTTAGAGCGGAGCGCACAGAGGCGCGCTTGGAGCGGTCTTTAGAGCGGAGCGCACAGAGGCGCGCTTGGAGCGGTCTTTAGAGCGGAGCGCACAGAGGCGCGCTTGGAGCGGTCTTTAGAGCGGAGCGCACAGAGGCGCGCTTGGAGCGGTCTTTAGAGCGGAGCGCACAGAGGCGCGCTTGGAGCGGTCTTTAGAGCGGAGCGCACAGAGGCGCGCTTGGAGCGGTCTTTAGAGCGGAGCGCACAGAGGCGCGCTTGGAGCGGTCTTTAGAGCGGAGCGCACAGAGGCGCGCTTGGAGCGGTCTTTAGAGCGGAGCGCACAGAGGCGCGCTTGGAGCGGTCTTTAGAGCGGAGCGCACAGAGGCGCGCTTGGAGCGGTCTTTAGAGCGGAGCGCACAGAGGCGCGCTTGGAGCGGTCTTTAGAGCGGAGCGCACAGAGGCGCGCTTGGAGCGGTCTTTAGAGCGGAGCGCACAGAGGCGCGCTTGGAGCGGTCTTTAGAGCGGAGCGCACAGAGGCGCGCTTGGAGCGGTCTTTAGAGCGGAGCGCACAGAGGCGCGCTTGGAGCGGTCTTTAGAGCGGAGCGCACAGAGGCGCGCTTGGAGCTGAGCGCACAGATGCGTGCTTGGAACGGAGCGCACATATGCGTGCTTGGAACGGAGCGCACGGAGGCTATGAAGATCTTCAAAGGAGTCTTCGAGGAGAGGAGGGAGGATGAAGATTACTGAGCCGTCTTCGAAGTGCTTGAAGAATCTTCAAGGGCGGTTTCGAAGATGAAGGAGATCTTCAAGAGAGTTCTCTCTTGAACTTAGGAGGAAGGAGGAGAAAATGATGGAAAAAAAGAGAAGCTTTGAGGTTCTATTTATAGGCCCTAAAGGTGGTTACAGTAGTTATCTGGCTATTCGCAGACCATAACCACCATAATTGCTATGCGCAGGCCGGGCTTATATGGTCTCAGACACATATTATTCTGATATTATTCTATACGCAACCCGATATGATTTTGTACATTTACACCAACCCATAATGGGTGATTACAGTGCTTATGGTGATTATGCGTCTACCCGCACACCATAACCAATTTATGTGTTATATACACACCAGTTTGGAGAAATTTACTATTTGCACCCCCAATGTTGGAGGAATTTAGTATTTGCATCCCATGATGAAGGAATTTAGTATTTGCACCCAATGTTGGAGGAATTTTCTATTTGCACCCCCCATGTTGGAGGATTGTAGTATTTGCACCCCCATGATGGAAGAATTTACTATTTGCACCTTCATGTTCGAGGATTTTAGTATTTGCACCACATGATGGGGAAATATACTATTTGCACCCCACATGATGAAGGATTTTAGTATTTGCTGTAAAACTGGGAAATCTGCCCGTGCATTTATTTGGAGCGGCTACTGTTCTCCCTTCCTTATCTTGAAAAAGCAATTAGCATTAATCCTGCCTTTATGTATCCCGCAACTACTGCATTTACTTTAACCCTTCCTGAATGTTCCAGGTCTGGTATATATATAAACCAGCCTGCCGCCTGATGTATTAGTTTTTTAAGACTTTTATCAATCAAGTAAAATCCTTTTTGCCCTTCCTGTTTCTCTCCCCTGCAACACCTAAGTAAAACCAGTTAGTGATTTAATACAACAGTGGTATCAGAGCCATTGTAGTATCCATTCCTGTTTCTACTCATTTGATGGCTTCATCATCTACCAATTCCGCCCCCCTCTATACCCATTCCACCATCCCTATTTTTTCCGGTGATCTCTATGACTTCTGGAGTGACAAAATGGAAACTCTACTTCGATCCCAGGACTTGTGGGATGTTGTCAAAGATGGTCCTCAACCAAGTGAGAAGTCAAAAGATGGAGCACCAGCCAAATTCACAAAGGAGGAGCTGAAGAAAGATGCGCTGGCTCTGCATCTTATACAACAAGGGATAGCACCATCAATATATCCCAGAATCATGGGGTCAAAAACTTCTCAGGAGGCCTGGGTAAGACTTGAAAACGAGTACAAAGGTTCGAAAAAGGTAATAAAAATCAAGCTTTATTCTCTTCGACGGCATTTTGATTCAATCATGATGCATGAAAATGAAACAACACAAGAGTTCTTTGCCAAAGTCATCAGTATAGTAAATCAAATCCGTAGCCTTGGTGGGACAATAGAAGAGCAACAAATTGTAGAAAAGGTTCTTAGATCCCTACCTAAAACCCACAAGCATATTGTATCAGCCATCCTTGAAGCCCATGACCTTGAAAATCTCACTGTCATTGACCTAATGGCTTCATTGCAAACCCATGAGGATCTACTCAGCCAAGATGAACCAACACTTGAAAAGGCATTTCAAACAAAAATGTTTTTCAAAAAGGGGACAGGAGACAAAAAGAAACATGAAGAAGTAGACCAAAATCGAAAGAGGAACTTGAAAAACTTCAACAACAATCCTCAAAACCCACATAAAACAACATATGGTGAAACCACTGCCCAACCCCCATGCTGCATCATTTGTAAAAAACAAAATCATGCCTCCAAGGACTGCTATTTCAGGTGCAAGAAATGCAGAGTCCCAAATCATTCTGCTGAAAAATGTTGGCACAAAACTAAAGAAGAAGCAAAAATCACAGAAATTGAGCCAGACAATTTCCTTTTCACCTGTAATGCCACCAACATTTCTGCCCAGTCCCACTGCTGGTTTATTGACAGCGGATGTTCTAGCCATATGGCAAATGACAGGATCTACTTCACCTCTCTTGATGAACAATGGAAATCTGAAGTTACCCTAGGAGATGGAAACAAGAAGAAGATAGAAGGTAGAGGGACTATAGCCGTGATCACACCTGATGGGTCAACCAAATTAATCTCCAACGTTCAGTATGTACCCACACTCACTCAAAACCTACTTAGTGTAGGACAATTACTAAATAGAGGATACAGAGTCGATTTCAACAAAAGCCATTGTGATATCATTGAGATCAAGAGTAATGCCCTTGTTGCCTCAGCACTTATGAACAACTCCAACATATTTACACTGAGTTTAAAGCCTGCCAACTCAACGGCCCTATCATGCTCCCAATCTCCCAACTCAATTTCTGCTTCTCTTTGGCATCATAGGCTTGGGCATATTTGCTATCAGTCCCTCCAAACAATCCAAAAAGAAAATCTTGTTGAAGGGTTGCCAACACAAAAAGTCTCACCACAAACCTGTATCTCTTGTGCTGAAAACAAGTCATGCCGTCTTCCATTCCCTAAAACAGCATCCAGAAGAGCACGTGCACCTTTTGATCTCCTCCACATTGATCTATGGGGTCCTGCTAGTACACTCTCACTTGGGGGCAAACGCTACTACATGCTCATCGTGGACGATTTTAGCCGTTACATGTGGTTGTATCACCTAAAAGAAAAATCTGAAGCCTTTGTATTTTTTCAAAACTTTAAAAGAGAAGTAGAAAACCAGTTTGAGAGAAGAATAAAAGCTTTGAGGACTGACAGAGGAGGGGAATTCCTGTCTACACAGTTCAACAATTTGTGTAAGGAAGCTGGAATTCGAAGAGAACTCACAACCCCGTACACACCCCAACAAAATGGGGTTGTTGAAAGACGAAATAGAACTGTTGTGGAAATGTCAAGAACTATAATGGCCCATTCCAACAGTCCAAAGAATTTCTGGGGAGAAGCAACTGCCACAGCCGTTTACATCCTCAACAGAGTTCCAACCAAAGCCTTGATAAAATCAACACCCTATGAGACCCTTTACAACCACAAACCAACTGTCACTCACATGAGAACATTCGGGTGTATTGGCTTTGCTCATAACAACAAAGCAGGGAAGGACAAATTAGACCCAAATGGTCTGAAATGCATATTCCTTGGTTATAGTGGAGAAAGTAAGGGATATAGATTACTAGAGCCACTTGATAACAAAATAATCATCTCACGAGACGTTACTTTTTTTGAAGACAGCTTTTGGGTTTGGACATCAGAATCAGATCATGTTCAACAGCCTCCCTCATTGCCGGTTGAATTAGAGGTTCCCTCTATCACCATCCATGACAATGAAGCCTTGCTTGAATCCAACCCCGTGGACTCTGATCTGGAATCATCACAGCCCGTTAAAACAAAATCTCTGCAGGATATTTATCAATCAACTGAAATAGTCCTGCTTACATCAACACCCAGCTCTTACAAAGAGGCTGCCCAGAATAGAGATTGGAAAAGGGCTATGGAAGAAGAACTCAATGCAATACAGAAAAATGGAACTTGGACTCTTGTAGAGAGACCTCAAAACCACAATATAATCGGGCTTAAATGGGTTTTTAAAACAAAACTGAATGAGGATGGTAGTCTGCATAAACATAAAGCTAGGCTGGTCGCAAAAGGATTCTCCCAAAAACCAGGCTTAGATTATGAAGAAACATTCGCCCCTGTTGCTAGAATGACGACAATTAGACTCCTTCTTGCCGTCGCCGCTCAGAACAAACTACCAATTTACCAGCTTGATGTAAAGTCGGCGTTTCTGAACGGAGAGCTTGCCGAAGACGTCTATGTCCACCAGCCGCCCGGTTACGAAATTAAAGGAGAAGAAGACAAAGTATACAAACTTCATAAAGCTTTGTATGGATTGAAACAAGCACCGCGTGCGTGGCATCACCACATTGATTCTTATTTCCTATCCGAAGGCTTCTCCCGCAGCCCTGTGGAACCAACTCTCTACTCCAAGAATGAAAATTCAGATAATATATATATTAGCCTCTATGTGGATGATCTAATTGTTACAGGGACGAATGCCGAGCAAATTAAGAAGTTCAGAGAACAGATGAGGAAGAAGTATGAAATGACCGATTTAGGAGTCATAAAATTCTTTTTGGGACTCCAAATCAAACACCTGGTAGACGGCATCTTTGTCTCCCAGGAGCGCTATACTTGCTCTCTGCTAAAGAAATTCAAAATGGAAGACTGCAATCCCACGATCACTCCTATGAACACAGATGAAAAGCCAATCCCTAGAAGAGAAGAAGAACAGGAAGCAGACAATGAAGAGTACAGGAGCCTGATCGGCTCACTGATGTATCTCACAAATTCCAGACCTGATATCGAAAACGCCGTCAATATTCTCGCCAGGTTTGTAAGTAATCCCTCTAATTCACACTTTGCTGCTGCGAAAAGGATATTACGCTACCTGCAGGGAACAAAAGCTCATGGAGTTCTGTTCAAGTACGAAAAAAAACCAGGTCTGTTTGGCTACACCGACTCGGATTGGGGTGGAGACTTGCAAGACAGGAAAAGCACGGGAGGTTTTATCTTCTTCCTTGGATCCAGCCCTATTTCTTGGAGCTCAAGGAAGCAGCAAACCGTCGCGTTGTCCACCACCGAAGCCGAATTCATGGCGCTCAATTCCGCAGCCTGTGAAGGGATCTGGCTAAAGAAATTGAGAAATGAAATACTCAAGGATGATCAGAAAAGGGAAGAAGAAGAAGCTGTAAAACTACTCTGCGACAACACCTCCGCTATTGCCCTAGCCAAGAACCCGGTGTTCCACGCAAGAAGCAAACATATAGATATTCGTTTTCACTTCATTAGGGAAGCGATTGAGAACAAAGCAATCATGCTCGAGTACTGCCCCACAGAAGATCAGCTGGCCGACATCCTAACCAAGCCATTACCGAGAAAGCGCTTCCTTGAGCTCAGAGACAAGCTCGGCGTGAAGAATGGAGCAGATTTAGGGGGAGTGTAAAACTGGGAAATCTGCCCGTGCATTTATTTGGAGCGGCTACTGTTCTCCCTTCCTTATCTTGAAAAAGCAATTAGCATTAATCCTGCCTTTATGTATCCCGCAACTACTGCATTTACTTTAACCCTTCCTGAATGTTCCAGGTCTGGTATATATATAAACCAGCCTGCCGCCTGATGTATTAGTTTTTTAAGACTTTTATCAATCAAGTAAAATCCTTTTTGCCCTTCCTGTTTCTCTCCCCTGCAACACCTAAGTAAAACCAGTTAGTGATTTAATACAACATTTGCACCTCATGATGGAGGAATTTACTATTTGCATCTCCATGTTGGAGGATTTTACTATTTGCACCCAATGATGGAGAAATCTATTATTTACACCCCAATGCTGGAGGATTTTACTATTTGCACCTCATGATGGAGGAATTTACTATTTGCACCACCATGTTGGAGGATTTTAGTATTTGCACCTCATGATGGAGGAATTTACTATTTGCACCTCCATGTTGGAGGATTTTACTATGCACCCAACGATGGAGGAATTTACTATTTGCCCCCCATGTTGGAGAATTTTAGTATTTGCACCTTATGTTGGGTGGTTATGGGGCTAGTGCGGTTTATTTTGGTTAACCTCATTTCCTCCACCAAATGAGGCGGGTGCTTTGCCATTCACAGCTCGAATTAGGGTATACCTATAAATACCACATCCTATAGAATATTTATATATGAAAATTTAAAGATTTTTTCCAAATATTAATATTATATAATCAGAAAGAATCTGTAAACATCATAAAATTAAACTATATCATATTTTTCTTATGCGAGTGCACCCAAGACTTTTAAGTGCATAATAAATAAATATATGATCAGTAGTTATGATGTAAATTATTGATTGTTTTTAACCACTAAAAAATATAGTACCTGTGAGCACTTTGCAACTAGTTTGCTATTAAATCTCATTATGCAGACATTTCATTTGCTCCCGTCCCATCAATTGTAACAAACTCAATGTTTGGATCTGCATTAGTGTTTGTTCGATTACGAGCTGCTCTGGGTGCACAAATTATCATCAACATCACATGCAATAAACTCTGGATCCACAAGTGATGAGTGTCCTTGAATAAAATTATGCAATGTCACAGTCGCCATGATAATGACACATTGTTTTGAAAATGTGCATTTTCTATCAACCAATAATCCACCAGATTTTCATTATCATATTGTATACAATTTTCGTATAAAACTAAATATAGTTTTCAAATCTTAAGAAGGCATCCTTTCGAAAACATCACTTCACTTTTATGGAAGATGTCTTCACTACTATAAGTTGATAGCTAGCTCGCTAGGAAGCCATTTCTTGCACAAACTTGTGTCGGGCTGCTTCTGTCGAGGGAGAGCACAACAATGGTGAAAACGACAACAAAAGACAATGAAAATGACGACAGAAGAAGCCAGTCGAGAACATGCAGATCCGCTGGCGACGTCGAGGAAGAACGGCGGCCGAAGGCAGCGGAATGATAACAAAAGGCATGAGAAATGGCAAGGCGAAAAGTCATCCGCTGAGAGAAGTTGTCGCTCGATCGAAGGGGAGGGAAAAATCTATTTTCCAGCGGTGTGCCGGGTTTGGCGACCCGCAGTGCGAAAAGAACCCTAAAGTCCGAAAAATGGGGGTGGGCGGTGGGAGAAGCAGGCGCTGCACTGATGTTACTGTTTGGCGCGGCTATTCGAATAGCTGCTGTGTCCAGATAATCCTAATCAAAAGGGCCCTTAGTTCCCGGTTAATGTTCCCGGGCAATTAGTGATGTTTGCCCTGATTTTGGGTCAGCCCGGCCCGTGCATTGCTATAAAACCCGGACGAGTCCGCCCGAGATCCGCGTCCCGGGAAGAGAAAGAGGCTAGAGAGTCGTCGCCGGACGGAAGATTGGAACAACAGCGCCAGCTCCTGGCATCACGTGCGTCGCACCCCCTGCGGTCACCGCACGCCTCCACGGACCCACTCGCCGCTCTCTTTCGTTCTTCCGTCCTCTCACTCTTCCTGCTCCTCTAGTCCTCTCCCTCTACTTTGCTTTCTCCCCGCCCAAGGCAAGAACACGACGACAGAAAGAGAGAGGGAGAGAGGGAGAGAGGGAGAGAGGGAGGGAGACGAAAAGACAGGGAAAAAAGGTGCGCATCGATCGGGTATCTAGATTCCGATGCAGCAGCAGGCTTACAACCGTTTGGGGAGCATCGGCAGCGGGGGTGCCGGTGCAGCTGTGGCGAATGGCGGAGGGGGGACACAGTCGCCGCCGGTGTCACCGAGGAGGTCTCCGAGGATGCACCGTCGTGGGGCGAAGGATGTTGGTGGTTTTTCAGGTAGGAGGTTACAGGCGGGTGCGCCGAGGACGCTGGCGCAGAGGTTGGCGTGGATGTTTCTCTCGCTGCTTCTCCGGAGGCAGGCCATCTTCCTCTTCGCGCCGCTGATATACGTTTCCGGGATGCTCCTCTACATGGGTACCGTCTCCCTCGACAGTGTGCCTGCGATCATCTCCCGTCCCGCCCCAGGCTCAGTTTACCGGAGCCCGCAGCTCTACGAGCGCCTCCACGCCGATATGGACGCTGATAACTCCTCGGACGGGGTTAGTTCCTTCTGCTTCTTTAGTCCTTCCTTCCTGCTCGAATCTGAAGTCCTTCGGATTTCTTGTTTTGTATCCAATTTTTGCTGCTTTTGTTGTTGTACTTTAGACGTTTTGCATTGATAGATCAGCAGCGAGGAGGGGACCTTCAGTGGGGGCAATTAGTTGATTGGTGAGGATCGAGCTTGGGGGAGATTCTTTTTCTTTCTTTTTCTTGATGGTTCTTGTTGATGATGATAGTTGCATCTGTGCATTTTTTGTTAAACTTAATGAAACTAGGGTTAATGCTTCAACTATGTTAAAAAATCTTCTTTATGGAGTGTGACATTCAATTACAAACAGAGGGCAGTGTTCTTTTAATTCCAAATTATGGTGTTTTAGGCTGGTTGAGACAAACTTGTATGATATGCCATGGAAAAAGCAATACACCTTATGTGATTATGATGGAAACTTTTCCTAGTTGCTGCTGGAGGAGATTTTCTTTATGAATTAAGAGAATAACCAACCTGAACAAGGAAATGATAGAATTTTCAATAGCTCAACAGTTCCAAAGAAAAAAGGGTCATTCCAATAGTGCTATTAAATCAACCCAATTGATGCTGCTTTTCTTGGGTTGTCAAAAGTCATACATCGCAATTAATTTTCTAAACGCCAATTAACTACCTCTGTTCAAGCTTTCGTTTGAGGATGATATGATGAAGAGAGCAACTAAAACTTATAGAGAATTTTTTTGGTCAAAAGTGCGAAAAATTACTTCTCTGTCACTTACAATTGTGGCCGACATGCCATGTAATTGGAACGTGGAGTACATGTATGGTTATGCTACCCTTGGTGTTGAATAAGGGTGGTTCTGGCTGTTAGGCCGATAAAATGAGCATATTCACTCAATCTATCTACCACCACAAATATGTTTTCATCCCCATGAGATTCCAGCTGACCTGCACAACTTCTATTGTTGTCACCCACACAACGTTTCTTTCACGTCTTCTCGTCCAGACGACCAACAGAAGTCGGTTGCGCCTCCTTCCCTAGAGGTCCTTCCAATTCTAGGTTCCCTTTCCCTCTCTGCCCATTGTTTTGCTGTTCCATCCGTGTGCTGAAACATTTTCCTAATGCGTGGGCGCTCATTGTGAACTTTCTCGCAGTGTGTGACCACTTAGTGCTTCTCTTTCTACCACACTGCTTGTGGTTCAACCAGTGATATGCTTCTTTGATTGTGTGGATTGCTCATGTTGTTTTTTAATGTCAACATCGAGCCCACCGCTACAGGCACCATGCCTTCATCAACTAGCTTCTTCATCAAAAAGTCTCGGGACCATGCCTAAGTTGACCTACTATAACTCTGCAGATTGCACCGTATCCATCACTTTCTGTTGGATTCCAATGAAAGCGGCACCATCTCACTAATCTTCCATCGACAAACTACCTCTCCTTGCTATACGTATTAAGATGCGAGTGATACTTTGGTTCATACACAGTTAGTGAACAACCTTTCAAATTATTGCCCCTCTATCATCCATTATGATTAGATAGTCAAAACTACTTGGTATCATCTAGCTGTGGTGGTGGTGGTGGCAAGACGTCTCGAACCTACATTCTATTTAGATCTTTTTACTCGACCTACTCTTGCACCGGAGGCCGCCTACCAGGAGGTCTAGTCATTGGGTGCCAAACATCTATTACATCACCCTTTCTCTGCTGACATTGCAACTCAGTAGAAGCACTTTTAGGAGCTACTAGTTTGCTACCCCAATGTTTATTGGATGCCTATGAGATGATCCACCAATAGAATTTAGGGGAATCTACTATCTCATGTTAGATGCTACTGTCACTCATCTCCACCGCGACACATTTTATGAGCAGGATCGTGCCTATCATTACCCCTTCCCCTGAGAGCTTTACTCATGTCGCTGGTCAAGGGGTATGCCGCGCAAGAGAGGAGTGCACTGGAGAACGCGGTGACCATCGTCCCACTTGTTCTCATTATGTCAAGATTGGTCATCCTACTGACCGATACTTCTCTAAACACCCTCACCTCTGTTATTAGACTTATGTTAGGGCTGTTGATTCTGATGTGAGGATTTCTCAAGATGATATAGAGGCCTACATTGTTTCCTCAAGGTGTTATGCGGTAGTTGCTTATGTACCATCCTCTTTAAGTAGCATTTGCATTGCCTCTTAGGGTAAGTGGCTCATTGATTATGTTGGTACTAGCCATATGATTGGAGAATCGACAACCTCCACCCATCTTGACAAGCACGGTCAGATTCCTCAATTATTGTTGTTGATGGTTCCATTCTCCACTTTATGGGTCATGGGTTGTTACCACACCATCTCGCCTCATAGAGGAGATTGTTTTTTATGTTTATAACATAATTTGTAGTCTTCTCTCTATTAGTGTTATAACGAAAAGTTTAAATAGTTGTGTTAATTTCCCTTTGATCATTATTGTAAGATGATTTTATTACTTAGATTCCACTTTTTGTCTCCCTGGTTATGCTGCCAATGCTATATTCCTTCAATATCATCAATATATTGTTCATTCTCCTGCTTGTCTTATTCACCAATTGTTACTATTTGTTCCACTGTCTTTATTATAGTGTGATACTTGCTAGTTTGGTAATCATCATCGTGCATCCGTTCATGTAAAAATTGAGAAAAGAAGTACATCTTTTGATTTAGTGCATTTTAACATATGCGGTCCTAGCCTTACTAGGTCTATAGGCCAGGAAAGCTTGTATTTTGTTGCTCTCATTGATGATTTTTTTTCATTGTACTTGGGCCTATCTCTCGAAGGATAGCTTTAGATTGTTCAATGTTTTTTCAGTCCTTTTATTATGAAATTAAAAACTAGTTTGACATTATTTTGAAATTTTTTTGTATTGATAATGCCAAAGAATATATAAGTCGTTTATTCTCTTCTTCTTATGCTTTTCCTAACATCATTCATCAGAACAGTTGAGCTCATACGTCACAACAAAACAATATGGCTGAAAGGGTGAATCGTCATCTCTGTAATGCTGCCCTTGGCTTGTTGTGTCAGATGAGTGTTCCTAGGTCATATACTCATATTAGGGCCATGCCATTCTCATATCCTATTATTAGATCAATCGTAATCGATCTTATATCCTCTAATGTAAGTCATACATCTCCATCCTTTTTCTCAAGGTCTGACAAATTGTCGGTTTGTGTTGTTAAAGTTTATGACCTAGGAGCAACCAAGAGATAAATTTCACTGCCAACGTAGTATAAACTTATAGAGTCACACAATAAAAATGTACTGAAGTAAGAAGAATGATCGGGTTGAGTTAATATAAGTTGGACTTTAATTTAACCTAAGGCTCAAAATGTATTAATGGATAATAATTAATTTTTAATTAATTAATCTTAGAATTATTATTTCAATTTTGAAATCGAATCGTCGTATTCTGCTTGTCCATCACTCCTCATTTAGTGTTTTCGAAACACTCTCTTCAGATATAAATGCATTTTAGTCTCCGAGAGTAAATTTTACGTTTTATGCGAAACTCAGAGAGAAGATAGGAAAAAGCTAGAGACGCTCTCTGAAGAGACGAAGCTAATTCTTTGTATTTCAGATGGCGATCTTCTTCCTTCCACGAGGATGTTAGGATGGACTGTGTTGAAGTTCCAAGCGTTCAGATACCAATAGAGACATTGATAGATTTCTGTGTTTCGTCTCCGACAAATTCTTCTGAAACGAAACTAGATTTACTATTTCGTTGCATGTATAACTTAGATATTTTGATGCCCGCGAAATCCTAACATGTGTAACTAAATGTATCTCCTTGGGTTACTCTTTGACCCAAAAGAGTGTCTATTGCATTAATCCTCTCTCCAGATGTCAGTGTTATGGGCCGGGCCCCGGGGCTCTGGGACTCTGGGACTCTGGGCTTTATCATCCGCTCCCGCCCCCAAGGTTTTGTCCCTCCCATAACAGGCCCGCGGGCCATAAACCCCAACCCCTTTCGGCACGTGTTCTCGGCACCGCGGGTTGTTGAGGCGGGGGCTCGATCCCCCGACCTCCTTGATATGAGCCCTTAACGCCAGCTCATATCATCCAACTGCATCGAGCCCCCGCCTCAACAACCCGCGGTGCCGAGAACACGTGCCGAAAGGGGTTGGGGTGTATGGCCCGCGGGCCTGTTATGGGAGGGACAAAACCTTGGGGGCGGGAGCGGATGATAAAGCCCAGAGTCCCAGAGCCCCGGGGCCCGGCCCATAACAGTCAGCATGCATCTACTGATGTTACCTTCTTTGAGACCACTCTTATTTCTCCAAGAGCAAGTCCCTTGTCTTGGATCATTTTCAGTTGATTGTAGATTCACTATCCGTTGAGTTTGCTTCCTCCATGCCCATCATTCACTTTCACTTTCGGATCATGTATCACATCATATTCTTCCACCAGTTTTATTGTCATCTCAATCACCATCGACTACTCCACCCCCTCTACTTATACCTCTGTCTCCCATCTTGTCTTCAAGAAATGTCCTAATCTATCTGTCTTTATTCCTCCTTCTACTCCAATAATTCATCCCTTCGTGCTCATGCCTACATCTCCTTCCTTTGAGGGTTCAGGGCCACTAATAGCTTCAAATTTTGACCTCCTTATTGCCCTACTGAAGGGTGCCAAATATTGTACTCAAAGCTCCATTGCTAGTGTAGTTTGTTATGAGCATTTGAGTTTCTTGCAATGTTTGTATTGGTTTTATTATCCGCTATTGTTCCTTCATTGTACTTGGAAGATACCATCCCCGTTGGAAGACAATTATTGATGAGATGTCTGCTCTCCTTTCCCCTGACACTTGGACTCTTTGTCCTACGTCTACTGAGGTGTTGTTGTTAGTTGTAGATGGACTTTTTTCTTTCAAATTCCTACCAAATGGACAAGTTGATAGACAAAAGTTAGGCTTATTGGCTTTACCCAAACATATGAAGTTGACTTCTTTACTACTTTCTTTCTGGTACTTGTATTAGCTCTATACATATTCTATTCTCTATTAAACCGGTATTGGTTGGCCTATGTTCCAATTTGACGTTAAGAATGATTGTTGTATGGCAATCTCAAGGAGATATTGCACATGAAGCAACTTTTTGCGTATATCGTTCTGGGGAGTTTCAGTTTTGCAAGCTAAAGAAGACTATCTAGGGTATTAAACAATGCTCAAAAGTTTGGTTTGACAAGTTCAACCATATTATTCATCACATTGGATTTCGTCGAAGCCATGCAAGTCATTCAATCTTTGTGAGAAAAAAAGAATATATGTCTTAGGGTACTTATAGTCTATGTGGATGACATTCTTCTTACATGTGACGTCTCTGACATAAAAGAAACAAATGTTTATTTGCGCAAACACTTCGTGACAAAAGACTTGAACACACTTCTATACTTTATTGGCATTGATATTGCCGGACAAACCAAGATATTGCGTTTCCATAATGGAAGTATCCTATGTACCTTCTTGAGGAGACTGAATTAAAAGCCATCTCACACTCTTATGCCTATGGGGATTTTCAGTGTTAGAGTTGAAACACTTTCACTTCTTTAGGATGTTACTTATTACAAGTGCATGGCTGACAAACTTATTTACCTTATTGTAAGTTTGTAATGAGGCCTGACATTGACATTTATAGTATTAATATGATACGAATGTGCCTCTCTGGGCCCACAACCGCCTTGCCAAGCACCACCATCATAGTCTCATATGTGTTTTATTGTCTATGTAGCTTTAATGACATTTTGGTAATTTTCATTGTATGCAGTTATGCCCACTCTCGCCTATATAGGGGGGGGGGGGGGGGTATCTTAGGTTTATCTTGGATCATTTGTCTTGTTAGACTCTCATAAGAGAGGACAACTCTTGCATGGATCCTACTCTTAAGAGATTGACATCGAGCTTGCCTCAATATTTTGTTTTTCGATTTCCTCTTAATCTATTATATGTTGTTCTCCTATAGCTAGTAGCTATCCACTAGTCATATTTGCTGCCCACTTAGGATTCATTCTTGAACCCTGATTCAACTTCTCGTACATGCCCAACTCTGTTTGTCTGCCCAAGTTGTTTCCATGCGTATGCGAGCTCGATTCCGCTCCCTGATGCGCCGTACGCTCTTTTGCAATGATCAAAAGCGTCTTGCGGCAGCTCTCCATGCGGTTTTGATTGATCCTCGATCATTCGAGCTTTCACCGTTGCCCTTGCTCGTGACTTCAATCACACACTCAACTCCAACCGCTTCTTCCGCCTTCGATTTCACTCCATCCCCCTGTTTCGACTGCTCTTCCGACTTTGACCTCCTATCCCACGACAATGCGAGCACGACACTCTCTAACCGACACTCTTTGCTCTTTTCCGCCTAAAATCCTGCTTTGGTCACTCCTCATGACTGCATATCTTACGCTGGTTTTGACTTTGACTGCGGACAACATCCGCGCGCACGACCCTCTTGCAGCTCCTTCGCTTCTTTCTCCTTCGATTCCAAGGCATTCCTTTTTCTCCCTCCTTCAAAGCATCGACGACCTTCCATCTCCTCTGGTTCATGCCTACAACCCATTCCATGCCTCGCGTTGATGAGGACGCCTCTGATTCAGCCTCCACCGACTTCACTCGTTTGGATCGGCTCGAAGCTTGGTTATAAGATCTCATGCTTCTCCGCGAGCTCACAGACACCGCCGTCAACTATCAGCCGACACCCGAGATCCTCCTACACCGCCATCCCTACCAGCCCCTTGTTGACTACGTGGGGTTTCTATACCCCGCCTGGGTCATTCAATCGGCCCACCTCCGTCATATTGAGATTCCAGTGTTTGACGACACTGACTCCCCTGTTGGATCGTTCACGCCGAACAATATTTCGATCTCCAGCCCACCCCCGCCAACAAAAAGGTTCTTACGACGACAACCTACATGGAGGGCCCTGCACTCCATTGGGTCCGCATGGGCTAAAATGTCTATGATCTCTCCTGACCCGCACTTTTAAGGAGGAATACTGTCACTATGACACACTCCAAGTGGGCAATACAGACGAGCGCCTCAACTTCATTCGCTAGTCCGATAGGGGCCTACATCATTGAGTTCATCAGGGTCGCCACGCACGTCACCGTGCTCTCTAGACCATTATCTGGGGTACTTCCTAGTGGATCTGCAACCCACATCTGCGTGTGCTTTCTTGTCTATGTACTGGCTCCTGCGTTATGGAGCAAGCTCGTTACCTCAACGAGGAACTCTTTGCGGTCCTGCCTCCCTCCACTACCTAGCCACACTGCCAGCTGCTGCCACTTCTGAAACCTCATGCTGAAACCTCAGCTACCACTCCGTCAACTGGATCCTCAGCCTCCACTGGATCTAAAATATATCCACAGCTGACCAAGATTTGCCCAATCTAAAATATATCCACAGCTGGTGGTACATTACTCTTTTTTATTTATTTTTGCATCTTCTAAGAATCACATTTTTGAAAATATCCAACTGTCTTTTCTGAGTCTTCTCCATGGCTCCACTTAGTAACCTATTGAAGAATCTTGACTAAATAGCTTTTTGTGAACCTTCTTGCTTCATCTTAGTAACATTTTATGAACCTTGATTTTTCGTTCTTTAATGTCATTTTTCAAGCTTATTCTGTTTGTTATTAAGCCAGACCTTGATTATTCTCAATTTGAAGCTACTGTTGTCATTGCTTTCCAGGAACTTAAGTTCTTCATTTCTTCTTTCTGTTTTTTTGCAGCTGTCAAGTGTATGGAAACATGCTAGCAAAAATGGTGGCTGGAAACCTTGTATAAACACGAACACAAGTGGTATTGACTTTTTTTTGTGTGAATTATACCTCTGGTTATAACTATATTAATATGTATGTACATGAACACACACACACACACATGTATATATATACGTATATCCATACACACACATATCTATCTATATCTATCTGTATATAATATATATATATATAACATTTGCTTATAGATAGTATTGCACTTTAGTATAAAGTTAGTATTGGTTCAATAAATTCTACAAGCTAATAGAAATGCAATGTTTGTTTTGCAAACTGTAGTTCCCTTCCATAATCTAATAGTTTGTGTTGCTTTCCAACTGGTTACTGTTTATGTTAGATATCTTATGCTCTTACATAAATATTTCTATCATCTGATTTCTTGTAGATACTATTTGTATTGTAGGTCAAAATGACATTTACATGACTTATTGATTATTAACTGAGGCTGGGTTTTGCTTAGTTAATCATTTAGAACATGCAGAAAGCAGTAAGTAATATGATGATCATGATCATCTTGATGTATGAGACATGAAAGCTGTTTTGGCAGTTTGGGAGGAACCCTTAATTTAGTTAATTATATTTCATGATTTTCTTTTTATTATGCGAATGCACATAAATAGCTATAAGTGCCAAGATAGAATTTTATGAAGTTTTCATTCACTAGCTTTCGTTGGCTGGCAGGAACACATATTTGTAAAAATTATATATTTAATAATTTTCTCTCTATGAAATCTCAATCATATATGCGGATACCTACCCACTTCTATTTTTTTAAATTCATACTGATGGAGATCACCATACACGAGGAGATCGACGGCCCCGATTGCCCACTTGTGTTTATTTCCGGAGGAGGCATTGATTTACTTTTCGTCAGAACGATCCAAGTCCACGGATGTGTCCGAATGGTTGTTTCGACATAGTTTCATGTATCTATTTTTTTATTTTGGACTTTATTTTAGTATTGATTACAACCAATATGAAAATGCATTTTGACCTATCCAAATTGGTTGCCCTAATTCTCTTTTCTATATTTATATGTGCGTATGCTAGGGCGGAGGAATTGAGGTTTTGGTTCATCTTTTTTGAAACCGTTGGTCCTCTCACGATGCTACTCCGTGATCCCCCCAGGTGACGAATCCTAGGGTTTCCATTATCCCTTTACTGCCCAGATCCTCACTCGAGCATTTCCTCCCTACCGTCAGCCACGGTCCAGCTGCCCCTCACATCCTGAACTTTGCCCATCCATCTGCAACCACGACCAGCCGCCCTCCTTCTTGATCGAGCCACTCGCCATCAACCACGATTGTCCCAATCGTTCTCCTCGCCGACATCCACGATTGTTCCGTTGTTGTCCTGGATCATCTTCTTCACTCACGGCGACATCCATCTGTCGACGATCATTCCAAATCCCCTCTTCCAGCCGTAGCCTCACCCAATCCCCTCCTCCAGCCGCAACCACACTTGACCATCTAACCCCTTCCTGATCCCCTCCTCCTGCCGCAGCCATGCCCAACCACCACCTCCCCTCTCCACAACCCCATCCCTCGTCGTTAGGGGCTGTCCAGACAAAGCCAATCCTTCCACCTGCCCCAAACTCCCCCACCATCATCTTCCCCCAGTGCCATCGTTACCGGGACATCATCACTGCAAATCGACGCCTTTATATGCGCGCATAAGTTGTTACTTTGAGTACTTATTTTTTTTATTGTATGCCTGAACTATATTAATGTATCAGGGATAAGACAGTAGTGACGCCAATTGTAGAGAAGATGCGAGCTTAACTATAAGGAAAGACATGATGTACTTAGGCATTAGTGAGACTATGATTAAAGATAGGGCGCAATGGCGACATAGGATCCATATAGCCGACCCCACTATGGTGGGATAAAGGCTTTAGTGTTGTTGTTGTATGCCTGAACTATATTATTATGGATATGATCGTATACATGTTTGCTCTTGATTTCGTGTTGGTTTGCAAAGCTTATTCGCCTTGCATTTAAAATTAATAGAGCTCCGATCGTGGGCAATTCATAGCCTAATTTCTAAAATCAAAGTTCATTTATTTTCTTGTGTTTGCTGCGCAAGCCCATAATTATTTAATTATTCACTTGCAGTTTAATTCAGACTCATTTTTGTGTGTGCATCATTTAGAATTGATTAGGACTTTTTCGCGACGCTGCATGTTACGCTCACAAATTCGCTAGACCGGTCAACCGTTACGCTTGCATATTCGCTAAAGCGGGCAACCTTCGTCGGAATCAGAGCGCATTTCTGGAAGCCGTCGTGATTAAGTTATATTAATTGATTAATATTAATTAAATGGTATTTAATTAATATTAATTAGATTATGTTAATATTAAATGTAATGTCCTATTATGTGTGCCCTCCCTCATCTATATAAGGGGGAGGGGTAGGAGTGGTTGTTTTATCTTGGATGTATGAATAAATTAGGGTTGTTCCCTAAGTCTCCTCTCTTTTCTTCCTCCTCCCTCACCACCGCCGACCCTCCCTTCGCCGGATTCTTCTGCGGTGTCGGTATTAATTGGTCCGACCTGCCGTTCCGCCCGCTAACGCCACCGGTCTTGCCTCCTATTTTCGTCCAGGACTGTCTCGACGACGTTGTGTAAGCCTTTTCCTGACGATGCTGTGCAAGCCTCCTTCCGGTCACCACCTCAATGGATTCTGTCCAACCTACTGGCCTCTGCCCGCATCCCATGCCGCTGTTGGGAACCAGCCCCCCGCTCGACCTCGTCATCCTCGACGACATCAACCACACACTTTGGGTGATGCTTCCCCTCCTTGGCCAACATCTAGCCACGACCGCACGTCGAAAGACGGAATCTGCCTTAGCTCCCCGCCAGTCGGCCCTCGATGTCGACCGTCAAGGGGATACTCCCTCGCCGACTGACTCGACACTCATCCACAAGGCACACTCGACGCACGAACAGGGCCATCACACGCTGGAGCCCATCCCCGTATTTTAGCCATCAACGCCCACAGATCCACCAACCCCTGCTGCGGTCGCACCAGACGCGCAATGCCATCGCACGCCAGAGCCGACAACTTCCTTTCTACCACCCCAACCATCCGCTTTTTCGGCCCCGACGTTTGTCCTTGGCCGACCTTTGACCTCGCCGTCCCCTGCCGGAACCTCAACCACTGCCACCAATCCAGCCGTTGTTTCATCGACTCCAGACCAGCCACGAGAGGACACATGCGCAAGATCCCGCGCATCCTCCTCCATGGCCATTGCCGACCAGCTCCTCCATGGCCGCCACTGACTAGCTCCACTTCCATGGCCGTCGCCGACCATCTCTTCCTGGTTCTTCAACTCTATCTCGCACGCGCATCCAGTCGGCTTTGCCTCCACCCTGCTCTAGTGAGGAGGGTTACAACCACTGTAATCCCTCCACGTTCGCACTCCATCGAGCCCCCCATTCGCTGCAGTCACGTTGAAACTACCTCTTCCACATTCATTTACCTCTCCTGTCTTGCGCCCCATGCAATAGCTTTTATGGTCTCACCCGTCCTCCACGTTATCTCTTCTCTCCCACAGGTTTCTTTTTTCTTTTTCCACCTCAGCGGGTCCCACTGTCCCTTTCCCATCATATCCTGCCATCCCCCTACCTCCACATATCTTCCCACCCAAAGCTCCACCCAATTATCCCCATCAACATTTCACTAGTTACAATCTCTCAATTTTTGCTCATATCTCCCCACCCAAAGCTCCACCCAATTATCCCCATCAACATTTCACCAGTTACAATCTCGCCATTTTTGCATTTATCTCACGGACCCCCGCCGTCACTACTTCCCCGACTTTCCCATTTATTTTCACTATTTTTCCACGCTTCAGACCGCTCCCTGAAGACATGGCCTCTACTCCGTTTCCCCAGATACTGTACGCCATCAACATTTTTAAAGCTCCCGAAAAAGATTGGTGCTTCGACCTTGGGTTCAAGGTCGATTTTCAAGGGCGATATATTGTTACGCTCACAAATTCGCTAGACCGGTCAACCGCTACGCTTGCATATTCACTAAAGCGGTCAACCTTCGTTGGAACCATCAGAGCGCATTTCTGGAAGCCGCCGTTATTAAGTTATATTAATTGATTAATATTAATTAATTGGTATTTAATTAATATTAATTAGATTATATTAATATTAAATGCAACGTCTTATTATGTGCGCCCTCCCTCATCTATATAAGGGGGAGGGGTAGGAGTGGTTGTTTTATCTTGGATGTATGAAGAAATTAGGGTTGCTCCCTAAGTCTCCTCTATTTTCTTCGTTCTTTCTTCTCCCTCACCACCGCCGACCCTCCCTTCTCCGGATTCTTCTACGGAGTCGGTATTACTGCACCTAGGGCTGCATCTGTTTATATTCCACCTTCATACTCTTGTAATGTGTTCACTTTAATATCTTTTGACATTGTTTTCACAATTTTTGAGTTTAAATTTGTAAATTTAAAATATATATAAGTTTATAATGTATACGTGCACACATTAGAACTTGTAGTCCCTTTTAGTGATTTTTCTCCATTTTATTTCTTTTCCCCGTTAATTAATAACTCATTATAGTTACGAGCTTACATAAAATGATCGAATTAATTTTATTTCGCCATCTGTTGTGGTTTTCTACCATGCATTCATCACATGTACATGTGCACTTAAGGGGCTTGGTTTGGCGGGATGGCTTTCACTAGAACGTGAAAGGCGGAGTCGACTGAAGCTAGCTGCTGCCCCGTCAAACATGTTCAAACAATCAGAGGCAGCATGAATGAGATTTTCATGATTTTTTGGGGGGAATTCAAAGTAATGGGCATTTAATAGTTTAACTTTTGTTTTGAATTTGAATTTTTTTCTTGTTTATTTTGATCCGGCTCTCATAGTATTTACCCTGCTTTAATCCTCAGTTATGTTCATTTGCTGACTGTATTCTTGCTTTCCTCTATCTTCTGCCTTTGTGCATCATCTTTAGGTCTGCCTGAATCTAGTGGTTACATATTTGTTGAAGCAAATGGTGGCTTGAATCAGCAACGCACATCGGTTATTCCTCTTTTAAAATCTGTATTTTTGAGTTATTTTATCACTTCTTTGTTTTTATTATTAATGTCTAATTTATACATATATATTATATGAATTTGTTTCTGTAGATATGCAATGCTGTGGCAGTGGCCGGCTACCTTAATGCTACACTTATAATCCCAAATTTCCACTATCACAGTGTTTGGAGAGATCCTAGGTTTGTGCATATCGAACTGGTATCTTCTTCATTAACCTTTTTGATAGTAAACTTGATTTCAAATTCGTTTAAAAATTTCAATGTTGCCTAAGCTTGGTTGTTCTTTAAAATGAATAATGGTAATTTTAGCTTTATTTTTAACCGACGAGGATTAACTAGTCTATGGTGAAACACGATGGGCATTAAATGTGTCACCTTTATTTAAATATACTAGCGGTCTTGCACGCATTTCGTCCGTGCTCAATAGTACTCCGCCGCTCTCAGTCTCTCCGCGCGGTATAGGAGATCGAGTGACAACCGGACTATAATTGCACCAAGCATTGGGGGATTGCGAGCGACGAGAGTACTGTCGAGCACGGGCAAAACCGTGCGCTCGAGAGCAGTCAAGCACTAGCAAAGCCCATGCGAGACTGCTAGTAATTATTAATAAGCTATTCAATATAGTTTTTTAATTTTTATCTAATCTAAATTTATACTCCTTTCTGAAAATTACAATATCAATTATTAATAAATTATTCAACTAATTTTTAGTTTCAATAAAGAACAATAAATTATTTATATATTATATATCAGAAAATAAATTAAAAGTAGCATGGTAAAAAAGGTGTATTATATAATATTAGAGTACTGGGCTATAAGTATTTATTCATTATACCTTCTCGCGCAATAGTAAGGATAAGAATTCTGAATGCTCAATTACATTTTAGTTCCACACAACCTACCGATAATAGATATCTAGTCTTTATAAGTGCATCACTAAGTTTTAGTCCCACATTGCTTGCAATAAATATTTATCTAGCCTGCAATAATTTATGTTTTAGTCATCATACATAGTCACCGCCAGATACTTGATACTATCTTGATACGTTGGAGCGGATGCCCATTCATTGTTGACACCTAGGTGGCGTCCGAGGAGCATGATCGGCTGGCATCCGACTTGGACCAAGAGTATGATAGTCTCCCTTAATCAGAGGTTAATACTTCGAAGTCGGGGAGGGTTGGTGAGGATCAACCGCATCAAGGAGAGCATGAGCATCAGGCACCCATCAGAGTCATCTGAACGATCAAAGCCTGCCATCGCATTTATCGCGAGTTTTACTATTTTCTATATTTTTTTAGAGTGGTAGTTTGGGAATTAGCTTAAGTTAATAACCCAGTCAGTCGATTTGAGCTATCATGCATGTTGAACTTAATCCTCCTTATTTATACACACCGTGCACTGGGAGAAGGGTGTCAAGAGTTTGGTTTCAAACGTGAAGATGCTCGGTCACCACAGGTGCTGACGCGTGTGCGGGTGCTAAAGCCCCTTCCTGCCATTGCCCTTACTCCTACCTCCCTTAGTTGCCCCCCCTGCACACACACACACCAACTCCGAGCATCCACCGCGACCTCTTGACGCACCCTTCCCAATCTCCTTTGAGCATCCCCATCTCTTCCCTGCCATCATCGAGCCCCACGGCCCTTCCGGGTCATCGCCTCATCATCCCATTTCCCCAACAAGCCCCCATCACCAGCGCACTTCACTGCCGACCTCTCTTATTCTCCCATACTCCACTAACGACCCACCCTCATCTTCCTTGCCCACCCCCAATCCCCACCACCATGCACAACCTTTTTCTTTAACCAAGACCACTTACTGGCTTCAGTTTTGATGTTCATTTCCCAACCCTTGTACCCAGTGAGTTATAGTTGTTTGGATTTCTTTAGGTTGTATTAATGTTTTTGTATCCATTTAGTATTACTGTATTATTCAGCTATTGTGATTTGTCTCTTTATTTCAGTGGACATGTATTGATTATTAGCTTAGTTTTAATTTTGTTCCACACTCTTTATTTGAAATTTTCATCTATAATCCTAAATTGAAATAATTGTAATCAACAGTCATTTTAGTGCAAGCTTAAAATTAGTTTATTGGTGTGACTTAGTGTTGGATATCATTGCATGATGATTCATTTAGTTGCATTATAGTAAGTGCTGTTCCTAGTCATTGATTGCGTGTTTGCATTTCTCATATAGTTAACGTCGAGCCCTATAGCCTTGTCTCACGTTAGACTATCACCTAAGTTGTTAAAGATGAAAGGCGCATTAGGTCGCAAAAGAGTCTAGGGTTTCAGTGCCCAGTTTACTTCAAATATCTCAGCCAGCACGACTTTAAATTTCTCATCTTTCAACTACTTAAAGTTGTTGGAAACTGCATCCTTAGTGCTCATTATCATCTTGAAACATTGCATGCAGATAGGCGGTACACTATCATTTAACATTGTATTTAGGGTTTTGACTGTCCTATGAAGAAGCTTGCGGAAAGTAATTTTTTTCCTCCATAAACCTGAGAAATAGGTTTCACTTTTAATGCTTTATTTATGATGGCCTTCACCTTTTTGTTTTCAATACTTCATCCACTTGGTTTTGATATGATTTGGTAAATGAAATGCTCAAATAACATAAATCAGCTACAATTATCTGTAACATTGTTTGCAGTGATATGGCTACCACATATTATTTATTCATTTTGCAGCTAGTTCAGTAATATAGGTTATAAACTTATAATATTCCTAAATTATATATTTTTGTTGCAGCAAGTTCAAGGATATTTATGATGAAGACTACTTTATTACAACTCTGCAAAATGATGTACGGGTGGTTGACAAAGTTCCAGAATATGTTATGGAAAGGTTTGGCCATAATATGAGCAATGTTTACAACTTCAAGATAAAAGCCTGGTCTTCTATTCGATATTACAGGGATGTGGTTCTTCCAAAGTTAATTGAAGAAAAGTAAGTTAAAATTAGGGTTTAAATTTCGTTTATTGGGTTGGCCATAATATGAGCAATGTTTACAACAAGATTAAATTTCGTTTATTTTGGAACACCTGGATTATTTTCTTCTCAAATATGTTTATTGGTTAACTTCGTCATAAGATGTTATTGAATATAAGATGCTTTCGGTTATTCTAAACTTTATTTTACATTTGTAAAATGTTGTTAGTACATCTGTTCTAGGATTTTTTTGGATTAGTAGACATTCATATTAATACACGCTGCAATCAGAATCTTTTCAGAAATTATAGGAAAGGGTCTTAGAGTAGAGGGAACTCATCTAATTTTGGGGCTAAGGTAGAATAATTTTGGCTTGATGTGTATAGGTTATGATATTTCTTCTGTTGTACCGGCAATTGATGGAGGACAGGGCGGTGGTTTTGGGGAATGTGTGGGGAAGGTGGGAAGTACAAAGTCACCTGCACGGGTAGGTGAAAAATCTGTTTGGGGGAGAGGTACTTTGGAGCATCGTTGGAGTGGAAACGGGGGTGTTAAATCGAGTGGGGTGAGCCACGCGATAATGATGGGGTTGTCGAAATGAGGGGTTTTTCGGTGTAGGGCAATTTGAAGGTGCTTGTCGCGTGGTAGTAAGCCGCGAAAATGACTGCAGGAGTTAGGACCAGGGTTTTGGGAATGACAATGCAGACAAGATTTGTTGCAGAACTTGGGAAGATATAGTTGGTTGAAGCATGGTTGCTGTCTTGAACAGGGAAGACTGACACATTGTAACCATGTATCTTGCTTGCCATCACGAGTATGTCAACGAGGTGAGCATCAATGTTGTCAAAACTTACTCGCATGGAGGTCGTTGCTTTGTCAATTTAAATGATGGTTGTTGGGCCTGGTGTGGTCATACAACATGTAGGTGGCATGAGTTGGAGGGCTCCCTATGACCGAGCACGACAACGGGCTGTTATGGCATGCCGCACTAATGTTCATAATACAAAGGAGATGAGGGTGGAGAAAGTAGATTACTTGGATAGAATCAGAGAGACAAGTTCACCGCCAGACACAATGTCAATTACAACTCGAGAGGCCGACAACCAAAATACACAATATGAGATCCTTAAACATTACATGTCTTCCTCTCATATATACTTCTTAGGCATGCAAAATAAGGAGAATTAAATATTACATTAAAAATTATGAGGAACTAGTAGACATCATCCTTAGATGCCCGTGCACATTTGTAGTATACTTGTATGGTCCTAGGCTACCTTGGTCGAACTAGCCTGCATATATTTTACAACTATTGACCCATGAAAGTAGGTTCTATTACATGGTATTGAATTAAATTGATGTTAGGAGTTTTTACAGCCCCTCGTAATATTCAAGCCTCATGAGGCTCCATGAATTTTACGGATCTAATGAACTTGGGATCCAAATTTCATGGTGTGCCATGGAGCGACTTGAATGTAGAAATGTGGAAAACATCATGAATTCATGTTCCACCGGCGGAAGTATAAGCTAGTAGGCGTGGAGGATCCCAACCAATAATCAACTTAAGCGGTGTCGTCTACAGGACAGTGTGATAAGATGTGTTGTAACAATATTCGACCCAAGCTAACGAACCTTCCCATTCCTTTGGCATGCCTCATGTGAAACATCATAGATACATATCCAGGACGCGATTGACCACTTCCGTCTGTCCATCTGATTAGGAGGTGATAGGCGGATACCATTGCCAATGTTGTTCCGTTGAGGCAAAACAACTTATGCCAGAAACGACCAGTAAAAATTTAATTATATCCGTGACAATGGATTCTAGAAGCCCATGGACACGAAAGATTTGTTCAAAGAATATCTGCGCCACCCCTATGGTCTTGTATGACAGTATGAGTGAGCCAGGTGTATGAAATGAGCTGATTTGGAGAGTTGGTCGACCACGACCATGATTACTGTCTTCTCCTGGTCACGCGATTCAACGTGCCTACCTTGTAATCCACATAAAAGTAATTTCCAAACAACTTGTTGACCAAATGTTGTTGAGATGGTGCGATGAACTTTTGTTCCAAGAAGTATTTTAAGCTAAAACGATCAATGTGAATTTTGAACCTTCACCCACAACTAAAGTGCCAATGTTGTACACTTTTGCTAACCCTATGAGTTCATGTTCATATGCAGACAACGTATGGTGGTGGATGGCAAGCTTGCGACTGAAAAATGCTATGGGTTGTCTATCTGGTTTACCCCCATCCAATCCCCCCGACCCTTATGCATCACAGTCAATTTGGAATTCCTTTGAAAAATATGGAAGTCACAGAACTACTGTCTGATAAGACAACCCAGTGTGCTCTGGAGGCGTTGACACTATCTTATGTTCATTGGAATGAGTGTTTCTTTAATGAATTGGTCAACGACGCTACCACTACACTGTACTCGCAGATGAACTGCCTATAATATCCTGTAAGTCCCAGGAAGTCGCGTAGAACTTGCAGGGTTCACTGTTTTGGTCATTCTGTAATGGTTGAAATCTTCTCAGGGTCGACAGACATGCCTTCCTTAGAGGAGAAGAAGGTTCTTCCACAAGATCTTGAGAAGATATCCTTGTTTGAGCGACACTTTCTTCATGTTCCGCACGTATTTTGGCTCGAGTCATCATTCTCACCCGCTTCACAGAAGCATTAAAATTAAATATACGGCCATATCTCTAAATAATCTCAATACCACAACATCGTAAGAGAAACTGTCTCTTACCTGATGAACGAGGAGCCGATCTCTTTTTACTTATCCCCAGAGGCGTATCATCAACTTCCTTCTCTCCAAGCCTCCAAACACAATCAATTCTTTATTTTTCTCGGGTAGAGACTGAGCTATCCTGAAACCGCTCGATGGGCAATCAATAGTACGACCTTCAATTACTGGATTCCAGTGAACTCCTTGCCCGCCCCCGACAACTTTAGAAACATTGATTTTTTTTTATTTATCTCCTTTTAACTTTAGAAAAGAAGGGTTTTAGGTTGAGCAGAGCAAAGACGAAGTATATGGAGCTTAATTTTAGCAGTGCAAGAAGGACTGGTAATTTCATTATTAAGTTGGGTGATCAAGATATTTCTCGCAGTGAGTGCTTTAAATATCTTGGATCGATAGTTCAAAACGATGGAGGTGTAGATAAGATGTGATACATAAAATCCAAGCAGGTTGGTTGAAGCGGAGAGGCGCGCCGGAGATCTTATGTGATCGTAAAATACCATTAAAACTTAAAGGCAAGTTTTACCGTACTGCAATTAGACCAGCGATGCTCTGTAGTTCTAAGTGTTGGGCAATGAATTGTGTACATGAGCAAAAAATGGGAGTTGCGGAGATGAGAATGTTTAGGTGGATGTGTGGACACACGAGACTGGATAAAATTAGGAATGAATGTATCGGGGATAAGCCAGGAGTGGCGCCAATTGCAGAGAAGATGGTTCAGACATGTACAATGGAGACCATTAGAGGCACCCGTTAGACGTTGTGAGAGTTTAGTCACTAGGCATGTTAAACGAGGAGGGGTAGACCAATAAAGACTTGGAATGAAACTATAAGGAAAGACATGATGTACTTAGGCATTAGTGAGATTACGACTAAAGATAGGGCACAATGGCGACAAAGGATCCATATAGCTTGAGTGTTGTTCTAAGTGTTGGGCAGTGAATTGTGTACATTAGCAAAAAATGGGAGTTGCGGAGATGAGAATGTTTAGGTGGATGTGTGGACACACGAGACTGGATAAAATTAGGAATGAATGTATTAGGGATAAGCCAGGAGTGGCGCCAATTGCAGAGAAGATGGTTCGGACATGTACAATGGAGACCATTAGAGGCACCTGTTAGGCGTTGTAAGAGTTTAGTCACTAGGCATGTTAAGCGGGGGAGGGGTAAACCAATAAAGACTTGGAATGAAACTATAAGGAAAGACATGATATACTTAGGCATTAGTGAGATTATGACTAAAGATAGGGCATAATGGCGACAAAGGATCCATATAGCTTGAATGTTGTTATTGTTGTATCTCCTTTTAACTGCTTTCACTTCAAACCATCATTTTCACCATTGTTTTGGATCTATCAACGTTTCCTGCAACTGCTTTGGTCTTCGATTGTTCCACTTGAATAACCTTTTAGGGAATCTCTTGCGGCCCCCCTAGCTGCCTCACTTCTTGCATATTCCTCGAGTAGAGCATCTAGATCCACTACCGATTCTGAGTTCCCTTTCATCCAAGCAATTCTTTCAAATTAAACTCCAGCCTCATTTTCTCTCCTCCCTCTGATTCGGAACTTGACATTCTTGTTTAGTTTTGCAAAGAACAAGGAAAATAAATATGGAAGTAACCAACAAAGAACAATAACGTGGTTTAGCAAACGTTAGGGCTTTCTTTTATAATTGCTTTTCGACTCTTCAACTCATCATTCTCGTTTAGGTTTGCAAAGAACAAGGAAAACAAATATGGACGTAACCAACAGAGAACAAGAACGTGGTTTAACAAACGTTAGGGCTTTCTTTTATACTTGCTTTTCTACGCTTCAACTCCCTCTCTCTTTTCAAGGTTGTTTTTTCAAAAAATCCTCGAAAAGCGGGGATAGCTAATGGTGATGATTAGATTTGGTAAATTGATTTATCCAAATCCCTATCACATCATGACATCTCAAGAAGGATTACCTGAATTGCAACACTAACTCATCCAAATCTAAACGACATGTTGACCCATGATCGACCCATAACTTACTTTATTCATAGTCCACCTGACCTGTTGATTCCCTCCTTTGTCGGTTGCATACATGTCGTGTCCCTTGTCATGTTTCTTCCTGCGTGGCTCCTCGCTTCTCGACACGTGTCGATAGTTGAGGATTTGTCCTCAGGTCACTTCTAGCGATAGCAGCCTACCAGAATAATGTTCATAAGTTACCCTTGGAAAGGCATTCACCTCGGAAGCTTTACCTCCAGATAACACGTGTCTGACTTACCATCTTGCTACAAGGGATTATATCAATCATCTCGCATTCTCGCTAAAGCCACGTGCCGCTCATCAATGACATCTTCTTGAGAAAAACACAGAGTAAGTGGAGCTTGTCTTGTCTATGCTTATTCTTCTCGTCCTACTTAACCTCGAGGAGAAACATCATTAACATTTGTTGCTTTATGGAGACAAATCTCTGGTAACACCGACGAATCTCTCTTTTTCTCAGGGTTCCCCAATCCCTTCGCCAACTTGCAGGATCTTATCCTTACCCGATACATGAATGTCGACGTATTTCTCTACAACGTACGTAGCATAGTGGGATGTCAGACTCATGTCTGACACCATACTAACACGCTTTTTCTCTGCCATCGTTTGATAAGCTTAACGAAAAAATGGCTCTGACAACCCATACTCCAATATAGAATGACGAGTTCATTACTAAAAATCTTATTTGTTGCCACTTAACTTATAATTGTCTAATATAGATTGACTTGAGAACAATAGAGGCACTTCCGAATGCATTCAGAAATCAGGGGATCTTGGTATTTTAAGGAGGGAGAGCTCTTTTAAAGATCTTCCGGGTGTATGGTGGGACCTCCAGTGATCTCCGACCGCCTCCATTGCTCCAAGCCATCCTAAGTAGGGTCACACATGGCCATGGACATTTCGGAGTTCAATACCCCCTAAAAGGTGCGTTGAGCATGAATCGATGAGCTTGGTCTGAAATTTGTCCTCCACCATGGTTGATCAAAATGATTGTCCTCCAATTCCCAGTTCGGAAGTCGCCACAAAACTAGATTTGGTTAACTTGGAACAATCTTTTGATACCCTCTCTCAGACGGTCGACACATTGATAGAAATTTTATGTTCTTTCTCTCCTCTTGTTCCCTTACAATATCATTCCCCACCTCCACCTCCACCAACCTTCTCATCCACCTCCACATTATCACTCAACATCCACTTCCACCCCAGGAGGTCTTTATCAACCGGGTTTTTCTTCCACCACTCCCCGCGTCGCAGACTTTCTTCTTCCTACCCCTCATCTCGATAATGGTGATTCCGACGACGAGGAAGATCACAGATTCCTGGCCCTTTTTTCCACCAAAATTCAAATTTCCTTCCTCTCAGTGGATTTTCGGCAGCCTAAACTGCCTATGTACAATGGCAGTGAGGATCTATGTACCCACTTGAGGCGTTTCGAATCTACTCTTTCCACCAGGAACCTCTCGGGAAGTCTAATATGGCGGCTTCTTTTACTACTCTGGAGGGACCGGTGATAAACTCGTTTTTTGGTCTACCTTCTGACAGTATCACTAACTATGGCTATTTTAAGAGGCTTTTGGCCTCTAACTTTGCAAGTTTGAAATGGTTGAAGTGCGGGCCTGACCACCTTCTCGACTTGCGACTGGGCAATCGTGAATCTTTGTGTGATTATGTCACCCATTTTCAAAGAGCAAAGACCAGAGTACGATCGACCGATGATTATATTTTGTAAGTCGCCCTGTTGCGGGGGCTCCGAGATTGGATATTCAAGTACCAACTAAATGTCTTTCCTCCAATGACATTTTCCCAAGTTCTCAAGCTTTATAACCGACATGGATGCCGAGGAGAGCATGACAAACCCTTTATGCCGACACACTCCTCCTATGACTCCCTGCCCCCCGAGGCGAGAAGAAGACGTCGGCGATCCGGTCACCTCCAACATATGAATCGAGAAGGTCGAGAAGCTCCCCCAGCACTGAGGTAACCCATACCACCGGCGAACCTGTCCCTGCCACAGATCGTGGAAGTGATATGCCCCTCTAATTTCTTCAGACCACCTCGTCCAATGCCTGTCCTGCCTCGCCCTCGTAACAAAGCTTTTTTGTGAATATCATCCGGATACCACACTACTAATTAGTGTCGGTAGTTAAAAGAGTTTCTTCACATGTTCCAGGAAGGGAAGTTACAGAAGTTCTTGGTGAATCCCCCTTCTGCTAAAGGGAAGGAGGAACTGAGTGAGGAGGCTATGACTTTTGATCTCCCTTCCCAAGCTCAACATCGATATTGGAATCATCAATGGCGGTGTAAGTCTGGATGCTCGAAATCAGGTCAATGTCAAGACTCTATGGACGGGAGAAGTTGCTCTAGCCTCCTCTGTGTCTCAACCTATCCCAATGGGGACTATTACATTCTCTCAAGCGATCTGGTGATGGTTGGAGAGCCATTCCATGATGCTATCATCATTAATGTTGTCATTGTGAACACCAATGTTAGACATATCATGGTGGACACAGGGAGTGCTGTTAACATGCTTTTCCAAAAGGTTTGGAGCTTGGATCGTTGAAGGCATGCGACGTGCCTCTGATAAGCTTTGTAGGAGATTGAATGAAGGTATAAAGGTCCATATAGCTCCCAGTTACCATGGTGGGAACAACCAAGATGATTATCTTCATTGTTATTTACGGGCTTGATACGTACAATGCCATATTTGGTTGTCCTCTACTCCGTTGTGTCGCGACGGTGTTACGTGGAAGCTTTCAATACTATCAATGAAGTTCTAGCTGAAGAAGGAGAGGAAGAAGGTAGAAGAAGTTTCTTTGTGAATGAGGATGGAGTGTCACTCTATTTTAGAGCCACCACCCTCGTTCTTTGGATGTCATTCCACCCATCAAGGGATCTTTTGGTTCGACATTTACCAAAGTGGAGGGTCCTGACCCCCTGATTATGAGCATCCTTTTAACTTCACTGGTGTCTCTTATTGGTATCATGGTTAGACAAATTAGAAGCTGTAATGCATTATCAAGCATATATTGCATTGTATACCAATTTTCTTCAAAACTCCAAAACTCCAAAATGAGATCACACATAAATCTCCTCCTAAATTTCACGATTCCTCAACGCGTCACATTCAGTTGCATGCTATCCCAACCTTCATGTTTCTGATTTCTCCCATTCGTGCTGAATTCCCTTCTTAATTCGAATGCCTATTTTCAACAATCATGCTGGATTATCATAAGAATTTCCATATTCTCAACTCTTATTAAGTTAAAAAGAAGCCCTTTTCAATGAATAAAATATCCTAAGGTATCTTTATTGTAAGTTGGTATGGGCAGGAAATATTGCAATACACGGAAAGAGACAAACATGGCATACATCATGTCTATAGAGAAGGATAAAATTGGACTTAATTTATCCATTCATCAAGTCTATGAATATTAACTCATTTTTACTATGAAACTTTGGTAACATCAAACAGCCGAAGCATTTGTCTTCTAACGAGATCCAAAGGGCAGTGAAGCATTTGTCCTCTTAATTTACTGATAGCTGCCTTAATGCATTTAAACATTTTTGGGTCAATGGGTTCATCTACTAGTCTATTTGTCTTAATTTGGTTGTTTAAATTTTACCCTCATAACTTCTTTTTTAGTATAATTATGTGTGGTTGTGTGCTTGTGTTTGTGTATTTGTGCGTGTTTGTGTGTGTTGTATGTGTATGTGTGCTTGTGTTTGTGTATTTGTGTGTTGTATGTGTGCTTGTGTTAGTGTATGTTTTAAATATCAATTCCATCGACTGAATTCTAATATGCAGCCGAACAACGGAATTATTAATTTCAATTCCTGTGACAGATTTCTTGCATTTAGCCGGACAACAGAATTAGAATTGATTTCAATTCCAATTCCTGTGGGAATCGGAATTGGGTCAATTCTAATTCCTGCATCCCATTTTTTGCCAAATGAATGGAGCCCAAGGAAAATTGATATTGTTAATAATTACATTGCTGAATTTCAGCTGTCTGGCTTTTAAGTTCATGAAATCCTGTACTAGCTCAGGAGTCCTATCTTCTTAGGTTAATGATTGATTTTAAAACCCTTTTTGAGTTTTAAAAATGTTTGGAATAACCATACCAGGTATCATTTTAGCATTAGGAATATTGCTTACTGAAACTAGGTATTACCGCATAATCTTGAATTAACAATCCTGTACCAGCTCATGAGTCTCAGTCCTGTCTACTTGGGATTGATTTGGGAGTTTGAATTGTGTTTTTATTTTTCTTTAGGTGAAGAAGTTTGTTTGGACAGAGCGTGCAAGGCACTTAAGCATGTTTTTTCTTTATGAATCTTTACCATTTTTGTGATGATTCAACAAAGTACTTTTTTCATGAACCATTCAGGCTTATAAGGATTTCTCCCTTTGCAAACCGGCTCTCGTTTGATGCCCCACCATCGGTTCAAAGGCTGAGATGTTTGGCAAATTTTGAGGCCCTGCGGTTTTCAAATCCCATTGAAAGTTTGGCTGAAAAGCTCGTGTCACGAATGAAAGAAAGGAGCATAGATAATGGTGGAAAATATGTTGCAGTTCACCTCCGCTTTGAAGAGGTTTACTTCCATATGCAAAGAGCTTTCACCTAGATTGTATCAGGATAATTGTGTATGGAGGTATTAGTTGAATCACATTGTTAGTGTATTACTTTTTTATAGGATATGGTTGCTTTCTCGTGTTGTATATTTGATGGCGGGGAGGAAGAAAGGCAAGACATGATCACAGCAAGGGAAAGAGGTTGGAGAGGAAAGTTTACTAAACCTGGACGCGTTATTCGACCTGGTTTTATTAGAGTAAATGGAAAATGCCCTCTTACTCCTTTGGAGGTACGTTTTATTCATTGAGTATGATTTTTTTAAATCCACTCTATTTAGATATTGTTTTGCCAAAACTGCTTCTTTCACACATTCTTGCTCTTTGATGTGTTATTCAAAATGATTCTAGAAAGAGTGAAGTTCCACATACGGGCATCTTGCTGCTTTGAGAAGAACCGTGTCTTGAAAATTAATTATGTAAAAAAATAGTGGATAAACTGATATATTTCATTTCTCAAACCATGCGTTGAACATGCTTTTGACAAGTCTAATCTGCTGCTTGCTCCATATTAAAAATGTATTCAGCTTTTCTTTGGATGAGAAGTCAATTGGCATGTGACACATAAATGTTACGGCTAGAGTTTCTGCAAGAAACAAGTTCTTGTCTGTCTATGAGAAATAAAACTAGAAATCTAGATGTTTACAAGTGCACCAATTAGACTTGTAGATAAATGTATAGTTGAAGGATTATGTAGGAGAAATGTTAGACCCAAAGTAACATGGATGAATGTTGTTGAAGATGATTTGTATATTTTATATTTAGGTGACACTCTAAGTGAACAAATGTTCTACTAAAAAAAAGAAAAATAAGAATTCCTAAAGTTAACTCCAAATAGCTGGGATAAGATTATTGATGATGATGATGAGATCTAGATGTTTATATATCCTATACCAAATGAAACCTGCAAATCAAGGAGGTAATGCATGCATTTGCCTTAACCTATTAGAAGGGGCAGTCGCTCCCTCTTCCTTTACCTGTTCATCAATCACACACTTTAATTCACACTTATATTTTCTTATGGATTATGTTTATTGTAATTTACTTTAATAATATTTGAACACTCCAACAGGTTTGAAGTGCTCATCTTGTTTCTGATGTACTTAATGGATTACCTTTTTAGGCCTTTATGAAGATGTCAACCAATTGGTTTGTTATCACATAATTAGTTGAAATAACCTCATCCATAAGATCTCTCACACAAAGTGATAACCTACTATTTAAGTCTAGATAATTATTGTTTAAGCCCATACTTATTATGATACTCTCCCTTAGCAACAAAACATGAGTTGTGATATGATCTTGCTAGGGTTTGAGAGAAGAGAAGGGGGATCTAAGGGAAAGTAAGAGGAAGAAAGATGGTTAGGGTTTGAGAGGAGAAAGAGAGAGGAGAATACCTGAGATTAATATTGCATGCCATCAAAAGAGGGTCCCCGGGCCTATTAATACCCGGGGACAAGGGGGCTGGCCCCCCCCCCCCCCCCCCCCCCCCAGTAGGGGCTGAACCGGTGTGGTTCTGCCCCTATTCTTTATTTATTGCTGAGAGGGGTCTGAACCGGATGGTTCAGCCCCGTTGTCTTGTATTTCCTTGCGCCGTCTTGAATATTGTTGGCCTGCGAACTGTAACGGATGCGGAGGCATAACATTCCCTCCCCCATCAAGAGTCACCTTGTCCTCAAGGTGGAAATCTGGAAAGTGCTCCCGGAACTTCAAAAGATCGACCCAAGAGTTGTGTGTATCGGAGAGGTGTTTCCACTTGACGAGTACGTCGAGGCGGTACTCCGAGCCCCGCTTCTTTCACATGGTAAGTAAGATAGTTTCTGGTAACGGACGCAGTTCCCCGCTGCTAGTGGCCTCCGGAAGCACGGGGTCGGCCTGGACTGAGTCCCCAAGTTTTCTTTTCAGCACTGAGACGTGGAAAGTTGGGTGAATGCGCGACCCCTCTGGGAGTGCCAAGGTGTAAGCAACTGGACCCACTCGCCTGATGATTCAGAAGGGTCCATAGTAACGTGGAGCCAGTTTCTGATTGGCCCGCCAAGCGACCGATAGCTGCCTGTAGGGTTGGAGACAGAGGAAAACTTCGTCCCCCACTGCAAATTCCCGCTCCTTACGATGCTTATCCGCGTGGGCTTTCATGCGATCCTGTGCTGTCCGAAAATTGTCCCGCAAAAGGGTGAGCGTCTGGTCCCGCTCCTGAAGCGTCCGGCCTACTGCTGGAAGAGATGTACTGTCTGGCTCGTAGGAACTCAGCGTGGGCGGTGGGCGGCCGTAGACCACCTCAAAAGGGGTGAGCTTGCTCGCGGTATGGAACGATATGTTGTAGCAATATTCCGCCCAGTGTAACCACTGGGTCCAAGTCCGCGGCTCATCCATCACGAAGCATCTCAAGTAGGTCTCAACACCGCGATTGAGCACCTCTATCTGCCCGTCGGTCTGGGGATGGTTGGCCGTGCTCATGCGTAAAGTGGTGCCTTGCAGGCGAAATAACTCCTTCCAGAACTTGCTGATGAACACCGGGTCTCTGTCTGAGATGATGGCTCGAGGAATCCCGTGGAGACGCACTATCTCCCTGGCAAAAAGATCCGCTACGGACTCGCCTGTGTAAGGATGGCTCAAGGCCAAGAAGTGGCCGTACTTGGAGAGCTTGTCGACCACTACGAGAATCACCGATTTGCCCTGAGACCTGGGTAAGCCGTCGATGAAGTCCAAAGAGATGGTATCCCAAATCTGATGCGGAATCGCCAAGGGAGTGAGCAACCCGGCTGGGGACGTCGTCTCGTATTTCTGCCGTTGACAGATGTCACATTCCCTGACAAACTTCTGAACATCTCGCCGCATTCCCTTCCAGAACACATTCGCCCGGACCCGCTGTAGGGTCCGCAAGATACCGGCGTGGCCCCCGGTAGGAGAAGAATGGAACTCCTGTATCATGATGGTACGCCAAGGTGACGTGGCGGGAAGGACGAGCCGGCCCTGGTAGTACAACCGTGCTCCCTGTAGGTGATAGCCGGCCTCGGTGGGACGACCGTGCTGTAGTGCCTCGACAATGTCACGGAGAGCTGGATCCTGTTGTACTGCCACCTGAACCTCATCTAAGGAATCAATCATCGGTCCGGAAACATGGGCTAGGGAGCCCTCTGGCAAACGGGATAAGGCGTCTGCCACCACATTCTCCTTCCCCTGCTTGTAAACAATCTCGTAGTCATAGCCTAGCAGCTTTGTCAGCCACTTCTGCTGAGGGGAGAGGCCAGGCGCTGTTCCAAAAAATGCTTTAAGCTCTGGTGGTCCGTACGGACCTGAAAATGCCGCCCCAACAAATAAGGCCGCCACATAGCCACCGCATGAAGGATGGCGAGCATCTCCTTCTCATAAGTAGATAGCCCCAAAGTCCGGGGCGCTAAAGCTTTGCTGAAGTAAGCTATCGGCCGGCCCTCTTGCATCAATACCGCGCCGATTCCGACTCCTGAAGCGTCGGTCTCCACCACAAAATCTTTGGAAAAGTCCGGCAGAGCCAGCACCGGTGTTGTCGTCATGGCCCGTTTCAGAGCCTGGAATGCCGCCCCTGCTTCTGCCGTCCAGTCAAAGGCGTCCTTCTGCAACAGCTGGGTCAAGGGTCGGGCAATTTTCCCGTAGTCCTGCACGAACCGGCGATAGTAGCCAGTCAACCCGAGAAAGCCCCGTAGGGCCCGTATCGTCGTGGGCTGTGGCCAGGTCACCATGCTCTTGATCTTCCTTGGGTTCGCCTGAACACCTCGGGAGGACACCAGGTGGCCCAAGTACTCGACTTCCTCCTGCCCAGACGAGCATTTGGAGCGCTTGGCGTATAGCTGATGCTCCCTCAAAATGCTCAGGACATGGTGGACGTGCTCCAAATGATCTTCCCAATTCCTGCTATAGATCAGTATGTCATCAAAGAAAACTAGAACGTACCGACGGAGTAGTGACCGGAAGATCTCGTTCATCACTGCCTGGAAAGTAGATGGGGCGTTGGCCAGCCCAAACGGCATCACCAGGAACTCGTAGTGACCGTCGTGGGTGCGAAAGGCCGTCTTGTGGATGTCTTCCTCTTTCATCCGAATCTGATGGTATCCAGACCGGAGGTCCAGCTTGGTGAATACGCTAGCTCCGTGCAGCTCGTCCAGCAGCTCCTCAATCATCGGAATAGGAAATTTGTCTTTAATAGTAGAGTCATTCAGGCCCCGGTAATCCACACAAAAGCGCCACGATCCATCCTTCTTTTTCACAAGGATGATCGGTGAGGAGAAAGCACTAGTATTGGGACGGATGATGCCAGTGGATAACATCTCTCGTACACTGCGCTCGATCTCGGCCTTCTGAATATGCGGGTAGCGATAAGGTCGGATATTGGTCGGATCCGATCCGACCTTCAACTGGATCTGGTGATCACGGAACCGAGAGGGTGGCAAAGAGGACGGCTCCTGAAAAACTTCCTCAAATTGTGACAGCAACCCCTGTATCTGTTCTGGCTCGGCCACTGTGCCCGGTCCCAGGGCCTCGACCCCCAAAATCATTGCCATAGTTCTGCCCTCCTCCTCCATCCTTTGTAAGCTCCGAAGGGAAATTTCCTTGAGCGGCGGTGATCTAATGCCATGAAGGCAATGCTCTGTTCCCAAATGCGAAAACTCTAATGTCATCTTGTCCCAGTCCGTCGTGACCCTCTTGAGCTGGCGGAGCCACTGCACACCTAAAACCATATCAGACCCCCGAATCGGCAAGATGTAAACATCCGTCTGGCACACATAACCCTGAATCCGCAGCTCCACCCCTTTTAGGGCACCCTCACACCGCAGCTTGCTGCCGTCCGCGACCATGACCTGGAAGGAAGCCCCTCTGTCAACTGCATGCCCCGCCTTCAGTGCTGCTGCGGGGGTGATAAAATTGTGGGTGCTCCCACTATCGACCAAGATGGTCACCCGCTCGTGTCCCAGTTTCCCTGCAATGCGTAACGCGAGCGGTGCTGAACATCCCTCCATGGCTTGCAGGGAGATTCCAAACTCTGCCAGGTCTAATTCCTCCACCTCCTCACAACTGATGGGCTCTTCCACGTCATCCTCCTCTTGCAGCATAAAGACCTGCACCTTCTGACATCGATGTCCGGGGGTGTACTTCTCGTCGCAGTTGAAACATAGCCCCTTATCTTTCCTGGCCTGTAGCTCTGGCCAAGTCAACCGAGTCACAGTCGGTCGTCCTGCCGGTGGCGGGTCTCGCCGTCCGGCTCCTGGTGCTGCTGGTACTGCTGGAGCTGCCCGTGCTGTCCCCCGGTTTCGCTGGCGGTTGAACCGCTCCTCCTGTATCCGGGCCAGACTAATGACATGGCTCAAACTGGACGACATGTATGCGTGGACTTCGTCCCTCAGATGGTCCTTCAGTCCAGAGACGAAACAACTGAGAAGGGTCTTTTCTCCCCAGTTGACCCGATTTGCTAACCGCTCGAACTCAATGCGGTATTCCATGACGGTTCCCTTCTGCCTGAGCTTCTGCAAGGTCGCCTCCACATCCTCATACTCCAGGGGCCCGAACCGGGCCGTGAACCCTTCCACAAAATAATCCCATGGGGCGTAGCCCTGGTTGCGGACAAACCACTGCGCCCACTGGTATGCATCGTCCTCCAAGTGAAACGAGGCCAGCTGCACCCATTGATCCTTGGGAATCTCCTGGTAGGTAAAGAAAAGCTCGGCCTTTTGCACCCACTCCAAGGCGTCGCCGCCCCGGAATTTCGGAAAATTCATCCGAGTCCTCTTCGGTTGCATGTACGCCCGCTGATTAGCCCCTCCATTCCTCCCAAGATCCGGTTCGTGTCCTCCATGCCGGAATGGTTCCGCCATAAGATTTGGTCGCCCATAGTAACCGTGTTGATGCTCCATTGGAGGGCCCTCCTCTTCAAATACATGTCTTGGAGGGTTTTCCCGCCATGGTTCTCCTTGCCCCATCCGCATCGGGGCCCCAAGGGGTGGTGGCATGGGTAAAAGTCCGTTTCCAACTCCAATCGGACCTCCCATAGGTGGCGGCGGCCGGAAATTCTGCTCCGGGGCTCCAAATTGACGTCCAGCAACCCCTCCGGCGATCCCACCACCGGCGGCCACCTCTTCAGGGCCGGACCACCCCCCGGTGACCTGATGGTGGGGGGTGGAGGCCGGTCCGGCCGGCGGCCTGGCGGCAGCAGCGCCCGCCCATGCGCTGGGCGGAAACAGAGCCGCCGACCCTAGCGGGCTCGGGACGGCTGCTGGCGCTCCGTGGCTGCCCGTACGACCTGGCTCCGGGCCGGGGTAGGCATAGGGCATCACGCCAGGCCCCCCCGTGCCTCCTCCGTTGAATGGCGGTGCTGGATTTGAGGTTTCTCCCGTGCATTCACTGTTTCCGTTCGATTTCCCTCGGAGGGATTGCGTTAACAACGCCTTGAGTTCATCCAAGCGTCCTTCCATCCATTCTTCCAGATTTTTGGTGGTGGTCTTGACTTGTTCCTCAATGCCGGCCAAGGCGACGTAGTTCTCCTCGATGGCGGCGAGGCGAGCGATTTCGGCTTCGGTGCGTGTGGTAACCATGGCCGTAGGAGCGATGCTCTGATACCAATTGATATGATCTTGCTAGGGTTTGAGAGAAGAGAAGGGGGATCTAAGGGAAAGTAAGAGGAAGAAAGATGGTTAGGGTTTGAGAGGAGAAAGAGAGAGGAGAATACCTGAGATTAATATTGCATGCCATCAAAAGAGGTTCCCCGGGCCTATTAATACCCGGGGACAAGGGGGCTGACTAATGACATGGCTCAAACTGGACGACATGTATGCGTGGACTTCGTCCCTCAGATGGTCCTTCAGTCCAGAGACGAAACAACTGAGAAGGGTCTTTTCTCCCCAGTTGACCCGATTTGCTAACCGCTCGAACTCAATGCGGTATTCCATGACGGTTCCCTTCTGCCTGAGCTTCTGCAAGGTCGCCTCCACATCCTCATACTCCAGGGGCCCGAACCGGGCCGTGAACCCTTCCACAAAATAATCCCATGGGGCGTAGCCCTGGTTGCGGACAAACCACTGCGCCCACTGGTATGCATCGTCCTCCAAGTGAAACGAGGCCAGCTGCACCCATTGATCCTTGGGAATCTCCTGGTAGGTAAAGAAAAGCTCGGCCTTTTGCACCCACTCCAAGGCGTCGCCGCCCCGGAATTTCGGAAAATTCATCCGAGTCCTCTTCGGTTGCATGTACGCCCGCTGATTAGCCCCTCCATTCCTCCCAAGATCCGGTTCGTGTCCTCCATGCCGGAATGGTTCCGCCATAAGATTTGGTCGCCCATAGTAACCGTGTTGATGCTCCATTGGAGGGCCCTCCTCTTCAAATACATGTCTTGGAGGGTTTTCCCGCCATGGTTCTCCTTGCCCCATCCGCATCGGGGCCCCAAGGGGTGGTGGCATGGGTAAAAGTCCGTTTCCAACTCCAATCGGACCTCCCATAGGTGGCGGCGGCCGGAAATTCTGCTCCGGGGCTCCAAATTGACGTCCAGCAACCCCTCCGGCGATCCCACCACCGGCGGCCACCTCTTCAGGGCCGGACCACCCCCCGGTGACCTGATGGTGGGGGGTGGAGGCCGGTCCGGCCGGCGGCCTGGCGGCAGCAGCGCCCGCCCATGCGCTGGGCGGAAACAGAGCCGCCGACCCTAGCGGGCTCGGGACGGCTGCTGGCGCTCCGTGGCTGCCCGTCCGACCTGGCTCCGGGCCGGGGTAGGCATAGGGCATCACGCCAGGCCCCCCCGTGCCTCCTCCGTTGAATGGCGGTGCTGGATTTGAGGTTTCTCCCGTGCATTCACTGTTTCCGTTCGATTTCCCTCGGAGGGATTGCGTTAACAACGCCTTGAGTTCATCCAAGCGTCCTTCCATCCATTCTTCCAGATTTTTGGTGGTGGTCTTGACTTGTTCCTCAATGCCGGCCAAGGCGACGTAGTTCTCCTCGATGGCGGCGAGGCGAGCGATTTCGGCTTCGGTGCGTGTGGTAACCATGGCCGTAGGAGCGATGCTCTGATACCAATTGATATGATCTTGCTAGGGTTTGAGAGAAGAGAAGGGGGATCTAAGGGAAAGTAAGAGGAAGAAAGATGGTTAGGGTTTGAGAGGAGAAAGAGAGAGGAGAATACCTGAGATTAATATTGCATGCCATCAAAAGAGGTTCCCCGGGCCTATTAATACCCGGGGACAAGGGGGCTGGCCGCCCCCCCCCCCCCCCAGTAGGGGCTGAACCGGTGTGGTTCAGCCCCTATTCTCTATTTATTGCTGAGAGGGGGCTGAACCGGATGGTTCAGCCCCGTTGTCTTGTATTTCCTTGCTCCGTCTTGAATATTGTTGACCTGCGAACTGTAACGGATGCGGAGGCATAACAAGTTGTTCTATGGACACTTCTTCCTTGAGATTTCGATGAAAAATTGCGTTAGTTATGTCTAGTAGTCAATGGCTAGTGGACCAGTGGTTCATTGCAGTCGGAGATAGTCACACAAATAAATGTCATTTTAAGCATTTGAGAAAATGTTTCATCGTAATCCCCTCATAAGTTTGATTGTAGACTTTGTGAACCAATCAAGCCTCCACCCATGCAACAGATCCATCCTAATTTACCTTGATTTCATACACCCATCCACACCCAACATCTGATTTCTCTTTAGGTAAGTACCATTCCTTGCTTTTATCCAGTGTAAGATATGGCCCGATGAACCATTTTGGGAACTCTAATGGAAAGCAATAAGAAGACATGCTATTTGAAGGGAAAAGAAGCGTAAGGGATATATTTTGTAATATATTGTTAGGTGCATGATTGATGACCTTTGCAAAGTGCTATAAGTGATCAAGGGCGGGGGAGCTCGACAACAATGCTTCTTATGAATGCGGAACTGAGGGGGGAGAAAATCTTCAACACATTTATCGATTTTTGTTAGAGCATAACAAACCAACGACATTTTCATTATTTGGTTATTTCTATTTAATGCTTTCTTGATGTGATCCCTAAAAATATCTCAGTCACAACCTCACATTGAGCACAATACCACCCCAACATAGAAGGATCTAATATCCCATTATCATATTAGGTTTTTTCATGGTATGAGATCCACATTTCAAATTAAATCGCTCTCCCTGCCTTCTCCTCAAATGCCTTTGTGCATCTTTGATTGTGTGAGAGTTGTCAATTTGGGAAATCTGCGATGAGAGGATCAATCATGAGTTTCCCTTTTCTTCTAACTGCTACTAAAGCTTGCTTCCTTAATCTGTTTCCTGCTTGTTTGAGGCCTTCAGTTGTGCTTTAGCCACCTCTTCTTGAAATTTTTTTCTCTGTTTGTAGAAGCCATCACAAACCACCATAGAGGCTTCTTGTCTTCTCCTTTACCCTGAAGAATGCTCTTGTTGCTATCCATTTATTGCTATGTATGGGAAGAACTTCCTCCAACCCGCACTCAATTGGCTACAGACTTTGAAAAGTTTGCAATTTTCAATCCAAAGGATTAAATATATTCTCGAGCCTTATGAATGAATATCTCAACCTCGATCACTGAGAAAATTATTGGTAAGGAGAACGTCAAAACGAAAATTAGTAGACGTGGACTAGGAGTCACTTGAAGTTCGATTTCAAAAAACCAGAAGTGTTGAATTATGCCTGGTATAGGTAGAAGACAATACCTAAATTCCTCGATAAATCCTTAGTGTTCCACACACTACAGTTTATATCATGGATGCACTAACCCACTGAACATTACTAGTATTATTCATCTTCACTCTCTCATGCTTAACTTTCCGGCATTTTTCCCCCGAAAGACACCTCACTTAACCCTTAGATGAACATATTTGCATACCGATCCTTTACTAAATGAAAGAGGGACAATAGTTCCATCTTCATTTTTTTCTTTGATAGAGTTTCTTTCAACCTTAGTGTGCTTAATTCGATCATGTTGTATATGCTGATGATGACCTCATTACCACAGTGCAATTTGATAGTTTCAGCTATTAGAAACCTTAAATCTCTTATCATAATCCTCAAGAATAGACCTTCACAAATTCCTTGAGCTATAAATATAAATTCATCCTCTAAACTTGAACGAGCTACAACGTTTGTGTTACGGGCTGCGCGCCCGCATATCTAGCTATGATTATCTCCATTAAGTATATGCTATAATTATGTAGGGGGGCCTTGAGCATCAGGCCTAGTTATTAGGTGTTATTATTATCTTGTCTTTTTATATGTTGTAAGCCTATATAAAGGCATTTGGGCTGTTGTATCAAGGGAAAATGAAAAAGTTCTAGTTTTATTGTCCCCTTGAATGTGAGATCTTGGTGGATCTCTCCTCTATCTAGCAACCCCGCTTAGACAGACGCGGTTAGGGCTCCATTGTATCCTCCACCACCACCATCTCCGCCTCCGATCACTACTTCGGCCACCGCTCCGAGTAAGCCCATAACATCTTGGTATCAGAGCTCTCCTTCCTCGGAGTGAGACTTCCACTGCTCGACAATTCCACTCTCCTCACGATTTTAACAAGCCAAACGTCAACTTCCGCCATAGCAGCAACCGGTTCGGCTCCTCCCTCACATGCAGCCGTTCAAACCCACCGCACGACAGGCCCTCCATCAACTCCAGCACTAAACACCGAGCCCAACAGTTGCTGTCCTTCTTTGATGTCCAGCGTCTTCTCCTCCCAGAGCTCAACGCCGATCCTGGACGACTCCTCTTATGTCTTCCTCACCGTGACGCGAGTTCCCCCGCACGAATCATCGACGGTCTACGTTTCCCGTGTCTCCTGCCGTATGATTCCGCCCTTCTGCAAAGTCGATAGCCTGGTCGTGCTCGACGACATCCTTCCGCAGAGATCAATTCTTCCGTCTCCCACTCTGACGTCTCGAGCTCCACGCCACTGTTTCATCCGCTGCTTCCTCGGGCCTGTTTTTCTCGAGCCAACCACAACAACTTTATTTTAAATTTAAAACCCTCATGCAGTTCTATTTCCTTCTTGAGCCCCTCCCAGCACATTATTCTTCTTCTTATTATTTTTAAAAGCAGCCACGACTCTCCTACAAGTCCAACATCAATTTCATTTTTCACCCATCGGGTGTCTACTTATTCTGCTGCCTCCAACACAAGGGAGCACGAACGCTTGGAGCATAATTATTTGTCATCATTGGGGGTCGACGCAGCTCTCGAGGCAACTCCCAGCCAGCCTCTTCTAAGGAATCGAGTCGTCCAGTCACCCGCTCTTTCTCTCGTGCTATTTCAAGCCGCAATATGGGCGACACACAAGATTTCATGGCTGCTCTCCAAGGATTCATGACGTCCATAGAGGCCCGCCTTCGGGAAGCCGAAACACGTCATCGGGATGACATGGCCGCCATCACCATCAAGCTTAATGAACTGACCGCCGCCTTTCCCGTTGTTACTACCCACCTACGGATCATGCCAACAACATCCAGGCGCCACCACTTATCCGCCACGAGCCACCGACTTTCATCCGCCCGGAAGCAGCTATTTTACCTTGTACCTTCTTTCTTTTATTTCTCTTTCTTTTGACACTTTCTTTTGTTTCTCTTTCTTTGTTTTCCCCTGTACCTTCTTTCTTTTATTTTTGCTAATGCATCTTTCAAGGAAGCAGCTATTTTACCGCGCTATACCAGGTTGGACTTCCCAACCTACGACGCGAAAACCGATCCATTGGGTTGACTGTTAGGGTTTCAAAAATTTAGAGGGGGGAGGGAAAATGAGAGAGAGAGAGAGAGAGGAAATTCAGGAGGGGTAGAGAGAGAAACACTTCACCATAATACTCAAACATCCAAAATACACAAGTTTCCTGGTTTATATACGTGCCAGACAAATACAGACATAACAAGGACAATTAAGGAAATAACAAAAGCAATGCAGAAAAAAAAAACGCCTCCTTGGTACGGCGTTGGCTACGTCAGAACGGCTCGCCCGCTGCGCTCCCGACGTTGGTAAACTCGCTACACCGGAGGTTGCCTCTCGTCTCCCTCGTCGATCGCCGTAACAATTCCGCCGTCTGGGAAATTTGCCTTGTCTGCAAGTCTGGGAACTGGTGACGCAGGTCGGCGTGATCTACCCACGTCGCCTCCGAGGGTGGAAGCCCCTGCCATAACACCAAGACCTGCTCCACTGGCTGTGATGCACGCTGTATCGTGTGCGTCTGCGCGATGCGCTGTGGCTGGAATGCCGGAGGGGGGTCGTCAGGGTCCGACGGTGGAAGCATCTCCTCGACGGGATGATCACCAATCACCCGCTTGAGCTGTGATACATGGAACACTGGATGAATGCGACTCTCCGGAGGTAGGCGGAGGCGGTACGCCTGAGTGCCCACCCGAGCGACGATCTCAAAAGGCCCATAGAATTTGGCCGCCAACTTGGAGTGAACTTGCGGGGCCACCGTCACTTGGCGGTGTGGTCGGAGTTTAAGGAAGATAGTCCCCCTCGCTGAACTGGACGTCGCGACGATGGCGGTTGGCCGCGGCCACCATCCGATCTTGTGCTCGCTGGAGGTGCTGGCGTAGATGCTGAAGCATGGTATCACGGTCTCGGAGTAAGCTGTCCACCGCGGCGACCACACACTCGCCGGGGATGGTGTGGCTCAGAACTGGAGGAGGTCGTTTGTAGACTGCCTCGAAGGGTGTAGTGCCAGTGCTGGAGTGGAATGAGGTGTTGAAGGAGTATTCGGCCCAGGATAACCACTCGGCCCAAACCCGCGGGTGGTCGCACACGAAACAACGCAGATAAGTCTCAAGGCAGCGGTTCATGACCTCAGACTGGCCATCCGTCTGCGCGTGGTATGCTGTACTCATGCGGAGCTGTGTGCCTTGCATCCGGAAGAGCGCCGGCCAGAAGACACTGAGAAAAAGCGGGTCGCGGTTGCTGACAATGGAGCGAGGGAACCCATGTAGGCAGACTACTCCATCGATGAAGGCAGCGGCCGCCCGGGGGCCGTGAATGGGTGGCGGAGCGGGATGAAGTGAGTATACTTGGATAGACGGTCCACCACCACCAGGATGCAGTCCCAGGTCTTGGAGCGGGGTAGACGAGTAATAAATTCCATGAAAATATCTTCCCATACCTGTGTCGGAATGGGGAGGGGTTGGAGAAGGCCCCCTGGAAAAGTCGCCTCGTATTTGGCCCGCTAACATGGTAGGCAGGCTGCGACGAAGGCCTTGACCTTCTGGAACATTCCGGGCCAATACAAGGAGGCGGGGAGGCGGCGGTATGTCCTGAAAGAACCAGCGTGACCGCCATCCAGAGTAGCATGGAACTCGATGAGCAGACGTGGTATCAGCTGTGAAGAGGCGGGCAGTACGAGACGGTCTTGGTAGTAGAGGCGGTCGCCCACGAGGCGGTACGCTGGGCGGGCCGTAGGTTCTGCCTGGAGAGCTCTCACGATCGTCTGACACGCGGGATCGGCGACCACTTCCTGCTGAAGAATGCTGGAGTCCTCCCAATAGGGCCGTGAGATAGCCGTTAGGAGGGCCGTCGGCGGGTGGCGGGAGAGCGCATCAGCCGCTCGGTTGGACGCCCCGACCCGAAACTCAATGTCGAAGTTGTACCCGAGGAGTTTGGCTATCCAGATTTGCTTTGTCGGGGTGGCAATCTTCTGGTGGAGGAGATAACGCAGGCTATGGTGGTCCGTCTGGATGGTGAAGTGGCGCCCAGTAGGCGGCCGCCAATGCTGAATTGTGAGGACCAAGGCCATCAACTCAGACTCATAGGCGGAGCGGGGTTGAACGGTGGCCGCGAATGTCCGACTGAAATAGGCGATGGGCTGACCGACTTGCATCAACGCGGCACCAACTCCTGAGCCGCAAGCGTCGCATTCCACCACAAATGACTGCGAGATTTCTGGCATGGCCAGGACCGGGGCAGTGGTCAAGGCCCACTGGAGGGCCCGAAAAGCTTCCGCCGCGGAAGGTGTCCACTGGAAGGTGCCCGTCTCGGATTTCTTCAGCAAACTGGAGAGTGGCTTGTCCATCTTTCCGTAGTCCCGGATGAAACGACGATAGTATCCTGTGAGGCCCAAGAACCCTCTAATGTCGCGGAGGGAGCGAGGCATGGGCCACTGAAGCACGACCTGCACCTTTTCTTGGTCCATTGCCACACCGTTGGAGGAGATAGTGTGTCCCAAGTAGCTAACCTCCGTTTGACCGAAGACGCACTTCTTGGGATTCACACAGTTCTCTTGGAGTGTGGTGAGGGTGGCTCGAATGTGGTCCAAATGATCCTGCCATGATGAGCTGTAAACGAGAATATCATCGAAGAACACCAAGATATACCTGCGCAAGGCCGGTCGAAACAGGTCGTTCATGGTAGTCTGAAAGGTGGTGGGGGCGTTAGTTAGGCTAAAGGGCATGACTAGGAACTCATAATTAGGGGTGTGCGCGGTGCGGTTTGGTGCGGTTTTGGCCCATACCGCAACCGCACCGCAAGGATGCGGTTTTGGCCCGAGCAAAACCACACCACACCGAAATTACGCGGTGCGATTTCGGTTTGGTGCGGTGTTTTGCGGTGCGGTTGCGGTTTCGGTGTGATTTTTAGCATGCGATATACGTAAACATCAAAAAGCTAATGTGAGGTGAAATAAGATGTAAAATTTGGGCAAACACATAGTTACATGAGTTATATTATCACGAAAAAATGTATAATACATATATTTTTAAAATATAAATACTATAAACTCAACCACGAGCTAAAAATAGATCTTTAGATACTACAATTCTCATGATATGACTGTTTTAGTTGCATATGAAATGACACATCAATTGCAAATATAATGAATTTGAATGGTTTTAAGTCCTATATATGCACAACACCCATATAATTGTATCTTTATTTAAACTTCAATCATTGAAATATTAAGAGAATGCTAGTGAATACACATTTATGGTTAGATGAACAATTATGATACTATTTGCACTTAACAAAAGCTTACAAATCAGCAAATTTATCAATAAATTGATAGAGAATAACAAACTAAAGCAAGGAAACAACTATATGCACTAATATAATTAGTTAATTACTATTATTAATTAATAATTTATAAGTTATACTTTTATTTAGATGTACGTGATATGCCACATGTTCATGAAAATTGATAATATATAATTAGTCGGTGCGGTGCGGTTTTTGCGGTTTCAAGATCCGAAATTCGCACCGCACCGAACCGCACACGGTTTGTAAAAGTTCAAAATCGCACCGCACCGAAACTACGTAGTGCTGTTTAAAAATCGGTGCGGTTTGTGCGGTGTGGGCGATTTTTGCGGTTTGCGGTTTTTTATGCTCACCCCTACTCATAATGGCCATCATGTGTGTGGAATGCTGTCTTGGGAACGTCTTCCTCCCGCACCCATATCTGGTGGTAACCGGCCCGCAGATCCAGCTTCGAGAAGAACACCGCTCCCCGTAGCTCATCCAAGAGCTCCTAAATGACTGGAATTGGATACTTATCCGGTACGGTAGCCTTGTTGAGTTCCCGATAGTCGACACATAAATGCCAGCTGCCATCCTTTTTGCGAACCAGGAGGACGGGACTCGAGAAGGGGCTGGCGCTGGGACGGATGATGCCTGCTGAGAGCATGTCGCTAACCAAAGTCTCTATCTCGCCCTTTTAGGCGTATTCGTAACGGTATGGCAGAATTGAAATGGCGGACACCCCCTCGCACAGCGTAATGCGGTGATCCGTAGGTCTAGGCGGGGGAAAACGAGTCCCGTTGGCGAAAAGGTACGGAAAGCTGTCCAAAATGGCCTGAAGGGCCGAGGCGGGGGAGGGGACGGTCTCGGGCCGTCCCGCCACGTGCCATAAGGTGACCGCCCACTCAACATCGGTGGATTTCTGAAGTGAGCGAAGAGAGATGGGTCGGCGGAGTAAGGAGGCCTCGCCCTCCAGTAAACACGGTGCCCCCCACAGAGAAAGCGCATTGTCATGCGGTCCTAATTGACGCTGACGTCCCCAAGAGTCCGAAGCCAAGCCACGTCGAGAATAAGATCCACCTCGCCTAGAGGGAAGGCGTAAAAGTCGGCCCGGAAGGGGCTTTGGTCGAGCGTAAGAGAGCGACGAGCATAAGCCACCTGCCGCGCGCCGGCGACCGTCCCCGAAGCACACCGTGAAGCGGTCGACGGTCCGCACGGGAAGAGATAAGCGATCCACCAGGCACTGTGAAATAAAATTATGGCTGGCGCCACTATCAATCATGACCATGATGGATGTCCCGTGAAGCTATCCCAGAAGCGTCATCGTCTGAGGGCCCGAAAACCCGCCGACGGCAAAGAGCGGAAGGTCCAGGCGGTGAAATGTGGCTGCCGGGGAATCCTCGTCGGTGGGCTCGAGCTCCAGAGCCTCAAAGTCCGCAAGAGTCACCTCGGGTTCCTCCTCGCCGATGATGACCCAAAGGGTTTTCAGTGGTCAATCATGCGTGAGGGTATAGGGTTGCTTGCAGCGGAAGCACATACCCTTAGCATGCAAATCGCTGTATTTCTGGTTGGACGGCCAGGGGTGGGCCGGAGGCCGAGGGGGTTGAGGCGGAGGCGCAGCCCGTCCGGGTCCCGGAGGGGGTTCGGGCTGTGGCGGCCGATAGGGAGGAAGAGGCTGGGGTGGCTGTCGCGGCGCCGGTGCTGGAGGTGGTCGGCCTGTGTCCGGGGGGCGGGTCTGAAACTCCGCTTCGACCAAGCGGGCGAGATCCATGTCCTTCGTCATGGAGGGGGGTGGTGGGTGCGTATCCGGGTCCGAATGTGAGGCCGAAGCCCATGCATGAAGAAGCTGAGGTAGTGGTCCGGTGGCAGGCTGAGAACATGTGCGGCGAGGGAGCTGAACTCATCGATGTAGTCGTCAAGAGAGTCTGTCTGGCGAACTCCACAGAGCCGTTCGACGGCAGTGCCAGAATAACGCGTATCGTAACGACTGATGAGTGCTTGCTGTAGGGCCGACCATTGCAGGGCCGGGTTGGTTTGGCGGAGCCAACGAACCCAGTGGAGTGCGGAGCCCTCCATGCCAATCATGACCGTACTGACTTTTTGTTGCTCCGGTGTCTCCTGAATGTCGAAGAATTGTTCGGCGCAGGCGATCCAACCCAAGGGGTCAGTGCCGTTGAAGGAGGGCACCTCGAGAGAATGAGGACTGCCGGGGACAGTGTCGGGCGGGTAAACTGCAGCCGGGACAGTGTCCGGAGGAGCGCCAAGGAGAGACGACGATTCGACGGCTGAGGCGGCGGAAGTGGAGGGGTGGAAGGCCAGCAGGGAGTCGAGTTTGGAGTCCATGTGGAGGACTAGGGCCTGCAGGGAGGCAATCGAGGCGTCGTGGTCCTCCAAGCGGCGAAGCATGGCTGGATCGGTGGCCGGGAGGGACGGCGTGGTGTCCGGGTTGCCCATGGAGCGCAAACTAGGTGGCATGCATGCGGAGGAGAGGCTGACGGTGCCGAAGGATGACCCGACAGTGGCTGGAGTCGGCGTCGGTGCCCCGAGGGAGGCGACGAAGGGTGCTCGGGTGATTGCGGTAGCGTGCGAGACCTCGACGGAAACCGCGAGGGTGGTGGGTGCACGCGATCGGGAAACCGCGAGGGAGCACGCGATCGGGACGGAAACCACGAGGGAGCACGCGACCGGGATTGAGCGCTGGAGACGGAACTAGAGTCGGAACCTTAGGTCACTGGATCGGCTTCGGGCGGCGGAGACCGCGACCGGAAGAGGACAAGTCAGACCACTTTGTTAGGGTTTCGAAAATTTAGAGGAGGGGGAGGGAAAATGAAAGAGAGGAAATTCAGGAGAGGTAGAGAGAGAAACACTTCACCATACTACTAAAGCATCCAAAATACACAAATCTCCCGACTTGTATACGTGTCGCACAAATACGGACATAACAAGGGCAATTTTGGAAATAACAAGGGTAATTATGGAAATAACAAGGGCAATTATGGAAATAACAAAAGCAATGCAGAAAAGAAAACGCCTCCTTAGTACGACGTCGACTGCGTTGGAATGGCTCACCCGCCGCGCTCCCGACGTTAGTAAACTTGCCACACCGGAGGTTGCCCCTCGTCTCCCTCGTCGATCGCTGTAACAATGGCTCACCAAGTGTGAGCAATTCTTCGGCCACCAACAAACTCCGACAGCAGAACGAATGCATCTAGCATCCTTCCACATGCTCGACTCCGCTCTTTTGTGGGCTTCTCGACTCCTCACCGACCGACCGAATCTGATTTGGGACGACTTCAAGCGGCTCTGCAACTTGCGTTTCAGACCTCCTATCCGCAGCAATCCCTTCAGCTAACTCACATCTTTATGACAAACGGAATCCGTGGACGAGTACTTGGAACAAATTCAGCTTCTCTTGACGCATGCCACTCTTTCCCCAAATATACAGGCCGCCATTTTCACCGCCGGACTTCGCGACCACCTGCGGCCGGATGTCGAATTTGAGGCCCCTCACGACTTAGTGACTGCTATGAGTCTGGTCAGACTATGCGACCGTCGCCTTCAGCTGGCACAGGAGACCTACTTGCCCCCCGACATCAGCACTCAGCAGGGTCGTACTAAGGGCCGGGACGCACCTCCGATCCGCCGCTTATCTCAGACCGAGATGTTGGAACGACGCGCCCACGACTTGTGTTTTAACTGCGTTGAGCAGTACACTCGCGGGCACAGGTGCAAAAAGCTGCTCTACCTGCACTTCGAGGACTCTGACGAGGAGGGCATCATATGAAGCTTAAGGCAAGCTCTTTTTGAACGGAGGGAGCGATGCTACGGGCTGCTCGCCCGCGTATCTGGTTATGATCATCTCTATTAAGTATATGTTATAATTATGTAGGGGGTCCTCGAGCACCGGGCCTAATTATTAGGTGTTATTATTATCTTGTCTTTTTATATGTTGTAAGCCTATATAAAGGCATTTGGGGTGCTGTATCAAGGGAAAATGAAAAAGTTCTAGTTTTCTTGTCCCCTTGAATGTGAGATCTTGGCGGCTCTCTCCTCTATCGAGCATCCCGCTTAGGCAGCTGCGGTTAGGGCTCCATTGTATCCTCCACCACCACCATCTCCGCCTCCGATCACTACTCCGACCACCGCTCCGAGTAAGCCCATAACAATTTATTTTTTCTTCGCCAAGTCACAAGATTACCACCAATAAATAAATTGTTATAGGCTCACCATAACACGTCGATGGTGTCAACAGAGAGGTGACTGGAGTTGGAGATAATGGTGGAGTTGCAGAGATATTATGGAGCCGGAAATGCGACTGCCTATGCAGGGTGTGCTGGAGAGGAGAGCTACTACGATCTCTTGACTTGGGACAAAAGAATAGAGTTCAATTCATGCATGCCCTTTTACTATCCCTAAGGGCCTTTAAATAAGATTGGAGTTGCAAAGTACTCCAACTACCTCTTAATAAAGGACAATTTACAAGATAAAAACAATATTCAGTGATTAGACAATTAAAGACAATTAATAAAAACAACTTAATAACCAAACCCGAGGCCCATAACATCTGTGGACCCATAACATCCTACCCATTCTTCAAATCGAGCTTGTTCTTAAGCTCGGACGTGGTTCGGACGGGTGTTCATCTTGCTCTTTAATTTCCCACCAAAATAATTTCGTGTAGCGTGTCACTGTAGCGGAGGCTGCATTGAGAGGAGAGCCATGGTGGATGTAGCGGCTAGGTTCATGTGGGCGGAGGGTGGCAGGGAGTTGGAGCTGTAAAGACGCTTGCTGAGGGAAGACCGTAGGTAGTAATGACTGGAGAATAATTGGCGCATCAGGATGCATGTGTCTCGATGTCGACAGAAGTTGTGGCTGGGGAGAAGTGTGCTGGATGGAGATTGCATGTATCTAGTGTGGCGAAGGTGTTGTGTAACATCCCTGACCTACAAATAGAATAGAGCAGGGGTTCGGTCGGGCCCCCACGACATACAATATCCACATACTAAAAATGCTAATAATTGATACAAGAAAACACACTAACCATTTCAGAGCTAAAAACGAAGCGGAAATTTAAACAATACTAACCACAAAGTTCTGAATGTCTACAATATCTAGGAATGTAAAAGTACTAAAATAAAACTAGGCCTTATGGCCTTATATGACTTTCAAATAAAAGTACTCTAAAGAAAACAAAAACTCCACCGCCACAACACCTCTTGGGCTCCGGCCCACTAAGCTCCACTACGAGCTACTCCACTTGAAACCAGAAGCACACGAGTGGAAAACGAAGGTCAGCATGGGGCTGACCAACACAATGTAATGACCCCTCCCCCGGCCATTCTAGCAGACTCCGGGGCGAGTACATCGCTCTCCTCCAAGTATGCACGTAAAACACGTATAAAACTGTCTATGCATCACATAATCCATACAATGAACGCACGCGTCGTGGACACTCCAAAGTCGCACGACTTAAGTTCCAAAGACACAATCTAGAGTGCCCATGACGTGAGGCGTGAAATCGCCTCCCGTCCTCAATCGTAGCAACAGGAGGAACAAAATCTACAACTGTCCAAACATAAGTGACAGGGGACCGGTTTGGCCTGTGTCCTCGAACGTAGTGACGGGAGGTGGGTGCTCACCCTCCGTCCTTAGTCGTGTAATAGATGAACGTATCACCTATCCTAAAACATAGCGACGAGAAATGTAGCTTCACTTTCGGTCTTGAAACGTAGTGACGGGAGGTGTGAGTTCACCTCCGGTCCTTAAAACGGTAATTTCCCAACATAGTCCGACGCGGCTCTTAACATACACGAACAACGTGTCATAGCCTAAACAACTCGTAACCATACCATGAAGTGACGGGTAAATCACACGTCCTACGAAAGCCCCCAAAGATCGTCCTTCTAACGCCCCCAACGCTAGCCTACCTAGGAACGAGGCCTTCAAAGAAAACCCCCAAGTTCTCGCAACCGCTATGACGATCGATACACGATATTCCTGTTTGCGCAGCTAGGGCTAATCACAATGCACATCAACATAAACATCACTGATCCAGGCTTATCGCCACAGGCAGGCTTCACACAATATGCCTAAATTCAAATTCGCACGTCAGATTGCTAATGCAATTTCATGCCGGGGACGGTCACAATCGACCCGGTGGTTCGCAATGAGTCGAGGGAATCACACACCACCGCCAATTAGTGACGTGTGGCCCCGCTATGCAAATAAAAGCAGAAAAACTACGTCGGGGTCATAATCCCACGCCCTGGCAGAGTCTCCACTCTCTACCGCATAGCAGGAGAGGGACTCTACATGTAGTTCACAAAAAACATACGTCAGGGTCGCAATCACACGCCCTGGAGGAGTCCCCGCCCTCAACCGAGGGGACTCTCATTGCACGAAAATGGTCACATGCACAAAATAATGATCCTAAGACCGAGGAAAGAAGTCGTTACCCTTGTCGTGCGTCGCAGAGGCATTGAAACTTGCATGAACTTGATGGCGAGCAACTGTAACGGCTCCCACTCCACGTATCAAGCCTCCACAGGACGGCCCTAGCTTCAAAATCAAACTTCCGTGGTGATTCCCGACGAACCTAGCAACGACCTTCTCACTCCTCAAGCTTTCTAGTTTAACGGCCCAACTCGAGTCAACAAGGAGATCTCTTCACAACAAGAGTACCGACTGCAACAACCTTTGAGATTTCGGTCAGGAGATCGGTAATGGAGGTTGTCGGCAAAAGGGGTCGGCTTGCAGGCTAGGGAAAAACTCCCTCTAACCACCAGCCGCCAAAGAGAAGAGGAGCAGTGGGGATTTCGTCTCTCTCTCAACCAGTCGGCCGCCCAGGACCAAGAAGAAGATTAGCTCGACTCTCGCAAGGCAACGAAAACAACACCCTATCACACTGGAATTTCGGTCGACAAGAGCTTCTTGAAAAGGAGGAGCCTCCTCCTTCCAAAGTGACGACGCATCGACTGCAGGGGATTCACGTGAGCAGAGCGGGTTTCGTGAATTAGAGGGGATGGGGGTCGGGTATTGAGAGCCGAGGGAAAAAGGGTTTGGGGAGGGTTTTTATTTTAACCTAAACTCACTCCGCTAATTGCACACCATCATGCTATCCACACACCATCATGCTATCCACACATCGAAGGGCTATCCACACCCCCGAACATTTAAAACTGATTGAATTTAATTTCATGATTAAATCTTTTGGAGCATTAACGTTGGCTGAGGGTAGACTGCTGGGATGAGTATGTGGAGTCGGGGCAAGGGTACTTGGTGTTGGAGAACAGTCGAGGGCGATGGAGGAGCCTGCAAAATGGGAACCACTGTGATTGGTACTGATGGTTTCAACTGGTGAACACGCACCAAAAGGAATGACTCGAGATTGGAGGCTCAGTGCAGACTTAACGTCGTAATGATGAGAGAGACAAAGGGGCAACAAGAGTTACTGAATTGGAGTGTGACAAGGGTGACCATGGTGTCAGGCTTGAGCTTCTTGGTGTACACATCAACGACGGCTTAGGTTGCACATAAGTTCCATAAGCTTGCTCATTTGGGCAGAGAAATTCTCCATGTTGATGAAGGTACTCTTATAAAATAATTAATTAGTCAATAAATCAATTAATAAGTAAAAGGGTAGGGCGTTGGTGGCATTGGATTCAATGTGGAGAAATGGGAAAGTAGCTTTTGCACTGGGCTCGAACTAGGTGATGTGCGTCTGGAGTTAATTTCTGCGAGGTGACGAGAAGGGTCTCTACGCTTTGTTGATTGGGAAACATAGGTCTCAACGTCGATTAGGGCTTCACATCAGTGCTTGGCTTCAACAAGAAGTGTCGAGCCTCGCTAGTCTATGAATCTATCAGAATACTTGATCGTTGTCTTCATCGATTGAGCTGGAAGATGGGAACGACCCGATCGAGTTGTTCGGCTGAAGCGCATGGGTCGACATCTCCAGTGGCTTGTTTCCTCCGTCAAAGTATTTGCAGCCGCGCTTATTGTCTGGGCTCTGATCTATGTTGAAACTGGGGGAAGAGACTGTAGTGGGACTTATGAAGTGTGAACAGAGGAATGAGATGAAGTTTATGTCCTTTCTACTTGCCCATAGAACTTCTACACAAGGATAAGTAGAGGAGATGCATTCCCTCTAGCTGAGAGGAACATGTCGTGGGACGTGCGAGTGGTCGCTGATGTCGTGGACAATTTTTGGCTTCGATCACGCGTCGGCCGTGGGTGCTGTTGAGCATTGGGTGTGAGTGCGCGCTAAACGGAGACAATACACTGTGTTTGTTCCGGTGGTGGTGGTTGAGGAGGAAGAAAAAATAGGAATACATGATTTGGTGGGAAGTGTAATGTGGGGGAGTCGTTGGTTCTGATATCAAGTTGTTACGAGCTTATCATAGAACGTCGATGGCGTCGCCGGAGAGGTGAACGGAGGTGGAGATGTTGCTAGAGATGCAAAGATACCATGGAGCTGGAATTGCAGCTTGCCTAAGTAGGGTATGCTTGGAAGAGAGTGAGCTACCGTTATCTCATAACTTGAGACAAGAGAATAGACTTCAATTCATGCAAACCATTTCGGTAGCCCTAAATACCTTTAAATCTGAATACATGATTTTACTCTCTTAATGACTCCTACCATCCAATTTCATCCTAATAAATTACAATTTAAATGATAAAAGACAATATGTAAGGACTCGACAATAAGAGACAATTAATAAAAGCAATTTGATAACTAGGACCGAGGCCATAACATTTGTAGGTCTATAACATAAATATTATCCAGTGATCGAGTGTTAATCTGTGGCAGAACCAACCAATGTGCATCCACCTTTCATTGCAGGCTTATATGAATAAACCATACCTGGATCTTTTGTTGTGAAACCAACTGAAATACTCATGATTTCTTTAATATGCTGATCATTCTATTTGAATCTTTTGTTGTGAAACCAACTGAAGTATTCATGAAGACCTCCTTTTTCCAAATCACCACGGAGAAACACATTTTACATACAGCTGTTGTAATTCCCAACCAAGAAGAGCTGCATAGAGAGCAACACACGAATGATATTCATCTTTACCATCAGTACAAGTCTCACAATTGTCTACCCTTTCAATCTGAGTGTACATTTGCACAACTAATTTTGCTCTGAACCACTTAATAACCCCTTCAAGTTTTTTCTTGACTGTAAAGTCCCATTTGCCGGTAGGGTAATAATGAAGCCCTAACTTTTTTTTGGGGTGGCTTGACCTCGCAAAGTACCACCAAAATCAGATTTCTTTTGAGCAGCGAAACATTCTATGGTGACGAGCGTTGATGTAAGCATGTGGTCTTTGAAGCAAATCAGCCATGCAACCTTTGTTGTCTTTTGGCAAACTAGGCATGGGAAAACATATTTTGTATGATTTACAGCAAAAGTGCAGGGTTTGTTGACTTTTTGCACGTGACCTCTCCCCTTTTTCTCTTTTTAATTCCTACAACAATTTTTTGTCTAGCTTATTAATTTCCTTAACTTTTTTTGCAAGCCTATTTATTTTTCTTGACTTTTTTCATGTGATCCGTAGGTATGTAATTTGTTTTAGCTTTCCCACTTTGTAATATAGCTTGTGTTCTTAAAAAAATTAGCCTATGTATATATGGGTTGTAACCCTTAGAAAGGAAGGGATTACTTCTGCCTCCACGGAGAGCCCAAGCTTCACAATGACGGACTTTGAACCACAATTTCTCTCAATACATTTATAATAAAAAAATCTGACCTTATGAGGCTTCTTGGGTTGTTCCGGATGCTGGACTTAAGCAATGGTAAGCATTGCTTCTAAAGTTTGAGAATCCACCTGTTTGTCGCTTGCGGCATGGACTTCAACTATAGCTTTCCTATCCTCTTGTTTTTGAGCCCACAATACCCTTGCTTTCTTTTTTACCGAGCTCTATCTGATGCTTTATAAAGTGGGTGTCAAAAATCGATCTTTGACGAAGACCCATGCCCCCTTAATGCCATAAGCATCTATAACCCTAATCCTGTGAGAGCTCATTTGAAAATTTTCCCAGATACAACTTTGGTAAACATATCCGTCATTTGAGTGCCATATGGAACAAATAAAGTAGTGATCATTTTATTTTAATTTTTTCCTCACAAAATGTCAACCAATCTCTATATGTTTGGTTCGTTTGTGCAAAAATGAAATAAAGGCTTTGAGTTACTGGATGTCTACTTGCACATAAAAATTCAATTCTTCCAAGGTTAATTTGATCCATATCAACTCATATTAAAATCATGATCTTATGTTCTAACAAGCAACCACATTTTGCTTTTTACTCTATGAAACTAAAGTATCTTCAACTGAGATAGGATATCCATTAGTAGATCTTCTGCTAGATGTACTCCTGGTCGGCCTTTCTCTGACAGTTTTTCCATGAATGAACTGGATGCTCTGCGCCGTCTTCTACGCACTCAGGGTCTCTCTTCCACTGCTTCCTTCGCAAACGCCAATACTCCGACTGCCCAATCTGCCTCAGCTACCCCTTCTAAGTGGATCATCGTCACTGGCGCGACTGATCACATGATCGGTGATGTAGGGTAGGCTACGTGGGTGCGTGACTAACATGCAATCCTAGGTGAAGTGTCGGAGAAACAACTCGACAACCCTAAATTACTGTGTGTAAGATGCAAGATTCGACGACGAAATCAAATTAAGCAATAAATAATTAAATCGCGCTGAGATAATTGAAGCAATGCAAAGTTATTTCATTAGGCGAACAAGCTTTGGTTATCCTCCGCGTGGAGGGTCAAAGCAAGAACATGTGGCAAATGGTTCCTGCAAATCACAATATATCTAGAACAAAATTCTACGATGTTATTTATCCAAACAAATATGAAATCACAATACCATATATTAATTACGAGAACAAAGATCCATACAACAATAACAATACTCACGAAGGGTGTAGCCGCAGACGTCGTAGATCCGGCGGTAGGAGGTATAGGTATGTTGTCCGGAGGTGGAGGTAATCCAGTGGCTGGAATCAGTCCACTATTGCCGGGGGAATGTTGGAGTTAGGGTTGAAAAAAAGAGGTATTGTGATGGGGTTTCTGGAGGACTAAAGGGGAGGGTTAAGCTACTGGATAATTGATCCAGGGAGGAGAAAGTGGGGGATTAGAGGGGCTTTGGTTCTTAGGTTGCTGGAAAAAGCTTACGTTATTGGGAAAAGGCACGACAACCCAACAACAGGATATCGGTCAGCTGGATGGGGCTACTGGGCTTAGACGGGATTGCTGGGAGGGAAAATGGTTTGGCAAGTGTGGGATTAGTGGGGAATAAGGAATTCAGGAAGATGGGGTCTCTGGAAACAGAGGGGGTTTAATCTCTTGGATCAGATGTAATCATTGATACAGTACAATCACTGTATTTCTGAATACAAAGGAGTAGCGGGATTCAATGGCTGGGGAGAAAAGCGCTTGAAGCTGGAACAAATTTTCAAGATGGAGTTTCACGGTGAAGCTAGGCGGAACTGAATAAAAATGTCAGATTTTAGGGCTGATAGGAGGTGCAGCTGTGGCTTTAGAGAGGGGAAAACTATGGCTAAGGATGGGGATACCAAAGGGATGAAGAAAAATACCTAGGAGTCGTCACCTAGGGCCTCACGCTAGTCGGCACCGTGAGAGGATCACCGGATTTCGGGATTTCTATTCTCCAAAATCCGCAATAGCCTCCAAGCAGCCCCCATACCTCTTATTTATAATAAAACATAATTAGGACATCCCGACATCAACGACTATGATTGCCCGGGGATGCGGAGGGCTCGATTACACTAAATAAAACTGAAATGCAACAATATAATATGTGAAAATGTAGGTAAATGACGAGCCAGACGCATCCGTGGAGTCGGATCATCAATCCGGAAACGTCATATATGGTAGGTAGCCAATCGGCCCCGAACGGGCCCAAAACACATCCTTCGCCGCGGGTCCGCGTCTCCATTCCTCATCATTCTCCCCGACTTGAAAGAATTCATCTCCTGATGTAGAGATCAGAATTTTCTCGGTGTATGCCAGGCAAGACTCGAAGAGGCCCACCAGAGGTCGTCCAAGTATCGTCGATGGTAAAGTATCCTCTGTCTGCCTGACTGGCGCGACTATGCATGCATAAGCCACGATATATATAATGCTCTCAATTATCCACTGGTGTGTTGGATGTCCCGGTGCGATCACTAGTGCAGACAGTGAAGCCATAGGCGACCGACCCAAAGGCAGGTGGTGCTCAGAAGTGGACTAGGTGCATGACTGAGGATGTGGAGGTGTAAGCTCTAAAGGATGTAGGGGTGTAGGCTCAAAAGGATCTCCACGAAATGAGTCCACATGCTCGTGAGGCTTGTAGTACGACGTTAAGTCCTCAACATTAAATATGGGACAGATACTCATGCCCGTCAGGATATCAAGATCATAAATATTTGCTCCGATCCGTCTCATGATTGTGTAGGGATTCATTTGCCTAACACTCGAGCTTTTAGCAGGCCTCCCACGGAGCCTCACAACGCGGATTGTCACCATCACCTGCTCGCTTTCATGAAATACCTGCTCTTGTCAACGAACATCCGCATGTGATTTATAAGATTTATTACCATTATTGATTCTTCGTCGGACCGACTCATGACACACATGTAAACGATGAACAATCAATTCAACAGACACATACAAATGATGAAGAAACGACTCAACAGACTCATGCCAATGATGCAAATGAAACACGACAGACACAAAATGCTCTCTATGGGGGCAGTCTGACAATGACCTGGAAATCTATAAAATGAGGTGGCCTATCAGGAGGTTCTCTCGGTGGAGTGTAGAAAAATTCATCCAGTGTGCGACGAGTGTACAAGTGACCGTGTGAGAGATCAACACTCAAAGAGGAGCTCATAAGTTGCCAAATGTCTTTTGGGGATTGTGACGCATCAACGGGCTCATCGGGAGGTACATATGAAAATTCATCGTGGATGCGACGATCACCTGAGTGGATACTAGAAATACCGACGATAGGATGTGACTCAAGAGTGTGGCGAGTGCCCCTGGGAAGAAAGAACTCAACTGGTGGGTCAGCAAACGGTGTTTCCCAAAATTCATCAAGGGTGTGATGTGTCATAAGGTAGACTCTCGAAATAACGGGAGTATGCTCAAGTGTACTTAAGGAAAACTCTACATACTTGATGCTCCACTCAAGATCCATTCTCTGGGGCATGATCAAAGGCAATAATGGGAGAGACGTCAATAAATCGATGCTCATAAATGAGTGGTTCACCTGAATCTCATCCTCACCAGGACGCGGTGGTTCATCAGGAGGCTCAACGGGGGGCTCGTCATAGAACCCGTCAACAGGGTCAAGACCCTCCAGATGAGTACCAACGTAAGGGGTAATGCCCTCATAAATGTGTGAGATAGCCACTACGAGATCAACCCCAGGCTCTGGGCTCTCGGTCGTGATGTGACTCAGAGCAATGACAAGGGGAGAGGGACATAACCTACTCTCAAGAATGAGTCTGTAGGTGCGGTGTCAAGAAATGAGTCTATGGTAGTGCATGACTGAAGAAGAGGTGTAGGTGAGGGACATGACACTATAGAATCAATAGGTCGCTCAGACTCACTCTCAGTCGGGGTCACCAGAGAAGAGTCGGAAACAAAAGATAGATCACTCACCTGACTAAGCACCTCACTGGGGTGAGAGAAATCCGTATCAAGTATCATTTCTGTCGTGTCTGACAGGACAATGGTAGGCATTGTGGTGACCTCGGTATGTGAGGGACTCGTACTGCGGAGGTCAGGTATGAATCCAATCGACCAGCTCTTGCGGATCTCAAGGACTATTCATGATGAAGGGAGAGCTGATATGTCTGCTCAAGGGACTTCGAGCTGTGATAAGCTAACTCAGTACGTATGTCAGATTGAAGTCCAGACCGAAATCGGGAAGTGGTCATAACGGACTCCTCTCAGATATCACTCCTCACAACTAACTCATCAAAACGATCCCTGTACTCAGCGACAGACATGGATCCTTGCTCAAGGGAAAATAATTGCTCGAGCAAGCGACTCCAATACGATGGAGACAAATACCTCTGCCACAACATACACTTCATATCCACCCAACTAGTGATGCGATGAAGACGATCTCGCTCGCGGGTCTTCTCAATGCTAGACCAATACGCTGTCGCCTGATCTAGAAGCCTAAGTTTCGCAAACTTGATGCGCCGCTCACCGAATAACTCAAAATGATCGAGATAATACTCCATATGCACGAGCCAATAACTGAAAGACTCGGGACTCGATGAGCCGTCAAAAGAAGGGTCATCAGTACGAAAATGCTACTCGAAATCTCTCTCATAATCATCTCTCAGGTAATTGAGTCGCGTTGAAGGATCAACACGACCTACTCGCTTGCAGGAATATGAACGACGACACTCATCATACTGATCGTCTCTAGCATAGTGGGATCGTGTCGGCGGATCAACACGATCTCTGGAAGTGGTGTGCTGCGATCGAGAATAATCATCGTAGTAACGTGAGGATCTCTCAGAAGGGGCTCTATGAGATCGGGTGTAAATAGAATCGGGATCCCCAAATAGATAAGAGGGATGACAAAGATAACTAGTCATAGATAAACCTAAAGACTATATGACCTACCACTACGTATATAAATGTGACCCAAACCTTGGGCTCTGATACCAACTGATGTAGGGTAGGCTACGTGGGTGCGCGACTTACATGCAATCCTCGGTGAAGTGTTGGGGAAACAACTCGACAACCCTAAACTACTGTATGTAAGATGCAAGATCCGACGACGAAATCAAATTAAGCAATAAATAGTTAAACCACGCTTAGATAATTGAAGCAATGCAAAGTAATTTCATTAGGCGAACAAGCTTTGGTTATCCTCCGCGTGGAGGGCCAAAGTAAGAACATGTGGCAAATGGTTCCTGCAAATCACAATATATCTAAAACAAAATTCTAAAATGGTATATATCCAAACAAATATGAAATCACAATACCATATATTATTTACGAGAACAAAGATCCATACAACAATAACAATACTCACGAAGGGTGTAGCCGTAGACGTCGTAGATCCGGCAGTAGGAGGCGTAAGTATGTTGTCCGAAGGTGGAGTTTCTGGAGGACAAAAAGAGGTGTTGTGATGGAGTTTCTGGAGGACAAAAAGGGGAGGGTTGGGCTACTGGATAATTGATCCAGTGAGGAGAAAGTGGGGGATTAGAGGGGCTTTGGTTCTTAGGTTGCTGGAAAAAGCTTACGGTATTGGGAAAAGGCACGTCAACAGCCCAGCAGCAGGATATCGGTCAGCTGGATGGGGCTACAGGGCTTAGACGGGATTGCTGGGAGGGAAAATGGTTTGGCAAGTAGGGGATTAGTGGGGAATAAGGAATTCAGGAAAGCGCTTAAAGCTGGAACAGATTTTCAAGATGGAGTTTCACGGTGAAGCTAGGCGGAACTGAATACAAATGTCAGATTTTAGGGCTGAGGTGCAGCTGTGGCTTTAGAGAGGGGAAAACGATGGCTAAGGATGGAGGATACCAAAGTGATGAAGAAAAATACCTAGGAGTCGTCACCTAAGGTCTCACGGAGTCGGCACCGTGAGAGGATTGCCGGATTTCGGGATTTCTATTATCCAAAATCTGCAATAGCCTCCAACCAGCCCCCATACCTCTTATTTATAATAAAACATAATTATAGCACCCCGACATCAACGACTATGATTGGCCGGGGATGCGGAGGGCCCGATTACACTAAATAAAACTGAAATGCAACAATATAATATATGAAAATGTAGGTAAACGACGTGCCAGACGCATCCGTGGAGTCTGATCATTGATCCGGAAACGTCATATATGGTAGGTAGCCAATCGGCCCCGAACGGGCCCAAAACTCATCCTTCGCTGCGGGTCCGCGTCTCCATTCCTCATGAACCGGGGCCTTTTCAGGTTTTACCTCTTACACCCTCCTCTCGGAGCGTGATAAAATCATCACCGCCAATGATTCTCTCCTTTATTGTTGGCAAGAGAACCATCTTATGTTTCTCCACTATGTCCCTCACATTAATTTTACATCGCAATTTACTATCTATTAATCGCTTGAGCACATACGTAAACTTTCATTAACTTTCTTACTTGATGGTTTTGTTTTTCAGAATCTGACAACGAAGCAGTGTATTGGCAGTTGTAAGAACTGCAAGGGGCTTTACATCTTAGACCATCTACCTTCTCAAGCTCTCTCCAGTACTCATCCCTCTATCGCGGATATGCGACGATGGAAACGTCTTGGACACCTTTCCTCAAGCTATCTTTTCAAAATGTTTCCAATGTTTTCTAGCTCTATAAAAACTTTTGTTTGTGATGTTTGCGAACTTTCTAACCATGTACGTCATAGTCCGACTCATTTATCTTCTCGTAGTGTGGTTCCTTTTTTTATTATTCATACTGATGTACGTGGACTTTCTCCTGTAACCTCCCTCTCCGGTCACTACTGGTTTGTGACATTTATTGATTGTTTTCTCGCTCTACTTGGGTGTACTTATTAAAAGGGAAAATTGATGTTTTTGATTGCTTTAAACTTTTCACAAAATGGTGGTTACTCAATTTGACAGTACTATTCTGGAACTCCGTTGTGACAATAGGGGAGAGTAGGAAAACCATGGTGTCTTTGTTACATATTTTGTTGATCATGGCATACTTCATCAAGCCACGTGCATCCATACCTCCACCCAAACTGGTGTTGTAGAACGCAAGAACAAACATCTTCTCAAATTCATACGGTGCCTTCTGATTTCAATGAATTTCTTGAAATCCTATTGGGGAAAAGGCGTCTTCACTGCAGCTTCCCTCATTAACCGCATTTCCTCCAGTACCTTGCAAGCAATGGCGGATCCAGGAATTTTGAAATGGGGGTGCACAAATAATTTTTTTAAAATGACATAATATAGAAAATGAAAAATGATTGACATTATAAAGTCATACACAATTACATATAAATGTCTTAATTGAAAATTACCAAATACACGAAAAAATTTACAATTGTCCACGACGAGTTTTCATTTTTTGAAAATGATCGATCACATCATCATCGCAAACTTTCAGAAATGCGTTTCTTTCAATGAAGGTAACCAGACAATCATTCAATATTTGATCTCCCAAACTATTGCGCAATCTGTTTTTGACATAATTCATGCCCGAGAATACCCTTTCGACACTTGCAGTAGCTACAGGAAGAATCAATACGAACTTCAATAGCTTGTAGATTTGTTGATAAGCAATATGCTTCCCAGTTTCAACAAGCTTCATAGAGAGATGACCAATGTCCTTCAAGTCAGAAAACCTTTCATCGCTTCTCATATCCACAATGAAATTGTCAAGCTGAAAGTCAAAATTAAATAACTCCAAACTTGAAAAGTCATTAGAATATTAGAATAAAACTCTGCAAGTCTGAGCATCTTTTGCTTGTCAAAACAACCAAAAGAGTTAATGGGATTCAAGCAAGCCATACAATGGAGCAACTCCATACCTCATCAAATCTATTATTAAGCTCATGTAATTGTAAATCGACGACTTTTAAGAATATTGACACCCGATAATGATGCAAATATGTGTAGTCTTCAACAAATCATCTTGATCTTCCTCGCGGAATATACAAATCATCCATTTTAGGAATATGAATGCCATATTTACCACAAAAAAGTAAGACCTTATTGAACAGAGTGTCCCATCCATCATCTCACAATTTTGCAACTGTTGTTTTGTCAAACTAACAAATGACATAGCATTAATAATATCTTGATCTTTTCTTTGCAAAGCAAGATTTAATTCATGTGTGTAGCCAAATATAGTTGTCATCACATGAATCATCAAAACAAAGTCAAATGATTCTAATGCAAACAGCACACCCCGTGCCTTCAGCCGATCATTTGCTTTACTCTTCCCAATCTTCAAAAGTGTAGCAACCATATCAGGATATAAAGAAATAATATGCATTAATGTTTTGTGATGTGAGCCCCAACGAGTATCCCCTGGTCGACCCAAAGAAAGTTCCTGATTTAAACCTGATCCAGTTTTTAGTTCACCATCTTCTAGTGCCTGAGCAACCTTCTGAACTTGACTTTCTCTAAGCATCTCATTTCGTTTACGAGAAACTCCAATCACATTTAATATCGTCGATATTGCTTCAAAAAACCATTGGCAGTCATCATTTATTTTAGCAACTGCAACTAAAGTTAATTGAAACTGATGAGCAAAACAATGAATGTAGTAAGTTGATGGGTTTTCCCTCAAAATTAGACTTGTAAGTCCATTTATCTCACCACTCATATTACTAGCACCGTCGTATCCTTGCCCACGAATTTTAGACAAATTCAAGGAATGCTCTATTAACAATGATTCAATTGCAGGTTGCAGCTTTAAGAGATAAGGCAGTAGTATCACGCACATACACAATACCGAGAAAACGCTCTATTAGTCTTCCTTTTCCATCAACATAACGCAAACAAAGTGCCAGTTGTTCTCTGTGTGACACATCACTAGATTCATCAGCTAGGATTGAAAAGTAGTCATCTCCGAGCTCTTGCATTATAATATTTGTAGTTTCTTTGGCACAATCATAAATTATATCTTTCTGAATTGAAGGGGAAGTTAATTGATTATTTCCAGGGGCATTCTTCAACACATATTTACCAACTTCTTCATCAATATCCGCAAGCCACTGCAAAAGTTCCAGAAAATTACCCCTATTAATTGAATGGTGACTCTCATCATGCCCACGTAGGGACAATCCTTGTCGCAAGAGAAATCTCAAGCATTTAAGAGAAGCTTGCAACCGTACTTTATTTTCAAACTTAGTCTTATCTGATTGTTTATCAAGAGCAACAATGATAGACTTCTGGGGTTTTTTTAAAGCTTCAAATTTCTGCAGTGCTAGTTGATGAGAACTATTAATCTTACCAACATGTTTTGTAAATCCGTCAGGTTTTTGCCAAGATCTAAATCCTCCCCCACTGACAAAAGCATCCCCCCCCCCAGCAGCATTAGTTGCGGTATCATTCTTGAACAGATAACATACAGAACAAAAAGCAGCATCTTTTTCAACACTATATTCCAGCCAATCAAACATATGAAACCATGTGACTACAAACCTACGATCCCGATCTCCCATCTTTCTTTGAGGAAATGAATGCAATTTTGGTTGGCATGAACCTCTTAGTATATAAGCTTTTCTGACTACATCTTGCTCATTTAAAGGATAGGCCGATATACTTTTTCTCTTCCCTGGATCATGTGGAAGCATCTCCACATCATATACAAACCCCATTACAATGTCTTGAATTTGAGGTGATGGCAAATGCGACACATTCTCACTATTTTCGGAAGTACTAAGAGACAACTCTTCATTTTCACTGTCTTGATTTGGAGGTTTGTATGTTGAAGAAGACTCTTGAGATTTTAATTTCTTTTGAAACATAGAGGAGATGAGAATAGGTTTCTTTTTTTGACTCTCCATATCCCGATTTTCTTCAATTCTATATCAATGTCGAAAATAACAAAATATCACACGAGTGTCACAACATTTGCATCAATTCTATACATTTGCAATTTGCAAAAAGAAAAGTAATTGCAGATCTATCTACTCCGCTTGACCCTCTACCGGTCAATACTACGGAGTATCCTTACAATCATTCATCACAGAAACTACGCGTTTTGCTTAGCCACTACTTGACTAATACCTCAAAACACCCTTAAAAATTAAAATATATGAATATAAATGGAGATAGAGAAGAAGAGAGCAAAACCTAAGCCACAATTTGTAGCCGGAGTAGAAAGTCCGTCTTCTTCTTCGCCTCTTCGGTCTGCTGTGAGCAGTGATCAACCAAACTACCAAAAGAATGCAAGATCAAGAAGACAAGAACGAATCAGAACCAGAACCATTGAAAGATATATTGAAATAAAAATGGAAGAAGCATTAAGATGAGAGCCGAACCAGAACGAATCACGAGTGCGCGATTGCCGAACCATTGAACAAGATCCAGAACGATTTGCGGGCTGGATGCGAAACGCCGCTCGATTGCGGGGAATCGGCCGCTGTTTGCGGGCAAGAGCAGTGATCAGCCACTGTTTTGCAGGGAATCGCCGGACTGGAACTCTGGATGCGAGTTGCGAGTTTCGAGATGCCGGAAGCCGGAGTGGCGGAGTGGAGCTGGATGCGCAGGAATCGCCTGGATCTGGATGCCGGATGCGAATCGCCGCTCGATGCCAGCGGCCAGCCCTAATTCCGCCTTACGCTCGAGTCTCGACGGCTCGATGCCAGCGGCCAGCCCTAATTCCGCCTTACGCTCGATGCCAGCGGCCAGCCCTAGTTGCGAGATGCCAGATGCGAATCGCCGCGCGGGTCACATACTGGCGGGTCAAAGAAATTTGGGGGGGTGCATTTAAGTAGATTTTGGTCTGCGAATAGCGATTTTTAATCTACATTTAGCCGAAATTTGGACTGCTAATAGCATTTCGCAAAAAAATTGGGGGTGCCAGTGTACCCCTGGCCCCCCTCTAAATCCGCCCATGCTTGCAAGTTGCTTCCCCTATCTCTCGTTTGTCCACCACATGTGTTGTCCACACATCTCAGCTCCCTCCTCGTGTGTTCGGATGTGTTTGTTTTGTCCATGCACATCAACACAACCGTGATAAATTGGATGCTCTTTCCCTAATGTGTTTTCGTTGGATACTCCTCTGATGTGAAAGGATATTGTTGTTACCACCGTTCCTCTCGACGTTTCTTCTGTACCATGCATGTTACTTTCCGTGAAGGGGAACAATTCTTTGGCTCCCGTCGAGGGGAGAGAGACACTGATGTTGACGCTCCCACTATTCCTGCTGTGTCCTCGTATCTTCCTCCTTCCCCTTGTCCAACTACCATGTCTACTCATGTTCCTTCCACTTGTCCAACTACCATGTCCACTCCCGTACTCAAATCAATTCCTGTTGTCGGGAGGCTTATTGCTCCCCTTCCTCAGGTCTATCAACGACGCAACATTGGTGTTGAGATGTTACAACTTACAAACCCATGTTATTCCACCACAACGTATATAATCTTCCAAACCAGATCTTGATGAAGACCTCCATCGACCTCTCATACATCTGAAGAGTTAGCCAACCTCTTCTAAATATCCTATTGCCAATTATATCTCATATCAGAATCTGACGCATGCACATAAATCCTTCACCCCCTCTTTGTTTTTTGTTCGTATTCCTAACACTTGGCAAGAAGCGATAGACATTCCCGAATGGAGAAAAACAATGGAAGAAGAGATGTCTGCATTGTAGAAGAACCAAATTTGGGAACTATCTCGTCTCCCGTCTAGAGAAAAACATGTGACTCCAAATGGGTGTTCTCCGGCAAACAAAATCAAGAAGGGGTCAAAAAGAGATACACAACACGACTAGTCTCCCAAGGATATACTCAAACCCCCCTGGCGCGACTATCATGAAATTTTTGCTCCGGTTACCAAGATGGACTCCATCCGTATTATCTAATTATGCGATGCATGTACGGGATGGTATCTGCAGCGATTGGATGTGAAAAATGTTTTTTTACATTGCGATCTTGAAGAAGAGGTATACATGAAGTTAACACTGAGTTTCTCAGAGATAGGATTGGAAGGTGAAGCCTGTCAACTTAAAAATCTCTCTATGGTTTGATGCAATCTCCTAGAGATTGGTTTGTCAAGTTCCCAAAAGCCATGACCCTATTGGGATACAAACAGGTTCACTCCGATCATACCCTCTTTGTTAAACACAGTAAGTGGCCGGTATACATGAAGTTAACGCTGGGTTTCTCAAAGATAGGCTTGGAAGGTGAAGTCTGTCAACTTAAAAATCTCTCTATGGTTTGATGCAATCTCCCAGAGCTTGGTTTGTGAAGTTCCAAAAAGTCATGACTCTATTGAGATAAAAATAGGTTCACTCCGATCATACCCTCTTTGTTAAAAGGAACACAGAGAAAGTGGCAGTTCTCAGAGGAAGTATGTTCTAGACCTTCTAGAAGAAACATGGATGCTTGGTTGCGCACTGGTGGATACTCCATGGAAGTAATTGTAAAATCGATGAAGACATTGATGGTGAGAAAGTAAACTCCTCTAGCTACCAATGATTGGTGGGAAGACTTATCTATTTCGCACACACTCGTCCTGATATCACATACGCAGTTGGGATTCTGAGCAGATACATGCATTCTCCCAGATTGCGACATCAAGAAGCCGCTGTACGAGTGCTCCGGTACATGAAGAAATCTCATAGATGTGGAATCCTATTCTCCCAAAATATGCGTATGAATGTTGATGTAGCACAAATGCTAATTGGGTTGGAAGCCAAGATGATCGAAATCCACCATTAGATATTGCTCTTTTGTTGGAGGGAATCTCGCGACCTGGAAAAGTAAGAAACAAAATATAGTAACAAGGTCCAATGCAGAAGAAGAGTACAAGGCAATGTCACAAGGGATATGCGAAGGACTCTGACTTCAATCTATAATACCGGGTTTGAGAGTACAAAATGGAAAGCCCATATGACTATATTGCGATAATAAAGAAGATATCAACATTGCTCATAATCCCAGTCAACATGACCGAACAAAACATGTTGAAATTGATAGATATTTCATCAAGGATCGTCCGGTAAAAAGCAACATTGGCACGCCGTTCGTTCAATCTCAAGATCAGCTGACAAATATCTTTACCAAGGGCCTGTGATGCGACACCTTCATTGATACTATCTTCAAGCTGAGAATGATTGACATATACTCTCATCATTGAGGGGGAGAGTGGAGTTAGATGAACTAAATTAACTAAAACCCATTGTGAAGGCCCATGTTTCTCTTTATTATTTTTACTCCCACACCTCTAATATTGATTTGGGGTTCTCCTCCTTTTTGTATGAATATAAGTGCTATCTAATATTAAAATTAGATTGGAAGTAATACTTAATTTCATTTCTCAACTCTAGATTCATAACAAGTAGTGGGGGATGCAAATTTCAAATAGTAAAGATCCCCAAGCTCTATTCCAGTGCAAATTTTCCTCGTAATCAATTATTAAAAAATACATAAATGGAAAGAAATGTTAATGAGTAGTTCCAAACTTCGTAAGTTTACTTTCAGATGATAACTCTGATGGAAATTTAGATACATATATAACTGAAGAAAGTTCTAGATCAAGATCCGGGGTAAGGGTCCCAATTACACCCACATATGTAGCAGAACCATCTGCAGCCGAATTGGTGGAAATTAAACCTTGGTAAATATCTCGGAGAAAATCTAAAATAATTGGAATAATGTCCTTGTAGTGCATGTGGATTATTTCATATGATATTATAGACTTTGTGCATGTTATCTGATTTTATGAAAATGTATAGATTGTAAATATGCTTTTAAAGCAGCTTTTATTTTACAAATCTAGTTTTGACCAAATACTAAGAAAAATTGATTTCGTTAGATAGTTACATGAGATGAATGAAATTAGATGTTTTAATACTCCAAACTATGTCTTAGTGCAAAGTAATGCTATTATGCTGTTTTTAATTGTCTGAATTCCTTCATAGGTTGGATTGATGCTCCGAGGCATGGGCTTCAGTAACAACACATTGATTTATCTGGCTTCTGGAAAGATTTACAGTGCAGAAAAGACCATGCGCCCTCTTTTTGAAATGTTTCCTCTTTTACAAACTAAAGAGACATTAGTAGAGACTGAAGAGCTTGCTCCCTTTAAGGTATTCTTTCTCGTAATATTGCAGTTAGAAGCTTTCTAATTTATCTAATTAAAATTTCTTCTTCAGAATTTTTCCTCTAGAATGGCTGCTATAGACTACACTGTTTGTCTCCACAGTGAAGTGTTTGTGACAACTCAAGGCGGAAATTTTCCACATTTTCTGATTGGACACCGTAGATATTTATATGGAGGGCATTCCAAGACTATTAAACCCGATAAAAGAAAACTAGCACAACTATTTGCTAATCCTAATATCGGGTATGTGCTTACAATTCTATTTGTAAATCCTATATTTTATTTTGCAAGTAGATCTCTTCTGCGTTGTTGTTACGGCGATCGACGAGGGAGATGAGGGCGAGGGGCAACCTCTGGTGTGACGAGTTTACCAACGCCGGGAGCGCGGCGGGCAAGCCGTTCCGACGTAGCCGACGCTGTACCAAGGAGGCGTTTTCTTTTCTGCATTGCTTTTGTTATTTGCTTTATTTGCCTTTGTTATGTCCTTATTTGTCTGACACGTATATAAGCCGGGAGACTAGTGTATTTTGGCATGCTTGCGTATTATGAAGAAGTGCTTCTCTCTCTACCCCTCCTGAATTTTCCTCTCTCTCTCTCTCTCTCTCTCTCGTTTTCCCTCCCCCTTCCTCTAAAATTTCCGAAACCCTAACAAAGTGGTCCGACCTGCCCTCTTCCGGCCGCGGTCTCCGCCGCCCGAAGCCGATCCAGTGACCTAAGGTTCCGCGCTCAGTCCCGATCGCGTGCCTCCTCGCGGTTTCCGTCCTGATCGCGTGCCTCCTCGCGTTTTTCCCGGTCGCATGCACCTGCCTCCCTCGCGGTTCCCGTCGAGGTCTCGCACGCTACCGCCATCGCCGAGCGCCCTTCGCTGCCTCCTTCGCGGGCACCGCCAACTCCAGCCACTGCCGCCAACTCCAGCCAACTCCAGTCACCGATCCAGCTTCTGCCGAGCGCCCTTCGCCGCCAACTCTAGCCACAGATCCAGCTTCTGCCGAGCGCCCTTCGCCGCCAACTCCAGCCACCGATCCAGCCTCTGCCGAGCGCCCTTTGCCGCCAACTCCAGCCAACTCCATCGCCGAGTGCCCTTCGCCGCCGACTCCAGCCACTGCCGGGTCATCCTTCGGCCCCGCCAGCCTCCCTTCCGCGTGCATCCCCCCTCCATGGGCAACCCGGACACTACGTTGTCCCTCCCGGCCACCGATCCAGCCAACCTTCGCCGCTTGGAGGACCATGTCGCCTCGATTGCCTCCCTGCAGGCCCTAGTCCTCCGCATGGACTCCAAACTCGACTCCCTGCTGGTCGTCCGCCCCTCCACTTCCGCCGCCTCTGCCGCCGAGTCGCCGTTTCTCCTTGGCGCTCCTCCGGACACCGTCTCGGTTGCGCTTTTCCCGCCCGGCACTGTTCCCGACAACCCCTGTTCTCTCGAGGTGCCCTCCTTCAACGACACTAACCCCTTGGGTTGGATCGCCCGCGCCGAACAATTCTTCGACATTCAGCAGACACCGGAGCCACAAAAAGTCAGTACGGTCATGATTGGCCTGGAGGGCTCCGCACTCCATTGGGTTCGTTGGCTCCTCCAAACCAACCTGACCCTGCAATGGCCGACCCTCCAGCAAGCACTCATCAGTCGTTGTGATATGCGCTATTCTGGCACTTTCGTCGAGCGGCTCTGTGGAGTTCGCCAGACAGACTCTCTTGACGACTACATCGATGAGTTCATCGCCCTCGCCACACATGTTCCCGGCCTACCACCGGACCACTACCTCAGCTTCTTCATGCATGGGCTTCGGCCCTCACATTTGGGCCCGGATACGCACCCCCCTCCATGACGGAGTCCATGGATCTTGCTAGGGCTTGGTAGAAGCGGAGTTTCAGACCCGCCCCATATACACAGGCCGACCACCTCCAGCACCGGCGCCGCGACAGGCACTCCGGCCTCTTCCTCCCTATCGGCCGCCACATCCCGAACCCCCTCCGGGACCCGGACGGGCTGCACCTCCGCTTCGCCCCCCTCGGCCTCCGCCCCACCCCTGGATTTCCAATCAGGAATACAACGATTTGCGTGCTAAGTGCATGTGCTTCCGCTGCAAGCAACCCTATACCCCCACACATGATTGCCCACTGAAAACCCTTCAGGTCCTCATCGGCGAGGAGTAACCCGAGGTGACTCTTGCGGACTTTGAGGCTCTGGAGATCGATCCCACCACCGAGGATTCCCCAACAGCCACATTTCACCTCCAGGACCTTCCGCTCTTTGCGGGCTCTCAGACGATGACGCTTCAGGGATCGCTTCATGGGACCTCCGTCGTGGTCATGATTGATAGTGGCGTCAACTATAATTTTATTTCCTAGTGCCTGGTGGATCGCTTATCTCTTCCAGTGCGGACCGCTGATCGCTTCATGGTGTGCTTGGGGGACAGTCGCCGGCGCGCGACCGGTGGCTTATGCGCGACGCTCACTCTTATGCTCGGCCAAAGCCCCTTCCGGGCCGACTTCTACGCCTTCCCTCTGGGCGGGGTGGATCTTATTCTCGGCGTGGCTTGGCTTCAGACTCTTGGGGATGTCAGCGTCAATTGGGACCGCATGACGATGTGCTTCCTCTGCGGGGGACACCGTGTTTACTGAAGGTCGAGGCCTCCTTACTCCGCTGACCCGTGTCTCTTCGCTCCCTTCAGAAATCCACCGATGTTGAGTGGGCGGCCACCTTATGGCATGTGGCGGGACAGCCTGAGGCCGTCCCCTCCCCCGCCCGGTCCTTCAGGCCATTTTGGACAGCTTTCCGGACCTCTTCGCTGACGGGACTCATTTTCCCCCGTCTCGACCTACGGATCACCGCATTCCACTGCGCGAGGGGGTGTCCACCATTTCAGTTCGGCCATACCGTTACCGATACGCCCAAAAGAGCGAGATAGAGACTTTGGTTAGCGACATGCTCTCAGCAGGCATCATCCGTCCCAGCGGTAGCCCCTTCTCGAGTCCCGTCCTCCTGGTCCGCAAAAAGGACGACAACTGGCGTTTCTGTGTCGACTATCGGGAACTCAACAAGGCTACCGTACCGGATAAGTATCCAATTCCAGTCATTCAGGAGCTCTTGGACGAGCTGCAAGGAGTGGTGTTCTTCTCGAAGATGGATCTGCGGGCTGGCTACCACCAGATATGAGTGCGGGAGGAATACGTTCCCAAGACAGTATTCCGCACACATGATGGCCATTATGAGTTCCTAGTCATGCCCTTTGGCCTGACTAACGCCCCCGCCGCCTTTCAGGCTACCATGAACGACCTTTCTCGACCAGTCTTGCACATGCATATCTTGGTGTTCTTCGATGATATTCTCGTTTACAACTCATCATGGCAGGATCATTTGGACCACATTCGAGCCACCCTCACCACCCTCTGAGAGAACTCCTTCTGTGTGAATCCCAAGAAGCGCGTCTTCGGTCAAACGGGGGTTAGCTACTTGGGCCACACTATCTTCGCCAACGGTGTGACAATGTACCAGGAAAAGGTGCATGCCGTGCTTCAGTGGCCCACGCCTCGCTCGCTCCGCGACATCAGAGGATTCTTGGGCCTCACAGGATACTATCGTCGTGTCATCCGGGACTACGGAAAGATTGTAAAGCCACTCTCCAGTTTGCTGAAGAAATCCGAGACGGGCACCTTCCAGTGGACACCTTTCGCGGCGGAAGCTTTTCGGCCCTCCAGCGGGCCTTGAGCACCGCCCCGGTCCTGGCCATGCCAGATTTCTCACAGCCATTTGTGGTGTAGTGCGACTCTTCCGGCTCGGGAGTTGGTGCCGTTTTGATGCAAGCCGGTCATCCCATCGCCTATTTTAGTCGGACATTCGCGGCCTCCGTCCGACCCCGCTTCGCCTATGAGTCCGAGTTGATGGCCCTGGTCCTCGCCATTCAGCATTTGCGGACGTACCTGTTGGGCCGCCACTTAACCGTCCGGGCGGACAACCATAGCCCGCGCTATCTCCTCCACCAGAAGATTGCCACCCCGACACAACAAATCTGGATAGCCAAATTCCTCGGGCACGACTTCGACATTGAGTTTCGGGCCGAGGAGTCCAACTGAGCGTCTGATGCGCTCTCCCGCCACCCGCTGACGGCCCGCCTGAAGGCTATCTCACGACCCTATTGGGAGGACGCCAACATTCTTCAGCAGGAAGTGGCCGCCGACCCCGCGCTTCAGACGGTCGTGGGAGCTCTCCGGGCAGACCCTACGGCCTGCCCACCATACCGCCTCGTGGGCGACCGCCTCTACTACCAGGACTATCTCGTACTGCCCGCCTCTTCACGGTTGATACCACGTCTGCTCATCGAGTTCAATGCTTCTCCGGAAGGCGATCACACTGGTACTTTCAGGACATACCGCCGCCTCGCCGCCTCCTTGTATTGGCCCAGAATGTTCCAGAAGGTCAAGGCCTTCATCGCAGCCTGCCTACCATGTCATCGAGCCAAATACGAGGCGACTTTTCCGGGGGGCCTTCTCCAGCCCCTCCCCATTCCGATGCAGGTTTGGGAAGATATTTCCATGGACTTTATTACACGTCTACCCCGCTCCAAGACCTGGGACTGCATCCTGGTGGTTGTGGACCGTCTGTCCATGTATACTCACTTCATCCCGCTCCGCCACCCATTCACGGCCCCCGGGGTGGCCGCCGCCTTCGTCAATGGAGTAGCCCGCCTACATGGGTTCCCTCGCTCCATATTAAGCGACCGCGACCCGCTTTTTCTCAGTGCCTTCTGGCAGGCGCTCTTCTGGATGCAAGGCACACAACTCGGCATAAGCACAACATATCACCCGCAGACGGATGCCCAGTCTGAGGTCATGAACCGCTGCCTTGAGACTTATCCGCGTTGTTTTGTGTGCGACCCCTCGCGGGTTTGGGCCGAGTGGTTGTCCTGGTCCGAATACTCCTTCAACACCTCATTCCACTCCAGTACCGGCACTACACCCTTCGAGGCAGTCTACGGTCGACCTCCTCCAGTTCTGAGCCGCACCATCCCCGGCGAGTGTGCGGTCTCCGCGGTGGACAGCTTGCTCCGAGACCGTGATACCATGCTCCGAGACCGAGTCCAGTTCTGAATCGCCATCGTCGCGACGTCCAGTTCAGCTAGGGGACTCTGTCTTGCTCAAACTCCGACTACACCGCCAGGTGACGGTGGCCCCGTGGATTCATTCCAAGTTGGCGGCCAAATTCTACGGGCCTTTGGAGATCGTCGCTCGGGTGGGCACTCAGGCGTACCGCCTCCTCCTACCTCCGGAGAGCCACATTCATCCCGTGTTCCATGTATCGCAGCTCAAGCGGGTGATTGGCGATCATCCCTTCGAGGAGATGCTGCCACCGCCGGACCCTGGCACCCCTCCTCCGACATTCTGGCCTCAGCGCATCGCGGAGACACTCACGATACATCGTGCATCACAGCCAGTGGAGCAAGTCTTGATGTTATGGCAGGGACTTCCACCCTCGGAGGCGACATGGGTAGATCGCGCCTACTTGCGTCATCCGTTCCCAAACTTTTGCCTTGGTGACAAGACAAATTTTCCAGACGGCGGAATTGTTACGGCGATCGACGAGGGAGACGAGGGCGAGGACCTCCGTTGGGGCGAGTTTACTCAGACCGGGAGCGCGGCGGGCTAGCCGTTCCGACATAGCCGATGCCGTACCAAGGAGGCGTTTTCTTTTCTGCATTGCTTTTGTTATTTCCTTTATTTGCCTTTGTTATGTCCTTATTTGTCCGTCACGTATATAAGCCGGGAGACTAGTGTATTTTGGCATGCTTGAGTATTACGAAGAAGTGTTTCTCTCTCCACCCCTCCTGAATTTCCCCCTCTCTCTCTCGTTTTCCCTCCCCCTTCCTCTAAAATTTCCGAAACTCTAACAGTTGTCCTACTCTACTGCTCTGCTCCTTCCAAGTAATCGGTCAAAAATAGTTTGTTCCAAGTAGTCGGTCAAAAATAGCTTGTTATTGTTTCAAGAGATAGCGGCTGTGGCTTATTTTAAGAATTTATATTAATCACCCTTTAAAATATAATGCGCCAGTATTCTAGAGTTAAATTGTAAAAGAAGTGTTGGATGTGTACCTAGCACAATAACTTGTTCATATCCCAAAAGAGAGGTTGAGGGGTAGCATAGGTCGTCATCCCATTCCAAAGCTTATGACAACAATAATGACGTTACTTAAAATTTGAATTTTACTAATGCTGAGGTGCAATAATGACATTACTTAATAGTGACATGACAATTTAATCTTGTTAAAGCCCAAAGATGAAAACCCAAAGATGAAAAGCCCAAAGAAAGGGCCCATTGCATATTTTTCATCTCTTGTATTTAGTCTCACATCTCCAATTGTACAATCTTCCTTCTCCGCTATTTTATATAAAGAATGGTGTTCTATTGTAATAGTTAATATTTTTTGAAATAAAAATTATTATATATTTAAAATTCTCACATGGTATCAGAGCAGGGAGAGAAAACTACTCATTGTTTTCTCTCTCGCGTGAATACTCCAGGCCTCACACGAAGTCTTTCCAATCTCGTGTGAACATTCCCGGCCTCACACGGAATCTCTTGCGATCGGTTCCTGCGCTGACCCATTATACTCCCATATACTAGCCATTTTTCTTACGATACTCGCAGTTCGCTGCTCTCACGTCGATTGGAATCGACACTCAACTCATCCCTCTTACCCATGAGATATTTATAGACATCTCCAACCGTTGCACACATCTCTGGCATCTACAAACTTCTCCTGTCTCCTCTGTGAATTCTACATCCTTCGACTCTCCACCCTCGTCTGCGATTTCTCCACCCGCGTCTGCGACCTCTCCGACCTGTGACTTTTCCAGCCTCTGCAACTTCTCCAGCCTCTGCGCACTTCTCCGGTGGCGTTTACGACGCTCTCTGCGAATTCCCTGTACTCGTCTGCGAGCTCTCTGTCGGCGCTCCATGCGACCTTTGTATACTCGTCTGCGACTTCTCCGACGCCTGAGAGCTTTCTTCATTGTGCGAGCCCTCTGCATCCAAGCTCTCGCCGACTATCCACCACGCGAACTCCTTGCGCTCTACTTGGGAGCTTGCAGGCCGCAACCTTGTTTTTACACCTTGCCTGTCTTCGAGCTCACATTTATTATGAACTGAGCTTGTATACACCCCTTGCTTTCAAAACTTAGTTTCTTAGCTTGCCGAACTCCTATCGTTGCTCCATGGAGACACCTTCAGTTACTCCAGCTCGAACACCCACGATTCTTTCTATTACATTTGAAGACCTTTGTACGGATTCCAAATTAACGGGTTCAAATTATCCAGATTGGAGTGTCTGTTTCACTTTTCTTCTGCACTCTCAACGTAAACGACATCATCTCATTGACGCTCTGCCTTACCATGCATCTTCCACCTATGCTGATTGAGACGTTAGTGATGCTCTTGTTCGCACCTGACTTGCAAACAGTCTCTCTGATGAATGTTTGCTATCATCCGTCATGATGACACAGTAAAAGCGACATGATATCATCTTGCTACCCTTTACTCCAAGGGTGACAAAATCTTCCGCATCTACACCTTCTACTCAGATCTATTCACCTGATCAACTCTCTCTCCTGATGCTGCATATTAAGAGGTTCAATCTCTCGGTGCCAAACTTCACCAACACCCTTCTCAGCCAAGGTTGTCAGGATCGAGATGCTAGGTGGGATCGTTTCCCAGTTGGATCGGATCAAGGATCGTAAGATTCTACAAAAATCATAAATTACAAAGAAGGCAGGAGATTTACTATTCTCTGTGCGGTTGTGCCTCTGTCCAAGACTCCAAGATTGCCAGAAAAAGAAACAGGAAACCATAGAATTGTCGAAGCACGCAGAGAAGAGATTAGGCGTTGATGTCAGCCTCAACAGAGAAAGGGAGAGAAAGGGAGAGAAAGGGAGAGAAAATAGTGAGGAGAGAGCACGTGAACTTGCCGGAGAGAGTCGAGAACTTGCCGGTGAGAGCCGAGAACTTGCCGGAGAGAGCCGAGAACTTGCCGGAGAGAGCCGAGAACTTGCCGGAGAGAGCCGAGAACTTGTCTAAGAGAGCCGTCGAACTGTCGACAGTCGGCGTCAGCCGGAGAGAGCACGACTGCACGAGAAGTTGCGGAAGAGAGCCGTCGAACTGCCGAAGCGCACAAAGAAGAATTTAGGGCTTTTCGGAGAGTCGTCGAGACTGAGAAATAAAAAAAAAACTAAGCCTCGTTTTTTTTGGCGCGGGCTGCAAGGATCGCTAGGATCGCGATCCTACTACCCAAATCGTGATTCTTTGTGCGATACATGGGAATTCGATCCCGCACACGATCCAGATTGCTTTTAGAATTTCAGATCGTAGGATTCCTTGTGGTTTGGTATCTTATCCCTCTTCCAGACACCTATGAGATGATTCACCAACAATTTTGGGAGAACCTGACAGTCCCACCTTGGCCGTCACTGTCATTCACATCTCTGTTGTTACCAACTTTCTGTGACGTCCTCTGATTGTTTCCCCCCATCTTCAGACAATTATGCTCATGCGGCAGGTCGCAGAGCTCACCGTTCCCGTAGAAGCCGCACCGGGGGCCGTGGGGGAAACCACCCCCTTTGATCACATTGCGGGAAGCTTGGACATCCGATTGAGCGCTGCTTTGCGAAGCACCCCCACCTTCATCCTCAGGCTCTTCTCAGTACTACGGAGTCCGAGCCTTCTCCACCTCCATCCACTTCACAATTAGAGTCCGTCCGCTGGTTCTCTTCGACAAATATTGAGGCAATCATTAGTGCTTCCAAGCAATCAGCCTCAATTGCCACCTCTTCAGGTAGCAGACATGTTGTTACGCAGGATAAGTGACTCATCAACTCTGGTGCCACCAATCATTTGACCGGGAACTCTCGTCCTCTCTCACCTCAAGAAGCATAATTGATTACCACCGATTTTTGTAGTCGATTGCTCTCTTGCTCCAATTTGTGGAACTAGAGTTGTCACTACCAACTCTCTTCTCTAGTCGGATGACACTCTCTTTGTCCCAAATTTTCCTTGCAATTTATTATCAGTCAGTGCTATTTTACAACAATTACAATGCTCTATCTCATTTTCTTCTACTGTTTGTTATTTTCAGGGCCTTCACTTAAAGATGATGATTGCTACTGGGACTGAACCCGACTATCTCTATTACCTCGACAATCTTCCATCTGCAATCTCCACTTCTCTACTCCCGTTGCATCATCGACTTGGTCATCCTCCGCCACGTCTCCTCCACCAACTCCTACCCTTTTTAAAATCAGAAGACTCCACTTTAGATTGTGAGGCTTGCCAATATGACAAGCATCACTGTACTTCTTTCCCTGCTAAGTTTTGTAAGAGTTATGTTTGTCCGTTTGATGTTGTTCACTCGTACATCTCGGGTCCTAGTCCCACCAAGTCTGTTGGTCGAGGAAGTCTATACTTTGTAACTTTTATTGATGATTTTTCTCGATGTACTTGCGTGTATCTTCTAAAAGAATGCCCTGAACTTTTCTCTATGTTCTCTACATTTTATAATGAAAGTCGCACGCAGTTTGGTTTACCTCTAAAAATTCTTCAAACCAATAATGCAAAAGAATATATAAGCGAACAATTTTCATCTTTTTGCCCTTTTAACGGTGTTATTCATCAGACCAGTTATGTGCATATGTCCTAATAAAATGGAGTAGCGCTGTAGCGGAGAGGAAGAATCGCCATCTCCTCGATGTTGCTCGGACACTCCCATGTCAAATGAATGTCCCACGCTCCTATTGGGGTCATGCCATCCTCATTTCTTGTTTTCTCATTATCTACCTTCTTCCACTCTTCAAGGAAAGGCATTGTTTTCTCTTCGTTACCCAAATGGCACACCCTACTCTTTACCCCTCGTGTGTTTGGGTGTACTGCATTCGTCTACCCTCTTGCACTTGGTCGAGATAAACTCTTTGCTCGCGCCGCCAAATGTATCTTTGTCAGGCATTCCCCAAGTCAGAATGAATATCAGTGTTTCGAACCAATCTTCAAACATTAACATGTCTCTGCCGACGTTACATTTTTTGAGTCTACTCCTTGTTTTTCTATGAAAGGTGAGGCATTCACTTTCGAGGCCCAACCTCCTCTCTCATCATCCCCTCTTACCTCTTTTTCATCTTTCCTTATCATTCATGCTTCTCCACCAGATATCCGACAACTTCCACCACCTACTGAATGTATACCTCCTATTTCACCATTTCCTTATCATTATCACTGTCGTCCAGCTTCCCGTCCAACCTTTGGTTCTTCCACTCCAGAGTCCCCACTGCCAGAGGCCGCGATGTGGATGGCGGATTGACTGTCGCAAAATAAATCCATGGGTTTATCTTGAGTTACTCGAAGGTCACGTAGAAGAGATTTTAGCCATATAAGTTCACTACACGCAAACTCCATAGCACGATATTCGATTTCTGTGGAAGAGCGTGACATTGTACTTTGTTTCTTTGTTTTCCAAGAGATGGGGGAATGTCCAAGAGTGACAAAGTATCCGGTGACGGATCTGCGCATAATAGGGCAACTTGCTCATTCCGAGTCACAATATGCACATAATTGGAGATTTGATTTGGCCCGGAGCCATATGTCTTGCCCTGTTTTACCTTTGAGATAACAAACAACGCGTAAAGCGACATCCCAATGATATTTCTTGGGCGCTTAGGCAAACTGAGAGAACGCGAACGAAGTAAGAAATCTCCGGTCGAGTAATGGTGAGGTATATCAACTGCCCCACTAAGCGGCGATAGGAGGTACCTTCGGTCTCCTCACCGCCGGCTAAAGATAATTGTTGGCCATGTTCCATCGGTGTCTCGACCGGTTTACACCCGAGGAGGCCGATTTTTGTAATAATATCAATGACATATTTGCACTGACATAAGAATAAAACAGCAGAGGATCTTGTTGCTTCGATACCTAGAAAATAATTGAGGGGTCCCAAATCCTTGATATGAAAGCAAGTATGAAGATAATTCTTGAAAGTAGAACACACCGCAGAATCACTACCGACAAGAATGATATCGTCAACATAGATGAGTAAGCTCATGTGAACAGTGCCCCAGTGATATGTGAATATCGAGTAGTCTGCTAAGGATTGAACAAATCCATAACTTCTGAGAGCGGTGGTTAGCTTTGTATACCAGTTGCGTGAAACTTGACGAAGACCATAGATGGATTTTCGAAGACGACGCGCTTTGGACTGTGCAGGTGAAAACCAGGAGGAAGTCGCATGAACACTTCCTCTTCCAAGTCTCCATGAAGAAAGACATTGGTAATATCCATTTGATATAAGCTCCAGCCACTGGCAATGGCAACAACGAGGAAGACACGAACTGAAACCAATTTGGTAACCAGAGAAAAAGTCTCGTGGAAGTCGAGCCCCTCAATCTGTGTAAAACACTTGGCAACGAGGCGCGCCTTGTACCGTTCAATAGTGCCATTGGCGCGGTACTTGATTTTGTACACCCATTTGCAATCGATCGGTCGCCTGCCCGGTGGAAGATTCTCGACGGTCCAGGTCGAGTTAGCTTCAAGTGTGGCAATTTCCGTGTCCATAGCTTGACGCCACTCTTTGACGCGAAATACCTCCGCGTAAGTTTTTGGTTCCATGTGAGAAGAGATGGAAGCAAAAAAATTTCGTTTACTTGTGAGAAATTGTTAAAAGATACGTAATGAGCTAAGAGATAAGGTTTACCTGAGGAAGCACAATGGTGAGGTAACGATGAGGGGTGGTGGTGGTGGTGTTGTTTTGCTACATTTTCCTGTATAGGTGCATGAGTCAGCATGCTCAAATCATTCCGAATTGGTAAGCAGGTGTTTGTAGAATAGACGATGTAGTCATTGAGATGCGGTGGTGTGCGGCGAATACGATGAGTACGAGATTCATCTGTAGTTTGGGGTGGTTGCACAATTTCGGTCTGATCAGGTATGGTGGTATCCTGCTGAACAACCGCAAAATCATCATAGGGCGTAATGTGCTCGACAACTTAGGGGAGAGCTTGTTGTTGAGCATGTATGGTCTTGAGAGGATCGGTGGAAACTTGTGCCAACAGAAAAATAATTTCATGAAATGATATATCACAAGAAGAGAAATACCGTTCGTCTTCCAAATCATACAACTTTCACCCCTTCTTCCCATACGGGTAACCAATCAAAATACACTTTCTACTACGGGAACCGAATTTGTCTCTTTGTTTCTGGTGGTTGTGAGCATAGCAAAGACAACCAAAAACTCTCAAGTTGGTCTATGTCGGCGCCTTTCCAAAAAGAATCTTGTAAGGTGACTTTTGATGAAGGTGAGCAGTGGGAGTCCGATTGATGAGATAGACGGCAATGAGTATACATTCTCCCCAAAACCGGATGGGTAGAGATGTTTGGAAACGCATTGCCCGTGCAACCTCAAGGAGATTCCGATGTTTCGTTCAACTCGACCATTCTGTTGCGGTGTGTCGACGCAACTGGTTTCATGGATTATGACTGTTGTAAAAATCTCTCATCAGACCATCAAACTCTAGCCCATTGTCGCTTCGAATGCACTTGATGGATTTGCCAAATTGTGTCTATACAAGGCTACAAAAAGACATTAACCATTTGCTGGCCTCCTTTTCCCGCAAAGATAAACCCAAACGCTTCGACTGAACTCATCAACAAGGGCGAGGAAATAAAAAGCGCCACAAGATAAATGTGTCCGATATGAGCCCCATAAATCATAGTGAATCAAATCAAAACAGTCCAAAGCATTGTTTGTACTTAAAGAAAAAATAGTTCGAGTTTGTTTCGCTCGATAGCACGCATCACACAAAATAGTCAAATTTGAATGGAAATGAGTGCCCATATCATAAATAAACGATGTGTCGATCAAATTGTTGTGCTAACCGACGATGCCAAGTTGTTCGCAGATATGCTCTCTCCTGCATGACCCTGGTAGGTGTGTAACATAGACCCCCCGCCACCCCCACCTTTCAGTTTACCCGCTCCAATCGGTGTCCTCGAGGTACGATCATGTATCACACAAAGATCATTAGAGAATGTAATTTGACAATTTAAAGCAACAATTAATTGTCGAATGGAGATGAGATGGCAAGGTAAAGTGGGAACATATAGGACATCAGTCAACTCCAAAGATGGGCTCAGGATGGCACGACTGACCGTGGTGGCCCTGGTTTGTGATCCATCGTGTAAATGAACTAGTACAGGTTCAGTGGATTTCATGTCATGCAACAAATCTTTCATGCCAGTCATGTGATTTGAAGCCCCATTATCAAGGATCCAAATGGGAAGAGTGGAAACATTACCAGAATGCTTGTCCGAACCTTCGCCTGTGCGATCGAGAAGAGCTAGGAGCTTTTGAATCTGATCCTTCGAGAGTGTCGGCAAGGTATAAGACCCTCCTTCAGATTATGGTGGGATGGTAGCCTTGGCGGCATTAATCATACCACGAGGATGTTACTCGCGGTTGCGCCCCGAGTGGCTCTTGCATTCGTTTCCCTTTGAACCAAACGGGATAGCCATGTAGCTCAAAACATTCAGTGACATCATGTCCCGATTTATGGCAACAAGTGCAAGTTCTATCTCTTGTGATCTGTGGATGGTCACCGCCACGTTGCTTATGTTGTTGGAACTTCCCGGGCGATGCTTAGTAAATGTGTGCATGGACCTGACCGTAGTTTCACCGTGACTTCCTTGACCCTGCACAATGGCCCTATGGCGTTCTTCACGAGTAACAAGCGCATATGTTTTGCTCACGGTTGGTAATGGATCCATGTTGAGGATTTGAGAGAGGATGGTTCTGAACAAATCGTCATTGAGATCCATGAGAAATTGATGAAGTTTCTCTTCCTCTTTCTCCCGTAGGGATTCTTTTGCCACGCCACAGGTGCAAGGTGGAATTCTTTTGCCACGCCACTCAACTCATCCCAATGCCCCTTCAACTTGGTGTAGTAAGTCATGACATTCATCCCATGTTGACGGAAGGAGGAGATTTCATTCTTTAGTTCATAAACCCGAGGAGCATTCTCGACAGAGAAGCGCTCTACAAGATCATCCCAAACGGCTTTTTTGACACTGTACAAATAAGCCACACTGGGTTGAATCGTCTTGTCGATGGAATTCATGATCCACGAAATCAACATGGAGTTGCAAGTTTCCCAACATTCGGCTTTTGCTGTGTCAGGCGCCGGTTTGGTGATGGTCTCATTGACGAAGCCAAGCTTGTTTTTTTGCCTTGAGAGCATTCACCATTGCTTTTGCCCAAATGTCAAAGTTGTCACCAGTGAGCAAACATCCACTGATGGTCGCGCCCGGGTTATCAGACGGTGAAAGAAAAAATGGGGATGAAACTTCAACACCCTTCTTTGGAATCGGTGGTTTAGAAAAAAAAATCGGTAGTAGAGCCATGGCGTTGGAGGAGATATTCGGCACAACATGATATGCTGTTTAAGTTGCGGTAACAGGGAAGCACCGACCAAGGAAGCTGCCGGAGCTTGCTCACACCATTGGGAACAAGGACGAAACTGCGATGAGGGAGGGGACGCCGGTGAGGTAGATCACGGCGAGGCCGACATGCGAAGTCTTCGAGCGGGCGGCGTCTAGGGTTTAGAGGATCTCTCTGATACCATGTTGAGCGGAAGATAGAATCACCTTAAAATCATATTACTCTCTTTATTCATTAATGGGAAAAACCCATTTATATACAAGAATGAATAAAAGTAGAAAAGACCAATAAGCCCATAAAATAACAGTAAATTAACACGTATAAAGTCGCAAATGTCTAAATTCATTGCTATAAACTGTGACATGTCTAACCGAAAGGTTAAACATCTCTTACCTTGATGTTCCGACATTCATAGACACGGTGCAGAAACATGTCTCTTCAAATTGAGATTTAAGTATCGAGGTTCTCTACTCTTCCGATCAAATTTGCTTCCCTCCACACAGAATTTTATTTTCTGAAACCCTAGGAGGAAATAAATGAATAAATCATTAAGTGCAAAGGTGTCATCCCCTCCCTCGGAAACCCTAAATAAAATTTCATGAATTTGGAAGGAAAAGTAGATAAGAGGCAGTGGGAGAGGAAAAGTAGATAAGGAATCCCAGAAGAGGAGGAATCAATGGATTCATGAAAAGGAAAAAGGCGACCAGCGATTGCTGGGCAAACTTCGATGATGCAGCATCTGCAGTGAGAGGGAGGTGTTCTCAGGCTATGTCAATGAGAGGAAGATACCGATGATGGCTAACAAAGTATGGAGGAGGGTTTGTGTGTGCTCTGGCCGTTGGGAGGAGCTTTAATCAGCGTCTCCACACGATACAATGAGCTTCATTCTCCGGAACTCAACTCGACTGGAGAAAGTAATTGACTGGATCGAGCCTAGGACCATCTCTCTCTCTCTCTCTGTATATATATAAAATAGTAAAAACTAAATTTTCTTTATTTACCAAAATGCCATTACTCAAGGGAAACATGTTATCTCATCATGGAAAGCTCTCGCGAACCTCTAAATCGCTTCTAAATTAAAATTGTTAAATTTTCCACAAAATGAAAATATTTTATTTATCAGATAATGTGTACAATTAAGGGTCGGTTTGTCTTTTCCGAAGTCCAGCGGAGCAAATCCACGCAGAGCCCACTGCGACGGCGGTGACCTCCGTGCGGTGGATTGACGCGGGAATTCAGATGCGGGCAGATCGCGACTACGCCCCCCCCCCCCCCCCCCCCCCCCCCCCCCCCCCCCCCGCCCCCCTCCCCCCCCCCCGGGTCAGGCAGTTTTAATGATCACCCCTAATTAATAGTCTTTGACAACATCCACTAATTCCGAACTTAATTGGAAGACACTCAAAGGAAGGAATACACACTAGAGCATAAAAGAGATACTATTTGAGAGACAAGCTCCTTCGAATGGCCTTGAAGGTTGGTCCCTAAAAGAGTCTTCTCTCCAAGAGAACCTCACCACCCCAATGATCCAAGATAACCCTAAAACACGTAATAGGCTCCAATGTAACTAAAGCTCCCTCTTGTCTTGCAACGCTCTTGTAGACGTTCCGCCAAAAACTAATTGATTCTAGGAAATCATTATGAAGACGAAGCAATTTTACATCTAATTAAACTTTCAAATGATTGGAGAAGTGATGAGGTCACCCTCATTATATAAGAATTTCGGGCTGCGAATCTCACTACCTTAGTGGGGAGTTAGAGGAAAAACCACCACGCATGCGATCACCGCACACGATCCACGATCTAACCGCCCGAGGCCCTAACCGACCGCCACCACGCCGCCGGTGTGCGACCGCAAGCCCCCGCGACCGGCGATTCGACCGGCCGTCCTTGGTCGCGCGTCCACGACGCGCAGGCCCACGGCGCCCGGCCGCGCGCCCGGCCATCTAGCTGGCCTTGGCCGAGCGCCCATGGCGCGCGACCTCCCGGTCCCGCCGCAGGCTCCCGGCCGACCGCCCTTGGCCGCGCGCCCGCAAGACTCTCGCGGCCGGCCGCCCTCTCAGACGCCCCCCCCCGGCCGGCCTCCTCGCCGTCGGTCGAAATCTCCACCGCCGTCGTCCGATTATTCTGTGAAATCTCCAGCCTCCGATTAGCGGATAACCACCTGTGTAACCACCCATCATGGGTGGGTGCAATTATCCGAAAATACATCGGGTTGCATATAGAAAAAATTGTCTAAATAATACGCGTCCTAAGTCATATAAAACCGGCTTGCGAATAACAATTATGGTGGTTACGGCCTGCGAATAACCGCATAACTACCGTAACCACCTATGGGGCCTATAAATAGAACCCAAGCTCTCCTTCATTCTGATCTTTCTCTCCTCCCTCCTTTCCTTCTAAGTGCAAGAGAGAGAGCTCCCTTGAAGATCTTCATCATCTTTGAAGGTGTGCTTGAAGAATCTTCAAGCGCATCGAAGACAGTTCAGAGATCTCCGTCCTCCTCCAAGCTTCGTTCCGAGCACGGAATGTCTAGCGATCGTCACCTCCAAGGCAACGACAAGCTTCACGCTTCAGACACCGCCATCAAACTCCGAAGTGATCCAAGAGCCCAGAACGCACCCCTTGACTTCCCAAGCGCAAGCAGAAAGTCGTACGAGCCCCAAAGCGCGGTGCTCCCCACCGCGGCTAAGAAGAAGACTTAGCTTCGAGAGCGGTGGCATGTCACCCTTCGAACACTTCCCTCTCTCTCTCCCACAAATTGTAATGAGGAGCGGTCTGTCGCCCTTGATTTTTCACCAAAGCCCTGTAAAGTAGCAGCTGATAGTGAAGTTAGGTTGGCACCGAACCGACCACGTTGTTTTTTACCTCTTTCTGGGGTTTTCCACGACAAAGAAAGATTTCTTGCCCGCCGTCACAATTTTCTGCCAACGAGGAGGCCCTTGATTTCTCACCAAAGCTCTGTAAAGAAGCAGCTGATAGTTGTTGAAACCGATTTCTCAGCCTCTGTGGAGTTCGGGGCCCCCAACAAGTTGAGGGGTGGCCAACTCTTACTCCCCCCAAGGGAGAGCTCTAGGTTGAAGGTGTTGAAACTATGAACAGGACTAAGGGCTCGGCGAGGAGGTCCCACCACATACCCGGAATATCCTTAGAGCGCTTCCCCTCCCAAGCCAATGCCGGGCTTGGGCACCACTGGAGACTCTCCTCACCCACTAGAGAGAGAAAATGGGGGAGAGAGAGAGAGAGGGTTAGCCTAGAACAAGCTTGCCTCCAAATGGTGCCCCCTTGGTCCTATTTATAGGATTTTGGAAATACCCTCTCGCCTGCTAGAGGACCTGGGCGAGAGGGGGGCTGGCCGCCCGCCCCTCTCGCCTGCTAGAGGACCTGGGCGAGAGGGGGGCTGGCCGCCCGTCCCTCTCGCCTGCTAAGGGGCCTGGGCGAGAGGGGGGCTGGCCGCCCACCCCTCTCGCCCGTTGAGGTTGAGGCGGGGGCGAGCCTAGGAGGCCGCGTGCCTCTGGCTCCCCCCCCCCCCCCCCCTGCTGGTGCGAGAGTGAGCCCAGGAGGTCGCATGCCTCTGGCTCGCCCCTTACGGGTTGGGCGAGCGGGAAGGCTACGCCTCCACCGCTCGCCCTCTTCTGCTTGCCTGGGGTAATGTTATGAACTGTTGGGCTAGACATCTTAGGCCTCGGGGGCCTACTCGGCGAATATGGGGTTGTACACAATCCCCGCTCTTTTCGAGTGGGGCACACGCTCGGAAAGAAAAGTCCAACCCCGCATATTCGGCGAGTGGTGCTGGAAACCCGGCTAGCGGAGCCATCTCGGGGGAAAAACACTTAGCCTCCCCGAGGGGCCTTCCTACCCTGCCGGCTAGTGAGAGCCCGGCTAGCGGAGCCACCCCGGGGGAAAAACACTTAGCCTCCCCGGGAGGCCTTCCATCCTCGCCGGCTAACGAGAGCCCGGCTAGCGGTGCCACCTCGGGGAAAACACTTAGCCTCCCCGAGGGGCCTTCCTACCCTGCCGGCTAGTGAGAGCCCGGCTAGCGGAGCCACCTCGGGGGAAAAAAACACTTAGCCTCCCCGGGAGGCCTTCCGTCCTCGCCGGCTAGCGAGAGCCCGGCTAGCGGAGCCACCTCGGGGAAAAACACTTAGCCTCCCCGAGGGGCCTTCCTACCCTGCCGGCTAGTGAGAGCCCGGCTAGCGGAGCCATCTCGGGGGAAAAACACTTAGCCTCCCCGGGAGGCCTTCCGTCCTTGCCGGCTAGCGAGAGCCCGGCTAGCGGAGCCACCTCGGGGGAAAAACACTTAGCCTCCCCGAGGGGCTTTCCTACCCTGTCGGCTAGTGAGAGCCCGGCTAGTGGAGCCACCTCGGGAGAAAAATACTTCCCGAGGGGCCTTCCTACCCTACCGGCTAGTGAGAGCCCGGCTAGCGGAGCCACCTCGGGGGAAAATATCCGGCCACCGAGCGGTTCCCGGCCCTGCCAGCTAGGTGGGAGCCTGATCAGCGGGCCAGCATCAGGGCTAAGTACTTCTGAAACATCCGGCCACCGAGCGGTTTTCGGCCCTGCCATCTTGATGGGAGCCTGGTCAGCGGGCCATCATCGGGGCTAAGTACTTTCCTTCCTGCCACCGAGCGGTTCCTGGCCCTGCCAGCTAGGTGGGAGCCTGGTCAACGGGCCAGCATCGGGGCTAAGTACTTTCCTTCCTGCCACCGAGCGGTTCCCGGCCCTGTCAGCTAGGTGGGAGCCTGGTCAGCGGGCCAGCATCGGGGCTAAGTACTTTCCTTCCTGCCACCGAGCTGTCCTCGGCCCTGCCAGCTAGGTGGGAGCCTGGTCAGTGGGCCAGCATCGGGGCTAAGTACTTCTGAAACATCCGGCCACCGAGCGGTTCCCGGCCCTGCCATCTTGATGGGAGCCTGTTCAGCGGGCCAGCATCGGGGCTAAGTACCTTGAGAAACGTCCGGCCACCGAGCGGTTCCCGGCCCTGCCAGCTAGGTGGGAGTCTGTTCAGCGGGCCAGCATCGGGGCTAAGTACTTCTGAAACATCCGGCCACCGAGCGGTTCCCGGCCCTGCCATCTTGATGGGAGCCTGGTCAGCGGGCCAACATCGGGGCTAAGTACCTTGAGAAACGTCCGGCCACCGAGCGGTTCCCGGCCCTGCCAGCTAGGTGGGAGCCTGGTCAGCGGGCCAGCATCGGGGCTAAGTACTTTTGAAACATCCGACCACCGAGCGGTTCCCGGCCCTGCCATCTTGATGGGAGCCTGGTCAGCGGGCCAGCATCGGGGCTAAGTACCTTGAGAAACCTTCGGCCACCGAGCAGTTCCCGGCCCTGCCAGCTAGGTGGGAGCCTGGTCAGCGGGCCAGCATCGGGGCTAAGTACCTTGAGAAACATCCGGCCACCGAGCGGTTCCCGGCCCTGCCAGCTAGGTGGGAGCCTGGTCAGCGGGCCAGCATCAGGGCTAAGTACCTTCCTTCCTGCCACCGAGCGGTTCCCGGCCCTGCCAGCTAGGTGGGAGCCTCGTCAGCGGGCCAGCATCGGGGCTAAGTACCTTGAGATCTTTCTGCCACCGAGCGGTTCCCGGCCCTGCCAGCTAGATGTGAGCCTGGTCAGCGGGCCAGCATCGGAGCTAAGTAACTTAGTTTTTATTTCATGTAATATGATGATCAAAGTTATGAAAGTTTTTAAGTACTTCTGAAACATCCGGCCACCGAGCGGTTTTCGGCCCTGCCATCTTGATGGGATGCTGGTCAGCGGGCCATCATCGGGGCTAAGTACTTTCCTTCCTGCCACCGAGCGGTTCCTGGCCCTGCCAGCTAGGTGGGAGCCTGGTCAACGGGCCAGCATCGGGGCTAAGTACTTTCCTTCCTGCCACCGAGCGGTTCCCGACCCTGTCAGCTAGGTGGGAGCCTGGTCAGCGGGCCAGCATCGGGGCTAAGTACTTTCCTTCCTGCCACCGAGCGGTCCTCGGCCCTGCCAGCTAGGTGGGAGCCTGGTCAGTGGGCCAGCATCGGGGTTAAGTACTTCTGAAACATCCGGCCACCGAGCGGTTCCCGGCCCTGCCATCTTGATGGGAGCCTGTTCAGCGGGCCAGCATCGGGGCTAAGTACCTTGAGAAACGTCCGGCCACCGAGCGGTTCCCGGCCCTGCCAGCTAGGTGGGAGTCTGTTCAGCGGGCCAGCATCGGGGCTAAGTACTTCTGAAACATCCGGCCACCGAGCGGTTCCCGGCCCTGCCATCTTGATGGGAGCCTGGTCAGCGGGCCAACATCGGGGCTAAGTACCTTGAGAAACGTCCGGCCACCGAGCGGTTCCCGGCCCTGCCAGCTAGGTGGGAACCTGATCAGCGGGCCAGCATCGGGGCTAAGTACTTTTGAAACATCCGACCACCGAGCGGTTCCCGGCCCTGCCATCTTGATGGGAGCCTGGTCAGCGGGCCAGCATCGGGGCTAAGTACCTTGAGAAACCTTCGGCCACCGAGCAGTTCCCGGCCCTGCCAGCTAGGTGGGAGCCTGGTCAGCGGGCCAGCATCGGGGCTAAGTACCTTGAGAAACATCCGGCCACCGAGCGGTTCCCGGCCCTGCCAGCTAGGTGGGAGCCTGGTCAGCGGGCCAGCATCAGGGCTAAGTACCTTCCTTCCTGCCACCGAGCGGTTCCCGGCCCTGCCAGCTAGGTGGGAGTCTCGTCAGCGGGCCAGCATCGGGGCTAAGTACCTTGAGATCTTTCTGCCACCGAGCGGTTCCCGGCCCTGCCAGCTAGATGTGAGCCTGGTCAGCGGGCCAGCATCGGGGCTGACAGCTTGAAAACTTTCATAACTTTGATCATCATATTACATGAAATAAAAACTAAGTTTGGAAGTGAACCAACACACTACATGGGCTTAAAGAAAAAACTAAGCAAGAAAACTAAAACTTGGTCTCCTACTCCCAAGTCTGATCTTCCTCGACCTCTTCTGGTCGTTGTTGTTGCTGCCTCGGACACCTCGCCTCCCTTAATTCCAAGAACTCAGGGCAGGCGGACGTCGCGTGACCCTCCTCATCGTGGAAGTCGCAGTAAGGTAACTCAATCATATCCCTTCTTATTCCTCTTCTTTCTGCTTTCCTGGCTCTCCTCCTTCTCCCCCAACCGATTGTCATGGTTTGCTGAGGTGGTGGAGAGGGTGCCTTCGGTCCCTGCCTTCACCCTGGGAGGTCGGACTCTTCTTCCTGGAAGTTGTCTTCCTCTTGGTCGAACTTCCTCTCGGGAGCCTCTACCTTCCCCCCTGCTGCCTTGCCCCCGGCTCACTCAGCTTGGCCAACCTTCTTGTGAACTCCGGGTTGGCCTCCTCACTCTCAACTTCTTCCGCCACCCTTTCCATCAACTCCTCAAAAGACAAAGGAGCTCTCCTCTTGAGGTCCCTTTTGAAGAAACCCCCCTGCAGCCCCACGATGAAAGCGAGCTGGAGGGTGAACCCTGGAACCTCTTGGACGAGGAGAACCTCCTCCCTGAACCGCTCCAGATAGTGAGCCAGCGACTCCCCTGGCTCTTGCTTGATCTGGAAAAGTGCTTCGGCATGTTTCTTTCTCTTCCTTGACGTCGAGAAGCGTAGCAGGAAAACTCGGCGCAAGTCTTCGAAGGCATAGATGGATCCCGCAGGGAGCTGGTGGAACCAATCTCTAGTCTTCTCCTTCAGAGTTGTCGCGAAGAGTCGACACTTGAAAGCGTCCGTCATGGGCCTGATGGAGACCATATCATCAAACCACTGTAGGTGCAGGACGGGATCATCCTTGCCGGAGTAGTGAGACATCTCCAACCATCCGAACCCCTCTGGAACCGGGGCCGAGAGAATCAGCTCACACAAAGGACTTCCTATGCTCGCCCCCCTTTGGGGCTGGGCGAGTGGGGGCTGGCCGCCTCCCCACTCGCCCCCTTGGGGCTGGGCGAGTGGGGGCATGACGCCTCCCCACTCGCCCCCTTGGGGCTAGGCGAGTGGGGGCATGACGCCTCCCCACTCGCCCCCTTGGGTCTGGGCGAGTGGGGGCATGGCGCCTCCCCACTCGCCCCCTTGGGTCTCGGCGAGTGGGGGTCTGGGACCTCCCCACTCGCCCCCTCCGAGGAGACCGGGCGAGTGGCGGCTGAATACCTCACCACTCCCCCCGCTGGTACCTCCTTCCTGGATGGCTGACCGAGGGTGTTCTCGCCAACCTGCTGAGGCGAGGCCTCCGGACCACTTTCTCTCTTGCCTTCGCCTATCGAGGCGAAAGCTACCTGCAAGGTCTGCATGACCTCCCGCTTGAGATTTTCGAACATCTCCAACGTCACCCCAGCCACCGGGGGCTGCGAGTGGCCTGGGTCGGATCTTCCTCCACCTCCGTCCATGGAGCTCATCTTGCGAGTTTCTTGAGTTGGTCACACTCCACGCTCACCGCACCATAATGTTGAAACCGATTTCTCAGCCTCTGTGGAGTTCGGGGCCCCCAACAAGTTGAGGGGTGACCAACTCTTACTCCCCCCAAGGGAGAGCTCTAGGTTGAAGGTGTTGGAACTATGAACTGGACTAAGGGCTCGGCGAGGAGGTCCCACCACATACCCGGAAGATCCTTAGAGCGCTTCCCCTCCCAAGCTAATGCCGGGCTTGGGCACCACTGGAGACTCTCCTCACCCACTAGAGAGAGAAAATGGGGAGAGAGAGAGAGGGTTAGCCTAGAACAAGCTTGCCTCCAAATGGTGCCCCCTTGGTCCTATTTATAGGATTTTGGAAATGGTCTACCAATAACCAAAATCTGGCCTACGAGATTACCAAAATACCCTCGGATTTGGCCTGCGAACAGCCAAATCCCGCTGTTCTGAGGCGTTAAACGCAGCCCAGAACGCATTCCCGGGGCTGGGCGAGAGGGGGCTGACCTCTTCCCTTGCTCACCCCCCTGTTGGAGGACTTGGGCGAGAGGGGGGCTGGCCGCCCGCCCCTCTCACCTGCTAGAGGACCTGGGCGAGAGGGAGGCTGGCCGCCCGCCCCTCTCGCCTGCTAGAGGACCTGGGCGAGAGGGGGGCTGGCCGCCCGCCCCTCTCGCCTGCTAGAGGACTTGGGCGAGAGGGGGGCTGGCCTCCCGCCCCTCTCGCCTGCTAAGGGGCCTGGGCGAGAGGGGGGCTGGCCGCCCGCCCCTCTCGCCCGCTGAGGTTGAGGCGGGGGCGAGTCTAGGAGGCCGCGTGCCTCTGGCTCGCCCCCCCTTGCTGGTGCGAGAGTGAGCCCAGGAGGTCGCATGCCTCTGGCTCGCCCCTTACGGGTTGGGCGAGCGGGAAGCCTACGCCTCCACCGCTCGCCCTCTTCTGCTTGCCTGGGGTAATGTTATGAACTGTTGGGCTTAAAGACATCTTAGGCCTCGGGGGCCTACTCTGCGAATACGGGGTTGTATAATAGTGAAGTTAGGTCGGCACCGAACCGACCACGTGATTTTTTACCTCTTTCTGGTGTTTTCCAAGGTAAAAAAAAAAGATTTCTTGTCAGCCGTCTTAATTTTCTATGACTTATTGCGCGCTCGTCCGCTCCCTGACTAAGACGGGCATTCTAGACCGATTTTAGGAGCCTCGAGTAGACCGCCACAACAAGAAAAAAAATATGCACCAACGCTTAAAGAGTGAAGAGAGAGTGAAGAGATAATACCCATTGAGGGATCAAACTTATGCCCCAAAAAGGTATGTTAAGATGCGTGAACTATCTTCTTATTCACTAGTTGCACTTATTATTTTAGGTTTTTTTATATAAAATATGTCAATGATATTTATAAATTTAAAAATGAAGTTTTAAATTCTAAAAATAATAATATAATTATTGCTTGTTGGCTTGGTCTTGGGCAGATGGAAAAGTCTGAAACGGCAGCTGCTAGGCATGCGATCGCACAGCGATGGCAAGGGTATAGAAATCAGAAGACCAAATGATTCAATATATAGTTTTCCAACTCCGGACTGCATGTGCCGGGCAGATAAAACCGAGGTTAACAGGTCCTGATCGGCTCCCCGATGACGCATTTAATGAATTTTTTTTTGGCCAGCTCGTACGCCCGACCCGTCAGTGATTCACTCGGACATATGATTCGGCCTGGCATTCAATTCTTTGATCGGCATCTTGGCGGAGATTGATCGGTTTGTTTGTTCTTTTTGGAATGTTGAAGGCTCCTTCTGAGAGCACATTGCTCATTATTCTTTTCAGCGGGGTGATTATTTTTACCCCCCTTTGTACATTCTAGATCAAGAGAGGGTGGGAAGGAGAGAGAGAGAGGGAGGTCTGATGCACCTGCAGATCACTTGTATTTGTATAGATGCCCCTTCAATTTTGACATGTAGATGGTAGACTTGTACATGACTAATTGCTGTTTAAGGTTTTTTTGTTTTGCAGCCCATATTATTCTTTTGTATTCTATGGTCTAGGGTTTCATGACAATTGTCAAGTAGTTGTTGGAGACTTAACTTTATAAATTGGGAATCTTGTTTTTGGATTATTCTATCGATAATTGAATTTGAGTTGGATGCTTGAGTTATGTGTATTTATCTATATGTATGTATGTAAATGATCATTTATGTATTATATATAATTATAAGAGAATATGCATATTTTGATGCTAACACCGTCTTAAGGATTCACAGACGTTGGATCAATTCAATCAACTGTGGAAATAGATGAGGATGATAATGAGGAAAACAATATCTTTAGGTCTCTTAAACATATAGGAGAGTGGGGCTTTAGGTCAAGTGGACTTAAAAAATGATTGAATTTAAAAAACAGTTTTTCTTCATTGGGAGAGAATGGAATTAAGGCTCTGTTTGGCATGGCGACGGTGGTCACGAATGCGGTTATTATGAACTGTTTGTGAACGCCCGGCCTCACCTAAGCAACTTCATCCACTTTCATGTTCAAAACCAGTTTTCCTTTTTGATGGCAGGCACAGCCGTTGTCATGCCAAATATATATATATATATTTTATGATGATGATTTTTTTATCCAAACTCAGCTGTTGTGCATGGAGGGAGCATCCGAGCAAAGCATGCTTTAAATAAGACGAGGGTTTTTGAGACAAATGTGCCGTTGATGATGCTCGAAGTTTTGAAAGAGTGGGGTAACTATAGTTCGCTCCATGCATTCATTCTTCCCATCCGCTGGCATCATTTTTCAAACGGTTGACCAGAACAGCTTAGCAGGATTGATCGCATACGATCGATCACGACAATTACCAAACTCTCGGGTATTCCAGCTGTTTAGGCGGGACGTTCGACCCTTCAAACTCGATGATGCTCAACCACCACTACATTTCAATTGACATTCTGCCCCTCTGTTGGACTTTTAAAAGTCAAAATGCTTCCCCCCTCCACCTAATAGCTAAGATTATGCGACTTTCCTCAATGCCTGCTTACCAAAACAATATTGAAACGTTTAGGGGCCCTACTTCATTGGACTCCTTGGCCTTTTTTTTTCAATGCTAACGGCGATTTAAATTTGGCTATCCGCACCCAAAAAACTCGTATGATTTTACATTAACATTTGTTTACTCAAGACCCAGACGAAACCCTAGCCAATGGTTCCTAAACTCTAGCAATTAGAAGCCCTAGCCACTGGTTTCGAAGCCACCGATGCCCTGGTGGAAGCCGGTTTCCAAGATTGCAGCGGCCCTAGTGCCGAATTGTCAAAGAGGTCTCGGAATGTGTTTCTTCATCGAGGTTTAAAAAATGTACAAATGTAAGATCGCATGAGACCTTGTAAAAAATTATAAGAATGTGTCTATTTTGTAACAAATGTACAACTGTATTTTTGCTACAAAAATAAGTGTTAAAATAAAGTTCATTACAACTATAATCCTACGTTACAATTGTAATTTTGCAGGAAAAAAAGTCCAGTCACCCTACTCATGGTGCAAGAGCGCACAGAAAATTCAGGCACCGCACCACTATTTCTCTGTTTAGAATCATTTTTTTATTCTTGCCCGGCCATGGTTTCTGCCTATGTCTGTTTTGGTTCTCACTAGTCGATTTTGAAAGTGTTTACCGAATTTAAATTCATATCGATTTCTAATTACATAGTGTGAAATGGCTAAGTCTCAAGTCCATCATTTTTACATGTTTTTTAAACTTGAGGCATAGGTGGACTGCTCTATTCTTAAAAGATTGTTTCTTTATTCTTATTTTTCCACACACATATGCTGGTATTCTGGAATTCAAAATCTTTGGATTTACAGATAGAATTTGAAAAAACCGGGTTGTGGTTAACAAATTTGTTTGAGGACAATCAATTGCGTATTTGTGTATGGCCAAAGGGTTGCGCATAGCCAAATTTTACAAATCTCTGGGCTGCGGTTAACAAAGGGTTGCGTATAGCCAAATTTAAGTTTTGGTTAACTATTGCAATTTTTGCGCTTGCTTATTTTTATCTTGGCACACCGGTTGAGGTGTTGTCGTGTGACCTTGATGTCACAGGTTCTACTCCCAAAAGCAACCTCTTGCAAAAATGCATGGTAAGGTTTGCCTACATTTCACTCCTGTGGTGGTCCCCTTCCCGAACCATCTCTGCCTGGGGATGCTTTGTGCACCGGGCTGCCCTTTTGTTTAAACCTCGGGACTGCTCAAACATCTGCCGGGAAGTGCGGGCCTTCCAACGGACTTTGTGCCCCAAGTCTCGAGCCCTGCCAACTACACGAATACAATTTCTCCGAACTTCACAGTTCTATTCGACGTTACTCCTCGCCGCCACATCGAGAAATCCACCTCCGGGAAAACTCAGCAAATCATCGACTCCGGCCATAACAATGTAGTCTGCGATCGAACACCAACATATTCATCCCTGAACCCATTGCCAAACAGCTTCGCCCCCCGCAATACAATCCTCATTCTTGGTCTTCGTCGGCAAGTAATTAGCTTAGCATCATAATCCTATTGCGTGACACCACTAATATAGTAATATTCACTCATCTCATTAATGATATTTAATACTCCTCCCTCGTGCGCCGCCGCGGTGAAGATTTGACCACAATTTCCCACCTCTCTAAAGCAGCCACGCGTCGGTCTCTCTCAGGCTCATGCATCTGGTTGACTTCTTCCCCCCTCCAATTTCCAACCCTGTAATAATCCCACGCTGCCACCACTCTCCTTCCAGATATTAACACGCCAAAAGTCAACTCCACAAATTTATTAATTTCAGTGATTTTTAAGTGAATCCTTTTCCCACACTTCAAAGTCAAGTCTCCCCACCAATATTGCTTTTTCTCATTCACACCTTCCTCTGTTCTTCACACTTCTCCAGCTCCCTTCATCTCCCCCAAACTTCAATTCCCCTGCTATCCTCCTTCGCTGCCTCACAATGGGCAATGGCTGGGCGAAGCTGACTCACTGCTTCTACCCTGCCACCACCAGCCGCCGCCTCACCGCCAAATCGCCGGCGTTGGAGCCCTATGACGAAAGTCTCGGCCACTCCTTCTGCTACGTTCCCGCCTACCTCTCCGAGCCCACTACATTCGTCTCCCTCTCCGGCGCCTCCGTCAGCGCCAACACCGCCACCTCCCTCTCCACCGATTCCACTTCCACCTCCCTCTCCTCCGCCTCCTTCGAGAGCTCGACGTCCTTCTTTTCCGTCCCCCTTCAGCCTGTCGGCCCCCTCTCCGACCGTGGCTTCCTCTCTGGCCCCATCGAGCGCTCCTACCTCTCCGGCCCCCTCGACAACTCCTCCCTCTATCGCTCCAACTCCCACGGCGGCGGTGGAGGTGGCGGTGGCGGCCCTTCCTCCCTTCTCTCCCGCCTCTCGCGCGCCTCCGCCGTCTCACCCGCCTCCATCGACCCCAACATCCAATGGGCGCAGGGAAAAGCCGGCGAGGACCGCGTCCACGTCGTCGTATCACGCGGCTGCATCTTTGTCGGCATATACGACGGCTTCAACGGCCCAGACGCCACGGACTACCTCCTCTCAAATCTGTACCCCGCAGTGGAGCGCGAGCTCAACGTCTTGCTTGCCGATAACAAATTCAATGGAAAAACATCAGATAGGCATTCGGAAGCAGAGCATGCCCAAATCCTCAACTCCCTGTCCCGTGCTCTGAGAGAAACAGAGGCGGCGTATTTGGACGCCGCCGACAAGATGGCCGGAGTGAATCCGGAGCTAGCTCTGATGGGCTCTTGCGTGCTCGTGATGCTGATGAGAGGCGAAGATGTCTACTTGATGAACGTCGGCGACAGCCGAGCCGTATTGGGAACCTCCATCTCCGAAAACGCTGATAACATCATTCATGGCGTTTTCAATGAATATGGAGAACGAATGGTTGATCTTCGTTGTCTGTCCGCTCTGCAACTCACATTGGATCACAGCACTTGCGACGAAGATGTAATGATTAGCTCTCCTTCCCTCTTTCTGCATCTGTAATTCCGTCGTCTTACTGTCAAAATTTCATCTTTTGTGTTCCAGGAAGTTCGCAGAATCAAAAAAGAGCATCCAGACGATGCTTCCGCCATTGCCAACGATCGCGTGAAGGGTTACTTGAAAGTCACGAGAGCCTTCGGCGCCGGATTCCTGAAACAGGTAGGATTCTGTTGTCTTCATCCTCTGAACTTCTGATCCGAAATTTCTTATGAATTGCAGACAGTGAAATCAAAAAAGTTTGCAATTTGATTTCACTGTAGCTTGGTTGGCCTTCAATGGCTTTTCCCTGAAGAAAAGGATATAGAAATCGATTCATGTTGAAGGAAGAGTAAAGTTATTCCTTAAAAGGATTAAACAATTTGGTTGAGTGAGCTGAAATTAACTTTTAGTTTAGAGCAATGCATTGAAAGTCAGGGATGGGGAACTTTTGTCTTCCTGTTTATGGCGACTCGTCCTCCGCGACAAATGAAATTATGCCATCTGTAAATACGAAATATCCTCCAATTTTGGCGAATTATCCCTGCCTAAATCAACGACATGAATTTATCCCAGTTAATCAAGAATCATACTTCCACTTTATATTTTTGACTTCTTCCTCCGTATTTTATGAACCGTCATATCTTAACCATCCAACCCAAACCCAATTATACCGTATGACTTTCTTAATGTGAGGCTTTATTCGTAACATCGGCGACAAACATTTGACTTTTTCATAAAATAATTATGTAGTCCTATATATTACCCTTGCTTCTTTTGACTAGCTAATTCTAGTTTACGAATTGGGTTCGAGGGCGAAGGATGTGGATGGGAATCGGGTTCAGAACTCTTTTGTACAACCCATATTCTCCGAGGGTAGGACCCACTCAAAGTCACGTAGGCAGAAGTCAAGGTCAATGCAGAGGTCAACAGTCCGAGATACCAAGAGATCGTCGAACGCAGCCTTCCAGAGTTCGTCGAACGCAGCCTTCCAGAGTTCGTCGAACGCAGCCCTCCAGAGTTCGTCGAACGCAGCCTTCCAGAGTTCGTCGAACGCAGCCTCGGTCGTGCGAGCAGGAATTTGGTAGTGCGAGGAGGAACCTGACCGAGCGAGAAGGGCATAGGCCTGGACATTCTCGCCTATAGGCGACTTACACCAACTAACTCGCCAGCTTAGGCCGAGGTCCTCACCTACTCGCTTGCCTTTGCCTTCGCTAAAAAACCATCTCCAAGGGGATCAAGGATAGTCGTCTGCTTCCTCTCCCTCAAGATTTGTCTATAAATAGACCCTCAAGGGTACTAGGAATGACACTTGTCAAAAAATCAGAGCTTCACCCCCCTTATAGGCGAGAATCCTCCCTAGACAGTGTCTTCCTAGTACCAAGCTCAGTCATTCGTGGTTTTGGAGGAGAAGACTCCTTTGAGCTTCTGGGTACGTGATGGGACCTCCCTGCCGCAGCACCTGGGGTCGTGTTCCCTCTAGTTCGTTCGTCATAGCTAACCAAGTCTTCTCGTTGGACCACTGGGCAAGTAGCCTCCAGCTGCATTGATCCGAATTTTGGATCATAGGATTTTCCAGGCTTCAACACCTTTGTAATCTTCTTAGAAGTTATCAAGTTAATGCTATGATTCGCAATACATCAAAAGAGAAGTGTGATCCAAACATTCGAAAAGGAGCTTATGAAGGGCAGGATGTCACAGACTTGTCTCCTCCCAAGGTCCCGTGCAATCTTAGCATTTTTTTGTCACTCTGTGCAGCATAGCTAAGTCATTCTCCTGCAAAATCTTGTTTGTGGTGAAGAGAAAAGTGGAGAAACAATCAAGAGAAAGCTCACGAGTGAAGAGAACTCTATCACTTGTCCAAAAGTTGAATGCTTACAAATGAGGGGTCTTACACCTTTTATATGTCCCAAAGCATTTTTCCTCCAAACTATAGCACATAGAATGTCTTTTATTCTAGATTATTTTATACATCTCTTGTATTCATGAATCACTTACCTTATTCTAAAATGTTCTCATGAAACCATTTTAATTAGAATTATTCATTATCTTCGTGCATCTTCTTATATATAAGAATCTTTAAGACTCCAGATTTCTCTAAAATCTTCTCGAGCCTAGCACAGAACTTGTCACGGGCGAGCCGAAGAGGGCCGGCCGTGACAAAAGCCCTAAATGGGTAAAGTATGAAATCACGAAAATTCCATCATGATTACTTGCGTTTGGTTCTGCATAATCAGTTTTGTAATGAAATAAATCCTTATTCTGACATCAATTTTTGATCTTTCTCAGCCCAAATGGAACAACGCTCTTCTGAAAATGTTCAGAATAGACTACATCGGCACCTCCCCATACATAACCTGCAACCCGTCCCTCCGTCACCATAAACTCGCCGCGGGGGATAGATTTCTGATACTATCCTCCGACGGCCTCTACCAGTACATGACCAACGACGAGGCCGTCGCCGAAGTCGAGATATTCTTCGCCGCAACACCCGAAGGCGATCCCGCGCAGCATCTGATCGAAGAAGTCCTTTTTCGCGCGGCGAAGAAAGCGGGTAAGCCGGTCATAATCATTGAAATGTTGCAAATGTTGGAGAAACCGGAGAGTATTTCTACTCGGCCTGCGGTAATATTGATTTTTATATATGCTTCTGATGCAGGAATGGACTTCCATGAATTGCTGGAGATAGCTCAAGGGGATCGAAGGCGGTATCACGATGATGTTTCAGTGATTGTGATCTCATTGGAGGGGAGAATCTGGAGATCCTGTGTAAATTGATGGACACCAGAAGCTCCATTGTGCCCATATACATGTATATTTTTTCATTCTTTTTTTTTTTCATTTGAGGAGTCTCTGTAGTTTAGCAGAGGCATGGGGTGTGAAGTTTTCTGGACCGATGGAGCACAAAGACAAGAACACCAAGGCAAGAACACTAAGGATGAACACAAACACTTCTTTACAATTCCAATTTAAGTTACAAGATTACAGGAGTAAATACAAGTTGCATACAACTCGATTTACAACAGCCAAATAAGATGTAAATAAACTGGTCGCGGACGGTGTCCGCTTCTCCTCGACAGCACACCACACAGGTGTCACTTGTTGCTCGCTAGCGCCCGACGTTAACTCCTAACATTGCGTTAGCCTACTCGCAAGCTCTCTGTTCGCACTCGCAACTCACTAGCCGCACTCGCTGGTCGCTAGCCGCACTCGTGTACTCAACGTCTTGTGTTAATTCCTAATGCTCTGCGTTAGCTCGCGAGTACTCTCTCACAAGGGACCTTATCTAAGTCACTCGCCGAACTCGCTCCGAGTTCTCTGCTATCTCGCCCAAATCAATCACTCTATCTGAGGGGGGGGGGGGGGGGGGGGGGGGGGGGGGGGGGGGGGGGGGGGGCTGCTCTCCTATTTATAGGAAAGAGAGAGACCTTCTAGAAGCCGAGCTAACGCCGGCGTTAGCTCTAACGCTGGGCGTTAGCTCACTTCAACATCTAACATTGGGAAGAGGAAGTTAACTTATTGCAAAGCTGCAGATTAAGCTATTCAATTCATACGTTGGTGTAGAAAGAGATTTAATCTTATGTTTATAAATAGTGTTAATCACTGGGACCTCCCCCGGGAGTTTGCATAATTACAGGTTGCACCCCTCTATCTTTCGAAATTACATTTACCTCCCCTCTTAGTTTTTCAAATTTACAAAAATGCTCCTTCGGTTTGAAATATGAATGGAAAATGATAAAATCAGCCAAAGTATTTTATGATATTCAATTTTACTCTTTGTAATGACTTTACATTGAAAGGTGTGACCTTTTTCTTTTAGAAATATAGATGAAAAGTGATAAAATATGCCAAATTATTTTATGATATTTCAATTTTATCCTTTGTTATAACTTTACATTGAGAAGGGCGCGTTACATTTTACCCTTTGTAACGAATCTAGAATCATTATAAAATGATAAAATTGAAATATCATACAATAATTTGGTTGATTTTATCATTTTTCATCCATATTTCTAATGGAAGAGGTGCTTTTTGTAAACTTGGAAAACTTAGAGGGGAGGTAAATGTAATTTTGAAAGATAGATGAAAGCAACTTGTAATTAAGCAAACACTCGGAGGTCTCGGTAATTAATCCTTTATAAATATAAGAATCCATTATTCTGTTTGTCATGATCTTGAACATCTTGCATTTTCAAAAAATTGTTTTGTAGAAAATGAAGTGAAGTCAACTACGATTATGTGATAAGATTTCTTAGTAGAGTCAACTACAATTATGTAGTAATATTCTCTACTAGAGTCTTATAGATTATTTAATGTTGGTTCATTTTCAACCACAATTTTTTATTTAAATATAATTGAGGGGTAATCATTTTGTTGCAATTTTAAAAATATATTGCCGTCGAAAATACAATATGCCGCATTTAGACGGAAGCTGTCTGTAGATCTGGCATCTTGGATCGTTCGCTAATAAAGTGTTCTCAACTATTCCAAGTTTCTTTGAATGTTCGTGAGATTCACGTTGTTGAGAGGACTACTATACGATTGATGCTAAGATTGTTATTGTAAAGAACTTGCACATAGAACAATTAGTAGCTACCCTTTTCTCATGAAAGTGCGTCGATTAGTCTCAAAAAATTGTCGTCATTATTATTTTTTACTTTAATTAGTCGGTGGTGATTACATTAGTTTCTATCCTTGAATCATAAATATCAAACACAAGAAGAAAATAAGGGACAAATCTTTTTTAATCTAATTACGATGTGTTTATTGTGGGTGAGGCTTTAACTCATTAGATGTTTAAAATTGCTTTTTAAGTTTGTTTTACTTTGGAAAATACATCTCAATTATTGCCCTTGGATCAAAAGTACTTTTAGCTTTTTTTCCCTTCGCCTTACAACTTAGCCTATAAAACGTTTCTCCCCTATATCCCCCTCAATCGTTAGATCTAGTTTGTATGAGATTCTTGGTTGTCAATGATCAAAGTTTCTTAATTTGCTGAATTTCGAATTGAATTGAACTCTTTTCGAGTTGCATACCTTCGAGTCAACACAAATTAATTTGAATTTTGACTTGACTAAAATTAAAATGATCATCGAACAATTTCTAAACATCCGATGCAATTACAAGCATGAGATAAAAGATGAACATGATTGAAGGAATTCCGATATTTTCAATAAAAACATATATATATTTTTAAAAGGACAACATTTTGATTATAGATTTTGAGCTCCAAAGATGGATGCAATGTAAATAGGGATTGGGACCGAGAGTAATATTCTAATGACATGCTCATGCGGTTATCATACACTTTTTGAGCAAGGGATGGACAGAGCAAAAAGACCATAAAAGATCAACATTTTGAAACTCGAATAGTTCGAGTCTTTGACTGAAAAAAGACCCATATAAGGCTATAATACAGGAAGTGAGAAGACACTGAGCTACAATGCCTTCTTGTGGAGTAGCAGGCTAGCCATGGCACACAAGATAGGAAGGGAGCAAGCAGAGGAGATCGAAGGCTCCCCTGTTTACGTGATGATGACACTCGTTGATACGACTTGCTAATGTTGTAGCACCGTGCTAGATTTTCTCACAAGGGCGAAACAATCTCTAGCCAACTCCGTCTTTTCTTTAGAACACTCCCTTTAAATTTTATCCGTTTTGTTGGAGAACATTTCTTTTGACTTTGTGATACTCTTGTCTTTTCATATCGCCAATTATTTCATCGTCGGAATATTTCCATGAACAGAGGATTTTTTGGGTTCAGACCCAGCTGTCGTTCGTCCACCAATGAAATGCATGCATTTGTGGGGCCTGCAGTGCGCAACTTGGACATGCATTGCAGGCCTCTACGCAATGCACAAAAAGGTTTTGGCTTGTACGTCGCACCCCAATTTTAACTGCAACACGGAAATTTTAAATAATTTAACCGTAACCCGATATTTGGCTTGCCACACCCCATTATTATTCGAGGAATTAAGAAGGCGTCGGGCAACTTCAAAGAGAAGAAAGAGGAATAGAAGGAGATACGCGAGTGGTCGGGCGTGACTGAAGATTGGATCACGAGTGGTTAGAGTTTTAAGTTTTGTAACCACTTTTAAGTTTTGAATTGCGGTTACACACAAAAAACTGATGTTTTTTTTTTAAATTATGGGTTAATAATAGCCAAAGACGACCCTAAATTTAATGTGTTAGAAATCGTAAGCTCCTACGACACTTTTGAGAGAAAATAATGAGAATGAATTGAAATGTGTGAATGTTTTTTTGGGGGTCAACGTTTTGGTGGAGTGGCGCTATTAACGACAGGCAGATAAGTCAAAATAGTCCGATGACGTGGCAACGCTTGGATCGTTAAATTTATTAAGGCCAGTGGACTAACGTCCTAGATTCAATTACTTCATTCGGCTAGCTGGATAAATTCGGTGGAAAAATAATTATTCTCTTTAAAATGTGATATCCATAATCTCTCTCTCTCTCTCTCTCTCTCTCTCTGAGTCTTTCCTAAAAAAAATTAAAATTTATAAAATATAAAGGCTATTTGTGTAATTATACTATATCCCTATAATAAAAATATTCCATGAAAATTCATAAAATCTAGTAGACCTCATACACCTACCTACAATGATAGGTAATCATTAGACCTCCTAGACCTACTTTAAAATGATTTTTTGTTAAAATATAAATGTTTTAGAAAAATAATAATTATAAAATATTAATTAAATTTTTGTGCGGTCATTTTGAGTACTCATATGTATATGTTGTGGGCGCAGGGACGGGCGAAGCCCACCCACACGAAGTCTGCTGGGGGCGGGCGAAGCCCGCCATCACCGACCAGGTACTATCGCGCTTAGCAGTAGGGCAGAGCCCCGTGCCTGTAACTCGTATTTATTATAAGAAAAAAATATTTGAGTAAAGAGCTGATAAGCATTTATCTTTATTAATAACTCTCTTAATCTTTAAATATAGTTGTATAATCCTCTTTATTTTTCTCACCATAGTCAATACTCCATAATTTTTAGGCATGTGTATAACTCCCTAATCAATATTAGGCAGCTTATTAATTGATCAAAATATGCTTTATAGAAAACTTTGTTTAGAATCTATAGTAAAGAAATTAATTAAAATATGTACCTATGTTGTGGGTCGCTCAACACTGTCACACATCGGTTGAGTCGGGTCGTCTTGGCTCAGAGTGAGCTGAACAAACAAACAGTCAAAAGAGTTGGCAACAAGTTTTTTACGTGAAAAATCAGGAAAGGGAAAAAATCAAGAGGTCTAACATGGTCGGAGAAAATCAACTAGTAGTAATTCGAAGTATAATATTGAGGATTCTGCGAGGGTGACAGTCCATCGTTCGATTTACGCTGAGAGAAAATAGAGTGTCCTTCGGAGAAACGCGCTCGTCGTGTAGAAAGTTCTGCGGTTCCACTCCAAAAAACCCTATTTGTCGCGCAGAAAATTCTGCAGTTCCACTCCAGGAAGCTCCATTTGCAGCGGAGAATGCTATGTGATTCCACACCAGTAAGCTCCTTTACCGTACAGAAAGCTCTGTGATTTCACTCAAGAAAGATAATTTTGCCGCGTAATGTTCTATTCCAGAAAGCTCCTTCGGAAAGCTTTGTGGTTCCACTCCAGAAAAGTGTTCATCAAGCAGAAAGCTTTGTGATTCCAATCCAAAACGCTCTTTTTGCCGGGTTAAAAACTCTACTGTTGCACTCCAAAAAAGCTCTGTTTCTCTTCTCCAAGAATATCTCCCCCTCAACGAAGGTTTAGCGTTTATAGATTTTTGGAGGGGCCCTCGCTGAACTGTCTTCATAATTAACTCGCGGACGAATAGAAACAGTCTGTTATGTACCTCAGATCACCAATTGGTGGTCGGAATGGTGGGGGCGGCAGTGGCCACTTCCCCTACCGATCCTCGCGCTAGGGATTCGGGACTAGTGTGAGGAAGGAGGTGATCGGGCTGCTCTAGCCTCATTGGGGCGGTTTTCACACACACAGCTCCCGGAAAAACGTTTGAGGGGGCAAACTGACTTGAAATTGTACGAAATTGGGTTCGTTAGAATAATCTCGGCGAGGAGTCACATTTACGATCTTGTTAGTCAAATCCGACCACTTTGACCCATCAACCTACATATTATTTAATAAATATATATGTTTGCTAAATGGGTATTTCTAAAAGAAATATTAAATTCATGTAATGTGTTTTTATGTTTTTTCTAATTTGTTTAAATTAAAATGCCCGCTTGCGAAAAAACGAGAACAAAATTAGATAAATTTTTTAAATGAAATAACCATGATCTAAATAGTTTTTTTGTCGATATATTATAACTTATGTATTTGAGAATCATAAGACATAAAAATTTAAAAGTAAAAATTAATGATTACTTCAAAATATGGTGCGTATAGCCATTTCCAGAAAGTATTGTAAAACTCATAGAAAGTATTAATCAATGAAATCATAAAAGAAATAAGCATAAGCTCGCACAATCTTAAAAGCAAAACTCATCTGCGATGGCGTAGAGGAGGCTTCATTGGCTTTGCCTTCTCTTAACTCCTTTCCTTCTTCCCCTTGGTTTCTTACCGTTTCTTCTCCCATTCTTTGCGCCCATATTCATTTAATTAACACGGTAGATCTTAGCCTTTGATTCTGTTAATATTAAATGTAATTTAATATTCTTGTGTACATTCAGTTTAGTCTCACACCGTCTGTGGTGTTTTCGGACTCCCCTCTTTCTCTATATGCTTATCTCGCCCCCCCCTCCCCCTTAAGGGGCAGCCTCCCTTCCGCCCAGATCGGGCGGCCACTTGGCCGCCCGATCTCGGCTGCCACCCCCTCCGGGAGCGGTCTCCCTTCCTCTCAGATCGGGCAGCCATTTGGCCGCCCGATCTCGGCCGCCGCCCCCTTCGGGGGTGTGAAATATTTTAAAGTGAGCAGCATTCTCCTCTGTAGCAGACAAAGACTTAGCTCCGTGAGCGGTGGCTTGTCACCCACCGAGCACTTCTCTCTTAACAATTGTAACGAGAGGCAGTCTGTCGCCCTCGAGTTCTTCATAACAACTTTGTACAACAACCAACAAATAGTAAAAGTTTTGGCCGGCGTAGACCCGGCCGCGTGGTTTTTCACCCAGTTGACGAGTTTTCCACGTTAAAAATTTACCTAGACAGATTTTCTTTTTCTGTGACTGTTTGCACGCTCGAACGCTACCGGGCTAAGACGGTTCAATTTAGTCAGGTCTACCGGAGCCTCGAGCAGACCGCAACAATAGGGTTGGTTATAAATTAAAGGGAGCTGTTAAAGGCACCGCGTTTTTGGCTAATTCGCACCAAAATTTCTCTTAATTGATGATGATGGACTTCTAAAGGCACCAACATCGGTGGAGCCTTCCGCTCCTCCGGTACCGGTTCCAATGGAGGGTGTTTCACCACCGCCGGCGAGCGGTGGTCGCTGCGGAAGAACAAGTTTCTTTCCCACCATCAGTGCTTCTTTCCGGGTTTTTTGTTTAGATTTATTAAATTATTGGTAAATTCCGCTCCTCTCAGTCTATCTTCCGACATCCATATGTTGACGTGTAGATCGGTCGGCCATCTTTGGTATCAGGCCTCGAGTTTAATGTCTTTTCTATGCCATTAATTTTATCATGCAATAGTTGAATGGTGCAAATTCCGTCTTTTTTATTTCTCACAGTCACCCATCTACTGGATTTGTTGCATGATTTTTTTTATTTTGCTTTGCCGATTTTTGCTGTCGGGATGGTCTTAATTTTTAATGCCTCTCCGTAGGTAGAGTTATGTAGCTGGAGAGCTCGACGTTGAGTCTCCTCTTTGATCTCCTCTTCCATGCTTCGCTCTATCTCTTTCTCGAGCTCCATATGTATAATTCTTTCTTCTTCAGAGACCTGTTTGGGGGGGGGGGGGGGGGGGGGGGGATATTCGTAAATTTATGTGTGGTGTGATGGTGTCTTTAACAAAATTGCGGTGCAAGTAACAAATATGAATGCCTTTAATAATTTCAAAAAAATTGTGGTGCACTTAACAAATGGTGCGACTAGCCAAAACTGCGGTGCCTCTAACAGCTCAAATTAAATTTCAAGAATAAATTTATGGTTTGTGAATAGCTATTTCAGGTAGGGGTGTAAGTGATGCAGGACAGGAATCCACCTGCCTGCCACCCTGCGGCCTGGCGCACCAGCACCCAGGGGTCCTACCGGGAATCCACCTGATAAGCCTTATCAGGTTCCGCGGACCGTACACCCCAACCCATCTCCAGCCGGCAACAGCTGACGGGTTGTTGAGGCCGGGGATCGAACACCCGACCTCCTTGATAAGAAGCTCTTACAAAGAGCTCTCATCACCAACTGAGCACTTTTATGATGCAGGACAGGAATCCACCTGCCTGCCACCCTGCGGCCTGGCGCACCAGCACCCAGGGGTCCTATCGGGAATCCACCCGATAGGCCTTATCAGGTTCCGCGGACCGTACACCCCAACCCATCTCCAGCCGGCAACAGCTGACGGGTTGTTGAGGCCGGGGATCGAACACCCGACCTCCTGATAAGAAGCTCTTACAAAGAGCTCTCATCACCAACTGAGCCCTTTGTAAGAGCTTCTTATCAAGGAGGTCGGGTGTTCGATCCCCGGCCTCAACAACCCGTCAGTGGTTGCCGGCTGGAGATGGGTTGGGGTGTACGGTCCGCGGAACCTGATAAGGCCTATCGGGTGGATTTCCTATAGGACCCCTGGGTGCTGGTGCGCCAGGCCGCAGGGTGGCAGACAGGTGGATTCTTGTCCTGCATCAGTAAGTCAGAACCAAATCAAACCAAACCAAACACACGGTTCCGTTCGATTTTAGTAGACTACGGATCGGTCACAGTCCCAATTTTTTAAAAATCGTGTGGTTCTGTTAGTTTGGCGGTTTTCAATGCAAACCGAACTGTTTTAGCATTAGTAATTTTGTATCATAATATGTTTGATTTATTTGGACTATTCACGCATCACTTCTCTTCTCACTCATGTATGCAAGTATGCAATTATATTTTTTTCAATTCTCTAAAATTATTATGTATTTATATACCTTTTTTTAAACCATCAAAATTGAATCAAACCGAAACAAACCATTTGTTCCAATGGTTTCACGGTTCGATTGGGTTCCAAATTTTTGGAACCACCTAAAGATTGTTCGGTTTATGATTTTGCTTAAAAATCGAACCAAATCGAACCGTTACAGTCCTAATTTCAGGTGCGTGAATAGTCATAGAAAGGGGTAGGAACATTTTCAATGTGTTGTGATTTTTTTTCTAAAGGTAACACAGTACAATTGTTGTTTAAAGTGCGTTGGCAAATTGTTCTCAATAATGAATAAGATAACATTTATTGAATGTTGCGTCATAAATGTCGTCTAAAATCGCTACTTGATTGAACATTTATAAATTGTTATCTATTCTATGTTTAGACAATATTTTTTAAATGTTGTAAACTAAAGTATTACTAAAGAACAAAATTATTATAGTATAATCACTGTGCTGGTGGCATCGCTAGGCACATCGTTGCACTTTTTTCAAATTTGAAAGATGTCCCAAGCGCTAGAACCATTTCCCCGTCGGTTCCAAATTTTTTTTAGAGGTGAATCTTAAGGCGTTGTTTGGCGCAGTGGTGGCGGTCGTGAACACGGTGGTTATGAACCGTTGTTCGTGAACGCCTATCCTCACCTAAAAAAATTCATGCATTTTATGCTCAAAACTAGTCTATTTTCTTGGTAGCGGTCATAACCTCTGTCTTGCCAAACATACATTCTATGGTGATGCCGTTTTTGACCAAACTCACCGGAGCAAATAAGCCGCGCCAAACGAAGCCTTAGGCTCCATTTGGTATAGTGGTGGCGGTCATGAACGCGGTGGTAAAATCGACATTCATGAATACCCACCTAAGAAACTTCATCCGCTTGAACATAAAAGTGGATACAGTTCCTTAGATGCTCGTTCACAAATTACGATTTTACCACCACGTTCACGACCACCACCGTTGTGCTAAACTGAGCCTTAATAAGAGTATTGTTAGCATGTAATTGATAATGACTAAGCTTTGGAGGTATTACATAATGACCAGCTACAATTAAAAATAAAAAAACTCTATTAATCTTTTGTAGAATGGCCTCAACCGCACGATACACAGAAACAAAAAAAGGAAGAAGAGAGAAATAAAAATGAAATTGTAGGAGAAGAAATGGCTAAATGAAGCGCCTTTCAAACCACCACGCACTTTATAGTTCTAAGAGATGAAATGTGCGGCTTTTGACATTGCAACACGTAGGCTACGTTTGGCGCAATTTTGCTCGAGTGAGTTTGGAGAAAAACTCCACCGTCATAGAATGCATGTTTGGCATGACAACGGTTATGACCGCCACCAAGAAATGATTGTTTGTTTTCAACATAAAAGTGGATGAAGTTCCTTTTGTAAGGTCGGATGTTCACGAACGACGGTTCATAATCACCGCTTTTACGATAGTCGCCGCATCTCCAACGACAAACATCACCTTGCCAAGTCACTAGCGACTGCGCGCGCCATCATCACCCCAAGTCACTTATTGGCTTCAATGGACCATCGAAACAAGGCGACCATTGAATTCAAAGTCAATTGTGCCATCGTCCTGAGCGAGAACAAAACTCTTATTTTCCACAAATATTTGATTCGTTCATACTTCTTCTCTCACTTTGTAAATTGAGCAAACTTTTACAGATTATTGAGCTATATAATGCATGAATCAGATAATTTCTTTCTACCGATGTTGTATGATGTTAAACATGCAATGTTGTTTGTATTTGGATTCTTCTCGTCAAAACAATCAATTTTAACTATTTACACGTCAAAAATTATGGCAGGATGAGGGAGAAACGCCTCTCTTAAGATGTAGGCGTTTAGATTTTTTTTTTTGCAGGAGGGACACGATGTCTGACCCCCACCTCGTTAATTTTTTTGGATCCGCCCTTGACAGTATTCAGCTTAATCAGTCATAACTCTCAGAAAAAGGCGAAGATTTTTGGTCCGGGTGCCCAGACGACCGGGAATGTTCGCGCGTCATCCAAAACGGGTTCCGAGCATCCTCAAGGTTTTTAGTTTTTAATCGCCTCCGTTGCTTAAGGTTTTTAGTTTTTGATCGCCTCCATTGCTTACTCCACACAAAATTTCAAATGACACAGCCCCATCAACACCCATTTCCGTTGCTTACTCCGTTGCTTACTCCACATGACAAATTAGAGTTTCTTGTAGAAATTCACGTGCCCAAAATCACTTGACCTTTTTGCACAATATCCAATCTCAATCACAATTAAAAAAATAGTAATAACCCGAATGAGATAAACTCAACGCAAATCAAATTAAAATTAAGGTTTCAAACGTACATGCTTACAATTGAAGAGAACACTAAGCAAGATAGATTCAAAACATGGAGAAAACAAAAGCTTTGAAAAAAGAGAAACAACTTTCAGTAGAATAGACAAAAGAAGCCCAAACCAGAAAAAATCTCACTTTCACTGTGGAACAAAAATGTGGCCTGCACTTTCACCGTGGAGGAGGCAGTTTCTTTCTTTCTTTGGACACTTTAAAATGGCAGCAAAAAAATAGGCGAACTGTAGCCTGCGCACTTTCACGAACAAGGAAAGAAAAGCCACCACCAATTTTGGATTCGTACATCAGTTTATTTGAATGGAGGAGAAAAGGACATTTTCACAAAAACTGCCCGCTGCGAGAAACTGACATCACACAGCAAAAATAAAAAACTGTCTGATGCTGTAACTGTTTTATTTTATTTTATTTTCATTTTTCTCTTTGACAGAGAACAAAAAAACTCACAACTTATTTTAAAAAGTCGCAACATTTTTTCCTGCACTTACTCATCTTGATTTTTTTAATACTCTCTCTCAAGATGAGCTCCAGATACCATTCCGAGCAAACCACGAAGACACTCGAATGATCCTTTTGGTAAAGACTTAGTGAACATATCCGTCACATTATCATGGCTACGAACAAAGTTCACCACGATAGCACCGTCAAGCACTTTCTCCCGAATGAAATAATGCTCAATTTCTATGTGTTTCGTTCGAGCATGAAAAACCAGATTCAACACGAGCTTCAAAGCACTCTCGTTGTCGTCGCGAAGCACTGTAGCCTTTCAAATTTTTACAAACACATTCTCCACTAGTCTACGAAGCCATATACACTCCTGAGCCGCCAATGATGACGCTTTATAATCTGCTTCGGTAGTGGAAAGGGACACAGAGTCCTCCTTCTTACTACATCACGACACTATTGTTGAACCACACATGAAGACATACTCCGACGTTGACCTCCGATCATCGGAATCTCCACCATAATCAGCATCTGTGAATCCGTGTAGATTGAAGAATATGTCTCGTTCATACAACAACCACATGTCTAAGGTCGCTCGAACATATTTTAGAATTCCCTTCGCCGCCTCCAGAGGAGGCTACCTCGGTTCCTGCATATAACGACTTACTCGGCCAACCGCGTATGAGATATATGGTATTGTAATCGTCAAATATATCAAACTTCCCACCAGAGCCCGAAAAAGCTTAGGATCCGAGAGGACCCTACCCTCATCTCGACGAAGCTTCAACCCAACTTCAAGTGGAGTAGAACTGCTCTCCCCTTCCTTCATGCTGAATCTATCAACGATTCGCTCTGCATAGGCCTTCTGGGACACAAACAACCCGTTCTTCTTCCTCTCCACCTCCAAACCAAGGAAATAGTGTAACTCTCCCAAATCCTTCATCTCGAAACGAATAGATAGCTCTGCTCTAAGCATTGTCACATCTTCGTTATCGTTTCCTGTCACAATCATATCGTCGACATACAACAATACGATGACATGTAGACTACCCTTCTTCTTCATAAACAAATTCGAGTCCGAGTCTGATGCATAGTACCCACTGAACTGTAAATACTATGCAATCTTTTCATACCAAGCCCGAGGTACTTGTTTCAAGCCATACAATGCCTTCTTCAATTTGCAAACATAATCAAGATGAGATTCAGATGCATACTGTAACACCTCCCATGCAATGATCATATAACATGGGTCCGGCCGGGACCCCACGGCATATAATCGCCACAGCTTCAGTATTAAAAGATGATATTGACTACCCATTCTCAAAACTCAGACAACACAGCGGAAACAAACATAAAACACAGAGATTGTCCACACTACATAGGAGTCCAACTGGCCTTAAGGCCATACAAAACCACAGTCCAAATCACCAAACATTCAACACAAAAGGACGTCCCAACAAAAGGGGACAGATAGTAGTTTTACCTAAACTACCTCGACATGCAAGCCGGTTACAACAAAATGTAATAATAGAAGTGCATGAAGACAAGGTAAACACTTCATGAGGCTTTAGGCCTTTTTGGCCGGCGCGCTGGGTCCAGCCTGCGATTCTTGCCCTGCAACCAAATCACAAAGAGCGGTAAACGAGGGTCAGCTATGGCTGACCACAAACGGTGTAACAACATCCCTCCTCCCGGCCGTCCTAGCGGACCCCGGGGAACTACTTCACCCTGCAAGTCAGCACTTCGTATGCAAATGTACATAAAAGGAAACAGCATAAAAACAGGTATGAGTGTCACATACAGCATCCACGTTTTTATGTTGAGCAGATAATAAAAAGGGGCCTACCAATGCAAAATGAATGCAAACCCGGGTTTCACCCAAGGCACCCTAAAGCGTATGAATCTATCACATCATCATACATCATCATCACCTCACAAACAGAGGGGTACTCGTCATTTCCCCGCAAGGGCATCGTAGCCCAAGGCCAAGAGCTCTCGCTGAGACCCACCTCGCCTGGCTCGCCATGCCATCGGGCTTGTCTAACAGCTCACACGCTCGGGCCGCCAACAACACACAAGACCGATACTAAGAATTCTGGCTAACAAAAACGTCCCAAGGCCCTGGACTTACTCTCAGGACAACGTCCACCGATTGCCTCGCCTGGCGACCGTCAACGGACTCATCCGTAGCACAGACATTCTCGTCAGTCAACAATCGAAGGGACTAATCTTGCCGGGACACTCTCCACACGTGAATCTCAGTCTTCACGGGATAGCCAGCCGACCACAAAGACCAATCGCGCCTTCGCACCACACTAGGCATCACAAGCCCCATATTCCGCACATTATTTCTCCGCCCTAAACCCAACGTTCGTTACCACACGAAGCTACAAGGGCATCACAACGACGAGTTCGCCGTATTCGGATTTCTAACAAAACCCCTAAGATGCGCGTAAATCAACATCACCGAATCGGACCAACGACCACAAATCCGGCTTCACACACAATGCCTAATCCGCTAACGGAGCAGATCTCTAGTGCAAATCATGTCGGGGACGGACTCAATCAACCCGATGGTTCCTTTTGAACCAAGGCGACCCGGACCCCTCTCACTCGACGGATCCAGTGCCAAAATGCAGAAATTAAAGGGATGTCATGCACGCATCCTAAAGACCGGGAGGAGAAATGTCGTTACCTTTTGAGATCTCCTCCTAGCCATGAGAAGCTTGCAAACAAACGGTGGAGAAGAAGCACCTCGACGCCCTCTACGCGTTGCCGGTCTCGGATCGGCGAACAGAGCTCCGAAGCTCCGGCAATGGCGGATTCCCCTTCTTCTTCCTCCTTGCCTCCTCCTCCTTTCTCCAACCTAAGAGAGAGAAAGTCTTGGAAATAATGAGGGTTTAACTCCTCTACCAAACCCTAAAACCCCCCAGCCATCCATCGCAGCCGTTGGATCAAATCCCAACATTTTTGGATGGCCGGATCATCTTCCCCGTCACTTTTCGCGGAGCAGAATAAACAGTGCGCACGAGCAGCGGCGCACGGTCAGTGATCGTGCGCGGCCAACATCCCCTGATCGTGCGCACTACACAATCAGCCGACCTTCAACCCTTGTGAATTAACGCACGATCAGGCGCACGACCACTGGTCGTGCGCGAAGGAGGCCAGTGAGCGTGCGCGAAGAACCTGCTATGGAATTTTCAGCCTATTCCGAGCGCAACGCTACCACTCCGCCTACCTTGCTGGACTACGATTTTTGGGGTGTTACAACTCCACCCCCCTTAAAAGAATTTCGTCCTCGAAATTTCAGAATTTAAACAGGAAATTCATAAAGCATACTTGGAGCAAAAAGTTCCGGGAAATCCTCCCGCATCGCTTGCTCACGCTCCCAAGAGAATTCGTCTCGCCCGCAGTTGTCCCATCGCCCCTTTACAAGTTTGACTTCCTTGTTGCGCAACTGCCGGACTTACGAATCCTCCACGCCAACCGGACGAACCCTCGTCCCCAAATCCTCCATCACCGGCACCGTTGCCGCTTCGACTACGACGCTCGGCTCCATCAGAGCTTTCCTCAACACAGAGACATGGAAGACATCGTGTAATCCACTCAGCTCTACAGATAACGCCAAACGATAGGCTGCTTCACCTATACGTTCTGTAACCTCGAACGGACCCACATACCGCGGACTCAACTTCTTGAGTCGCCGCACCCGCGAAACACCCTTGAACGACTTGATCTTCAGGTAGACCATGTCGCCCACTGCAAACTCCACATTTCTGTGGCGCGCGTTGAAATACTTCGCTTGTCGATCCTGAGCAACCTTCATGCGCTCCTGAACCGTCCGCACAATCTCGCAAGCATCTTCCACCACTTGCTTCCCCAACAGCTTAGTGTCTCCCACCTCCGCCCAAGACATCGGCGTTCGACACTTCCTTCCATACAAAGCTTCATAGGGCGCCATTTTGATACTCGCCTGTAAGCAATTGTTATAGGCAAACTCCACCATGAAGAGGTGGTCTTCCCAACCTTTACCAAAGTCGAGAGCACACATTCTCAACATGTCCTCCATCGTACGGTTCGTTCGCTCCGTCTGACCATCGGTCTGCGGATGGAACGCGGTACTAAACTTGAGCTTTGTGCCTAAGCTCTTCTGTACTAGCCTCCAGTCCTTCGAAGTGAAACGCTCATCGCGATCACTAACGATGCTCTTCGGAATCCCGTGCAACCGCACAATGTTTCGAACATAAAGCTCCACGAGCTTCTCCACGCTATCGCCCTTCTGATTCGGAATGAAGTGAGCCACCTTGGTCAGGCGATCCACTATCACCCAAATCGCATCGTTACCCTGCTGCGATCGAGGCAAACCATGTACAAAATCCATGGAGATGTCATCGAACTTCCATTCGGGAATAGGGAGAGGCTTCAAGAACCCACCGGGCCTTTGGCACTCAGCCTTCACCAAGGCACAAGTCTGACATCGGCTCACGTACTCGGCTACATCTCGCTTCATCCCAGGCCACCAAAAAGATTTCTTCATATCCGCGTACATCTTTGTACTTCCTGGATGAACGGAGTACTTCGTAAAGTGAGCGTCAAACATCAACTCCTCGCGAAGCTTGCCAAAACGCGAAATACAGATCCTTCCGTCTCTCTTCAGAATCCCACCAACCATCTCCAAAGTCGTGCCTTCGCTTTGTTGAGCCTCCAACGCCCACTGTTGGCACTCTTCATCTGCGCTCGTCGCCTCTCGGATTCGATCCGTTATGTCATACTGCATTTCCATCCAGTTCAAACGAGCCACGCCAGACTCGCCTCTTGCCCCACAAAAAATATCCAGGGACTCCAGGTCTCGTATCAAATGCTCATCATGCGCCTCCATCCAATTTCCTTGCCCGGAGTACTTCCTACTCAAGGCATCTGCCACCACGTTGGCTTTACCCGGCGTATACTGAATCTCCACGTCGTAGTCCCCAAGGAACTCGACCCACCTACGCCGGCGCATATTCAAATCCTTCTGGTCCAGGAGGTACCTCAGGCTTTTGTGATCCGTGAAGATCTCCACCTTCGCACCATAAACGTAGTGCCGCCACAACTTTAGCGCAAAAATTACCGCCGCCAACTCCAGATCGTGGACGGGATAATTCCTCTCATGAGTCTTTAACTGCCTTGGCCCATACGCTATCACCTTGTCGTGCTGCACCAGCACGCAACCCAACCCGCAACCTGACGCGTCGCTGAAAATCTGAAATCCTTCCGTCCCACTAGGAAGACTAAGGATTGAAGCAGACATCAACCTTTCCTTCAAATTCTCAAATGCACGGGCACACTCCGGTGTCCATACGAACCTTTGGTCCTTGCGAGTTAGAGTGGTGAGGGGCAACGCCATCCGCAAAAAGTTCTCCACGAACCTTCTGTAATAACCGGCTAGTCCAAGGAAGCTCTGGACTTCCGCCACGGTTCTCAATACAGGCCAATCCCCAATGGCTTCAATCTTCGCTGGATCTACTGCAACCCCATCTCCACTAATTACGTGACCCAAGAAAGCCACCTTCTCGATCCAAAACTCGCATTTTGAGAACTTAGCATAAAGCTGATTCTCCCTTAGAGTCTGCAATACCAGCCTCAAGTGAGACTCATGCTCTGCCTCTATTTTTGAGTACACCAAAATGTCATCAATAAACACCACCACGAACGAATCTAGAAACGATCGAAAAACCCGGTTCATCAGATCCATGAAGACAGATGGCGCGTTCGTCAGTCCGAACGGCATCACCGAAAACTCGTAAAGGCCATACCGAGTCCCAAACGCTGTCTTAGCGATATCCTCTTCTCGAATCTTCAACTGGTAGCACCCCGACTTCAAGTCTAACTTGGAGTACACCACCAACCCTACTAACTGGTCGAATAAATCATCGATTCGCGGAATCGGATATTTATTCTTAACGGTCAATTTATTCAGTTCACGGTAGTTGATACACAACCACATACTTCTGTCTTTCTTCTTCACAAACAATACCGGCGCGCTCCACGGTGAAGAGCTGGGCCTAATGTACCCTTGCTCTAACAACTCCTGCAACTGAACCTTTAACTCGGCCAGTTCCTTCGGTGCCATCCTAAACGGAGGACGCGACACCGGCCTCGCACCCGGTACCAACTCGATCGAAAAATTGATCTCACGCTGAGGGGGTGCTCCCGGAAGCTCCTCGGGGAATACGTCCTCAAATTCTTCCACCACCGGAACTTCTCCAATGGCCAACTTTGTGGAGTGAGTCTCCAACAAAGCCAAAAACGCCTCGCCTCCTTGGTTTACCACACGCCTCATTTGCACGGCGGAAATCAGGGAGCAAGCAACTCCGCTTAGGCCTTCGAACTTGACCTCTGCTCTACCTTCTCCTCTCAGGGTTACCACCTTCAACTGGCAATCGATACTAGCTCGCTGCGCGGCAAGCCAGTCCATCTCTAAGATAACGTCGAATTCGGCTAGTGGAAGAATCGCTGCTACCAACACGAAATCATAATCGCCAATTTGCATCACAATGCGTCCCTTCCTCATGGTAGTCATGAATGACTCATTCGGCATACGCACACTCAGCTCCACTTCTGCCTCTACGGACTCAGCACCAATCTTCCGGATAAAACTTTCCGCAAGAAAAGAGTGTGACGCCCCCGTGTCGAACAACACTCGAAAGGGGTAGCCCGAAACTAGCACGAAACCTAACCACGTGCAAAAATAAACATAAAAGGCCGCAACCTACATTATAGTAACAACCGAAAACTTAAACTTTTCGTACCTGTCACCACGTCAGGTTGACGTATCGCTTCCTGTTGCCCAAGATTATAGGCTCTAGGCTGCACTGGAGGGAACCGCGAAGCACTCGACTCCGCCGCTTTCCCCTTCTCTACAACATCGGGACCCGAACGCACCGATTGTTCCTGTCACGGCTCTGGCTCAGCTCCACCATCGGTACAAAACCGACTAATGTGACCCACCTTGCCACACTGGTAACAAGTCAACGGACCTTTGAATCGAAAGTCTCCCGAGGGTGCGCCACTTCTCTCCCCAGTCCTATTAGGACGGGGTTTCTTCTTGTATCGGTTTCCCTCAGACTTCCACTGAGATTGGGACTGAGAAGGCTTTCCTTCTCCCTGCTTTGCCGCAACACCCTTTCGCCGTTGAGTTCGCTCTAAGTCGCTCTCCAGTGTGCGAGCGGCTTCGACCAATTCATTGAATCCCGCATTCTTCAAGGCTATGAGTGGTTGCCTTAAATTTTCTCTCAACCCTTGATAGAAGAGATTATCCCTCTCTTCATCATCTGCCATGGTCGTTCCCGCATAACGACCCAAACGAGTGAACTCTTGCAGATATTCATCCACTATCTTCTCCCGCTGCACCAAATGCAGAAACTGCCGCTGCAGTACTAACCTTGTCGAAGCCGGAATATAACGCTTTAGGAAAGCGTTCCCGAACTCCTCCATGGACGGAACACGCCCAACAAAATAGCGACCGTTATGGTTCACCCACCACAACTTCGCATCGCCCTCTAACATGAAACTCGCAAAGTGAGACTGCCTCTCAGCTGGGGTCTCAGCTGCCTTCAAGAGCTCCTGGATCCTCGAAAGCCAATCCTCGGCATCCGTTGGAGTGCCCACTCCCTTGAATGTCGGAGGGTGGAAACTCAAGAAGTATTTCATGAATCGATCACCCATCGGAATAGCTCTCTCCGCTATTGGCTCTGCTTGCCTCACTTCGACATCCGGTGTAGCCGGCGTAGCCGCCGGAGTAACAGGAGTCGCAACTTGCACCACCGGTGTCGGAACCGTGGCATCGCTCCAGCTTGGGCCGCTACCATTGCTTCCGCTAGCATGCGGCAGAAATCAGTCGGGGACATGCCCACATTCACGAGGCCCGGAGCAGTCGCACTGCTTCCCGAAGGCTCCTCTTGCCTCCTCGACGTCCCGCATCGTCGCCAACATCCTAGCATAAGCAAGGAAAAGACTTATCAAGCTCTATTCGCAAGACTCAAACGCTGGGATACTCATGATCCCGCACAGTACTCCTATGTGGACAATCTCTTACGCAATCCAAATACACTAGATCTCGCAAGAATACTCAAACCTCACTTTGATACCAAATTGTAATACCTCCCCTGCAATGATCATATAACATGGGTCCGGCCGGGACCCCACGACATATAATCGCCACAACTTCAGTATTAAAAGATGATATTGACTACCCATTCTCAAAGCTCAGACAACACAGCGGAAACAAACATAAAACACATAGATTGTCCACACTACATAGGAGTCCAACTGGCCTTAAGGCCATACAAAACCACAGTCCAAATCACCAAACATTCAACACAAAAGGACGTCCCAACAAAAGGGGACAGATAGTAGTTTTACCTAAACTACCTCGGCATGCAAGCCGGTTACAACAAAATGTAATAATAGAAGTGCATGAAGACAAGGTAAACACTTCATGAGGCTTTAGGCCTTTTTGGCCGGCGCGCTGGGTCCAGCCTGCGATTCTTGCCCTGCAACCAAATCACAAAGAGCGGTAAACGAGGGTCAGCTATGGCTGACCACAAACGGTGTAACAACATCCCTCCTCCCGGCCGTCCTAGCGGACCCCGAGGAACTACTTCACCCTGCAAGTCAGCACTTCGTATGCAAATGTACATAAAAGGAAACAACATAAAAACAGGTATGAGTGTCACATACAACATCCACGTTTCTATGTTGAGCAGATAATAAAAAGGGGCCTACCAATGCAAAATGAATGCAAACCCGGGTTTCACCCAAGGCACCCTAAAGCGTATGAATCTATCACATCATCATACATCATCATCACATCAAAAACACAGGGGTACTCGTCATTTCCCCGCAAGGGCATCGTAGCTCAAGGCCAAGAGCTCTCGCTGAGACCCACCTCGCCTGGCTCGCCATGCCATCGGGCTTGTCTAACAGCTCACACGCTCGGGCCGCCAACAACACACAAGACCGATACTAAGAATTCTGGCTAACAAAAACGTCCCAAGGCCCTGGACTTACTCTCGGGACAACGTCCACCGATTGCCTCGCCTGGCGACCGTCAACGGACTCATCCGTAGCACAGACATTCTCGTCAGTCAACAATCGAAGGGACTAATCTTGTCGGGACACTCTCCACACGTGAATCTCAGTCTTCACGGGATAGCCAGCCGACCACAAAGACCAATCGCGCCTTCGCACCACACTAGGCATCACAAGCCCCATATTCCGCACATTATTTCTCCGCCCTAAACCCAACGTTCGTTACCACACGAAGCTACAAGGGCATCACAACGACGAGTTCGCCGTATTCGGATTTCTAACAAAACCCCTAAGATGCGCGTAAATCAACATCACCGAATCGGACCAATGGCCACAAATCCGGCTTCACCCACAATGCCTAATCCGCTAACGGAGCAGATCTCTAGTGCAAATCATGTCGGGGACGGGCTCAATCAACCCGATGGTTCCTTTTGAACCAAGGCGACCCGGACCCCTCTCACTCGACGGATCCGGTGCCAAAATGCAGAAATTAAAGGGATGTCATGCACGCATCCTAAAGACCGGGAGGAGAAATGTCGTTACCTTTTGAGATCTCCTCCTAGCCATGAGAAGCTTGCAAACAAACGGTGGAGAAGAAGCGCCTCGACGCCCTCTACGCGTTGTCGGTCTCGGATCGGCGAACGGAGCTCCGGAGCTCCGGCAATGGCGGATTCCCCTTCTTCTTCCTCCTTGCCTCCTCCTCCTTTCTCCAACCTAAGAGAGAGAAAGTCTTGGAAATAATGAGGGTTTAACTCCTCTACCAAGCCCTAAAACCCCCCAGCCATCCATCGCAGCCGTTGGATCAAATCCCAACATTTTTGGATGGCCGGATCATCTTCCCCGTCACTTTTGGCGGAGCAGAATAAACAGTGCGCACGAGCAGCGGCGCACGGTCAGTGATCGTGCGCGGCCAACATCCCCTGATTGTGCGCACTACACAATCAGCCGACCTTCAACCCTTGTGAATTAACGCACGATCAGGCGCACAACCACTGGTCGTGCGCGAAGGAGGCCAGTGAGCGTGCGCGAAGAACCTGCTATGGAATTTTCAGCCTATTCCGAGCGCGACGCTACCACTCCGCCTACCTCGCTGGACTACGATTTTTGGGGTGTTATACGTACCCTGGTGGTTGCACCATAAAGATGTCCTTGTCAATCTCCCCATACATAAAAACATTTTTCACGTAGAGATGTCACAACCTCCAACCTTGGCAAGCCGCTAATGCAATCACCATCCGCACTGAAGTCATTTTCTCCACGGGACTGAATGTCTCATCGTAGTCCTCCTCGCACTGCTGTTAGAAATCTTGAGCTACAAGACGAGCCTTGTACCGCTCTACACTGCCATCAACTTTCTTCTTAATTTTGTAAACTCACTTGCATGTGACTGGAGTAACAACATCCACCTTGGGTACAAGATCCCAAGTCTCATTCTTTTTTAGGGCACTCATCTTCTCATCCATGGCATTTTCTCACTCCTTCACGCCTGCGGCTTCGTCATAGCATGACGGCTCCCACTCATCAAGTGGACCTGCAAAGTAACATGAAATCATGGTTACCATATTACCTTCCTTATAGCGAGTCGGTGACACGATGGTCCTCTTCGATCTTCTAAGAGAAGAACTGCTCTCCACCTCTCCAACCCTTGCCTCCGTGCATGATCCCCCGTCACAATGACTTGAAGCACTGCTCCCCTTTCTTCGTGACTCCGTCTCCACCGATGTCGAACCCGAAGAGCATGGAGCTCCTGGAGACATAGGTAATTCAACTGATCTTTCATCAGCTTCTTCTTCATGGCTTGCTTCTCTCATGTTCTCTTCCAACACTGTGCTAGGACCTCCATTATAAAACGTCAACTCATCAAACACAACATCACGAGAGGCGATGAACCTTCGAGTATGAGGGTCCATACACTTCCAACCCTTTTGCGCTCATCATAGCCTATGAAGACACACTTTATAGCTTTGGCGTCAAGCTTTATCCTCCGAGCATCTAGAACATGAACATAACAAACTTCTCCAAACACTCTCAAATGCTTCACGCTCGGCACCTCTCCAAACATGAGTTCATATGGAGACTTTTGGTTGTTCGGGCTCAATGGCAACCTGTTGATCACTTAAGTCACACACATCATGCCCTCCGCCAATAGGCCTTAGCAATACCCTTAGCATGCAACCAACACCTGCAAGTCTCAGAAATATGCCGGATCTTCCTCTCGTCAACTCCGTTCTGCTGCGGTGTATAAGCACATGATAACTCTCTCCTGATCTCATTCTTCCTGCAGAAAGAAGTGAACTCCGTGGAAGTAAATTCACCTCCATTGTCTGTCCTCAACTTTTGATCTGCAGATTAAGCACTCCTTCAACTCACTCCTTGAACTCCAGGAACTTGCCAAACACCTCTGACTTCTCCTTCAAAAAATACACCCACGTGTAGCGTGAGAAGTCATCCACGAACAACATGTACTTTTTTCTAGAAAAACTTGGGGTAGCAGTCAACACCAACACATCGCTATGAATGCACTCTAGTGGTCTTGTGCACCTCGAGAGAGACGTGTCAAATGGAAGGCAATGTGCATTTCCAAGCTGACATCCCTCACATACGTGTCCATCACCAAAAGAAGACAAGCGAGGTAAGTCTCTAACAAGACTCTTCGCCACCATCGCTCTCAGCTTCTCCATGCAGACATGCCCCAACCTTTCATGCCAAGTTACAACACTATCGTTGGCCTTCATCTTATCCACATAAGATGTTGTGGAGAGAACATACAGATCACGAACCCGCCTTCCAGTGTGAGTCACCTCCGCCTTCACCGAATCTAAGTTCTATAGGAACTTCACCTCCTTTGGCCAAATAACACGTGGACCCATCATCAACTGCATTCGTCACTGAAAACAGGTTCTTCTACATGCCCGGCACATGATACACGCTCTTCAATTAAGTGCACTTTTATCACTGCCAACTATCACAATCCCCTCTTACTTCACCGAATGAACTGTGTTATCGGCCGTCATGATAGCATCACATCCATCATACTTCCGCGGAGATGAGAACTTTGACCCATCACCGGTAAGGTGATGTTCACATCCAGAATCAACAACCCAATCATCTTCGAAGTTCACCTAGGTCAAGGCGTCCACATTGGATATTTTCTCCGCAAGGCAACACCTCCCCCAACCTTCGTCTTCCTTTGTACCTTCCTCCTTCTCTGCTGCATGACCCGGTGTAAAGTTGACTCTACAATCACGCTTGTAGTGTCCAACCTTATTGCATCTGAAACACCTGTCATTCTTCTTTCCTCCCATCATTCCTGGGAGGGAAATGAGCACTCACCCTCCCTAGATGAGGTAGAAGAACCTTCTCCGTCAATTTGCTTCTTCTTCCTATCTCAGTGTTTCTTCTTCCCGGTGTACAAAAACATCGCTCCCTTCACTAGAGAGAGACACCCCCGCCATCTGTCTAGCCAAACTCTCCTGAGACGCCAAGAGATTCTCCAGCTCCATCAGAGACGGTTGAGTAGCCCATCCTTGCACTGTGGTTGACAAAAGATAAATACTCCTTCCGCAACCCCCTGGTAATGTGTATCTTCAACTTCGCCTAAAAAATTGGCTCTTTCGAATCTAATGCGGTAATCTCTGCAAATAGATTCTTCATCTTCAGGAAATAAACCGAGATGGAAAGCACTCCCTGATTTGCTTTCGCCAACTCTTTTTCCAGAAACTGCAGTCTTGCCACATTCTTCTTGTTGAACAGACCATCAAGGGCCGCCCAAATCTTCGATGCCGATTTGCACCCTATGATGTGATCAAACAAGTCTGGTGAGATATCTCTATTCAGGATGAACTCTGCTTTCACGTTCATCTTCTTACAGGCCTTGATTTCTCGATCATTCGTCGCGGTCGCGACTACCTCTGTCTATGCGTCTCCACCAACAGCATCCCATAAATCTTCTCCCAATAAATAACTCTCCAAACATGACTTCCATTTTTTTGAAATTTGTGTGCATGAGCATATCGATCCTCAAACCCCGGGAACTCCCACTGCCTTCCATTGATGAGAAATTCAGATATTTGCAACACGAAAAAACTTAGCCCCGCTAAAACTTATGTGGCTCTGATACCATGTAGAAATTCATGTGCCCAAGATCACTTGACCTTTTGCGCAATATCAAATCCCAATCACAATGAAAAAAATAGTAATAACCCGAATGGGATAAACTCCATGTTAGATGTTGAAGTGAGCTATCGCCCAGCGGTAGTGCAAACGTCGGTGTTAGCTCGGCTTCTAGAAGGTCTCTCCTTCTCCTATAAATAGGAGGGCAGAGCCCCCCCCCCCCCCCCCCCCCCCCCTCAAAGTACGAGATTATTTTTGAACGAGATAACAGAGAACTCGGAGCGAGTTCGGCGAGTGACCTAAAAAGGTCCCTTGAGAAAGAGTACTCACGAGCTAACTCGGCGCGTTAGGAGTTAACCCCAGGCGTTAAGTGTGTGAGTGTGACTAGCGGCCTGCGAGTGCGAGTGCGGCTAGTGAGCTGTGAGTGCGAGCAATGAGCTTGTGAGTAGGCTAATGCATCGCGTTAGGAGTCAACGCCGGGTTTTAGCGAGCAACGACCAGTTTTCTATTACTTCTATTTGGCTGTTGTAAATCGAGTTGTATGCAACTTGTATTCAGTCTTGTAATCTAGTAATCTTCATTTGTAATCAAACAGAAGTGTTTGTGTTCATCCTTGGTGTTAAAACCAATAACTTGGTCTCTGTGGAGTTCGGGCCCTCAACAAGTTGGGGGTGACCTCACACTTACTTCTCCCAAGGGAGAGCTCTAGGCTAAGAGGATAAGGAACTAGGAATGAAACCAAGGACTTAGCGAGGAGGTCCCACCACACACCCGGAAGATCTTAGAGCGCTTCCTCTCCCAAGCCAATGCTAAGCTTGGGCACCATTGGAGGCTCTCTCAACCCAACAAAGGAACTTAGGGAGAGAGAAGGCCAAAAGAGAGATACTAGAGAGAACCTCACCAAATTGTGCGTGCGAACAGTCAAATCCCGTTGTTCTGAGGCGCTAAATGCAGACCGCCCACTCTCTTCGGGGCTGGGCGAGGCGAGCTGGAAGGGTGCCTCCCTCCTGAGCTCGCCCCCTTTGCTGGGAGCGGGGCGAGACGAACTCGCCCCCCTTGCTGGGAGCGGGGGCGAGAGGAGCTCGCCCCCTTGCTGGGAGCGGGGCGAGAGGAGCTCGCCCCCCTTGCTGGGAGCGGGGCGAGAGGAGCTCGCCCCCCTTGCTGGGAGCGGGGCGAGAGGAGCTCGCCCCCTCCTTGGGAGCGGGGGAGAGAGGAGCTCGCCCCCCTCTTGCTCGCCTCCTACACGAGTTGGGTGAGTGGGAGGCCTCTACCTCCACCGCTCGCCCTCCTCTCTCCCTGCTCTGGAACATACTAAAAAATGATGTCAAGAATACCTCATGGGATCTAGGGGCCCACTCGGCGAATACAGGGTTGTACACTTGGTGTTCGTGTCTTGGTGCTCCATCAGTCCGGAAAACTTCACATGGTATCAAAGCTAGATTGGATCAAGCACTAAGTAACCAAGATGGACGACAGAGGAGGCTATGCGAGAGGACTTGGAATTGAGTTGATCACTTAGACCAACTATAAGAAATGGAAGTCTTGTATGGAGAGCTACCTTCTCAGAGAGGACCTTTAGGAGGTTGTTGGTGGATATGAGAAGGAGGAGGTGGTGGCAACCAAAGACAATGCTCAAGCAGTGAGGGCTTGGAGGAAGACCAACGCCAAAGCGGAGTTCACCCTGAAGAGAACTATTGCTCCTGACTTATTCGACCACATCATGGGTTACAAGTCAGCATCTGAGATCTAGAATGCCCTTGATGGGCTATTCAACAAGAAGAATGTATCACGACTACAGTTTCTGGAGAATACGTTGGCGCGGTCCACTCAAGGAGAACTGTCGATGTCCACCTTCTTCTTGAATGTGAAGAACTTGTGTGCAGAGATCTTGTCCTTGGATTCTGATGAGCCAATCTCTGAGGCGAATTTGAAGAGGCACATACTCCGAGGCCTGCGGAAGGAGTATGTTCCGTTTATTACCTTAGTGCAAGGATGGGCTACTCAGCCTTCTTTACTGGAGCTAGAGAACCCGTTGTGATCACAAGAGAGCTTGACGAAGCAGATGGCTGGAGTATCTATCTCAGGGGGAGATAGCGAGGTGTTGTTCTCAGGAAAGAAGAAGTCCTGGGACAAGAACAAGAAGAACTCCGGAGATGGACCTTCAACATCCTCTCAAGAAGATAGAGGGAAGTTCCTCCCTGCTCGTGATGAGAGGGGGAGAACTCTTTGTTATTCATGTAAGAAGTACGAGGACATTGCAAAGGACTGTCGGTCCAATCTGAAGGACGGTCATATTGCTGAAAAGGAATGAGGCCAATGGAGAGGTGGAGCGAGAGGTGGAGGTCACCAGGGTGGTGAAGGATGAGACAACTGCTTCCTGGCTGAGATGACTGTAAGGCCAGTTGATGTATTAGCCTCCATCAATTTCGATAATGACTGGATTGTGGACTCCAGTTACGGGCATCATCTCACTGGAGATGTGTCTAAGTTTGCCTCCGTGAAGGCATATGAAGGGTCGGATGCTATCATCACTGCGGATGATACAATGCATCCAGTTGAGAAAGAATGGATGGTATCCCTTGGGAGTGAAGAGAAGCTTGTGACACTGAAGAGCGTGTATCATGTGCCGAGCATGAAGAAGAATCTCTTCTCGGTCGCAAACGCAGTGGATGCTGGATACCACGTGCTGTTTGGTCCAAAGGAGGTGAAGTTTCTGAAGAACCTGTCTTTTGTTGATGTTGATATCACGCTCACCGGGAGGAGGGTGAAGGATTTGTATGTTCTATCTGCAAATGTCTATGTGGACAAGCTGAAGACAAATGACAGCGCTGCGATCTGGCATGAGAGACTAGGTCATATGGGGATGGACAAGTTGAAGATTGAAAGAAAACATTGTCTACCTAAATCACCTAAGGGGGGGGGGGGTGAATAGGTGATCTCTACTGCGATTGCGGAATAAAAATTAAGTACACACACAACAAGAAAATTCACAGCACAGAGACACAAGATTTATAGAGGTTCCCCAAGGTGGGTACTCCTCTCTCCCGCTTCGCCTATCTAGCACTTCGGGCTATCGTCGGCAACTTCGCCAAAACTCGGATTTATCAACAAATCCTACACTCGGAGACAACGGCTCCTACAAACTCGGAGAACAACCTCTCCTACAAAAGCACTCGGAGATAAACTCCAACAACTCGGAGCAAACTACTCCTACAAAATAACTCGGAGAAAAATCTCCTACAAGAATCAAATAGAGTTTGAAATAAAATACTTCTATTAAACCTCAACAGAGATTGACTTCAGATCTTGGAAAAACTGAGTCTTCTTCTTCCTTGAGAATGAAAGCTTGGATCTTCAAAGATTTGGAAGAAAGGAAACTCGGCAAACCTGATCTGAATAGGCCCTTTGATTTTCTTAAAAAGATCTTCAAAAATATGGAGCAGCAAATAAATCAAAGGCCTTCTTATCTGAGAAATCTCTAACAGCACTGAAGAACGAGTCTTGAGGCGCAGAAGTTAGATTTCAGAAAAACTTGTTCAGCGAGCAAGAAGGAAGACGGCTGGGTTCTTCTCTTTCAATCGGGTTGAATAATAATATCTTACCCTAAAAATAAGAGATTATTTATAGGAAGAACTCCAACGGCTAGGGCGACAGACAGGGAATGATCGACACGTGTGCTGCACATGGCGGCCAACCCTAATTTTCAAAAACGAAACATATTTTTGAAATCCGTCTGTCCGTCATTCGTCGAGACTTCACGTGAACATTCGACGAATTGACTTAGCCATTGAAAATACTGATCAAGGCTTGAAAACTGTCTTTTGTTTTCATTCATCGGGATTCGTCCGGAGTTCTCGAGAACATACGACGAATTGACTTAGCCGCACAATTTCCTTCACAAGCTTCCTTTTTTATTTCTGTCTGCGTTCGTCGACATTCGTCGGGAGTTCATGAGAACATTAGACGAATGGACTTAGCCATAGAAATTCCTTCTTCAAACTGGAAAACTGGCTTCTGTCAGGATTCATCGATATTCATCGGGACTTCACGTGACATCTCGACGAATTGACTCAGCAAAAATTCTTTTTCTTCTAAAAACCTGCTCCACTCCTCAAACTTGAAAGCCTTCAGTTATGAGAATATGAAGTGCACCCCAAAAGAGAGATTACACATGGACCAACACTTTGTTCTACACAATGAGGGATTACATTGTCTAGAACTGTGTTTGGTGATCCATTGCAACCTGACTTTGGTGTGCACTTAGCATTAAGACCTGTCATAACACATCTAAACAGAAATCATCAAATACATACTCAATTCAATTTAGTTCACTAGGGGACATCTTAAAATCCAGGTAATTGTGGATACAATACCCAACAAAGATGATGGTTGCAAAGAGTCTGGTGAATGGCCCACCTAATCTCTCTTCCTACGGCGACGACCATGTGTGTGAGGGCTGTCAATATGGAAAGTCACATTGACTTCCGTTTGACAAGTCGGAGACCAGTTATAAGGCACCTCTTGAGTGCGTACATGCTGATGTGATGGAGCCGTGTGCCACCCATACTTATGGAGGAAATAAGTATGCGCTGATTCTGGTGGATGATTACACCTGCTATACGTGGGTATACTTTCTGAGGGAGAAGTCAGAAGTATTCTTGAAGTTCCAGGAGTGGAAGGAACTTGTGTAGGGGAGGCTGAACCTGAGGGTGAAGAAGCTGAGAAGTGACAATGGGGGGAGTTTACCACTAATGAGTGTGCTTCTTTCTGCGGAAAGTTCGACATTCGACGAGAGCTCTCTTGCGCCCACACCCCTCAGAAAAATAGGGTCGCAGAGAGGAAGATCCACCATCTAGTGGAGACAACAAGGAGCTGGCTACATGCCAAGGGCATTCCCAAGGTCTTATGGGCGAAGGGAATGGCTTGTGTTACCCACGTGATCAACTGGCTACCACTGAGTCCCAATAGGGTGGTGTCTCCACACCAGCTTATTTTTGGGGAGAAGCCAAGCGTGGCTCACATGAGAGTATTTGGCTCTACCTGCTTCGTGCACGTCCCGGATGCTCAGAGAACCAAGTTGGAGCCAAAAGCACAGATGTGTGTCTTCATCGACTATGATGAGCAGAAGAAGGGGTGGACGTGCATGGATCCGCAGACCCACAAGTTTGTCGTCTTGCGCGATGTAGTGTTTGACGAACTGATCTTGTATTAGGGAGTCTCTTATGTGGTGATGCCGAAGAGTGAAGGTTCAAGCAGGAGAGAAGAGAGAGTCACATAGGACTCTACTGTGGAGTTGGAGTTATCTCCCAGTGCCCAATCGTCATCTGGCTCAGGGGGAGCTTAGTGCTCTATAAGCAGGGGGAGCGGTGCTTTAAGAGACGTTGGAAAAAGAGCTGAAGAGGAGGAGTCTACCGGGGTGGTAGAAAGTGGTCAAGCCTTGAGGAGGTCGAAGCGGACCATCGTCCCACCTGCTTACTATAAGGAGGGGAATTTCGTGAGTTTGGTCTCTTGCTTCTTTGCAGAACCACTCAACAAGAGGGAACATGCCCGCTTTGAAAATGTTGTTGCCACTAAGGAGTGGGATGTGGTCATGGATGAAGAGGTGGAGGCCTTGAAGAAAAATGAGACCTGGAACCTTGTTCCCATGGTTGAAGGCATTAAACCTGTCACCTGCTGTACAACCCCATATCCATCGAGTTAGGCCCAGCACGTAGGGCCGCCGAGACGTGTCGACTAGAACCTCGTAGCTCTCACCAAAAAAGAGAGCTAGGGGCGGAGAGGGGGAGGGGCACTCGCCCCCCCCCCCCCCCCCCCCCCCCCCCCTCTCTCGCCCAAGAGCTGGGGGCGGAGAGGGGGAGGGGCACTCGCCCCCCCTCTCGCCCAAGAGCTAGGGGCGGAGAGGGGGAGGGGCTCTCGCCCCCCCCCCCCCCCCCCCTCTCCGCCCCTAGCTCTTGGGCGAGGAGGGGGAGGGGCTCTCGCCCCCCCTTCTCGCCCAAGAGCTATGGGCGGAGAGGGGGAGGGGCTCTCGCCCCCCCCCCCCCCCCCCCTTCTCGCCCAAGAGCTAGGGGCGGAGAGGGAGAGGGGATCTCGCCCCCCCCCCCCTCTCGCCCAGGGAATGTCACCTTCGTCCCATTTCGCTATTCACAGCCCATTGGTCTGCGTTTAGCATCCCAGAACAGCGGGATTTGGCTATTTGCAGTCCAGTTTTGGCTATTCGCAGTCCAGATCCGAAAAACCTATAAATAGGACCAAGGGGGGCACCATTGAGGGGATCTGATTCTAGGCTAGCTCTCTCATCTTTCTCCCTCCCCAACAAGTCTCTCTATAGAGGGTGAGGAGAGGCTCCAGTGGTGCCCAAGCTTAGTAGTGGCTTGGGAGGGGAAGTTCCAAGGGAACTTCCGGGTATGTGGCGGGACCTCCCCACTAAGCCCTTGGTCCGTTTCCAAATCTAAGTGCTCTTGCCTAGAGAGTTGGCTCGAGGGAAGTAGGTGTGAGACCACCCCTTCTTAGGGACCCCGAACTCCACAGAGACCAAGTCTTGTTCGCAAGATTTCGGTTTCAACATTTTGGTGCGGTGAGCGTGGAGAGTGGTCAGCACAGAAGTCCTTGAGCCAAATCTCATGGCAGGGGACCTCGGAGGAGGAGACGATGAGGGGTCTCACATCCCAAGTGAGGTGGTAGGAAGGGGAGAGTTCATGACGGCCATCAAGGGAATCATGGAGCTACTCCAAGGCATCTCCAGGGGAGGTGACTGCTCGGCTCCCTCCCCCCAGACACCGCCTTCTGGGTCGCAAGGAGTGCTCGCCCAGGGGGGGTCAGGAGAGGTTGCCCCAGGGGGTCGGCCAGGCAAGGAACCGGTGACTGAGAGTGGCGAGCGAGACCTCGCCGGGCGAGTGCTTTTTCCTAGCCCGGTGAGTGGGGTCTCGCTCGGAGCAGGAGTCGCGCGAGCGGAGCTCGCGAAGCCGGCGAGTGGGGGGTCACCCTTTAGCGAGCTGATCATCTCGACTCCCATCCCGGAAGGCTTCAAGGAGCCCAACATGACTTTCTATACCGGGAAGGATGATCCCGTCCAGCACCTACAGTGGTTCGAGGATACCGTCTCCATCAGGCCCATGACGGATGCGTTCAAGTGTCGTCTCTTCGCCACCACCCTGAGGGACAAAGCTAGGGACTGGTTCCACCAGCTCCCGGTTGGCTCCATTTACAGCTTTGATGACTTGGGCCGAAGCTTCCAGCTACGCTTCTCCACATCCAAGAAGAGGAAGAAGAATGCCGAGTCCATCTTCCTGGTCAAGCAGAGGCACGAGGAGACGTTGGCCCAGTACATGGACAGATTCCAGGAGGAGATCCTGAACATCCAGGAGGTGCCAGGGTATGCCCTCCAGATGGCTTTCACCGTAGGGCTACGAGAGAGCCTCTTCAAAATGCGCCTAACTAGGAAGCCTCCCTTGTCCTTTGAGGACCTGATGGAAAAAGCTGCAAAGGAGATAGCCACCGAGGCGGCGAACCCGGGGCTGGCGAAGAAGTTGGCGAAATTGGTGGAGGTCGAGCCAAGGGAGCAAGGTGGCCCCAGGCAGCAGGAAGGAAGGAGGAGGGAAGAGCAGAGGGGTAAAGGGTACCAGGGACCCCAGGGGGGTCAGGAGCAAGGGAGGGGTCTCGCCCAAGGAGGGGGAAACTTCTACGGAGGCCAAGGGAGGCCCAACCCTCCTCCTTGGAGGCAGGCCCCTAGGCAGCTCCTACCCCCACCAGCTCAAGCTATGGCGATTCGAAGAGGAGGAGTCGAAGCTAGAGACATCCCAGCCCGTAGGAGAAGGGGGGGAAGGGTGGTGCCGTACTGCGACTACCACCAGGCAGAGGGGCATGCAACAACTACCTGCCCAGAGTTCTTGGAGGTGAGAGAGGCGAGAAGTCAGGCACAACAGCAGCCGCCGGTGCGGATTGAAGAAGTTCCACCTGGAGCAGTAGTGGACGACGACATCTGCGAGGACCGAACTGACATAGGAGCCAAAGGACGGGTCGCGGTGATCCACGGGGGGGGGGGGGGGGGGTGGGGATTGAGGCCACCCGTAAGGCAAGCCTCCACGCTGTATATCGACGCAGCGTCGCTTCAACGTCACAGGACCCACCTCCCGAGGAGAAAATCACTTTCTCAAGCAGGGACATGCCAGATCACGAGGATCCATTCTATGATGCGCTAGTCATTCAGACAGCCATCGAAGGTTACACTGTCTCTCGGATCCTCGTTGACAACGGGAGCTCTGTCAACGTCATTTTTAAGAAGGCTTTTGACGAGTTGAAGGTGGAGTCAAGGAGGGTGCTGGCCTCAGATGGGCCCTTGTTCGGATTCTCTGGAGAAAGGAAAGAGGTGGAGGGTGGAGTTGGACTCAAAGTGACGATGGGGGGAGGCTCAAGGAACTGTCGGTTCGTCATAGTTGACGCTCCTAGCAGTTACAATGCCATCTTCGGAAGACCCCTCATCAGCGCCTTCCGATGCGTATCATCATCCTTCCACCAATGCCTCAAGCTCAACGCTGGAGGAATCCAAGTCAGGATCCGCGGAGATCCCAGGATGGCGAGGCACTGCTACGTCACAGCCGTCAACAACATCTCTTGGCAAGCAGGGGCGGAGGAGATGGAGAAGATCATGGAGAGCATGAGCAGGATGGGAGTGGTAGGAGAAGAAGAGGAATGATCATCTCGCGCAAGCAGCCTGAGAGGCGAGTGTCATGGGGGGGTATGTTGTGTTTTTTGTTTTTTGTTGTTTTCCTTTGTAACAAGCTCTACCCCTCGCTAGTTAGGCCAGGAGGTTTTTGACAAGGGAAATCCCCACATTAGATGGATGAGTTATTTTGCTTATATGATGAGTAAGTTGTTGCCGAGATGTCCTCCTCACTCCAGGCTCTCACTAGCTGGGTGGGTCGAATGATCCTCGGGAAGAAGAGCTTGCCATCGAGATGTCCTCCTCACTCCAGGCTCTCACTAGCTGGGTGGGTCGAATGATCCTCGGATGGGTAAGTTCAACACCGAGATGTCCTCCTCACTCCAGGCTCCCACTAGCTGGGTGGGTCGAATGATCCTCGGGAAGAAGAGCTTGCCATCGAGATGTCCTCCTCACTCCAGGCTCTCACTAGCTGGGTGGGTCGAATGATCCTCGGATGGGTAAGTTCAACACCGAGATGTCCTCCTCACTCCAGGCTCCCACTAGCTGGGTGGGTCGAATGATCCTCGGGAAGAAGAGCTTGCCATCGAGATGTCCTCCTCACTCCAGGCTCTCACTAGCTGGGTGGGTCGAATGATCCTCGGATGGGTAAGTTCAACACCGAGATGTCCTCCTCACTCCAGGCTCTCACTAGCTGGGTGGGTCGAATGATCCTCGGGAAGAAGAGCTTAACGCCGAGATGTCCTCCTCACTCCAGGCTCCCACTAGCTGGGTGGGTCGAATGATCTTCGGGAAGAAGAGCTTAACGCCGAGATGTCCTCCTCACTCCAGGCTCTCACTAGCCGGGTGGGTCGAATGATCCTCGGGAAGAAGAGCTTAACACCGAGATGTCCTCCTCACTCCAGGCTCTCACTAGCTGGGTGGGTCGAATGATCCTCGGGAAGAAGAGCTTAACGCCGAGATGTCCTCCTCACTCCAGGCTCTCACTAGCTGGGTGGGTCGAATGATCCTCGGGAAGAAGAGCTTAACCCCGAGATGTCCTCCTCACTCCAGGCTCCCACTAGCTGGGTGGGTCGAATGATCCTCGGGAAGAAGAGCTTAACGCCGAGATGTCCTCCTCACTCCAGGCTCTCACTAGCTGGGTGGGTCGAATGATCCTCGGGAAGAAGAGCTTAACGCCGAGATGTCCTCCTCACTCCAGGCTCCCACTAGCTGGGTGGGTCGAATGATCCTCGGGAAGAAGAGCTTAACGCCGAGATGTCCTCCTCACTCCAGGCTCTCACTAGCTGGGTGGGTCGAATGATCCTCGGGAAGAAGAGCTTAACGCCGAGATGTCCTCCTCACTCCAGGCTCCCACTAGCTGGGTGGGTCGAATGATCCTCGGGAAGAAGAGCTTAACGCCGAGATGTCCTCCTCACTCCAGGCTCCCACTAGCTGGGTGGGTCGAATGATCCTCGGGAAGAAGAGCTTAACGCCGAGATGTCCTCCTCACTCCAGGCTCTCACTAGCTGGGTGGGTCGAATGATCCTCAGGAAGAAGAGCTTAACGCCGAGATGTCCTCCTCACTCCAGGCTCCCACTAGCTGGGTGGGTCGAATGATCCTCGGGAAGAAGAGCTTAACGCCGAGATGTCCTCCTCACTCCAGGCTCTCACTAGCTGGGTGGGTCGAATGATCCTCGGGAAGAAGAGCTTAACACCGAGATGTCCTCCTCATTCCAGGCTCTCACTAGCTGGATGGGCCGAACGTGCCTCAGAAGCGAGGTTCTACCCCCTCGATGAATATTTGGGCTTGGACTTTTCTTTCCGAGGTTGTGCCAACCTCGCAAAGAGCGGGGATTGTGTACAACCCCATATCCATCGAGTTAGGCCCAGCACGTAGGGCCGCCGAGATGTGTCGACTAGACCCTCGTAGCTCTCACCAAAAAAGAGAGCTAGGGGCGGAGAGGGGGAGGGGCACTCGCCCCCCCTCTCTCGCCCAAGAGCTGGGGGCGGAGAGGGGGAGGGGCACTCGCCCCCCCCCCCCCCCCCCCCCCCCCCCGCCCTCTCGCCCAAGAGCTAGGGGCGGAGAGGGGGAGGGGCTCTCGCCCCCCTTCTCGCCCAAGAGCTAGGGGCGGAGAGGGGGAGGGGCTCTCGCCCCCCCTTCTCGCCCAAGAGCTAGGGGCGGAGAGGGAGAGGGGATCTCGCCCCCCCCCCCCCCCCCCCCCCCTCTCGCCCAGGGAATGTCTCCTTCGTCCCATTTCGCTATTCGCAGTCCATTGATCTGCGTTTAGCATCCCAGAACAGCGGGATTTGGCTATTTGCAGTCCAGTTTTGGCTATTCGCAGTCCGGCGGTCTGCGTTTAGCGCTTCAGAACAGCGGGATTTGGCTATTTGCAGTCCAGTTTTGGCTATTCGCAGTCCAGATCCGAAAAACCTATAAATAGGACCAAGGGGGGCACCATTGAGGGGATCTGATTCTAGGCTAGCTCTCTCATCTTTCTCCCTCCCCAACAAGTCTCTCTATAGAGGGTGAGGAGAGGCTCCAGTGGTGCCCAAGCTTAGTAGTGGCTTGGGAGGGGAAGTTCCAAGGGAACTTTCGGGTATGTGGCGGGACCTCCCCACTAAGCCCTTGGTCCGTTTCCAAATCTAAGTGCTCTTGCCTAGAGAGTTGGCTCGAGGGAAGTAGGTGTGAGACCACCCCTTCTTAGGGACCCCGAACTCCACAGAGACCAAGTCTTGTTCGCAAGATTTCGGTTTCAACACCTGCAAATGGGTGTATAAGGTAAAAAAGAGGGCTGATGGAGAAGTAGAGCGGTACAAGGCGAGGCTTGTCGCTCGAGGTTTCTCGCAAACCTAGGTAGAGGAATACGAGGAGATATTTAGTCCCGTGGCGAAGATGATGTCGGTGAGGATGGTCATTGCTTTGGCAGCGTGCCGAGGGTGGAAGCTGTGGCAACTTGATGTGAAGAATGAATTCCTGTACGGAGAGATTGACAAGGACATAATCATGGTGCAACCACCTGGATACATGTCGAAGTCACATCCACATCATGTGTGTAAGTTGAAGAAGGCCCTCTACGGGTTGAAACAGGCGCCGAGAGCCTGAAATGGGAAGATCGCGGAGTACCTGCAGTTCTGTGGTTATGGTGCCTCAGACTCAGACTCTAGTATATTTGTGAAGAAGAGTGGAGTGTTGAAACTAATACTTGGTATCTTGTGGAGTTCGGGGTCCCAAAAAGAGAGGGTGACCTCACACTTACTTCTCCCAAGGGAGAGCGCTAGGCCGAAGACTTAAGGAACTAGGAATAGGACTGAGGGCTCAGCGAGGAGGTCCCCACCACACACCCGGAAGATCTTAGAGTGCTTCCCCTCCCAAGACAATGCTGAGCTTGGACACCTTTGGAGGCACTCTCCCCCCCCCCCCCCCTCCGCCGAAGAAACCGAGGGAGAGAGTAGCCCAAAGAGAAGTGATCCCCCCAAAATGTGCCCCTCTTAGTCCTATTTATAGATTTCCAAGCTTGGTCTGCCAATATCCAGACTCTGGCCTGGGAGATTACAGAAATACCCTCAGGTATGTCCTGCCAACAGCCAAATCTTGCTGCTCCGAGGCACTAAACGCAGACCCCCTTGGGGGCGGGGCGAGTGGGGCCAGATGCCTCCCCGCTCGCCCCCCTTTGGGGCTGGGCGAGAAGGGGGCAGGCCGCCTCCCTTGCTCGCCTCCTAATGGGGCTGGGCGAGCAGGGGGCAAGCCGCCTCCCTTGCTCGCCCCCTTACTGGGGATGGGCGAGCAGGGGGCAGGCCGCCTCCCTCGCTCGCCCCCTTGCTGGGGCTGGGAAAGCAGGGGGCAGGCCGCCACCCTCGCTCGCCCCCTAGCTGGGGCCGGGCGAGCAGGGGGCAGGCTGCCTCCCTCGCCTGCCCCCCTTGCTGGGTTCAGGCGAGCAGGGGGCAGGCCGCCTCCCTCGCTCTTCCCCTTGCTGGGGCCGGGCGAGCAGGGGGCAGGTCGCCTCCCTCGCTCGCTCCCTTGCTGGGGCCCGCACTTTCACCGTGGAAGTTCAGCTATCCATAGTGAAAGTGCGGATCCCTGCCTCCTCCACAGTGCTACTGTATGTCGACGACATGATAGTGATGGGGAACAACAGTGAAAAGGTCGCGGCGGTGAGACAGCAACTATCCATTCGCTTTGAGATGAAGGATCTTGGTGTACTGCACCATTTCCTTGGACTTCAAATTGAGAAGGGAAGTGGTGGGCTGTTTGTCTCCCATAGGGTTTATGCTGAGAAGATCTTTGAGAGATTCGACATGAAAGAGGGGAAGAGCAGCTCCGTTTCACTGGATGTTGGGTTGATGCTTCAGAAGGAAGAAGGGAGGATTCTTTCTAATCTGAAGGTCTTTCGGGCACTGATGGGGAGTCTAATCTACCTGACTATTATAGGGCCTGACATCGCTTTTGATGTCGGATGAGTGAGTCGGTACATGCAGGAGCCACGGAAGCCTCGTCTAGAGGTAGCTAAAAGGATTCTGAAGTACGTGAAGGGGACCCTTGAGATGAGGTTGGTTTATGAAGAGAAGTCTGACTTCAAGTTTCATATGTACACAAATATGCAGACTACGCAGGTGATGCTGATGATCGCAAGTCGACATCAGGCTATAAGTTTATGTGTGGAGCTGCTGTCATCTCGTGGTGTAGCAAAAATCAGGATTCTATCTCTCTTTCCACCATAGAGGCTGAGTACAAGGCATCGTGCGTAGCAGCCCAGGAGTGTGTCTGGCTAAGGAGGTTGGTGGAGGATGTGGACGAGAAGGTCAGTGGACCTACTGTGCTTCGTGGGGACAATGAGAGTGCTTTGAAACTGGTAACCAACCCAGTGTGTCATGCAAGGACAAAACACATAGAGATAGAGCATCACTTCATCGGAGAGAAGGTATTGGGTGGCTTGATTGCAGTGGAGCATGTGCGGAGCGAAGACAACCTTGCGGATATATTCACAAAACCACTTTCTGCGGGGCCGTTCAGGAGGCTTCGCTCGATACTTGGAGTTGTTCTCGGAGCTCACTTCAAGGTGGAGTGTTAGATGTTGAAGTGAGCTAACGCCAAGCGCTAGTGCTAACACCAACGTTAACTCGACTTCTAGAAGGTTTCTCCTTCTCCTATAAATAGGAGGGCAGACCCCCCCCCCCCCCCCCCCCCCCTCAAAGTACGAGATTATTTTTTGAGCGAGATAGCAGAGAACTCGGAGCGAGTTCGGCGAGTGACCTAGAGAAGGTCCCTTGAGATAGAGTACTTGCGAGCTAACGCGACGCGTTAGGAGTTAACGCCATGCGTTAAGTGTGCGAGTGCGACTAGCTGCCAGCGAGTGCGAGTGTAGCCAGTGAGCTGCGAGTGCGAGCAATGAGCTTGCGAGTAGGCTAACACGGCGCGTTAGGAGCAACGCCGAGCATTAGCGAGCAACGATCAGTTTTTTATTACTTCTATTTGGCTGTTGTAAATCGAGTTGTATGCAACTTGTATTCAGTCTTGTAATCTTATAACCTTCATTTGTAATCAAAGAGAAGTGTTTGTGTTCATCCTTGGTGTTCGTGTCTTGGTGCTCCATCGGTCCGAAAAACTTCACACTCCACGCAAATCAAATTAAAACTAAAGTTTCAAACGTACATGCTTACAACTAAAGAGAACACTAAGCAAGATAGATTCAAAACAGGGAGAAAACAAACGCTTTGAAAAAAGAGGAATAACACACTGCAGTAGGCAAAACAAGCCCAAACAAAAAAAACTCACTTTCACCGTGGAAAGAAAATGTGGCATGCACTTTCACCGTGGAAAGAAAATGTGGCATGCACTTTCACCGTGGAGGAGGCAGTCCAGCCCCTTTCTTTCTTTGGACACTTTAAAATGACAGCAAAAAACTAGGCAAACTGTAGCCTGCGCTCTTTCATGAACAAGGAAAGAGAATCCACCACCAATTTAGGATTCGTACATCAGTTTATTTGAATGGAGGAGAAAAGCATCTTTTCACAAAAACTGCCCGCTGCGAAAAACTGACACCACACTGCAAAAATAAAAAAACTATCCACTGCTGTAACTGTTTTATTTATTTTTTTCTGTTTTTCTCTCTTTGACAAACAGCAAAACACAAGTCACAACTTATTTTAAAAAGTCACAACATTTTTTTCTGCATTTACTCGTCTTATTTTTTTTTTAATATTTCTCCCAAATTTAAATTCCGGAAGGGAGCCCCTATCTTAATAATCTCTCTCAAAAGGAGTTCTAGCATTACAAAAAGAAAGAGAGCATAAATGCTCCAGAAAATACTCATACGTGATCACACCTACAAAGCCAGGAAGAAGGAGAGTTGACACAGCCCCATCAACAACCGATTTATTTCTGGCTAGGTTTGTTCAGATCAAACCCGAAGTAGACAAAAAAAAAAAACTTCAGATGACAAAATTTTTTTTTCAGGATTGACTCAGAAGGATCATCGATTCCATTCTCTGATGCTCATTAAAAATAAACGGATGATCTTCTTTCTGCAACTGAACTTTCGGCCTCCCGGCCTCTTTCACCACCAAACATTCTTCCAAATCTTCGTTCCTCTCATCTTCGCCACGAATCTGTTCTTCTTCTCCAACTCTTTCATAGATCTCAGCAGCAACATTCATCTTCATTGACCTTTCTCCTTCCAAAATCTTATTTTTCTGAAAGTCAACCACTCCAGCATCACTGCTAGAACTCCGGCTCCTTCCCTCTAAGATTTCATCAACTTGGTCGCCGTAACATTCGTATTGAGAATTGCATCTTCCATAGTGATCAGAAGAAGCACGGTCAAACTCATCCTTGCTCTCCTGAGTCCACCTGTAGTTCATGCTCCCAAATCCTTGGATCCCTCTTGTAATCTTTCGAGCTCGATTCCTCTCCTGTTTAAGCACCGGCCCCTTCTCAAGCAAGATCAAAACCCTCTCTGATTTCTTCCGCATCGCCAATCCCCAGTCAAATCTGCAGCAAGTTAAACATATTTGAAAAAATTTCTGGTGAAAACACATATATACTCTGTTCGGAAAAATCAAATATTTCATCTCCTGACCCTCTCTCATCAATAAGTTGAAAACCTCCCAATCTCTGTATAACTTCTCGATCACACATGAACTCATCAGCGATGCTCTCGGGTCCGTGAGTCAGAAGATGCTCGAGAAGCACCAAACCGTTGTAAAATTCTCTCCAGTTCTTCCTATCGAACTTACCCAGCCTGTTTTACAGCATAGAAACCACTGAATAAACAGATCAAGCTGAATCTGGATCAAAAACAGCAAAACCAGCAAACCTCTTGTGCAGAATCTCCACGATTCTCCAGAAATCGTCGATCTCAAACGCTGCTCTGGAGATGAAGCCCATCTTCTTCGCATCCGGCGCCCATGGATTCCCACTAGTCACTTCCTCAGTCAGCCTGCAGAGGAAAGAAAGAAAAACAACGATCAGAATTGAAAAGATTCATAGAAATGAAAGAGAGAGAGAAGAGACTCACAACTCAGCTGGAGTGACATCAGTGAGAGCTAAACGGGCGTGCTTGATCTTTTCTCTGAGAAAAAAAGAAGCTTGCTTCTTGAACTCGTTGAAGAAGGGAGTCCCCATTTCTATGCCGTTGTCCTGTTTCAGACCGACATGGATTTGATCTGAAATCTGGAGAAGGACGGAGAAGAAGAAGAAGAAGAGGAAGACACCAAATCCAAGGGGCATAAACGGGAGGAAGAGATTGGAGCAGGTCACCAATTCAACAAAAGCAACTGCTCCATCAACAAGTTTGATCGTCGGATTTGAGATCGGGAGGCAGGATTTTGGGCGGCGAAGGGGTTGGAAAGGTGGATGGTGATGCAGAGGAAGACAACTTTCGTGTGTGCATTTTGAATTTGTAAATGAAACCGTTTACGAGTGGAGTACAGACACGTGTACGTTGCTCATTATATTCCCGTCCGGCTGGAGCACCGGCAGACGTGCGGACTAGTTCGGATCCACGTCCATAATCCTGATATCTACACATATGCTGCTGATATGCATTACAATTCTTTAAATATTTTTAAAACCGAAACTTAAAAATAAAAAAATATCTCCTCATGAAATTTTTAATTTTGCACAATTATTGCAGATAAATAAATAAAAATATTTAATATAAATAATAGATTTTAAAAAAATATCTCCTTATAAACTGAATTCTTTACTTCTTTAAAAATTAGGGTTCTAAGCAACGGAGAAAATGATCTTCTTCTTTTTTAGAGTTGATATTAGCAGTCAATTCTCGCTATTCGCAGTCCAAAAATTATAAAAATTCTAATTATATTCGTAGTCCAATTTTTGCTAATCGCACCCCCATCAAATAATCTCATCTTCCTCTCTCTCACGTTGCTTAAACCCTAGCTGTAGTTCTATCGGTCGCGTCGTTTTCCACCTCTTAGATTCACCTTCAAAAAAGAAGAAATTTATCTAGCGAAAATCTCAAAAAAGTAGTCAGTTTTCTGGTTAGAGGAAGGTTCGCATGCCATTGAACTTGGTTTACAGTTAATTCCTCTATGTATGTCATTTAACTTGTTTTTTGCCAGGTTTTTAAATTGTTTGTCTTTAAGATGTTTTTCTAGGTTTCTAGTACTTAATAATCAACAAAGTGTTTCGCTTATTTGGGTTGGGAGTGTGGTGCAAATATAATTTTGGACTACAAATAAAATTTATGGACTACGAATAGTGATGGACTGCGAATAGCCAATTCCGGGCTGCTAATAAGAAATCTCTCTTTTTTTTTCCTTCCACGCATAACTTGAATACTCTACCTCTTTTCAAGGATTTATTTTTTTGGTTGGATTCGGCTCTGTTTGTTTTGACGTTTTTTCTCCATTGGCGGTGGGGAAAATGTCCAACGCTCAAAAAATCTGTTTGATAAACCTTCATTATTAATTCTCAAAACTAAAACGTCATTTTTGGCCTTCAACGTCAAAGTTGCTCAGAACCAACATTATAATTTCTCACCGCTCCATTCTCACCGCTCCTATTCTCAACGCTCCAAAATGCTACCGCTGAAACAAACGGAACCGAAAATACCACCGATAAAATTTCCCCGTTTGGCATAGCGGTGGCGGCCGTGAACCTGATGGTTATGAACCGTTGTTTGAGAACTTCCTAGCTCACCTAAGAAACTCCATCCATTTTTATGTTCAGAACTAGTTTTTTTCTTGGTAGCAGTCATAATCATTGTCATGCCAAACCTATGTTTCCTATGTTTTTTGATGGTGGCGTTTTTGTCCAAACTCACTGGAGCAAATACACTCCACCAAATGGATTTGTTTGGTAAATCTTCATTTTGGAGATCCAGTCGAATGAAAAAGATAAAAAAAAAACTTCATTTTGAGCTTCATTTTGTTAGAAATTTTAATTATAAAATATTATAAATTAAATGTTTTGATTAGAGCTAAATGTTGTTTGGTGTTTGAGCTCCTCATTATGATGGAAAAACTCAAAACCAAATTGGAGGGAATCCAAATTATTTGGAGGGAAACCTTTCATAAAAGAAAGGATGAACCTTTATTCTCACCTTGCTTATTTGCTTTCTAGCCAAAGAATATTTATATGTATTCACTCTTTCTTATTTGTTCAAAAGAACATAAGGAGGAACTATGAACCACACACGCGCGCGCACGCACCGCACCGGACCGGATTTGGATTTGGATTTGAGAATAATTGAATTGAATTGTATTTTTTGTACAAAATAGTTTCAGAGTTTTACTCGGAGTTGCGTCGATTAGAATTCGGAGCTGCGTCGAATAGATTTCGACGTAACGTCGTTTTGCCCGCTGGAGTTGCGTGACGTCGAATTGAACTCGACGCATGCGTCGATTGAACTCGACGTAGCGTCGATAAGGCTTGGTCGATAAGTCCTGCGTCGATAGAACTCGACGTAGCGTCGATATGATGTCGACGCAACGTCGATTTCTCTTCACACGTTCTGCCTTTTTTACGCGTTTTCTTAACCGCTCTTTTGCGCGTCTTTCTCGCCAATATTTACGTTGGAAATATTCAACGTTTATTTTCCTGATTATAATCCTTCCCCATATAACCGTTCGTATTTATTGTGGCTTCATTTTATTATCGTTTTACGAGATCGAATTTCATTGAAGATCTTGCGGTCCGAGTTATATATATACTCGTTCTTCTCAGATAGTCTTACACGCTCTGATACGCTCTTCTGTTCTCTCTATTCTGTGACGATCTTCTACGTGATTACATTTTCTTTTCATTTGCTTCATCAAGCGGGGGTTCAGGTGCTCTGTGCTTCTTCGGTGTCCGCGCACATCGGAGTTTCGGGATTTAGCCGGGTGTTGTACCTTGGAGGAGTGAACAACTTCTTTAGGGCAGTGACCACACCCCTTACCCAGGCTCGATTCTGAACTATAAATTACTCTCTTATTTATTTCTCATCCATTCTTGCAATTCTGTTATTATTGCTGTTCATAGAAATAGAACTGCTGTTTTTTATAAAAGTTTTAAAATCGAAAAATTACATTATTTTGTATATTAATATAGGAATATAGAAAAATATTCCAATAATCTAAAGAAGTTAATAATTCCACATCAATAGAATAAATAAAATCAATTAATCAAATGATTATCTCTGTTTTAATGTTTACATGTACTGTTATTTATTATATTTATTTTAAATTTCAGAAATCACTAATGGCTTCTAGATCTGAGGATTCTGCCGGGATCAAACCCGAGAAATTCAATGGAAATGGTTTTCGTCGTTGGCAAGCACAAATAGAATACTGGCTTAACACCTTAGGTCTTTTATCTGCAATCTTTGATGTTACTGCCGTAGAAACTGAAATCCCTAGCGCTGCAAATGCAGTCGCTTCAACTTTTCCTTCATCCTCATCCTCAACTGCAAACACCACTAGAACCTATGTTAGACGTGTCCCATATAGAGATCCGGTGGACATTGAATATCATTGTCGCAACCGCATTCTTAGTGCCTTGTCCGACAGCCTTTACGATGTATTCCTCCAATATCGTACGGCTAAGGATTTGTGGTATGCACTTGAAGCGCGCTATAACCTTGACAATGCGGGTATAGAACGCTACAATGTTTCCAACCTCCACAAATTCAAGATTGATGCTTCCAAGCTCATCAATCCTCAACTCCATCAACTAGATGAGATGTTGTCCAAGATCCGAGCCGATGGCTCAATCCTTTCCGAAAATTATCTTGTGGCATGTCTTATTGATTCTCTTCCCGATTCATGGTCCGGCTTTAGCACTAGACTAAGACATGACCAATCAAACCTTACTTACGTTCAGATCCAAAATGATATCCGCATAGAGGAGGAACATAAGTCTAAGAATTCTAAAGCTCCCAAAGACCTTGCTCCTAAAGTGAATCTAACCGAATCTCATGGCAATCCTTCCTCCAAGCATCACTTCAAAGGCAAAGGCAAGATCCATAAGAAACCTTTCCGTCAAGGTTCCCGCCATCAAAAACCCAATCATCCCAAGCCTGGTCCCTCTAACCAAAACCCAGGTAAAGGGAAATGGTGCTTCATCTGCGGCCGCACAAACCATCTGTCCACCAACTGCTTCTACAAGAAGACAGAACCCGTGATTGGCAAGTCTCGTGGAGACAAGCCTCAGGCCAACATGATCCAAGCACGGGTTCAACCTATCTTCAGGTTAGATTATACTCCTAGTCTTCTTCTCACTTGTTCATCAGATTGGTGGCTTGATTCCGGAGCAAATGTTCATACTTGTTTTGATCGTTCTTGCTTTGCCACCTTTCAGGACATCAGTGGAGGAAGCGTGATCTTAGGAGATGCTTCTTCGGCACAAATACTTGAACGCGGGCGAGTGGATCTTAGGTTGACATCCGGGAAGACACTAGTCTTGCATGATGTGTTTTATGTGCCGAGAGTTAGGAAGAATCTTGTTAGCGGATCTTTGCTAGTGAAGAAAGGCTATAAGATTGTCTTAGAGTCAAATAAAGTTGTAATAACATTTAATGATGTTTTTATTGGTAAAGGATATATCTGCGATGGTTTATTCAAATTGAATAATGCTGATTTAGAAGTAAATCAAATTTCTTCTTCTTCCTTAGTTTCAAATTCTTCTCCTGATTTTTGGCATGCTAGATTAGGACATGTGAATTTTGATTGCATGAAAAGAATGATGTCCTTAAATTTAATTCCTAAAATCAATATTGCACCAAATGCTAAATGTGAAATTCGTGTGCAAGCTAAATTTTCTAGAAAGCCTTTTAAATCAGTTGATAGAACTTCAAAACCTTTAGAACTAATTCATTCGGATGTATGTGATTCAAACCGCCAACCCACTAGAGGTGGAAATAAATATTTTGTAACTTTTATTGACGATTTCACTAAATATTGTTACATATATTTATTAAAAACTAAAGATGAAGTCTTTTTATACTTTAGGATTTTCAAAGCGGAAGTAGAAAATCAATTAGGAACCTCTATCAAAATTCTTAGATCCGATCGAGGTGGAGAATACACTTCGAATGAACTAACCCAATTTTGCCAAGAACATGGGATTATTCATCAAGTGACTGCTCCATATTCTCCCCAATCGAATGGTGTAGCTGAACGTAAAAATCAGACCCTGATGAACATGGTCAATGCCATGCTAGCCGAATTCGGTGCCCCGGAAAATCTCTGGGGAGAAGCGTTGCTCACTTCCTCCTTCATCCTTAATAGGATTCCATCTAAACAAAACGATAAGACACCTTTTGAATTATTCAAATTAAGAAAACCTAACCTCCAAATTCTTCGAGTGTGGGGGTGTTTAGCTAAGGTAGCAATTCCTGAATCTAAGAGAAAGAAAATAGGACCAAAAACATTAGACTCAATTTTCATAGGATATGCATCCGATAGTAGTGCTAATAGATTTCTCATCACTAATTCTCTAATTAGTGAAATATCTAACAACACCATTATAGAAGCTAGAGATGCTGCTTATTTTGAAGATAAATTTCCATATAAACCAAATAACTCATCTCAACCTTCAACTAGCTCAAACCAACCTTCCACTTCTTCTATAGAACCATTAGAAAATGACGAACCTAGAAGAAGCAAAAGAGTTAGAACCGAAAGATCCTATGGGGAGGACTACTTCACTTATCTAGTTGAAGGAGATCCTAATACATATGAGGAAGCAATGATCTCATCTGATTATCCCTTTTGGAAAGAAGCAATTAATTTAGAAATTAATTCTATCTTAGAAAATAAAACTTGGATCCTAACCGACTTACCTCCCGGTGCCAAAGCCATAGGATGTAAATGGATTTTTAGAAAGAAATTAAATCTGGATGGATCCATAGATAAATATAAGGCTCGCCTTGTAGCTAAAGGCTATGCCCAAGAACAAAGAATAGATTATCTAGACTCATATGCTCCCGTAGTTAGAATAACCTCTCTTCGTATTCTAGTCGCCTTGGCTTCGATCCACAGGATGATCATTCATCAAATGGATGTCAATACCGCTTTCTTGCATGGAGACTTAGATGAAGAAGTCTACATGTCTCAACCCGAAGGTTTTGTGGTCAAAGGCCAAGAAATCAAAGTTTGTAAATTAATTAAATCTCTTTACGGTTTAAAACAAGCACCTAAACAATGGCATCAAAAGTTTGACTCCGTAGTCTTAACTTTTGGTTTCAAATCTAATGAATTTGATAAATGTATTTATGCCAAACAAGACGGAAATGAAATTGTCTTGTTATGTCTCTATATAGATGACATTTTAATTTTTGGAAACTCAATTAAAATTATTAATGAAACCAAAAATAATTTATCATCCAATTTTGATATGAAAGATTTGGGGGAAGCAAACATTATATTAGGAATGAAACTAGTTAAAAATGATTCTAGCGTATCATTATCTCTTTCACACTCGATTGAGAAAATGTTGATTAAATTCAACTTATATGATTCCATTCCCGCTTCTACTCCATATGACGCTAGTGTAAAACTTTGTAAAAATAATAATGAGCATGTTGATCAACATAGATATGCACAAATGATGGGATCACTCCTATACATAGCTAACCGCACTAGGCCCGATATTTCCTATGTCGTAGGCCGCCTTAGTAGATATACTAGTAATCCAAGTGATGAACATTGGATAGCACTAAATAGGATATTTAAATATCTCCGTGGAACTATGGATTATAGTTTAGTGTACACGGGATTTTCCGGAGTACTAGAAGGATATTCAGATGCCAATTGGGTAACTGATTCGTTAGACGTTAAGTCAACGACGGGCTATGTATTCCTCCTTGGAGGTGCTGTCATTTCATGGGCTTCTACAAAACAAACAGTTATTTCTAGAAGCACCATGGAATCGGAGCTTATAGCTTTGGACACTACATGTGCCGAAGCAGAATGGATTAAAAATTTACTTAGTGAAATTCCATTAATTGAAAACCCCATGCCTGCTATCTCTTTACATTGTGATAATAAAAGTGTTATTGATTTAACTGCTTCTAATAGTACTAATTCCAAAATGAATAAGTTCATGAGAATCAGGTACAAGTCCGTGAAGCAAAGAAAAAAAGAAGTGATATCACTAAACTATGTAAAGTCAGAATTGAATCTGGCTGATAATCTTACCAAGGGATTGTCCCGAAGGGAGATATTGTTGTCATCGAGGGAAATGGGGCTTAAGCCCATATGATTTGCTGCCAACGGTGGATACCCAACCCATGTGATTGGAGATCCCATGAAGTGGGTTCAATATGGTAGAAACGAAGCCGTTGATGTAGCGTAGTTTGGTGCACAAAATATAAGGTTGAGAAAACCTTCTCCTCATTCCTATGATGTTGTGCTCTACGTAACAAGTTAGGATGAACTTAATTAAGTTCTTAATGGTTGCCAAAGGCATATTTCTTTGCGAGATATTGGTTACAAATATCTCTTGAGGCACCACCTACGTGGGGGTTGTTGTGAGTCCGCAACTTTGGGATCCGGGCTGAACCCAAAATAACTCTCATGAAAAATCAAGGAATGCGCATGGCCATTAACGCGCCCACCGCCATAACCCAAGAACAACCAATCTTTTGTGTGCTTATCTAATTTACCGGTCAAAAGTTTATAATTCAAAGCCTCTGGCACATTATACTCTTCGGTAGAGGAAGTAAGTACTAAGTATATATTCAAGGTAACCATTCCATCTATACCCATTGCATTAGATACAACTTGATGAAGCAAATTTGTATTTGATTTTATTTATTATTAGTAATATCATATTTATGAAGTTCGCCTTTTGGTTTTTCGCTTTTGTGGGGGATTGTTAGAAATTTTAATTATAAAACATTATAAATTAAATGTTTTGATTAGAGCTAAATGGTGTTTGGTGTTTGAGCTTCTCATTATGATGGAAAAGCTCAAAACCAAATTGGAGGGAATCCAAATTATTTGGAGGGAAACCTTTCATAAAAGAAAGGATGAACCTTTAATCTCACCTTGCTTATTTGCTTTCTAGCCAAAGAATATTTGTATGTATTCACTCTTTCTTATTTGTTCAAAAGAACATAAGGAGAAACTATGAACCACACGCACGCGCGCGCGCACGCACCGCACCGGACCGGATCCGGATGTGGATTTGGATTTGGGGAATAATTGAATTGAATTGTATTTTTTGTACAAAATAATTTCAGAGGTTTACTCGGAGTTGCGTCGATTAGAATTCGGAGCTGCGTCGAATAGATTTCGACGTAGCGTCGTTTTGCCCGCTGGAGTTGCGTGGCGTCGAATTGAACTCGACGCATGCGTCGATTGAACTCGACGTAGCGTCGATAAGGCTTGCGTGGTATTTATTGTGGCTTTATTTTATTGCCGTTTTACGAGATCGAATTTTATTGAAGATCTTTCGGTCCGAGTTATATATATACTCGTTCTTCTCAGATAGTCTTACACGCTCTGATACGATCTTCTGTTCTCTCTATTCTGTGACGATCTTCTAGGTGATTACATTTTCTTTACATTTGCTTCATCAAGTGGGGGTTCGGGTGCTTTGTGCTTCTTCGGTGTCCGCGCACATCGGAGTTTTGGGATCTAGCCGGGTGTTGTACCTTGGAGGAGTGAGCATCGGTTGAAAGCCCTGCCGGAGGGTGGTGCAACTTCTTTAGGGCAGTGACCACACGCCTTACCCAGGCTCGATTCTGAACTATAAATTACTCTCTTATTTATTTCTCATCCCTTCTTGCAATTCTGTTATTATTGCTGTTCATAGAAATAGAACTGCTGTTTTTTATAAAAGTTTTAAAATCAAAAATTACATTATTTTGTATATTAATATAGGAATATAGAAAAATATTCCAACACATTTTTCATCAAAGTATTGGAAATTCATTTCTCATTGGAGTTTCATTTTAGACCACTCTCCCAACTCTTTCCTTTATAGTTTAAAAATTATTTCTGAACAACCCTAAATTGAAATTATTTGAGAATTGAAATTAGAGGTCTAATTTCAATAAAAATGACCTCAAATTTTAATTGGATGAGTTGGTGTAATATTGGAGACACTTCAATTTATGAAAGGCAATTGTTATAAGCACACCAATTTTGGCTATTCGCATACCAATTTTTATGAGTTATTACACGCCTTTTGAAAATACGCCTTGTACATGCATTTTTAGAAAAAGTGTTCAACACAAAAATTGTAGATCTCGTCTAAATCTACAACTTTCGTGTTGAACACTTTTCCTAAAAATGCACGCGCAAGGCGTACTTTTAAAACTGATCGTAACTATATCGAATTTTTGAAAATACGCCTTGTACATGCATTTTTAGGAAAAGTGTTCAACACGAAAGTTGTAGATCTTGATGAGATCTACACTTTTTGTGTCGAACACTTTTCCTAAAAATGCATGTGCAAGACGTATTTTCAAAAGGCGCATAATAACTCATAGAAATTGGCGTGCGAATAGTTAAAACTCGTGTGCTTATAAAATAAAATTTGAAAGAGAAGTTTTTGTTAGATACTTTAATAAAATAAAATTTGAAGACCCAAAACAAAGCTAAAGTGATGCGCCTGGCTCGTATAGATTATTCCGACGGCACCAAAATAATATAAAAAATTTGAGTTTGCTAGACAAGCTTTTAAAGGCATGCCTGAATGTCAATCTGTCCACCTAGGAATTGATGGCCGGAGCGAAACGTGCTTATACCACGACTGTTCGGCCCTTCGGGGCGGCCGACGTCTCCCTGGCTCGGCCGACAATCATGGTGGCCGACGTGCTGCTGAGCGTCTTTGTGTTTGTTGAATGTCATCGATCTTGCTAAGCAGCTGTTGAACGTCTTTGGTTCTTCTTTTGGAGCATCTACTGAAGTGTCCAGAGCGACCGCTGGCCTCGCTCAGTCGTGCTTTGAAAAAATTAAGTGCTTTGAGCACTCTAGGACATGCTTCTCATGAAGTGAATATTAAACGTCGTCAATCATGTGTCTAGTGCGAATGTTGAACATGGGAGTTCCCATAAAATATAAAGGGAATTTATATAGGCAGCCCGTGTTTGGCTATTGGCAACCCGAAGATAATAGCAGCCCGACAAAGCGCTATTTGCAGCCCCATTGTCACTACCGCTATTGATAGCCCAAAATTAAAAAAATCATTAAACACGTTTGCTGTCCATTGTTTTATACAAAGTAAGCAGTACATTAATAAGGACTAGTATGTAACCAAAAATAAACATTCCATTAAACCAAAAATAATAATCATTAATAATAAAAATAAGCAGTCCATTGTTCTTATAAAAATAATGAAAATGGAAAATAGAAAACTAGAAAAAATACATGACAAATAGAAAACACTAGATTTTTGATTGTTCTCATCAACAAATCCATGAAAAAATCAAAGTCAAATCAACATTTGTTAATGAAAACTACAAAAATGAGGAAGATGAAAAGTCCAACAAAATACTTCCATTATCTCTCCCGTCATAAAGAAGATGGAAAGTATGTTTTGGGAGGCAAAAAAAAATTCAAAATGAGAATATCATACTAGATTTGGGATTTTCTAGAGACAAATCGGACGCCCTAATGCAAAAGGGTGAACAACGAACCACCCAGAGGAGTTCGCCGGAGTTCTGGCTACCTTCTTCGGCGGTCATCGGTGGCCGGCGGTCGTCGATTCGCCCGTCCGAGCAGGAGGCGGCGTGCTGGGCGAAATGCGGCGGAAGGGTTTCGGGAGATAGAAAGCACGAGATATATGAAACCAAGGGAGAAAATATTAGGGCTGCTATTAGAATGGCTTTGGGCTATTTTTAATTTCTTTTTTGGTGTTTTTCGGGTTGTCAATAGCCAAACATGGGCTGCCTATATAAATTCTCAATATAAAATTACAAAAATGATTTTTTGGGGCGGAGTTATGTGATATCCGAAAATACCTTATTGGCACAAAATAAAGATCATATTTTAGAATATTTGTACAATAAATATGTTATATGGTTGAAGGAAAAAAATTGAGAATTATGCGATATTCAAAAAAATACTTTATTGGGACTTAAGGAAGATCATATTATAGGTAACTTTTACAATAAATATCTTATATTCAGCACCCATATAAGATATTTTAATGAGGGGACCCTATGCTGTTTTTGGTTGCTAGTGGTCAAACTTCATGTGATAGAGCATTAAAGAGTTGGAACTTTTTATGGAAGAACATTTAACTACCATAGGCAGAGATTTGGTATCCTGACTTTGAATTTTCTTCTCCTCAAATGAATGGCTGAGATCCCATTTTATATATGTGTTGTGAGGTACGGTGTGTGGCGCTATGGTCCAGCAATGCCCTGGGTGTTGGGAGGTACGACGCGGGCGCTATGACTCACAATAGTCGAGCAGAAGGGCGTGTTCCCTGAGCCTAACTGGCCGCCCCGTGGATCCTGCCTAGGGTAGCCAACTCGATAAAGGAGCGATAGCGCCTTCCCCAAACAGTCCGGGCTTTTGGGCTGAGTCCCCACAAATGGTATCAAAGCAAGTCACGGGTTCGAAACCCGGGGGTCGTTTCGGGGGGGGGGGGGGGGGGGGGGGGGGATTGTTGGGAGGTACGTCGCGTGGTGTTATGTATAATTGTGGCTCCGCTCAAGATATTCTACTAAGGTTCATCAGTATGGAATGACCTTATATAGTATCTCTAGCGTAGAGCTTAACCCTAGTGACACGTAACCCGGCGGGTCGTTCCGAGTCGGTCCTGACACGCGCGGACATATATAATAATAAAACTAACAATCTCCTCCTATGTCCGTGTAAGCGGTAAACCCAACGTCGGAAAGGGGGTTTGTGTGTGTAGTGTTCAACCAATTCGACTCATTACACAACCGTGTCCGCAAGCACCTGTTATAACATATTGGACTGAAGGAAACAGAAGTATGTATGCACGCATTAGAATAAAACATAAACTAAGCAGCATCACATCAAAATCAAAAGTACAATCAGAAAAATAGGTACCAGAACACCTGATGTCTCATGACCAACAAAAGAGCAGGAAATAATCCAAACAAACAGGTAAAGGAAGAGAGCTAAAACAGTGCTCTAAGCCAAAGAAAGAAAAACCAAACAAATACTCTAGAAACCATCATCCAACAGATCATCTTCGTCAGGATCCCAATCTGCAAGTGCTCCTCCTGCAGCAGCAGCTCCTGTAATTTCCAACAGAGAACTACATTCAAAATGAATTCAACCATGGAAAATGTACATGTATTTAGTTCTACAAATAAGAACGTGATACTTTAATTAAGCTAAGAGGACATTAAGTAGAGTATTTCATGTTCAACCATAGAATCTATTAATTGTTTCTAAGCGAAACGATTTAGGACTTTTGGACAACGCAGCTATATCTGTGTTCCTATGCGTGATGTCATGGTTACTGTTCTTCCAGGATTAATTGGAACTCATCAAATGTGGGAACCAATCAACAGGAGAATGTCTAAAACAAGTCAGATTGTGTTATCAAATGTTGAATAACACTCTCCTCCAAGTTAAGGAAGACGAAACCTGATGAGGTTGTTAGCATCAAATGTAGAATGAAACAACTCACTAGATTCGAACTCAGCAACCAAAAACATCAACGGAGCACAACATTCTAGATTTGACAAAGGAATGAATCAAAACATTCGGACTAAGGCTGGTCTCAAACCGCCTTGAGTCTCATTTCCCACATTGTTTTGATTGAACGGTCTCGGTGCATTCCTTTCGTCAATGGATTATCTAGATAATCCTTCGCTCTGAATAGTGTCGAAGATGTCTCATTCCTTCATTCCTAGTTGGACTTGTATTTTCCAACTGAGGAAATTGGAGGCGTCGAACGACTGCAGCTTAGCGACATCGGGCGCGCTTTTCTTTGACATCGCAGCTTTAATTCTATAACAGAAAAAAAAGAAACAATGTCACCTGAGCCGTGTGGAGACGAGTCGAGCACTTCAGATCCAATCCAGTAATAATGTGCTCCTCCTTTTGCTGAACACGGTCACCGAACACTAGATCCAAGCAAACAATATGCACTCGCTGGAAAATACCAACAGTACCTCGACAAGACTTTGTACAACCACCGGCGATGAAGAACACAAATCGGCGATTTCAGCAACAAAACTCAACTATGAAGAGGATATCCGGCTTTGATCTCAGCAGCGGAGTAGGGAACTGAAGGCGATCTGAACAGAGCAGAAATCTCTGCTTTCCTTCGATCTAGACGATAACCAAACAGAGAAGATATCTCTGCTTTCCTCTTTGGCCTGATCTGGACCAAAATATGCAGGGGCGCATGGTTTTCCTCCCCACAGAGGCGCGGATTTCCGATCCAGCAACAGGATCAGGGACTTCTTCCCAATCGGCAGAAAAACGCAGATTTGGAAGAACGACGCAACAAAGCTCAATCTCGTGTGAAACGCATATCGACGCTGGCTCTCTGGATCTGAAGATTTCTGGATCGATGAAATAGTGAGTAAACTCCAAAAATCGATCTCCTTCCTAGCGATCTGGATCAGGAACGGATCTCCTTCCTTCGCGCAGATGCCCTAGATCAACGACAGATTCCGATCGACAACATCGTCCAGGCGAAAGCTTCGATGAAGGACTGGATCAGCGACAGGACTTCGATCTTCCTCGACGGGAGCGGAAGAAACGCGAATCCTAGCGATCGACGAACCGCAAAAATCGCAAACGATGGGCGTAGTGCAGAGCTCGGGAGAGGAAACCCTAACACCTATCTTGAGAATGTAATTGTGGCTCCGCTCAAGATATTCTACTAAGGTTCATCAGTATGGAATGACCTTATATAGTATCTCCATCGTAGAGCCTAACCCTAGTGACACGTAACCTGGTGGGTCGTTCCGAGTTGGTCCTGACACGCGCGGACATATATAATAATAAAACTAACATTATGGTCCAGCAATGCCCCCGATGTTGGGAGGTACGACGCGGGTGTTATGACCCACACTAGTCAAACAGAAGGGTGTGTCCCCTGAGCTTAACTGGCCGCCCCGTAGATCATGCCTAGGGTAGCCTGCTCTATAAAGGAGCGGTAGCGCCTTCCCCAAACTGCCCGGACTTTTGGGAGAGTTGGCAGTGTCAAGTCCCTACAATATGTCTCAAGGGAATTCTATCTTAAAAGGTTTTGCATGAACAACTTTTCCCGGGATATGGTTGCTATGGAAGAATGAGGATCCCAGCCCTCGCGACCAGCTCACCGAAAAACTAAAAAAAAAATCGTGCAATTTTTTTTGGGAAATTTCGTCTCGTTGGTACAATGTGATTACGGTAACTGATCATCGATCGAACTATGGATTTCCGATATATGTGTTCTATCATATTCTACTATCCAAAGAAAATTTGAGCCCCTAGTGCTAGGCCGCGAGTCCTATCATTCGAGGTCATAGTGCTAAGTCACGAGCCATGTCGGGGCGTGAGTTGTGGTTGGACGTACATGCCTAGGTCAAGCAGATCTGGTCTATCTTAAACTTGTTTGATTCGAGTACATGCCTAGGTCAAGGTTGTTCTGGTCTATCTTAAACTCGTTTGATTCGATCATATTCGGGAATATTGGCCAAGTATTGGGCTCTATATGGAGGTATTGTTTATGATGCCGCATAGTACTTAGACTGGCAGGGCTGCAGGCACGGGTACAGGGCAGTACGCTTGCAATCGTAGGAGGCGAGAGCATGTGTTGCCCGTGGGTCGACAAACACACGAGGCAGCAGCGGGATCGACAAATGTGGATGCCGAGGATTCAACGGAACCACAATTATGGCGATGAGACTCCGACCCTAGCGTCTTGGGTGTTTTCAAAATAGTTTTGGCGAGCCAAACACGCTCGCTAAACTTCTGAGTCTAATATACACATTTCGACTCTGTAGATCAAATATTCGCCGGTGACAATACCCGCCAAAGCTCGAAAATAATTGTTTTCGCCTCACAGACTACCAATTACAGTTACCACGCACAAGCGATCCATCCACCGCCTCTAGTAAATATTATTAGTGCCCGGCTTTCACTTCTTGCGGTCATGTAGCTGAATTCCCCTCAGAGAACGGTGGGTCTCTCTGGCGAAAGAAACCGCATACATTTCATTAATACTGATGCAGAAGCACGGGAAAGATTAACAGCCACAAGCAAATTACCGCCATTAATAACTGCCCATGCCCATCTCTCTCTCTCTCTCTCTCTCTCTCTCTCTCTCTCTCTCTCTCTCTCTCTCTCTCTCTCTCTCTCTCCCTCTCTCAAATATAAAAAAAAAACTTGTACGTTTCTTCTTTTAAAGTGAAGATGGTTTTTCTGAGCTTCTTATTCCTCCAATACTGTCGCCTTCTGCCATAACTTGTCTGTCTTCTCTCCCCGATGCGCTCAGAACTCCACGTTTACTCCTCTCCCATGGCCGATTCGAAAGCCAATGCCGAGCTCCGCAGAGAAGAACATGATGAAGAATACTACACAGGAGATGAGAATGTTCATCTTTCAGCATTCAGTACCTCAGCTTCCTTTTCTTCGGCCTCTTCCACTGTAGAAGAGCTGGATGTTACTGCTCTATCTAAAAAAACAGAGGAGGGCGGCGGCGGTGAGGCTGGAGATGACGACGAGGAAGGCTATCACACTCCTACATCACCGAGGCATTGTATTCCGGCGGCGCTAGAATGCCCGCCGGCACCAAAGAAGCCGGCTGGTTATAACCGGAGGAGGAAGAGGACTGGTAGGTGCTGGATTGTTAATGGGGATTTGGAGCTGATGAGCTTTTTAATGGAGGTAGATGGTATAATGTGGACGATGAGGAAGAGGAGACTCTTGAAATCTATTAATTAGTTTCAGTTTCTCCGATTTATCTATCTTCTATAGTCTCTATATATATATGCTAATTAATGGATAAATGGTTTGTTTTTGTCTTCCTTGCTCCTGATTTTTCCTCTGTTTCTTCTCTGTTTGATCCAAGCTCTGTTAGTCAAATTGGTAGCTTCATTCCAGCCAAAGATAGAAGCTTCAAGGAAAAAGAATGCTTTTTTTTTATTATTGATGCAAAAAAAATGTTCTTTTCGTGCACCGTAATTAAACAGTTTTAGAATCGAATCCACAAAGCAGTTTTTTTTTTAATAATTAGAATACCATCAATTGTAGCCTCCTTTTGATTAGTGCTAATTGCTATTTAGAACTTTCGAATACAGAAAAGAAGTATTCTTTAGCATACCAAAGGCTAGATTTTTATATATTTTATATAAGTATATGTATTTAACATAGTTTATGGACTGAGTTTAACATTTTATGAACCGTCCTTTGTGAATTTCAGTCACTTTTATGGTCAAAATTAGTTTTTTTTCTTGTTGCGATCACAACTGTTGCCATGCCAAACACGCATTCTACCACGACGAAGCAAAAACGTCACACCAAACAGAGCCTTAATCTTCTTCTTTAATTTTTGTTAGGAAATTTGTGGGAAAATGATACCAATATTTGGAGTTTCGAGCAGAAAATTTGTCGCAGAAGTTCTGAATGAAGTTAAAACTCGACAGATTACTCAGGCATGAACCTCTGGACGTCCGGCGCTCGGGTATTCTCGGAGTCGAGTGGATCGAATCAATTTGAAAAGAAGTAGGTTAACCCGCAAATAAGAAGAATGATGATGAGTAATTAAAAATGAAGAGGCAGAGTGGTTGATTCATGATGGGGTTGGAGCGAGCCTTGAAAGGCAAGCCTGGAGGCATTGATGCCTTGCTTGCTCCTCACATGTTAAGTCTGCACTCCATGTTCCCCATTTCCCATCCCTACCATTATTAATCGCCATCATTCTGCATTCCTCAGCTTAATTTTGGCGATTCCTAACCGCAACCCGTCTTTGGCTATCCGCAGCACAATATTTTAAGAAAGACCTCATTTTTTTGTGTTTAACCGCAACCCAAAATTTAAAAACTTAACCCCCCGTGTATCCCGTCTTAAGTCACGCTCAACCACTCGAGTATCCCCTTTGGTTCATCTTTCTCTCGCTGAAGCTGCCCGACGCCTCCTTCCTCGAATAACAACGGGGTGCGGCAAGTCAAATATCGGGTTGCGGTTAATAATTTTTAAAATTACCAAGTTGCGGTTAACATTGGGGTGCGACATACCAAAATCAGGTTGCGGTTAACAATTACCTTAATTTTTCACCTTAATTTTTCATGAAAGCTAAATATTATTATAATGAATTCAAGAAATGTATGAATATGCAGGCTGCAGCTATAACAAGATATATAAATATATGCAGATCCAGCATGAATAAATTTGAAATACAAGGGAGTTTCATGTGGCATTCAGAAGAGTATTTCATGCTTCACAGGGATTTTTCTGATCAGAAAATCGACAACAGACGGCTCAGATTGCTCCTTTCTGTGCTTGAACTCTAGTTAGACTATGGTTCCCATGGGTTGGTTGAAAGAACCGGACGCTGGTGCTCCGCGGTGATTCGGAGGCGGCATCCGCTAGAGGATTTTACGATCATCAATCCGAAAAGTACAAACATGACGATCGTGAGTTCATTAGAGGTGATAGAACAAAAATCCTACAATCGAATTTGAGGATGAAATACATCGCAAAGCGCTCGTGTCTAGAGGAATTGCGCCTCCGTGTCATTAAAGACACATGAACCCACTCAGTGGGTTCTGTTTGGGAGAGCGGAGATCCGGCAGGAAATGAAGTTCAAAATGACATTTTTGGGTATGAGAACTCCAGAATGAAAGTTTACCAAGCACACCAATTTCTTCTGTTGCATTCGTTGGAATCAAGAAAATGGATTCACAATGTTCGGACTAAGGGGATTATTAGAATTGTGCAGTGAGCTAGCGCTAGCTCCGGCGCTAGCTCAGCTTCTAGATGCGGCCCCCCGAGGTTATAAATAGGGGGACAATCATTCTACAGAGTAGATCAGAAAAAAGAGGAGATTTGAGCGGTCTCAACTTAGCGGTCTCAGTGAGAGCGAACTTGGAGTGAGTTCGGCAAGAGGCTTGGGCGGTCTAATAGGCGGTCTCAAGTAGAGAGGGAACTCGGTGTGAGTTCGGAGCGACCTAGAGCAAGGTTCGTACGCTGTGTGAGACCGCAAGATAGCGCAGGCTGCTTTACTACTTACTTCTTTTACTATAATAATGATAAGTATAACAATAAGTATAATAATGATTACCTCATAATAATGAGTGAGTCCTTTTATAATTGCGCGCACTGCTTTACTACTTACTTCTTTTACTACTATTTACTGCTTACTTGTTTATACTGCTAGAGTAGTGCTTGTCTACATATATATATGTGCTAGCTTAGATTTCCCTGTCACCTGCTTTTTATTTACTCTGCTTTGTTGTCTTCCGCTTCGTCCTCCCGCACGGTGCCTAGGAGTCGCGGGGGGAGGCGAGCACAAAACTGTCTTAGTCTTTATGACTAACGGTCGGTTGTGACCGTAGGAGTTCGAGGAGCTGGAGCAGCCATTCGACTAGCAGGAAGTAATGGCAAGATCCGAGGAGCAGTTGCAGTGCATTACTTCTACCACGAGACAGGTGCTGGTGAAGAGAGTGTTTAGCTTCCGCATAGATGTAGAGAGAGAGTTTTTGTACTTTATTTGGATATGTACCGGGCATAAGCCCCTTTTTCTCTCTCATTATTATACTTATTGTTGGACCTGTATTCATTTGGATATTTATACAGATATGTGTGATTGTGGACTTGGAGTATTTTGATTAATTTTCTTCTTAGCTCTTGTTGGCCTGTTGGTCGTTCTTGCCGGCAGGATCGGCGTTTTGCGAAGGCAGCTAACTCGGGTGTTAGTGTCACCGTAAGGCGGCGGTTCTGGGCATAAGATCCGGAAGTTCTCCAGGTGCGGGAGAGGGATCTTACATAGCGCAGGTGGTAGCGGTTTGTGAGATTTGGCGGTCTGCACATGCGGTCTCATATCAGAGGAGTGTGTGAGCAGCGAGCTCGCGCGGTCTAAAGCTAGCGCAGGCGGTAGCGCTAGCGCATGCGCTAGTGAGAATAGAAGAAGCGGACTCTGTCCGCGACCAGTTATTGTTTCTTATATTCGGCTGTTGTGAATCAAGTTGTATACAACTTGTATTCAGCCCGGTCTCTTGTAATCTTTGTAACTTTTTTTGTCAAGTAAATAAAGAGGTGGTTTTTGTTCATTCTTTGTGTGCTTGTCTCAGTGTTCCATAGATCTTGAAAATTTCACATGGTATCAGATTTAGGTTGGAACAAACACTGAGTTACAAGTACTGAGCAACCAAGATGGACGGTGGAGGAGGTTATGCGAGAGGACTTGGCATTGAGTTGCTTACTCAGACCAATTACAAGAAATGTAAGTCTTGTATGGAGAGCTACCTTCTTGGAGAGGACCTATGGGAGGTCGTTGGTGGAGATGAGCAAGAGGAGGTTGTAGCTGCTGAAGGCAATGCTCAAGATGTGAGAGCTTGGAGGAAGACAAACGCCAAAGCGGAGTTCACCTTGAACCGAGCTATTGCTCCTGACTTGTTCGACCACATCATAGGTTGTAAGTCAGCGTCTGAGATCTGGAAAGCCCTCGATGGATTATTCAACAAGAAGAATGTAGTGCGACTACAATTTTTGGAGAATGAGTTGGCGCGGTCCACTCAAGGAGAGTTGTCGATATCCACCTTCTTCCTGAAGGTGAAGAACCTATGTGCGGAGATCTCGGCCTTGGAACTTTATGAGCCGATCTCCAAGGCGAAGTTGAAAAGGCACATACTCCGAGGCTTGCGGAAGGAGTATATTGCGTTTGTTACTTTTGTGCAAGGATGGGCTACTCAGCCTTCCTTATTGGAGCTAGAGCTCCTGTTGTCGTCACAGGAGAGCTTGGCGAAGCAGATGGCTGGAGTATCTATCTCAGGGGAGATAGTGAGGTGTTGTTATCAGGAAAGAATAAGACCTGGGACAAGAAGAAGAAGAACTCCGGAGATGGGTCGTCAACGTCATCTCAAGGAGATGGGAGGAAGTTCCTCCCTGCTCGCGACGAGAGAGGGAGACCTCTTTGTTATGCCTGTAAGAAGTACGGGCACATGACAAAGGGCTGTCGGTCTAATCTGAAGTCCGGTCACGTTGCTGAGAAGGAGGAAGGTCACTGGAGAGCCGGAGCGAGAGGTGGAGGTCACCAGGGTGGTGAAGGTGGAGACAACTGCTTCCTGGCTGAGATGACGACAACGTCAGTCGATGTTTTAACCTCTGTAAATTTTGAGAATGACTGGATAATGGATTCCGGTTGCGGGCACCATCTCACTGGAGATGTGTCTGAGTTTGCCTCCTTTAAGGCATATGGAGGAACGGATGCTATCATCACTGTGGATGATACGTACGGTGCATCCTGTGGATCAAGAAGGGATGGTATCCCTAGGAAGTGAAGAGAAGCCTGTGACACTGAAGCGTGTGTATCATGTGCCAGGCATGATAACGAATTCTTCTCGGTTGCAAGTACAGTAGATGCAGGTCACCACGTGCTGTTTGGACCGAAGGAGGTGAAATTTCTGAAGAACTTGTTGTCTATTGATGCTGATATCACGCTCACCGAGAGGAGGGTGAAGGATTTGTATGTTCTTTCTGCAAATGCCTATGTGGACAAGCTGAAGAATAATGACAGTGCTGCAATATGGCATGAGAGGCTAGGTCATGTGGGGATGGATAAGTTGAATATGATGGCTGCAAAGGGCCTGGTGAGCGGCCTGCCTAATCTCTCTTCTTGCGGCGATGGCCATGTATGCGAGGGCTGCCAATATGGAAAGTCACATCGACTTTCGTTTGACAAATTGGAGACAAGGTGCAAGGCACATCTTGAGTGCGTACATGCGGATGTGATGGGGTCGTGCTCCACCCTTACTTATGGAGGCAATAAGTATGTGCTGGTTCTGGTGGATGACTACACCCGCTATACGTGGGTATTGTACAACCATGTATTCGTCGAGTGGGCCCCCGGGACCCATGAAGTATTTTTGACATCGTTTTCCAGCAAGCTCCAGGACAGGAAGAGAGGTGGGGGGGCGAGCTCCTCTCGCCCCCGTCCCCAGCAGGGGGGCGAGCTCCTCTCGCCCCCGTCCCCAGCAGGGGGGCGAGCTCCTCTCCCCCCCCCCCCCCCCCCCCCCCCCCCCCCCCCGCCCCCAGCAGGGAGGGGCGAGATACCAGGTGGGGGCGAGCTCCTCTCGCCCCCGCCCCCAGGTGAGGGGTCGAGCTCATCTCGCCCCCACCCCAGGCAGGGGGGCGAGCTCCTCCCCCCCAGCAAGGGGGGCGAGATCCCAGGTGGGGGGGGGGGGGGGGGGGGGCGAGCTCCTCTCGCCCCCCGCCCCCAGCAGGGGGGGGCGAGATCCCAGGTGGGGGGACGAGCTCCTCTCGCCCCTGCCCCCAGGTGGGGGGGGGGGGGGGGCGAGCTCCTCTCGCCCCCGCCCCCAGGTGGGGGGGCGAGCTCCTCTCGCCTCCGCCCCACGCAGGGGGGCGATCTCCTCTCGCCCCCCGCCCCCAGCAAGGGGGGGCGAGATCCTAGGTGGGGGGGGGGGGGCGAGCTCCTCTAGCCCCCGCCCCCAGGTTGGGGGGGGGGGGGGGGGGGGGCGAGCTCCTCTTGCCCCCGCCCCAGGCAGGCGGGGCGAGTTCCTCTCGCCCCCCGCCCCCAGCAAGGGGGGCGAGATCCCAGGTGGGGGGGGGGGGGGCAAGCTCCTCTCGCTCCCCGCCTCCAGCAAGGGGGGCGAGCTCAGGAGGGACGCACCCTTCCAGCTCGCCTCGCCCAGCCCCGAAGAGAGGGGGCGGTCTGTGTTTAGTGCCTCGGAACAGCGGGATTTGGCTGTTCGCAGGCCAAATCCGAGGGTATTTTGGTAATCTCGTAGGACAGTTTGTGGTTATTGGCATACCAAGTTCAAAATCCTATAAATATGACCAAGGGGGCACCATTTGGAGGCAGTTCTCTAGAGATCTCTCTTTTGGTTATCTCTCTCCCCAAATCTCTCTAGTGGGTGAGGGGAGCCTCCAAAGGGTGCCCAAGCTTAGCATTGGCTTGGGAGGGGAAGCGCTCTAATATCTTCCGGGTGTGTAGTGGGACCTCCTCGCTAAGCCCTTGACCACGTTCCTAGTTCCTTAGCCCCTTAGCCTAGAGCTCTCCCTTGGGGGGAGTAAGTGTTGGTCACCCCTCAACTTGTTGAGGGACCGAACTCCACAGAGACTAAGTCTTGTTCTCAAGTCTTGGTTTCAACATTTATGATGCGGTGAGCGTGGAGAGTGACCAACTCAAGAAACTCTCAAGATGAGCTCCATGGCTGGATATTGAGGATTTGACCCAGGCCACTCGCAGCCCCCGGTGGATGGAATGACGTTGGAGATGTTTGAAAATTTCAAGCGGGAGGTCCTGCAGACCTTGCAGCTAACTTTCGCCACGATAGGCGAAGGCAGGAGAGGAAGTGGTCTGGAGGTCTCGCCTCAGCAGGTGGGCGAAGGCACTCTCGTCCAGCAATCCAGGAAGGAGGTGCCAGTGGGGGGAGTGGGGAAGCATTCGGCCCCCACTCGCCCAGTCCCCTAGGAGGGGGCGAGTGGGGAGGTCCCAGACCCCCACTCGCCCAGCCCCAAGGGGGCGAGTGGGGAGGTCCCAGACCCCCACTCGCCCATCCCCAAGGGGGCGAGTGGGGAAGTATCATACCCCCACTCGCCCAGCCCAGAGGGGGCGAGCGAGAGAAATCCCTTTTGTGAGTTGATCCTTTCAGCCCTGGTTCCAGAGGGGTTCAGCGGGCCGGAGATGTCTCACTACTCCGGCAAGGATGACCCCGTCCTGCACCTGCAGTGGTTTGAGGACATGGTCTCCATCAGGCCCATGTCGGACGCTTTCACGTTTCGACTCTTCGCGACAACTCTGAAGGAGAAGACTAGAGATTGGTTCCACCAGCTCCCTGCGGGATCCATCTATGCCTTCAAAGACTTGCGTCGAGTTTTCCTGCTACGCTTCTCGACATCAAGAAAGAGGAAGAAAGATGCTGAAACACTTTTCAAGATCAAGCAAGAGCCAGGGGAGTCACTGGCTCACTATGTTGACCGGTTCCAGGAGGAGGTTCTCCTCACCCAAGAGGTGCCAGGCTACACCCTCTAGCTCGCTTTCATCGTGGGGTTGCAGGGGGGATTCTTCAAGATGGACCTCAAGAGGAGAGCTCCTTTGTCTTTTGAGGAGTGGATGGAAAGGGTGGCGGAAGAAGTTGAGAGTGAGGAGGCCAACCCGGAGTTCGCAAGAAGGTTGGACAAGCTGAGTGAGCCAGAGGCAAGGCAACAGGGGGGAGGGTAGGGGCTGCCAAGAAGAAGTTCGACCAAGAGGAGGACCACTTCCAGGGAGAGGGACCCGACCTCCCAGGGTGGAGGCAGGGACCGAAGGCACCCTCTCCACCACCCCGGCAAACCATGGCGATAGGCTACAGAAGAAAAAGAAATCGTAAGGGAGGAAGAGGAGGAGTCCGGACGGAGGTAACTTACTGTGACTTCCATGATGAGGAGGGTCACGCGACATCCACCTGCCCCGCGTTCTTGGAAATGAGGGAGGCAAGGCGTCCAAAGTCACAATGTCAGCAACCAGAGGAGGTCGAGGAGGACCATGCCTGGGAGTAGGAGTCCGAGCCCCAGTCTCCGTGCTTAGCTTGTTTCTTTAAATCCATGTAGTATGATGGTTTTGTTTCCACACTTAGTTTTTCTTGCGTGTAACCGGATGACTAATGTAATAAAGTTTTTTCTAAGTTTTCTTCCCCTCGGATGGTTCCGCTGACCGGGCTCTCACTAGCCGGCAGGGCAGGTTGACCTCCCAGGGAGGCAAAGTTTTCTTCCTCTCGGATGGTTCCGCTGACCGGGCTTTCACTAGCCGGCAGGGCAGGTTGACCTCCCAGGGAGGCAAAGTTTTCTTCCCCTCGGACGGTTCTGCTGACCGGGCTCTCTCTAGCCGGCAGGGCAAGTTGACCTCCCAGGGAGGCAAAGTTCTTTTCCCCTCGGATGGTTCCGCTGACCGGGATCTCACTAGTCGGCAGAGCAGTTTGACCTCCCAGGGAGGCAAAGTTCTTTTCCCCTCGAATGGTTCCGCTGACCGGGCTCTCACTAGCTGGCAGGGCAGGTTGACCTCCCAGGGAGGCAAAGTTCTTTTCCCCTCGGATGGTTCCGCTGACCGGGCTCTCACTAGCTAGAAGGATAGGTTGACCTCCCAGGGAGGCAAAGTTTTCTTCCCCTCTGATGGTTCCGCTGACCAGGCTCTCACTAGCCCGCAGGGCAGGTTGACTTCCCAGGGAGGCAAAGTTCTTTTCCCCTCGGATGGTTCCGCTGACCGGGCTCTCACTAGCCGACAGGACAGGTTGACCTCCCAGGGAGGCAAAGTTTTCTTCCCCTCGGATGGTTCCGCTGACCGGGCTCTCACTAGCCGGCAGGGCAGGTTGACCTCCCAGGGAGGCAAAGTTCTTTTCCCCTCGGATGGTTCCGCTGACCGGGCTCTCACTAGCCGGCAGGACAAGTTGACCTCCCAGGGAGGCAAAGTTTTCTTCCCCTCGGATGGTTCCGCTGACCGGGCTCTCACTAGCCGGCAGGGCAGGTTGACCTCCCAGGGAGGCTAAGTATTTTTCCCCTCGGATGGTTCCGCTGACCGGGCTTTCACTAGCCGGCAAGGCAGGTTAACCTCCCAGGGAGGCAAAGTTCTTTTCCTTCGGATGGTTCCGCTGACCGGGCTCTCACTAGCCGGCAGGACAGGTTGACCTCCCAGGGAGGCAAAGTTTTCTTCCCTTCGGATGGTTCCGCTGACCGGGCTCTCACTAGCCGGCAGGGCAGGTTGACCTCCCAGGGAGGCTAAGTACTTTTCCCCTCGGATGGTTCCGCTGACCGAGCTCTCTCTAGCTGGCAGGGCAGGTTGACCCCCCAGAAAAGCCTTTGTAAATTTTCATCAGGATGAGGTGGAGTCTTCTCAATTTCTCTCAGCGCCAGTCGCTGAAAAGAGCGGGGATTGTATACAACCCTGTATTCGCCGAGTGGGCCCCCGGGACCCATGAAGTATTTTTGACATCGTTTTCCAGCAAGCTCCAGGACAGGAAGAGAGGTGGGGGGGCGAGCTCCTCTCACCCCCGTCCCCAGCAGGGGGGCGAGCTCCTCTCGCCCCCCACCCCCAGCAATGGGGGGCGAGATCCCAGGTAGGGGGGTTGGGGTCGAGCTCCTCGCGCCCCCGCCCCCAGGGGTGGGGGGGGTGGGGGGGGGGGGGGGGGCGAGCTCCTCTCGCCCCCGCCCCAGGCAGGGGGGGCGAGCTCCTCTCGCCCCCCGCCCCCAGCAAGGGGGGGGGGGGCGAGATCCCAGGTGGGGGGCGAGCTCCTCTCTCCCCCGCCCCCAGGTGGGGGGAGGGCGAGCTCCTCTCGCCCCCGCCCCCAGGTGGGGGGAGGGCGAGCTCCTCTCGCCCCCGCCCCCAGGTGGGGGGGGGGGGGGGGGGGGCGGGGGGCGAGCTCCTCTCGCCCCCTCCCCAGGCAGGGGGCGAGCTCCTCTCGCCCCCCGCACCCAGCAAGGGGGGTCGAGATCCCAGGTGGGGGGCGCGCTCCTCTCGCCCCCGCCCCAGGGAGGGGGGGCGAGCTCCTCTCGTCCCCTGCCCCCAGCAAGGGGGGGGGGGGGGGGGCGAGCTCCTCTCGCCCCCGCCCCCAGATTGGGGGGCGAGCTCAGTAGGGACGCACCCATCCAGCTTGCCTCGCCCAGCCCCGAAGAGATGGGGGCGGTCTGCGTTTAGCGTCTCGGAACAGCGGGATTTGGTTGTTCGCAGAGGCTATACCGATATTGCTTTCCCTAAAGATCATATGTTTAACAAGTGTTCGAGAGTTACAGACAAAAATGATCAGTTAGGGCAGGTGCGGTCATGCCGCGGAGGCTATACCGACATTGCTTTCCCCGAAGATCATTAAGACCGTAACAATGTCCTTTTTAATGTATGACAGAGCTGAGCCAGCCACCCAGACCTCCTTGATACGCTAAGGTGTGCCAGATGTCAGCTAGGACCCGACATCCTAAACTTTCTCCGCTCGAGCTTGGCTAGCCACTGCTACACAGATTCGAAATCTTCCCGACATCTGTGGTCCTGGCAGAATTACACGTCAAGCTAACAAGCCGAGGGGGAAAGAAGTAGGATCCGTCGATATTTTATTTGACAGATTTTTTGGCCTTTAAGGGCAAACTTATTTTTGGGATTTTGCCATTCATTACTCATATCATGCATGTCTCGAACCAAATCTGCATAATGTTCAAGAGAAGAGAAGAAAAGTGAGAAAAAAGGAATGAGAAAACTGAATAAGAGCATCTTAAAAAAAGAAGAGCTTGAGATCATCTCCGCTCCAAGAATGGGGCAAGAATGAGGCAACTGTTCTCCTTCACAACTTCGGAGATGGTAGACTCCAATCTTGGATGCATCTTTTACGATAAACGACCTTGCCCAACTTTAACTCTGATGCTTTATCGAAATTTTTGGTCACTCTTATTTGTTATTCTATTGAATGAGAAGCTTATTGCTTTGTGATATTGTTCCTGATGGAGGAAAGGTTATCATCCATTTACTGAGGAAAACAATCTTGTAACTTTCCTGACTTCAATAATTCTTTTGCCAAATTTTGGAGGGCATGCCAGTCCTTTGTATCATGGCCAATTTTTGAATGATATGTGCAGAAGAGTTTTTGATTATGATTTCTCACCTTATACTTTATAGGACGAGGTTCTCTAAACTCTGGCACATTTTGAATAGTTGGAAGAACTTTCATAGAAGTATTAAGCTGAGTACATCCTTCTGTATTACTTTTGAATTCATATGTTTTCAGATCGTAAGATGGAATTGGACAAGCTCTTGAAAATTCAGATGATTTATCTCGCTGTGGAGGTTGAATGGATGTATTTTCCGGAAAAGAGTAAGATTTGAAGTCTTTATCTTGCGGAATATTTTGTGACGAAGAAGGATGTTGATAGAAAGTTTTCCTTCGCCGCTTTTGGGTTGTCCGAGAAAAAACAAAGCCAGGATTCGTTGCTTCTTTTTTAATAACTTGATTTGCTATCCTGATAAGATGTCCATAAGATTCGGGCTCATTTCGGCAGACTGTAGATTTGAGAAGTCCTTCTTTCAACCCATTGATTAAGACGGTTTTATACAAGTTCTGATCAACCTCAATAATTTCAAGTATTTCTCTTTGAAATCTGTCAATGAAATGAGCAAGTGTCTCATCATCTCCTTGCTCGATCTGAAAGAGAGTTGCTAGGTCTCTTTTCCGCTTTTCTGAGGTGGGGAACCTCAAGAGAAATTTTCTTCGAAGGTCAACGAAGCGAGTAACTGATTGAGGCGGTAGATTGAGAAACCATTCTCTAGCTTCACCGATAAAGGATGAAGTCAACAATTTGCACTTGGTTCTATTTGAGACAGATCTTAAAGATATAGCAGATTCAAAAATTTGGAGATGGCTGACAGGGTCTTCTCCTCCAGAGAAGGCTGGCAAAAGAGGCTTGCTAAATTCATTAAGAATCGGCTCCCATCGGATTCTGTTAGTAAAGGGAGAAAGCTTCTTTATCTTAACAATAATGGGATGAGATGGAGAATAAGCTGCATCAACAGGAGTTGGAAAGCAAGCACAATACTTCTGAACGTTCGGCACTTCTACTGGATTTTCCTGGACAACTGGTCTGAGATGGTCACGACGAGTAACTGAGAATTCCTCAAATTGAGATGGTATAGGAGCAACCAGATGTAGTAATTTCGGAGAATGAGTTACTACTTGAGAAGACAAAGGAGCTGCCACTTGGAGAGGAAGCTGCTGAGTGATGGAGATTAGAGTTCGGTTAATTGCATCCAATTGTCGTCGAGTTTGCTGTAATTCTTGAGCGATCTCTCGGTGAGACTGCTCCAGATCTTGACGAAATTGCTTCATACGGAGCTCTATACGGAGCTCGAGAGCTTCTAGGATAATCTCATTATTCGAATTGACCTGAACTTCTGGTATCTCCATTGCTATTCAAAAAATAGGAATTGCCGAAAAGGAAAAAGATGCGATAACTTCCAAACGGAGTCGAATTTTGGAAATCTGAGGGCAGAAAAATGCCTGAACGGCAAATCCCGTTCAATTTTTGGATAGTTCAGGCCTAGACGGTCGCAACAGGCTTTGAATTTCTGAATTCCGACACACGGATCAAAAGTTATGACTGTTTGAAGTTTTGGTGTATTTTAGGTCGAATTCCTCGCAACCGCTGTTTCACCAACTACTCAAAATCTGAAGGTCGCGTGTTTTCTGTTGGCACCAAAAATGTACCAACTCCACGATCGCTGAAACTGAGGGATGGGGGGTGAGGCTGTTGGGTGGCTGGTTACTTTGAGCTGAAGGAAATGCTATTTTATTGATATAAAGCTTGAGATACAACTGAGGTTACAATAGAAAAGTATGAAAGAAACAACATAAAACATGGAGAAAAAGGGGCCTGGAGGGAGACGAAGAGGTCTCCGGAAAGAGTGATCGGTGGTCTCGGTGGTCACTCAAAACTGAGACCGCTCAAACCACTAGCTGGAACTGGAAGCTCTCCAAAAGTCCTCCAACTGGTACCCCTATCCCTCTATTTATAGACACAGGGGCCTGCCCAAACGGGCAGATCTGGAAGATAACGGGCTGCACGGAACTGCTGAGATCGCCTGAGACCGCTATTGAGACCGCTGAGATCGTCTGGACCTGCTGAGATCGTCTGGACCTGCTGAGATCGTCAGCTGAGACCGCTGAGATCGTCTGGATCTGCTGAGATCGTCTGGACCTGCTGAGATCGTCAGCTGAGACTGCTGAGATCGTCTGGACCTGCTGCACCTGAACAGATCACACAAACAGAGATTTCAGAGGGGAGAAGTCACAGGGGAGATCGCCCAAGGGGCGAGATCGCTCAAGGGGCGATCTCCTCCTCGCGGAGGCGAGGTCGCCCAAGGGGGCGACCTCCTCACAGGGGAGATCGCCCAAGGGGCGATTTCCTCCTCGCAGAGGCGAGGTCGCCCAAGGGGGCGACCTCCTCACAGGGGAGATCGCCCAAGGGGCGATCTCACGGGGGGAGATCGCCCAAGGGGCGATCTCCTCCTCGCGGAGGCGAGGTCGCCCAAGGGGGCGACCTCCTCACAGGGGAGATCGCCCAAGGGGCGATCTCACGGGGGGAGATCGCCCAAGGGGCGATCTCCTCCTCGCAGAGGCGAGGTCGCCCAAGGGGGCGACCTCCTCACAGGGGAGATCGCCCAAGGGGCGATCTCCTCCTCGCGGAGGCGAGGTCGCCCAAGGGGGCGACCTCCTCACAGGGGAGATCGCCCAAGGGGCGATGGGCGATCTCACGGGGGGAGATCGCCCAAGGGGCGATCTCCTCCTCGAGGAGGCGAGATCGCCCAAGGGGGCGACCCTCCGGGGGAAAAGTCGTGCGGGGCGCGAAGCTCGACCTTTACGAGGAAAGAAAAAGCGAGACCACTCAGGCGATGGGGGACCGCCAGGGCTCGGACAGCTAATTTGAGATGATCGCCGATTTCTGGGTAAACACGGAAGACCATGTTCCAACAAACTCCCCATTTTGATAATAATAAAACCATTAATGATAAATCAGAGCATTAATATATATAAGCATGAAGAAACATACTTGTGTGTGTGTGAGAGTGATGACTTAGGATAATGAATGATTTTAGCATTTAGAATTACTCCCCCTAAATACATGCTCCCCCTAAGTGAATGCTCTCCTAATATGTAAGCTATCACCTTAATTAAGCATTATAGTTTGATAGTTGATTAATATTTATCATGTTAGTTCTCCCCCTTTTGTTATTAGCAAAAAAGGGTAAGGAGACACCACTTAAAAATTGATAATAAGATAAAGGCATGATCGAGCTTATATAGAGAAGGAAATAATAAGGAGTTTTTGAGTAATTTTTATAGATCAGAGTTTTAGCTTAAAGAGGTAATGATTTCCAAATAACCAATCTACCCAGACAATATATCTACACCTTAGCCCCGTACTAAGTGACGGATGGGCATGAGGAGCTGCAAACATGTCGTAGGTTGGGGTGTTAGTCACATATGCAAACACTAGACAAAACTCAACCTAGCACTCTTTCCCCCCAGTGCCTCGCAAGGCCCCACTGGAACCCTCCCCGGTTAAGGACAAGACATGACTAGAGATAAAGGTTATCTAATGTCTACAACCCTACGCCCCCGCTATGGTGAGAAATGAAGTCATGGATAATAATTATTGGAAACATATAAGCATTTTTAGATCTAATGACATAGCATATGGAGTTATATTTTTATTTAAATTTATGAAAAACACTCTCATAGCTATTCTGAAGTCCATTAATAAATCAGAGTTTTTAGCATAATAATATTTTCACAGAAATAAATCAGAGTTTTATAGCAAAAATATTCACGTGTAGAGTAACCAATATAAAATCTACCAAGCAAGTCTACCAATTGTTGAAAGAAAGGAATTTTGGTATTTAAGACTTTGATATAAGCATGAGAGCGCAAGGTAGAAATATATGGTGATGATGCGGAAGACTTATAGAAATACAGGAAACATCTTATTGTAATCAATGATGGTCCATAAAAAGATATATGAGTTAAATTTCGAAAGGAAGATGTTTTTGTAAATCATTGTTCAATTAAAATCTGTAAGTTTAACAATAATATAACCAAACATGAAATAATGTTATCAAAAAGAGATTACTACAATGTTACTTTAATTCATAATTTCAAATCATACCAAACATTGTATATTGCACGCTGGGTTATTTAGTGCATTTCATAAATAAAGAGTAGTATAGAATTTACATTAGGATCCAATACTCATGAGAAGAAGTGTTATGGAAGATAATGATGTGCACATAAGTGTATTTTTGAGTAGAGTAAACAAATGTTTTAATCAAAAATACGAGTAATATGTAAAGTAAGAGCACAATAAAACACTAATAATTTTACTTCCACTCACTTCAATGCACAAAGAAAATGTACAACTACCAAGGTGCTTTGCACACACAATACTCATTAAGACTTATCAGGGTGCAAAGTAGTGCTTGGGGGATCACATATTTTTATTCTTCAATATTGATTTTTATTGTGATCCGGTGTACTTAAGAATAAATGGTTTTTATTTTGAAAGAAAGTTATGTTTGCACAAGATACTTTACTATTCTTTCCAAGGTGCTCAACCTCACAATGCTTATTAAGACTTATCAGGAGGTTCAAGTAGTGCTTGGTGGAGTTATCTTTGTCACATTATTTTATGATTGTTGTTTCGTACAAAGTTTTTCGAATACACTTGTTTTGCAAACCAATATAATTTATAAGAAAGATAACCACTTTTCTTAATTTTTAAAAGTGCAAATAAAGGAGTGTAGGTAAGATACTTGTGCAATTTTAATTCATTGTACTAATACAAAATATACACAAACATTCTTAGATTAAACACAAATGTAGACAATGCCAAAATAAGTGAGTGAATAAAGATCATTATCAAACATAAAATATTTACTCATACTTAGAGGCATGCTAAGCTTAGTTCTACACCACTTTCAATATAATTGATACACATATTAATAGATATATCAAAGCATGATGAAAGCAATGTTCAAAGTAGTTTGAAAAGATAAATTGCAGCATTATAGAAGTTCTATATAATAGGTTAATTCATGCTTGATTTTCAATGAAGTCCATACAATATTTTTGAAGAATAATTTTTATTTAAAGTTTGAACTCATAAAATTGATCTTGGACTTCCCGAGGACTACCTTGTGAGAGGTTCGCCCGGTACTAGGTGATATGATGGGATGATAGCCCTAAATCACCCTTTCGCAAGATACAAGTAAGAAGTTAAGTTCAAAAATAACAATTTTTGATAGAATTTTTTTTGTTTTATATTTTTGTATTTGATTTTTGCTTGTAGAAATAGAATTTAACCAAATGACAAAAAATACAAAGGCAAAACATATAATTTTTTTTGTAATTTGGCTTTTGTATTTTGTATTTGATTTTTCAAAATGTAATAAAAGCAAAAATGCAGAAATGAATAGTAAACATAGATTAATATATTTTTAGGGATTTTTCAAAATTTTAAAAATACAGAAAAACGCATAGGTGCACTAGCGCCGGCGTTAGCGCTAGCGCGGGAAACAGTACACGATTTTTGATGATTTTGAAATTTGTAATTATTGATCTTGATTAAGTGTCCAAATAGTAGTTTCATGCTGAAATTTCAGATTTTTAGGAAATGTTTAGATAGTGCAAATTTCATGAAACATTAGCGATTTTGTATATGACCTTATCAAATAAACTTTGCATGAGATATAAATTATTATATCTCCATTTTAATTTTTCTAAGGCTTGTGTTTATCAATCTAATGTAGTTTGACAATGATAGGAAATGTAAGCACGAGAAGACACAAATGAACAAATCAAATATGCATGATTTTAGTGATTAAAAATAATGTTCATGCACAAGAATATCTTGGATAAGCCCTAGATGAGAATACCCAGCCTGTATATCTTGGTAAACATATAAAGCCTAACATAGACACGAATATTCTTTAGGTGCATGGCAATGTCAGAATGATAGGTTTGAGATTAATGTTATACCAAGGTTTGAGAGTGTTTCACCTTATAGACCTAGAATGGAGTGACGATTCTATTTGATTTGATATCAAGATGATTCAAAGGTCTAAACTAGAAATAAATCACAATATACATCAACCATTATAATATCAATTGTCATCAGTTAATATATCAATTATAATTCACATAAATGTGATAGAAATAATTATTTTTAGAAGACGTTTGATATGACTTATGATGTTAGAGAATTTTAGCAAAGGACATCAATAGATCATAGTGGTGTTTGTGAATTCAATATTCATTATGAAGATAAATTCTTTCAATACATTTTAGTGATTTTCCTTTAATTATGAATTTTGAATATATATATATATATGTGATTTTTGATAAGTGAACAATAGTGATGGTTTAGATCATGTTTGACATCAAGGAGTGAACACAATATAATTTTTTGTTGTGAACAATGACACCCGTATTGAAAGTTGAGCTTTTATTTAGATCTTGAATTTTCTTTTAGATCAAGTTATTTCACTAAACCACTTGTTGGTGAAGGCTAAGAATCTTAATAGCCTAATAACCAGATTTAATTTGAAATATCTTATAGCAAATTTAGAGTTTGATTCATATGGATAATATAAGATATTTAGAAGCAATGAATATAAGAATAAAAGATAGGTCATCAAAATAAAAATATGATTTTGAATTTTGATCAATTTGTTTTATAAACTCATAAAGTTTTATGAGATAAAATCATATTTCCAATAATATATAGGATGACCATGACATGATTGTTTTAAAAAAACAAGAAAAATTAAAAGACGTGAAAGCATATCATGAAGTAGAACTTTGTATATTTCATTTTGAAAGGATTCTACTTCATGCAATTGATGATACCTAATGAATAAGAGATTTAGGTATCCAAAGAGGACCAAGTGGGATGGTTCCTTTGGGTACCCAAATATAGTGTGTTGACTTTTAGGGAGACAAGGATGGATGGACCCTTTCTTTTGCCATTAGTGCGTCATTCTTAAGTATGGGTCTCCATTCATACCTTGGACAAATACTATTTTTATTTTTCAAATTTCCAGTCATTATCTTGTATGTTTGGATAAAAATGACTTTTGAATTTATTATTTAAACGAAATTTGTTTGCGTTTAATTTTAAGTTGGGAGAAGATTGATATTGTAAATGATGATGATGATAGTGTTTTGGAATTTCATTTACAATCTTTTGATGTTTTTTATTTCCATAGTTAATTAGCTTATTCACGTTTTGAGAAATCATATTCAACTTGCTTTTGGATTTTGCATTATATTAAGAATGTATGTTTTGAGAATTTTTCTTTATGATTTCCTTAAGCAAGTTGATTTTAGTTTTTAATTCATTATTTTTAATCTTAAAATTATGCCTAGCTTTATTATAAGCGATTGTGCTATTTTTAAGAGTGGAAATAATTGAATCAATATGATCTTGATAGTTGTTTCTATATTCATCAAATGTTTCATCCATCTCTTTAATTTCAATTTTATATTCTTTACACTTAGCACAATCATTTTCCAAAGATGAATTTTCTAAACATATTTTTTTTATTTTGTTCTTTTACAATAAGAAGTTCCTTTTCAAGTTTCTTGCAATTTTCTTTTAAATCATCAAATTCCATACAAGCTGTAGTGTTTTCAACTAAGGAACCATGGATATAACTAGATAAATTTGAATTTGATTGTTCATTAATTTTTGTCTTTAAATTTTTATTTTCTAAGCGCAAATGTTTATTAGCATCTTTTAATTTCTTAATTTTGTGCTTTGTAGTTTGAAGCAATTGTAATGTAGAAATAGAAGTACAGAAAATGGGATTTGATTTCCTTACATTGCTTTCGGGAGAGGCACGATTTGAGCATATCGTTTCTTTTACATCTTTTTGGCACTCCTCTTCCGAAGACAGTGCTTCTTCTTCTTTTCCATTTGATGTGTGCTCCATTGATCCGTCATGAGAAGAGCATTCTTGAAGACTTGTGCAAGTTTGCATATTCTCCGGTTCTTGCGATTGTTCCATACCTGTAGAAGGAGAGTCATACATTTCTTTAAGAAATTTCCATACTTTGTATGCACTAGAAAAATAATATATTAATTTGAAAATATCTTGAGATAAAGCACAAAAAATATAATGCATAGCTTTTGCATTTAGGTGACGCTCTTGTTTATTTGATTCGTCCGCTGGTCTTGTTATTGCTATATCCCAAGCGTTGATATCTAAATTTTTAATAAACTTTTTCATTACAAATTTCCACCCTTTATAATTTCTCCCTTCGAATAAAGGTGGTTTAAGAGATTTTTCTTCTTCATAAAAATTTACCCAACTAGTAGAAGCGAGATCATGAGACGTCATTATTCCCGGTTGTTAAGCCGATTTGGAATAACCTGCTCTGATACCACTTGTTGGATCGGTAGGCGCCCTTAGAGGGGGGGGGGGGGGTGAATAAGGGTTTTAAAAACTTTAGATATTTTTTGAATAACTTTGAAAAGCTTTGATTATTAAACTAGAGAAGATCAAGACAAATCAAGTGAAGTAAAAGTAAAGACATGATTTTATTAACTTGAGAAGCATGATTACAAAACTTGATCTCTTATCGAAGCTAGAAATCAAAGCTAATAGAAAGACTCTTTTTGTTTTCTATACCGACTCGTATCCCCACGAACTGGTTGGCTTTAGCCGATCCTTCCCCGGATACGGCCTCAAGCTGCTCTAGCCAACCCTTCCCCGGATATGGCCTCGAGCACCCCCTAGACCTACACCCGAGACCTAATCGCCAACACGAGGCGAATTTCAGCACTAAGTCCTACCCAGACCTAGTCGCCAACACGAGGTGAATTCACTAAATGATTACAGAAAAGATGTGAAATAAAAAGACAATAATATAAAAACTCCCTCTATGAGGATCTCTTGGAGAAGTAGACGAAGACGCAGAGTATGATCGTAGTCAATGCGGTCTTTCGTCACGATGATGACGCGTGTTGAAATCTTCTCCACGGATCTCCTTTTGTCTTTATGGATTTGTGCTAGTATCTCTCTGAAACTTCCTCTCTATACTGTGGCACGAAGCTCTGGAATTCTGGATCTCTAGAGGCTTAAGAAGACGGATCCAAGGGGTCCTTTTTATGGCCTTGGAGCTAGCGCATGCGCTATCGCTACCGCGGGCGCTATCCCAGTTTAGGAAATATTCTCCGCGTGAGAATCCTTCATTTTAAGCAAGCCGACCGCCTTCCTCTATTGCTTTGCGCTATCGCCGGCGCTATCATCTACCGTCGGCGCTATCCCAAATTAGGACATGTTTTGCGCGGCAGAATCTTCAATCCGAGGAAACAATTCTCCCTTGCCTTCTGTGTGTGTCACTACCGCCTGCGCTATCGGCTACCACCAGGCGTTATCTCCTTCCATATGTGCTCCCAGAATTGCGCTATCATCGCTAGCGCCAGGCGCTAAGTGCTACCGTCGGCGCTAGTGGGAGTACTGTCTTCTTTTTTCATTCGTCGGAATTCGTCGGGAGTTCTCGAGAACATTCGACGAATTGACTTAGTCGCACAATTTCCTTCACAAGTCTGCCTTTTTTACTTCTGTCTACGTTCGTCGATATTCGACGGGAGTTCACGAGAACATTCGACGAATAGACTTAGCCGCTAACAGTTCGTCGAACGACGGCTAGCGCCTGCGCTAGTGCTACCGCCAGCGCTAGTGGAAGATTTGGATTTGATGGCTCAACTTTGGGGGCAACATTCTTATGTAATCCTTGAGTTATGTGGACTTTGTTATCCTGCACACTTAAACACACAAGATCAAATACACATAGGTTTTGTTATTCTCAAACCTAGGAGATGCGGAAGACCATGTTCCAACAGGCAGTTCTCTCCAGATCTCTCTTTTGGCTATCTCTCTCCCCAAATCTCTCTAGTGGGTGAGGGGAGCCTCCAAAGGGTGCCCAAGCTTAGCATTGGCTTGGGAGGGGAAGCGCTCTAAGATCTTCCGGGTGTGTGGTGGGACCTCCTCGCTAAGCCCTTGGCCTCGTTCCTAGTTCCTTAGCCCCTTAGCCTAAAGCTCTCCCTTGGGGGAGTAAGTGTTGGTCACCCCTCAACTTGTTGAGGGCCCAAACTCCACAGAGATTAAGTCTTATTCTCAAGTCTTGGTTTCAACAGGTATACTTTCTGAAGGAGAAATCAGAAGTGTTTGTGAAGTTTCGGGAGTGGAAGGAACTAGTGGAGGGGAGGATGAACCTGAGGGTGAAGAAGCTGAGGAGTGATAATGGAGGGGAGTTTACCTCTATCGAGTTTGCTTCATTTTGGAGGAAATACGACATTCGGCGAGAGCTCTCTTGTGCTCATACCCCTCAGTAAAATGGGGTCGCAGAGAGGAAGATTTGCCATCTGGTGGAGACGACCAAGAGTTGGCTACATGCCAAGGGGATTCTCAAGGCCTTATGGGCCGAGGGAATTGCGTGTGCAACCCACGTGATCAATCGGCTACCTCTTAGTCTTAATAGGATGATGTCTCCACACCAGCTCATGTTCGGGGAGAAGACAAATGTGGGTCACATGAGAGTGTTTGGTTCTACCTGCTTCGTGCACGTCCCAGATGCCCAGAGAACCAAGTTGGAGTCGAAAGCATGTGAGTGTGTCTTCATCGTCTACGATGAGCGGAAGAAGGGGTGGAAGTGCAAGGATCTACAAACCTACAAGTTCATCATCTCGTGCGACGTGGTGTTTGACGAACTGATCTCATATCAGGGAGTCTCTTCTGTGGTGCTGCCGGAGAGTGGAAATTCTAGCAGGAGTGAAGAGAGAGTCACTGAGGACTCTACTGTGGAGTTGGAGATATCTCCCAGTGCCTCATCGTCATCTGGCTCAGGGGGCTTCGAGTTCGAGAAGCAGGGCGAGCAGTGCTCCAAGAGATGAGGGGATAAGAGTTGTAGAGGAGGAGTCTACCAGAGTGGTAGAATGAGGCCAAGCCTTGAGGAGGTCGAAGCGGACCATCGTCCCGCCTTCTCGCTATAAGGAAGGGAACTTCGTGAGTTTGGTCTCTTGCTTCTTCGTAGGACCACTCGACGAGAGGGAACCTGCACGCTTTGAAGATGTTGTTGGCACCAAGGAGTGAGACGTGGCCATGGATGAGGAGATGGAAGCTTTGGAGAAGAATGAGACATGGGACCTTGTTCCCATGGTGGAGGGCATCAAACCTGTCACCTGCAAGTGGGTGTACAAGATTAAGAAGAAAGTTGACGAAGGAGTAGAGCGGTACAAGGCTAGGCTTGTCGCTCGAGGTTTCTCGCAAACCTATGGAGAGGACTACTAGGAGACGTTTAGTCATGTGGCGAATATGACATCGGTGAGGACGGTCATTGCTCTGGCAGCGTGCTGGGAGTGGAAGTTGTGGCAACTTGATGTGAAGAATGTGTTCTTGTTTGGAGAGATTGACAATGACATATTCATAGTGCAACCACCGGGATACGTGTCCAATTCTCAGCCACATCATGTGTGCAAGTTGAAGAAGGCTCTCTACGGGTTGAAACAGGCGCCGAGACCCTGGTACGGGAAGATTGCAGAGTATTTGCAGTTCTGTGGCTATGATGCCTCAGACTCAGACTCTAGCATGTTTGTGATGAAGAGTGGAGATCTTCATGTGTTGGTGCTGTTGTACGTCGACGACATGATAGTGACGGGGAAAAACAGTGAAGAGGTCGCGACGCTGAGACAGCAGCTATCCATTCGCTTTGAGATGAAGGATCTTGGTGAACTGCACCATTTCCTTGGACTTCAGGTTGAGAAGAGAAGTGGCGGACTGTTCGTTTCCCGGAGAGCTTACGCTGAGAAGATCGTCGAGAGATTGGCATGAAGGAGGGGAAGAGCAGCTCTGTTCCACTGGAGGTTGAGTTGAAGCTTCGGAAGGAATAATGGAGGATTCTTCCTGATCCGAAGATCTTCCGGGCACTGATGAGGAGTCTTATCTACCTGACTATCATGAGGCCGGACATTGCTTTTGATGTCGTCTGAGTTAATCGATACATGTAGGAGCCACAGAAGCCTCATCTGAAGGCAGCTAAAGGGATTCTGAGGTACGTGAAGGGGATCCTTGAGATGGGGTTGTCTTATGGAGAGAAGTCTGACTTCAAGCTGCATGGGTACACGGATGCAGACTATGGAGGTGACGTTGATGATCGCAAGTCGACCTCTGGTCATGTGTTTCTATGTGGAACTGCTGCTATCTCGTAGTGTAACGAGAAGCAGAATTTTATCTCTCTTTCCACCACAGAGGCTGAGTACAAGACGTCGTACTTAGCAGCCCAGGAGTGTGTCTGGTTGAGGAGGCTGGTGGAAGACGTGGACGAGAAGGTCAGTGGACCTACTATTCTTCGCGGTGACAACGAGAGCGCCCTGAAACTGGTAATCAATCCAGTGTGTCACGCAAGAACAAAGTATATAGAGATCGAGCATCACTTCATCAGAGAGAAGGTGTTGGGTGGCTTGATTGTGTTGGAGCATGTGCGGAGCGAAGACAACATAATAGACATATTCACGAAGCCCCTATCTGTGGGGCCGTTCAGGAGGCTTCGCTCGTTGCTCGGAGTTGTTGATGGAGCTCACTTCAAGGGGGGATGTTAGAATTGTGAAGTGAGCTAGCCCTAGCGCCGGCGCTAGCTCAGCTTCTAGATGCCCCCCCCCCCCCCCCCCCCCAGAGGTTATAAATAGGGGTCAATCCTTCTGCAGAGTAGATCATAAAAAAGAGGAGACTTGAGTGGTCTCAACTTGGCGGTATTAGTGAGAGCGAACTTGGAGTGAGTTCGGCAAGAGGCTTGGGCGGTCTAATAGGCGGTCTCAAGTAGAGAGGGAACTCGGTGTGAGTTCAGAGCGATCTAGAGCAAGGTTCTCGAGCTGTGTGAGACCGCGAGATAGCGCATGCGCTAGGAGGTAGCGCAGGCGGTAGCGGCTTGTGAGATTGATCTAGCGGTTGACCCTAGGCAATACATAATAAGAAGAAGTCGGAAGGCTAAGAAGATCTCTGAACTTCCTAAAAACGAGACTCGCGTGCTATACCGAGAAGGTCCCGCTACACACCCGGAAGTTTATATGAACTTTCTCTCCTAAACCAAAGCTGAGCTTGGCACTAGGAAGGCACGGACTTGGCAAATGAGAACCTTGGGGGCGGGGGGGGGGGGGGGGGGGGGGGGGGGGGGGGGGGGGGGGAGGGGGTCAACGTGCCTTCAACTTGTGCTCTGAGATCTTATTTATAAACAATCCAGGAGGGTACATAGTCTGCGAATAGCCTCCCCCGTCCTTGCTGGACACTAGATACATGTTTCTTGGGTGTTCTTACTCTTGGGAGACTCTGGAAGCGGCGAGCTGGTTGAGATTTCTTCATGTGAGGTAGCCTGAGCCGAGCTCGCTGATCTGGAGGTTGCCCAGAAAGAGAACTTGTGCGGTAGGGTCATATTTGCAGGCAATCCAGGGGGTAGATGGTCTGTGAATAGCCTCCCCCGCTTCAGTAGATACCTATTTCTTGGGTGTTCTTACTCTTGGGAGACTCTGGAAGTGGCGAGCTGGTTGAGATTGCTTCAAGGGAGGTCGCCTGAGCCGAGCTCGCTGATCTGGAGGTCGCCCGGAAAGAGAACTCGAGGACTAGCTTTAGACTGCTGAGCGAGCTCGCCGGCTCGCTCTGAACAAGGTCGTCAGCGAACTGGTTGAGATTGCTTAAGGGGAGGTCGCCTGAGCCGAGCTCGCTGATCTGGAGGTCGCCGGGAAAGAGAACTCGAGGACGAGCTTGAGACTGCTGAGCTAGCTCGCCGGCTCGCTCTGAACAAGATCGCCGGCGAGCTGACGATCTCCGAGGTGAGCGAGCCTGAGAGGAGCTATCCGGCGTGCTATTGCACTTACCTGCCGAGCTCCCGTCGAGCTCCACGCATCTTCAATGAGGCCTATAACTAGGCATGAGTCTTACTCGTCGAATACATATTGTACATCATTTTTCCCCAGCGAAACGGAGTAACGCACAGACAAACAAGACTTAAATAGCGCCCAACAGTGCTGATATTATCACCTGTGGTTCAACATCTTGGTTCAAGACCACTCGGGAAATCAAGTTGATGGTCTTCCGAGCTATTGTCCCAGGATTTGAGTCGGGAACCATTATTGCTGTGCACGTGTACCCGTTATGATCCAATGGGATCAAAATGATCGCTCCAAAAAAAAATTTCGTGTATAATGCAAAATCCTCAAAATACCTCTAAAATATTACATAAAAAATTAGGTCAGGGGGACTCACCAGCATTTTTGGCCCAACTTCGATCCTCTTTTTATTCACATTGTATGAATAAGAAGGAATTGAAGCACACAAATCATATATAAAACAACAGGAAGGCCATCAGAGTGTTTTTTGACCCAAAAGTAATGGCTGCACTCGTCCAATAAAAATGCCCGAAAGGTGAATCACATGCCGGTTTTTATTAATAAAATGCGCTTTTGGCGCTATTTTGGGCCCGAGGGATGGCGTATAGGCACCATATACGCTACTTTCTGGCGCACGCTACTATTTTCATTTCAAAGAATGACGAACAAGCTTAATGATGTGCTGAATGACTGACTGTGGATAAGTTGCTTAATCTGGCGTATAGGCAACATATACGCTACTTTCTGGCGCACGCAACTATTTTCAATTCAAAGAATGACGAACAAGGTTAATGATTGTGCTGATTGCCAGGCCTTCTTTACCGGATTGGTAATTTTGTAAATAATGTTGCTGAATCTCCTACCCAAAACATTCAAATAGAGTGTTAGAACTTGCATTATTTCAAAGACAGAGGGCTGCTTTTTTGCCCCCCGCATGTTTTTTTTGTGCCTCTTCTTCTCTCATAACCGTTCTTTTTTGGTAGAATGTAGCGCACTTGGGTATGAGGACTGTGGTGAACACTCTCATAAAGGAGGTTGGCGGCCTCAACAACCTACCTCTCTTTCGACGTGGTTGGAGAGAGGAGTGACGGTTGATATGTACGGACTGCAGTCCAGACGTGAGCCAGTCTGGGGCTCTCAGTGAGCAGGCCGGGTCCACGTTACAACAAAAGGTCCTCATACCCAAGTGAGCTACAACACACTTAGGTCGAGGCCCGTCCTCAATTACCTACCTCTCTTTCAACGTGTTTGGAATGATGTGAGGCGGTTGGAGTGTACGGACTGTAGTCCAGACGAGAGCCGGCCAGGGGGCTCCGAGTGAGCAGGCTGGGCCCACGTTGCAACATTTTGTTAACTCATTTTTATTTTATTTTAGTATCAGAAAATGACAACTCGGACATCTAAACATTAAAAAATTCGCAAACTGTGTTTGTCTATTCGCAGATTTTGTCTATTCACATATATTTTTGTTATCCGCAGATTATTGAAGAAAATTAAAAAAAATGATCGTCCTCTTTGCCTTGTTTACCACGGGGAGAGAATAACTCTAGCTATCTAAATCTTTCTAAACAAATCCTAGCTATCTAAACCTTCCAAAACAAACCGAAATCACATGAACAACGAAGAAATCGTCTTTCTTCATCAACTCGGTCTCTATCCGTGCATTTATTTTATGAATCACGATTTGTGCGCACATTGAAGTGCTCAAAAGATCGTTAGAGATGTTACTTCGTTGCCGAGCCCTACTCAGAAGAACAAAGATATCAATTGCCCAAATTTAAAATTGGTCTGCGAATAACCATTTGTAATAAAAATGACAAAATATTGGTCTGCGGATAGACATTTATGGTCTGCGAATAACAATTGCCAAAAAAAATCATAGAAATATAGGTGGAGCTGGGCTTTCCCTAAAGAAAATACGTGAACTTAGGCTCCGTTTGGAGGGGGGGCTTATTTTCACCGGTCAAGTGGTTACGACCGCATGCACCGGACCTTAATTATAGTCCGATTCATGTGGTCGTAACCGCTTGACCGATGAAAATAAGACCCCCAAACGGAGCCTTAGCCGCACGGAGGCTTCGGAGGGCGAATTTTAGGGTCAAGCCCTGTTATAGATGTCTTGGGATGTACAGGGTGTGGACATGTGGCGCTGCTTTTTTGATGTGATATTTTGGACATCAACTTTAACATAAAAATAGGTGATTGTTATCCGCACTACAATTTTGACTATCCGCACTCTTTTTGCATGACTTATTACGCGTCTTTTGGAAATACGTATTGTACATGCATTTTTAGGAAAAGTGTTCAACACGAAAGTTGTAGATCTCGACGAGATCTACAACTTTCGTGTTGAACACTTTTCCTAAAAATGCATGTACAAAGCGAATTTCAAAAATTCGCTATAGTTACGCACATGTTTCAACCAGAGCGGCAATAAGTTTTGTGCGTGCAATTTTAGAAAAAGTGTTCAACACGAAAGTTGTAGATCTCGGCGAGATTTACAGCTTTTGTGTTGAACACTTTTCGTAAAAATGAATGTACAAAAAGTATTTCCAAAAGGCGCATAATAAATCACCTAAAAATACAATTACAAATAAATTATCATATTTGTATCTGAAATATCAAAGCGTGAATCTCATAGACTAAAACTAAAAGAAAACATCGCCGCTTTTCAAAATCATACATATCCAAAAAATCATACGATAGTAGAAAATACGACTGCGACAAAAGGCATTAACTACTCTAAGGCAGTTCGTCGATAGTAGAAAATAAGTAAGAATTCAAACATAGTTGCATAAATATATACACGAGGAACACATTATTTATAAAGTTGCTTTATATCAATAATTTATGAAACACGATAATTTTGTGTCTTTAACAAAAACTATTCATGCAATGATAACGAATGACAATTCATAACCACAACGTTCACGACCACTGCCGAAATGGCCAAACGAAACCTACATATATAAGAGACGGCGAATTGAGAATATAGTCCTACATTGAAATTTGAAAGTAACCATGTGAACTTCTTACAAATAATTGATATTAGGTTGGATGCTTAGATCTAATAATGTTATAAAATCATGCTCAGTATGTCTTAAGAACCCACAAATCTCTAACATCGGGTCCGTTGGTTGCATCTTACAAATTGTCAGGAATAGCTTTTCAAACCTAGTGGAGAAGCCCAGCCAAACCACTGCAGGATGATTCCATTTTCATTTACATGATAATGGGTTAGAAATACTTATGAGTTCGGTCTCATGGGGTCGACATAATCAACATATTTTGTTTTTTTAACCAATCATTTACGGATTTACGGCGGTTGGTAAAATTAATTCCATAATGCCCCTGACGCATCCGGACGGTGGGTCAATAAGACGCGCCCAACAACCACACTTTTTGCATGTAGGGTCGAGTTGGCTGTTAGAATTTTGAAGTGAGCTAGCGCAAGCGTTAGGGCCGGGGCTAGCTCAGCTTCCAGGTGGCGTCTCCCGGATCTATAAATAGGGGGTCAATCCCCCTGCAGAGGATATCAGAGAGAAATAGAGACTTGAGTGGTCTCAATTTGACGGTCTCAGTTAGGGCGAGCTCGGAGTGAGTTCGGCAAGCGACCTAGAGCAGGTTTCTTGATTGTGGGAGACCGCAAGCTAGCGCGGGCGCTAGGAGGTAGCGCAGGCGGTAGTGGTTGAAGCAGTCTGGCGGTCTGCACCAGCGGTCTCGTCAGTAGAGTGTGCGAGCAGCGAGCTCGCAAGACCGCGAGCTAGCGCGGGCGCTAGCGATACCGTCGGCGGTAGTGAGAAGAGGAGAAGCGGACTTTGTTCGCGACCAATTATTTTCTTTGTATTCGGCTGTTGTAAATCAAGTTTTATGCAACTGGTATTCAGTCTTGTCTCTTGTAATTGTTGTAACTATTTATCAAGCAATAAAGAAGTGTTTTTCGAAGACATTGTTTAATAAATTGTATAATCATGCCATGACAAAGCTCATATCGACCTTCCTAGATAATTAATGCTAAAACTTAAACACTTTAGCAAGGAGTAGTCAGCCAACTCCAGCACCCACCAAGCTAATTCAACATATGAATATTCACAAATCACCTCTAAGGCTCCGTTTAGCACGACGGTCGCTGTCGTGAACGCGGTGCACCTAAGGAACTTCATTCACTTTTATGTTCAAGTGGGTGAAGTTTTTTATGTAGGCGTTCATGCATGACGATTTTAACACCGTGTTAATCAGCGCCACCGCTGTACCAAAGGCCGAATGAAGAAGCTAGGAGCCTTTCACTAGATCGGGAAATAAGAATAACAACATTCGACATAATAAGGTTAGCCAAAACAAATGGGAATGAGTATGGGGCCTCCTGGCCTGGGCCTGGGCCCAGCTTGCAGGGCCTTGATAGGCACTCTCTTGGAGAGGAGGCCCGGCAAAAATCAGGCTCAGGCCCGAGACCACCAGGGAAAAGCCCGGACCAGAGTTGGGCCTGCCGGGCTTTAATTTATGGACACGACACTACGGGCATACATAACTATACAATTGCGAGTAACGGTCACTGCGGCTGGCATTTATAATTTAAAAAAAGTTCTAGTAGCTAAATATCAGAGGATAAACCGCACGAATGAATTCTTCACCAAATAAATACAGATGCATGATTCATATTTCATAACATTTGTGTCTTGAATGAAGTTTACCTTGTATAATGCCTTCAATTCCTTCTTCCCGCAGATCTCTCCCACATCCGTCGCCGAGCGAAAATAATGAGACGGAGGGACTCCTCGCCGCCGGAGGGGAGGAACACCGTCTGCCATCACCGGAGAGGAAGAAGTGGAGGAAAGGGGAGGAATCTCGCCGGCGAAAGGAGTGGAGTTGGTGTCGCCTTCAATTTTAATGGAATTCAATTGAATTCTAATTCTCATGCAATTTTTGTGCGGCGAACGGTAGAATTGGAATTGAGAACTGACGCACCAAAAATTAACAGAAAACATTTGTTTCTCTAAACTACACATTACAGGAAAAGAAAGGTTTTTTATTTATCAATCATTTGGGATTTCTCTTCACAGACATGTTACCTGCACCATAGCATGATGAATAATCACTAACCTTAGCAAAATCATTTATCAAAATAATGAGCTGATCTATCCAATAATTCTGAGTGAAACTTTTTATCAAAGGAAGCAAAAATATCTTCCACATATATCTGCTCCTCGGCAATCAATCCAACAAACCTGGCACATAGGACGAAGAACATTTGCAATTAAACAGGAGGAAGGACAAACCCGGCAGCCTTGAGGAGGTGGCGGATTTCTGGATGCGAAAACAAAGAACAAGCCCTGCCGAGGAGGTCACAGCTTCTGGGTGCGAAAACAAAGAAATCTGATCTAAAGCGCAAGCATAGATATTTGGGACCAAAGCATAAACATAATTATGGTTTATGGACGCAAATATTATAAGTATTTATAGTATTATGTTTTGAAAATCGGACCGGACATCGAACTCTGACATGTAGAAGAAATGATTCAAGGTTGAGTCGGTTCAATCCCTTTATTACAATGCTAGAAATAAAAAATAATCAATATTAATTGCATAAAAAATAAAAATATCATCTCCCTCTATCATTTATGCCAAATAAAACAAATAATAATATTTGAATTGAAAATAATTTGAAGTTTAACTTAAAAATAAAATATTATGCAAAAAATAACTTAGATGAATGATGAATATATCGTATTGAGCTAAACAATAATTATATAATATAAGAAATTTAAAATTAAACATAGACTGTTAATTATCAAATTTTAAAATTGAATTAAATTTAAAATTATATATATTTATAAAAATTAATATTTCCGCACATGATACTTTCATACTCGATGCTTTCTTGTGGGTTGCACACATATAAGCGGGTTGTGCAAGCAACATGGCATACACGCTACAATGTTGAAAGCTATAAGCAATTGCGCAAAAAAAAGTAGGAGCTTCGGACTAGGGCTTTGTTTGGCACGACTTATTTGCTCCGGTGAGTTGGTCAAAAACGTCATTATCTTAGAATGTATGTTTGGCCTGACAAAGGTTATGACCGCTATAAAGAAAATAAAGTAGTTTTGAGTATAAAATGCATGAATTTTTTTAGGTGAAGTCGTGGGTTCACGAACGACGGTTCATGACCACGGCGTCCAGGATCGCCGCCACTGCGCCAAACAAAGCCTAGTTTAGAAATTCGATTCGGAAATAACCGTTTACAAAATATTCAGAGTGTGTCAACATTTATAGAAGCTAAAAATCAGTTTAGGTTTTGAGCATAAAAATAGAGCTACAGTTCACTGTAAGGAATAAAAATAGTGTTGAAACCGGTATCTCGGCTTCTGTGGAGTTCGGGGCCCTCAGCAAGCTGAGGGGCGACCAACACTTACTCCCCCCCGAGGGAGAGCTCGAGGTTGAAGGTGTCAGAACTGAGGACTGAACCAAGGGCCTAGTGGGAAGGTCCCACCACATACCCGGAAGTCCCTTAGGAACTTCCCCTCCCAAGCCACTACTAGGCTTGGGCACCACTGGAGGCTCTCCTCACCCCCTAGAGAAACTTGGGGAGGGAGAGAGAAGGAGAGAGCTAGCCGAGAATGAGAGATCCCTCCAAATGGTGCCCCCTTGGTCCTATTTATAGGATTTTTGAAGTTGGGCTACAAATAGCCAAAAACTGATCTGCCAGATTACCAGAATACCCCTGAATTGGGCTGCGGATAGCTGAATCCCGCTGTTCTGAAATGCTAAATGCAGACCACTGGACTGCGAATAGCCAAACTGGACTGCGAATAGTAAACTGGATGAGGGGGGCCGAGCTGGCCTCTCCGCCGAATGCTGGGCGAGAGGGGGGGTCGAGCTGGCCTCTCCCCTCTCCGCCGAATGCTGGGCGAGAGGGGGGTCGAGCTGGCCTCTCCCCTCTCCGTCGAATGCTGGGCGAGAGGGGGGGTCGAGCTGGCCTCTCCCCTCTTCGCCGAATGCTGGGCGAGAGGGGGGTCGAGCTAGCCTCTCCCCTCTCCGTCGAATGCTGGGCGAGAGGGAGGTCGAGCTGGCCTCTCCCCTCTCCGCCGAATGCTGGGCCAGAGGGGGGGTCGAGCTGGCCTCTCCCCTCTCCGCCTTCCTCCGGAGCGGGGGGGGGGGGGGTGAGAGGAGCTCGCCCCCTTCCTTTGCTCGCTTCCTATATGAGCTGGGCGAGCGGAGGTCTCCGCCTCCTACCGCTCGTCCTCCCTCTCTCTATCCGAGGGAAAAGCACTCGACGAATACTGGGTTGTACACAATCCCCGCTCTTTGCGAGGTTAGCTTAAGCTCGCAAAGAATCATCCAACCCTGAGTGTTCGACGAGTGTCGCTGGAAACCCGGCTAACGGTGCCAACTTGGAAAGAACACATAGCCTCTCCGAGAGTTCCTCCAACCCTGCTGGCTAGCGAGAGCCTGACTAGCGGAACCACCTCGGGGGAAAAACATAACCTCTCCGAGAGACCTTCTTATCCTGTCAGCTAACGAAGGGAACTAATCATTTAACCTCCCTGGGAGGTCAACCTGCCCTGCCGTCTAGTGAGAGCCCGGTCAGCGGAACCATCTATGGGGAACATCATATATCCTCCCTAGGAGGTCAACCTGCCCTGCCGTCTAGTGAGAGCCCGGTCAGCGGAACCATCCAAGGGGAACATCACTTAACCTCCCTAGGAGGTCAACCTGCCCTGCCGTCTAGTGAGAGCCCGGTCAGCGGAACCATCCAAGGGGAACATCACTTAACCTCCCTAGGAGGTCAACCTGCCCTGCCGTCTAGTGAGAGCCCGGTCAGCGGAACCATCCAAGGGGAACATCACTTAACCTCCCTAGGAGGTCAACCTGCCCTGCCGTCTAGTGAGAGCCCGGTCAGCGGAACCATCCAAGGGGAACATCACTTAAACTCCCTAGGAGGTCAACCTGCCCTGCCGTCTAGTGAGAGCCCGGTCAGCGGAACCATCCAAGGGGAACATGTAAGGCCCCCCCTCCCCAATCCTGAACCGGGTTCAGGGAGGGGGGATCTTACTGCCCAAGAATGACCCCTTAACGCTCCCCGGGTGGTGACGTCCCATCCCCCCCTCGAGCGCTGAGCGGTCTCCTTGTCAGGCACAAGAATCATAACCTCACATCAGAACACATAGCGGAAGCAATCAAAAGATGGGCAAACCAAACATACAGCTTATATTTACAACTTAACGGGGTCGAAGCCTAACGTTTACAAAATATTGTCCGTAGACTACATATGCTAAGACAAAAGGGAGTCCTGGGCTCGTCCCTATATACTCGTACTCACATCTCTGAAGATAGAAGGGGAGGCTGGGGTGATCGAACGGATCATCTCCAAGGCTTCCCGGTCAACCTGTGATGTGGGGGCTTCACGCTGTCCCGTCTCCTGTGATTGGTTATAAGAAATAACCGTTAGTCACAGAGCTAAGCAGAAAACACATCCCCCTCCCCGGATCCGTATCCAGGGGGCGGCTAAAGACAGAATTGAAATAGCCGAAGCAAGGAAAGGGTTAGCAGCAGGTAATCATATACATACACATATATATATATAAAGCGGGGCTCCTGCCCGAATAACCACAATCGCGCAGCATAATAAATCTATAATACTATCGCGCGTATACACACACCCCAGGTTCTCAAGACCTGTACCCACACAAAGACCCTGTGTCGACACAGTTTTAGACCGCTTTAGTTCAAGCAGGGGAGCTAACCCCGCGGGCCTCACCGATGTGGCCGTCGGTGACAGTGGCCAGTCCTGCCACTTCTGAATGTAGTCGTACCGTATCATTCAGGCCCTCCTGTACAACTTGGTGTACTAACTGGATGTGAGCGACATCCGGCGAGCCGATTTGAAGGCCGACCAGCGGAGGTAAAACTACATGCTCAGGGGTGATAACCTGCTGCGCATATCTCCCTGTCTCCATGAGTCGTCAACCCACCCGCACCGGTACGAACGGTCTGCGAGCGTGACCAACCCGCCAATTCCAATCAATCTTCACCCGCTTTATATAAAACAAACCCTTAGGCCACGTGGCATTTCTACTCCACCGGTCTCACAACCCTGGACCGGGAGACTTAGCGGTATGAGGGCTCCTTGCTTGGGGCTAACCTGGGAGGAAGGACTCAACTCCGGGTTTTCCCCAACTAAGGCCTCGCCGAAGGGAGGACAAGCACCGCATTTGTTGCCACGGCAGCTCTGCACTAGTAAGTAAATTAGGCCGAAGCAGGGGCCATAATACTAAACAGAATGTAGGCCGAAAGCAAAGGCCATAATGATAAGCAGAAAGTAGGCCGAAAGCAAAGGCCATAATGATAAGCAGAAAGTAGGCCGAAAGCAAAGGCCATAATGATAAGCAGAAAGTAGGCCGAAAGCAAAGGCCATAATGATAAGCAGAAAGTAGGCCGAAAGCAAAGGCCATAATGATAAGCAGAAAGTAGGCCGAAAGCAAAGGCCATAATGATAAGCAGAAAGTAGGCCGAAAGCAAAGGCCATAATGATAAGCAGAAAGTAGGCCGAAAGCAAAGGCCATACTGATAAGCAGAAAGTAGGCCGAAAGCAAAGGCCATAATGATAGGACCAGTACGAGACTGGATTTAAACGCAAGTACAGCATGTAAATGCGGGGGACCAGTACGAGACTGGATTTAAACGCAAGTACAGAATGTAAATGCGGGGGACCAGTACGAGACTGGATCTAAACGAAAGTACAGCATGTAAATGCGGGGGACCAGTGCGAAACTGGATTTAACGGAAAGTACGGAAAGCAGTAAAAGCTAAAGGAAATGGTTAGTAGTCCATTCACCCCATAATATGAGGTTTTGATCGACGGTTCCGTTCTTTTATTATTGTCGCGGCGGGGTTAAATTTCGGCGCCGCGCCGCGATGTCAATCCGAATTTTTGCGTTGCGTTTCCGAGCTTAGTCGATTTCCTTAGATTGATACGCATAATTTTGATAAGCATTTAAAATATGCGTCGAGGGGCGCCGATTCCTTTCGATGAATTTCGCTCTTTTCCGGGCGTCTATTTTGCTTGTAAAATTATTTACGGGGTCAAATCAAAAGGTCACACCTCCCAACTTTGATAGTATTTTCATAATACCTATACTTAGGGCCCCTAATTTTTGGGGATTTTTAGAAACTCATTTGGGTATTTTATTTCCTAAAATGAACTTTATAATGGGTTTTAAAAATATCAACACTCCTCCCAAAAATCTCAAAAAATTACAGGAGGTGCCCCTAAGGGTGGGGCACAATTTTTATTAAGGAAATTTCTTTTGAAGAGGCCCCATTTTTTTTTAAAAAAATGGGGAAGGGAATAGAGGGGTGGGGTGCGGTTAGAGGCAGGGAAGAGGCGCAGGGGTTTTGCACCCTGCGCCCTCCCGCGGCCCCCACAGCGGATCTGAGGCGGATCCGCTGCGGGGGGCGCACAAATGGAGGCGGGAGGCGGGAAACGAGGAAGCGGGGTGGCCGGCCATGGGGAAGGAGGAGGAGGTGGCGGCTTGGGGTGGTTTGCTCCGGCAAGGGGGAGGAGGAGGAGGTGGCTGGCTGGGGGCTGCCGTCAGGGGAGGACTGAGAGAGAGGGAGAGGTGGTGTGTGTGGGGGGGAAATGGAGAGGGCTGCCCCTCCTTTTATAGGGAGGGGGAAGCTCTCCTCCCCCCTTCCTTTTCCTCCACGTGGGGATAAGGGAGGGGGAGATATTTCTCCCCCTCCCCTCCCTCCTCTCTCTCCTGCCCCCCTCTTGCCCAAATAGGGGGGGCTGCCCATGAATGGGCAGCCCTTCCTTTTGGGGGAGGGGCTTCTCTCTCTCCCCCCCCCTTTTCTTTTCGTCTCTCTCTCCCAAGTAATTTCAGACCGGGGGGGGGGGGGGGGGGGGGGGTTGACCAAGTCAACTTAGGGCGGGGTCCTCCTCGGCTCCCGGGACATGATAAGAGTCGCCGGGGCCGATGCCGGGTTCGTGTGCTTTATATTTCGTGCGTTGCACTGAGGCGATCTGCATAGGACTAAAATGGCATACTCTCCATACGACCTCGTATCGAGACGCAACGAGTTCCGTTGCGCTCGTATTGTTCATACGAGTCTATCGGAACTGACGGAAGTCAATTCGGGGTTCGTTCGGCCACTATTCGTAATAATGAGGTAGTGGCGCGCTACGATACCCGAAATGGTCGTTTTCTCCAAACGACCTCGGATCGAAGTGCAACGAATTCCGTTGCGCTCGTATTGTCCATACGAGTCCAACGGAACTGACGGAAGTCAATTCGGGGTTCGTTCGGCCACTATTCATAATAATGAGGTAGTGGCGTGCTACGATACCCGAAATGGTCGTTTTCTCCTGTTCGGGCCTACTTTTATTGGGCTCACTAGGATCTAGTGAGATTACAATCCAATAAAAATAAAGAGATTTTCGTCCCCGAAAATTGGCTAAAGTAGGGGTTTAAATGATGTACCTGGGGGAAGAGCGTCGGGTATTTCTCTCGTACGAGCGTTTCTGGTTCCCAAGTGAACTCTTCGCGTCCACCGTTCGACCATAAGATCTTGACCATTGTGACCGTTTTGTTCCGCAGTTCTTTGATCTTGGAGTCCACTATCTTCACAGGTTCGAGTCGGACAGATCGGTCGGATTGTACTGATGTTGGGGGTGTGGGGAGGTGCTGCTCTGGTTGGCGCAGAACACGTCTTAGCGAGGAGACATGAAATACGTCGTGAAGGCTCCCCAGCTCGGCTGGCAAAGCTAACCTGTAAGCCACCGGGCCAATTCTTTCGATGACTGGATACGGGCCTAGATAGCGGGGGTCCAGCTTTTTCTGCCTCTTGATTCGTGATATCCCATGCATTGGCTTAATCTTTAAGAAAACCATATCTCCCACTTGGAATTCCACTTGCCGATGACGTGCGTCGTAATACTTGGCCTGTCGGCTCTGCGCTTCCAGCATGCGTTCCCGAATTAGTCTTATTGCGGCGGTGGTATCGTCGATGTAGGTGATTCCCAAGGCTTCGGGGTCCTCATCCTGTGCCCAAGATAGCGGGGTCCGACAGCGTCTTCCGTAGAGGGCTTCGTACGGTGCCATCTTGATGCTTGTCTGGAAGCTGTTGTTATATGAGAACTCTACCAAAGGTAGTAACTGCTCCCATGGCTCGTTGTGCTCCACTATGCATAATCGGAGAAGGTCTTCCATCGTCCGATTCGTTCTTTCCGTCTGCCCATCGGTCTGGGGGTGGAAGGCGGTGCTAAAAGCTAATCTGGTTCCCAGATAAGCTTGCACTCTTCTCCATTCCTTCGATGTAAAGCGCCCATCGCGGTCCGAGACGATTGATTTGGGTATTCCATGAAATCGGACTACCTGCTCGATAAATAGTCGGGCTAGAATGTCGACACCATCGCCTTGCCGGTTCGGGATGAATCAGGCTACCTTGGTGAGGCGGTCCACTACTACCCATATGGAGTCGTTACCTGCACGGGATCGGGGTAAGCCATGGAAAAAATCCATGGAAATATCCTCGAACTTCCATTCTGGAATTGGCAGGGGTTGTAGTAGACCTCCTGGGCTACGACATTCGGCCTTGACCATTTGGCAGGTTTGGCAGTGCGCTACATAATCGGTGACATCCTTCTTCATGCCTGGCCAGTATAGGGTCCTGCGCAGGTCCGTATACATTTTTACTACTCCCGGGTGTATCGAGTACCTTGTCTGGTGAGCTTCACGGAGTATTTCCTCACGGATCCCTTCTGCAGCGGGAATGAATATGCGGTGTCTGTATTGCAGGATGCCATCGTACAGGTTGTAGTCTTCTTGTACACCGTGTTGCAAGGCCTGAATGATCGGTGCTGCTTCAACGTCGGTCTTCTGGGCTTCTCGTATTCTATTCCTGATGTCACACTGTATCTCCATCCAATAGAGGTGGGCTTGGTATTCCATCGGATTTCTGCGGGTGATGAGGATAATATCCATTTCTGCCAATGATTTGACTAACTCCTCTGGCACCATTTCTAACCAACTCCCGGTCCTCGGAGGCTGCCGACTCAGGGCGTCTGCAACTTTATTAGCCTTGTCGGGATGGTACTGGAGGGCGAAGTCATAATCACAGAGAAATTCTAACCACCGGCGTTGCCGGAGGTTTAGCTCTTTCTGGGTGAAGACGTATTTGAGGCTTTTATGATCGGAGAAGATTTCGCATCGTACCCCGTAGAGGTAGTGTCTCCAGACTTTTAATGCAAAAACTACCGCCCCCAGCTCCAGATCGTGGGTGGCGTAGTTTAGTTCATGCGGCTTGAGCTGACGTGAGGCATAGGCAATTACCTTGCCATGTTGCATAAGCACGGCCCCTAATCCCTTCAGAGAGGCATCAGCATAGATTTGGAAACCCTCGGTACCGGAGGGGAGGGTTAGGATTGGGGCCGATATCAGCCGGTTCTTCAGTTCGATGAATGCCGCCTCGCATTCAGGAGACCATTGGAATGTCACATCCTTCTTGGTGAGAGTGGTGAGTGGTAATGCGATCTTGGAGAAGCCTTCGACGAACTTACGGTAGTAGCCGGCGAGGCCAAGGAAACTTCGGATGTCTGCCGCTGTCTTAAGTGGCGGCCAATCTCGTACTGCTTGCACCTTGGCTTGATCTACTGATACTCCGTTCTTGTTGACGGTGTGTCCCAGAAAGCCGACTTCTTCCATCCAGAACTCGCATTTGCTAAACTTGGCGAAGAGTGAGTGTTCTCTTAGCTTAAGTAGTACCATTTGGAGGTGCCGGGAGTGATCGGTTTTGTTCTTTGAATAGATGAGAATATCATCTATGAAGACTATTACGAAATGATCTAGGAAGGGTTTGAATACCGTATTCATTAAAGCCATGAAGGCGGACGGGGCATTGGTTAACCCAAATGGCATTACCATGAACTCGTATAGTCCGTAGCGAGAGCTGAAGGCGGTCTTGGGAATGTCCTCTTCTCGTACCCTAAGTTGATAGTAGCCAGACCTTAAGTCCATTTTGGAAAAGATGGACGCGCCTTGTAGTTGATCGAACAGCTCATCTATCCGGGGTAGGGGATAGGTATTCCGGATGGTGAGTTTATTCAAGCCTCTGTAGTCGATGCAGAGGCGCAGCGATCCATCCTTCTTTTTAACGAACAGTACTGGGGCTCCCCAGGGGGAGGTACTAGGACGTACGAATCCTGCGTCGACTAACTCTTGTAGCTGAATCTTGAGCTCGGCCAGTTCCCTTGGGGCCATCCGGTACGGTGCTCGGGACACTGGTCGGGCTCCTTGAGTAAGTTCGATTTGAAAGTCTACTTCCCGTTGCGGGGGCAACCCGGGGAGTGACTCCGGGAAGATATCTGGGAAATCCCTGATCACAGGTACCTTAGCGAGTACTTGCGTCGTGTTCTCCATCTCAAAGTAGATTAGGTACATCTCGTCCTTCCGTCGAACTGCCTTGACGGTTTGTGCAGATGTTAAGATAATGCGGGTGACGGAGGGTATACCTGCTAGCGTGATAAATTGCCCATTCGGATTCTGGAGGCGGATTTCTCGAGTCGAACAATTGATTTGGGCGCTGTGCTCGGCCAACCAATCCATCCCCAGAATGATGTCGAACCCGGTTATTGCTAAGATGGTGGCGTTGACTTCGAACTCTATGCCTCCTAGCATTGCCTGGAAGGAACACTTCTCGGTGGAAGTCATATCTGATCCATCCGGGAGTCGTATTCGGATTGACATCCCGGATGATCGCACCGTGCTTTTCTTGTTGGCGATGAAGTTTTGTGCAACGAAAGAGTGTGTGGCGCCGGTATCGAACAGTGTTTTAGCGGGACGACCTTCTACCAAAAGTAAACCTGATAACATATATGTATATATATCATAATCATAAGCTTTTCACAGATATACAAGAGTAGGGATGACATATACAAAAAAAAAGTCCCAATATATAAGCTAAAACATCTCCTAGGATATCGTACTATCGGAAGTAGGTACCTATCACTACGTCAGGAGCAGGACCGTGCTGGAGATCCAACGCGTATGCCTCGAGCGGTGCTGCTCTGCCCTGCCTAGCCGGCTCCCTCCTGCCTGCGGGACGTCCTCTGCGTCCACCTCGTCCTCTCTCCGCCGCTCTCTGTACTGCTCCTAAACCGGGTCTCCCGGTAGCCTGTGGGCAGAAGGCTCGTATATGCCCAGGCTGCTGGCATAGGTAGCAGTTCCCTGCGAAGGGAACATCTCGTCGTGCGGCCGGGACGACCTGTGGTGCTGGGGCTGGGGGTGCTGGTCGGGGCTGGGGTGCTGGTCGGGGCTGGGGTGCCTGCCTATATGGCTGGTGACGCTGCCGCTGTCTCCCGTCTCGGCCCTGCCTGCGAGGACCTGCTCTTCTCTCTCGGTCCTGAGTCCGGGGAATACCTACGTGTCCCCTCCGCTGCTGGGCTACCATCCGCTGATCCATCTCTAGAGCGGTGGCATGTGAGGTGATCGTGTGGAAGGATGCCTGGGATATCATGATCAGGGCCTGACGGAGGTCGTCTCGTAATCCCCGATAAAATCTGGCCGCCCTGTCCCTATCTGTACCTGCTAAGGTCCCGGCGAAGCGGGCCAGGTGGATAAACTCTCTCTGGTAGTCTGGAACCGTCCTATCTCCCTGTCTGATCTGTAGGAACCGCTCCTGGAGTGCCATCCGGTCTGCATCTGAAATGAAATGCTCTAAGAAAGCATCCGAGAACTCCCCCCAGAGAATGGTGCTAAGGGGTCGTCCTCTAAAAGTGGAGCGGCTAGCTGCCCTCCACCAGTCCCGGGCATAGCCCTCCAACATGGTCACTACTAGGGATACTGCGGCTACTGCTGGGCACATCATCCCTACAAGAAGCTCCTCTACCCTCTCCACCCACTCCTCGGCCTGGATGGCCGACTCTGTACCCCGAAAGGTGGGGGGCCTTAGCCCTCGGAAAGTCGTCAGTAGATCAGTGGGTACGGTGGCCTGCTGGGGTGGCCGTAAAGTGGCTGTCTGGAAGGCGGCCAACAGGGCTACCAGGGTCTGCCCGAGCTCTGTCTCTCCGAATGGAACTGTGGCCGGAGCGGTCTGAGCTGGTGGTGGAGTGGTAGGGTGGTACTGGTCTTGAGAGGAAGACCTTCCATTACTTGACTCCGGTATCTGGAGAAGTAACAAACGGGTGTCAGAACTTGCAAAACTAAGGGCATTTTGCAGGACTGAAAGGAAAGAAAGCGGAAAGCGTGTGGGTGTACTATCGTGCAGTCTCGAGTCCTTAACCTTAACCTAGAGGGTCCACCAGGCTTCCGCTGCATGTTCGTCCCGAACCAAGAAACGGAACCGGGGGAAAGGAGGATCGAAAGACTGCCCCATGTGGTCGGATCGTGGTAGCTCTGATCCATTTGTAAGGCCCCCCCTCCCCAATCCTGAACCGGGTTCAGGGAGGGGGGATCTTACTGCCCAAGAATGACCCCTTAACGCTCCCCGGGTGGTGACGTCCCATCCCCCCCTCGAGCGCTGAGCGGTCTCCTTGTCAGGCACAAGAATCATAACCTCACATCAGAACACATAGCGGAAGCAATCAAAAGATGGGCAAACCAAACATACAGCTTATATTTACAACTTAACGGGGTCGAAGCCTAACGTTTACAAAATATTGTCCGTAGACTACATATGCTAAGACAAAAGGGAGTCCTGGGCTCGTCCCTATATACTCGTACTCACATCTCTGAAGATAGAAGGGGAGGCTGGGGTGATCGAACGGATCATCTCCAAGGCTTCCCGGTCAACCTGTGATGTGGGGGCTTCACGCTGTCCCGTCTCCTGTGATTGGTTATAAGAAATAACCGTTAGTCACAGAGCTAAGCAGAAAACACATCCCCCTCCCCGGATCCGTATCCAGGGGGCGGCTAAAGACAGAATTGAAATAGCCGAAGCAAGGAAAGGATTAGCAGCAGGTAATCATATACATACACATATATATATATAAAGCGGGGCTCCTGCCCGAATAACCACAATCGCGCAGCATAATAAATCTATAATACTATCGCGCGTATACACACACCCCAGGTTCTCAAGACCTGTACCCACACAAAGACCCTGTGTCGACACAGTTTTAGACCGCTTTAGTTCAAGCAGGGGAGCTAACCCCGCGGGCCTCACCGATGTGGCCGTCGGTGACAGTGGCCAGTCCTGCCACTTCTGAATGTAGTCGTACCGTATCATTCAGGCCCTCCTGTACAACTTGGTGTACTAACTGGATGTGAGCGACATCCGGCGAGCCGATTTGAAGGCCGACCAGCGGAGGTAAAACTACATGCTCAGGGGTGATAACCTGCTGCGCATATCTCCCTGTCGCCATGAGTCGTCAACCCACCCGCACCGGTACGAACGGTCTGCGAGCGTGACCAACCCGCCACTTCCAATCAATCTTCACCCGCTTTATATAAAACAAACCCTTAGGCCACATGGCATTTTTACTCCACCGGTCTCACAACCCTGGACCGGGAGACTTAGCGGTATGAGGGCTCCTTGCTTGGGGCTAACCTGGGAGGAAGGACTCAACTCCGGGTTTTCCCCAACTAAGGCCTCGCCGAAGGGAGGACAAGCACCGCATTTGTTGCCACGGCAGCTCTGCACTAGTAAGTAAATTAGGCCGAAGCAGGGGCCATAATACTAAACAGAATGTAGGCCGAAAGCAAAGGCCATAATGATAAGCAGAAAGTAGGCCGAAAGCAAAGGCCATAATGATAAGCAGAAAGTAGGCCGAAAGCAAAGGTCATAATGATAAGCAGAAAGTAGGCCGAAAGCAAAGGCCATAATGATAAGCAGAAAGTAGGCCGAAAGCAAAGGCCATAATGATAAGCAGAAAGTAGGCCGAAAGCAAAGGCCATAATGATAAGCAGAAAGTAGGCCGAAAGCAAAGGCCATAATGATAAGCAGAAAGTAGGCCGAAAGCAAAGGCCATACTGATAAGCAGAAAGTAGGCCGAAAGCAAAGGCCATAATGATAGGACCAGTACGAGACTGGATTTAAACGCAAGTACAGCATGTAAATGCGGGGGACCAGTACGAGACTGGATTTAAACGCAAGTACAGAATGTAAATGCGGGGGACCAGTACGAGACTGGATCTAAACGAAAGTACAGCATGTAAATGCGGGGGGCCAGTGCGAGACTGGATTTAACGGAAAGTACGGAAAGCAGTAAAAGCATAAGGAAATGGTTAGTAGTCCATTCACCCCATAATATGAGGTTTTGATCGACGGTTCCGTTCTTTTATTATTGTCGCGGCGGGGTTAAATTTCGGCGCCGCGCCGCGATGTCAATCCGAATTTTTGCGTTGCGTTTCCGAGCTTAGTCGATTTCCTTAGATTGATACGCATAATTTTGATAAGCATTTAAAATATGCGTCGAGGGGCGCCGATTCCTTTCGATGAATTTCGCTCTTTTCCGGGCGTCTATTTTGCTTGTAAAATTATTTACGGGGTCAAATCAAAAGGTCACACCTCCCAACTTTGATAGTATTTTCATAATACCTATACTTAGGGCCCCTAATTTTTGGGGATTTTTAGAAACTCATTTGGGTATTTTATTTCCTAAAATGAACTTTATAATGGGTTTTAAAAATATCAACACTCCTCCCAAAAATCTCAAAAAATTACAGGAGGTGCCCCTAAGGGTGGGGCACAATTTTTATTAAGGAAATTTCTTTTGAAGAGGCCCCATTTTTTTTTTAAAAAATGGGGAAGGGAATATAGGGGTGGGGTGCGGTTAGAGGCAGGGAAGAGGCGCAGGGGTTTTGCACCCTGCGCCCTCCCGCGGCCCCCACAGCGGATCTGAGGCGGATCCGCTGCGGGGGGCGCACAAATGGAGGCGGGAGGCGGGAAACGAGGAAGCGGGGTGGCCGGCCATGGGGAAGGAGGAGGAGGTGGCGGCTTGGGGTGGTTTGCTCCGGCAAGGGGGAGGAGGAGGAGGTGGCTGGCTGGGGGCTGCCGTCAGGGGAGGACTGAGAGAGAGGGAGAGGTGGTGTGTGTGGGGGGGAAATGGAGAGGGCTGCCCCTCCTTTTATAGGGAGGGGGAAGCTCTCCTCCCCCCCTTCCTTTTCCTCCACGTGGGGATAAGGGAGGGGGAGATATTTCTCCCCCTCCCCTCCCTCCTCTCTCTCCTGCCCCCCTCTTGCCCAAATAGGGGGGCTGCCCATGAATGGGCAGCCCTTCCTTTTGGGGGAGGGGCTTCTCTCTCTCCCCCCCCCCCCTTTTCTTTTCGTCTCTCTCTCCCAAGTAATTTCAGACCGGGGGGGGGGGGGGGGGGGGGGGGGGTTGACCAAGTCAACTTAGGGCGGGGTCCTCCTCGGCTCCCGGGACATGATAAGAGTCGCCGGGGCCGATGCCGGGTTCGTGTGCTTTATATTTCGTGCGTTGCACTGAGGCGATCTGCATAGGACTAAAATGGCATACTCTCCATACGACCTCGTATCGAGACGCAACGAGTTCCGTTGCGCTCGTATTGTTCATACGAGTCTATCGGAACTGACGGAAGTCAATTCGGGGTTCGTTCGGCCACTATTCGTAATAATGAGGTAGTGGCGCGCTACGATACCCGAAATGGTCGTTTTCTCCAAACGACCTCGGATCGAAGTGCAACGAATTCCGTTGCGCTCGTATTGTCCATACGAGTCCAACGGAACTGACGGAAGTCAATTCGGGGTTCGTTCGGCCACTATTCATAATAATGAGGTAGTGGCGTGCTACGATACCCGAAATGGTCGTTTTCTCCTGTTCGGGCCTACTTTTATTGGGCTCACTAGGATCTAGTGGACCAATAAAAGTCGGGATGTTACAGAACATCACTTAACCTCCCTGGGAGGTCAACCTGGCCTGCCGTCTAGTGAGAGCCCGGTCAGCGGAACCATCCAAGGGGAACATCACTTAACCTCCCTAGGAGGTCAACCTTCCCTGCCGTCTAGTGAGAGCCCGGTCAGCGGAACCATCCAAGGGGAACATCACTTAACCTCCCTGGGAGGTCAACCTGGCCTGCCGTCTAGTGAGAGCCCGGTCAGCGGAACCATCCAAGGGGAACATCACTTAACCTCCCTGAGAGGTCAACCTGGCATGCCGTCTAGTGAGAGCACGGTCAGCGAAACCATCCAAGGGGAACATCACTTAACCTCCCTAGGAGGTCAACCTGGCCTGCCGTCTAGTGAGAGCCCGGTCAGCGGAACCATCCAAGGGGAACATCACTTAACCTCCCTGGGAGGTCAACCTGCCCTGTCGTCTAGTGAGAGCCCGGTCAGCGGAACCATCCAAGGGGAACATCACTTAACCTCCCTGGGAGGTCAACCTGCCCTGCCGTCTAGTGAGAGCCCGGTCAGCGGAACCATCCAAGGGGAACATCACTTAACCTCCCTAGGAGGTCAACCTGCCCTGCCGTCTAGTGAGAGCCCGGTCAGCGGAACCATCCAAGGGGAACATCACTTAACCTCCCTAGGAGGTCAACCTGCCCTGCCGTCTAGTGAGAGCCCGGTCAGCGGAACCATCCAAGGGGAACATCACTTAACCTCCCTAGGAGGTCAACCTGCCCTGCCGTCTAGTAAGAGCCCGGTCAGCGGAACCATCCAAGGGGAACATCACTTAACCTCCCTAGGAGGTCAACCTGCCCTGCCGTCTAGTGAGAGCCCGGTCAGCGGAACCATCCAAGGGGAACATCACTTAACCTCCCTGGGAGGTCAACCTGGCCTGCCGTCTAGTGAGAGCCCGGTCAGCGGAACCATCCAAGGGGAACATCACTTAACCTCCCTGGGAGGTCAACCTGGCCTGCCATCTAGTGAGAGCCCGGTCAGCGGAACCATCCAAGGGGAACATCACTTAACCTCCCTGGGAGGTCAACCTGGCCTGCCGTCTAGTGAGAGCCCGGTCAGCGGAACCATCCAAGGGGAACATCACTTAACCTCCCTAGGAGGTCAACCTGCCCTGCCGTCTAGTGAGAGCCTGGTCAGCGGAACAATCCAAGGGGAACATCACTTAACCTCCCTAGGAGGTCAACCTGGCCTGCCGTCTAGTGAGAACCCGGTCAGCGGAACCATCCAAGGGGAACATCACTTAACCTCCCTAGGAAGTCAACCTGCCCTGCCGTCTAGTGAGAGCCCGGTCAGCGGAACCATCCAAGGGGAACATCACTTAACCTCCCTAGGAGGTCAACCTGCCCTGCCGTCTAGTGAGAGCCCGGTCAGCGGAACCATCCAAGGGGAACATCACTTAACCTCCCTGGGAGGTCAACCTGGCCTGCCGTCTAGTGAGAGCCCGGTCAGCGGAACCATCCAAGGGGAACATCACTTAACCTCCCTGGGAGGTCAACCTGGCCTGCCGTCTAGTGAGAGCCCGGTCAGCGGAAACATCCGAGGGGAACAAATACCTTGAAAAGAACTTTTATTACATTTGTCCTCCGGTTACATGCAAGAAAAACTAAGTATGAAAAAACTCCCTCCTACTACATGGACTCAAGGAAAAAACAAAGCACGGAGACCGGGACTCGGGCTTCTACTCCCAGGCATGATCCTCCTCGACCTCCTCTGGTTGTTGACATTGCAGCTTCGGGCCCCTTGCCTCCCTCATTTCCAAGAACTCGGGGCAGACGGATGTCGCGTGGCCTTCCTCCTGATGGAAGTCACAGTAAGGTAACTCCGCCCAGACGCCCCCTCTTCCTCCCCTACGATTTCTTCTTCTTCTGTGGTCGATCACCATGGCTTGTTGGGGTGGTGGAGAGGGTGCTTTAGGTCCCTGCCTCCATCCTGGGAGGTCGGTCCCCTCTTCTTGGAAGTTGTCCTCCTCTTGGTCGAACTTCCTCTCGGGAGCCTCTACCTTTCTCCCATGCTGCCTTGCCTCTGGCTCACTCAGCTTGGCCAGCCTTCTTGTGAACTCCGGGTTGGCCTCCTCACTTTCAACTTCTTCTGCCACCCTTTCCATCAACTCCTCAAAGGACAAAGGAGCTCTTCTCTTGAGGTCCATCTTGAAGAAGCCCTCCCGCAGCCCCACCGTGAAGGCGAGCTTGAGGGTGTACCCGGGCACTTCTTGGACGAGGAGAACCTCCACCCTGAACCGCTCCAGATAGTGAGCCAGCGACTCTTCTGGCTCTTGCTTGATCTTGAAAAGTGCTTCGGCATCTTTCTTTCTCTTCCTTGACGTCGAGAAGCGTAGCAGGAAGCCTCGACGCAAGTCTTCAAAGGCATAGATGGATCCCGCAGGGAGCTGGTGGAACCAATCTCTAGCCTTCTCCTTTAGAGTTGTCGCGAAGAGTCGACATTTGAAAGCGTCCGACATGGGCATGATGGAGACCATGTCTTCAAACCACTGCAGGTGTAAGACGGGGTCATCCTTGCCGAAGTAGTGAGACATCCTCGCCCCCTTGAACCCCTCCGGAATCGGGGCCGAGAGGATCAGCTCACAAAAGGGACCTCCCGTGCTCGCCCCCCTTTGGGGCTGGGCGAGTGGGGGCCTGGCGCCTCCCCACTCGCCCCCTTGGGGCTGGGCGAGTGGGGGCCTGGCGCCTCCCCACTCGCCCCCTTGGGGCTGGGCGAGTGGGGGCCTGGCGCCTCCCCACTCGCCCCCTCCCGGCACCTCCTTCCTGGATGGCTGCCCAAGGGTGCTCTCGCCAACCTGCTGAGGCGAGACCTCCTGTCCACTTTCTCTCCTGCTTTCGGTTCCCGAGGCGAAAGCTTCCTGCAAGGTCTGCAGGACCTCCCTCTTGAGATTTTCAAACATCTCCAACGTCACCCCAGCCACCGGGGGCTGCGAGTGACCTGGGTCGGATCCTCCACCTCCAGCCATGGAGCTCAGCTTGAGACTTTCTTGAGTTGGTCACACTCCACGCTCACCGCACCATAATGTTGAAACGGATATCTCGGCTTCTGTGGAGTTCGGGGCCCTCAGCAAGCTGAGGGGCGACCAACACTTACTCCCCCCAAGGAGAGCTCGAGGTTGAAGGTGTCGGAACTGAGGACTGGACCAAGGGCCTAGTGGGAAGGTCCCACCACATACCCGGAAGTCCCTTAGGAACTTCCCCTCCCAAGCCACTACTAGGCTTGGGCACCACTGGAGGCTCTCCTCACCCCCTAGAGAAACTTGGGGAGGGAGAGAGAGAAGGAGAGAGCTAGCCGAGAATGAGAGATCCCTCCAAATGGTGCCCCCTTGGTCCTATTTATAAGATTTTTGAAGTTGGGCTGCAAATAGCCAAAAACTGGTCTGCCAGATTACCAGAATACCCCTGAATTGGGCTGCGGATAGCTGAATCCCGCTGTTCTGAAATGCTAAATGCAGACCACTGGACAGCGAATAGCCAAACTGGACTGCGAATAGTAAACTGGATGAGGGGGGGCCGAGCTGGCCTCTCCGCCGAATGCTGGGCGAGAGGGGGGGTCGAGCTGGCCTCTCCCCTCTCCGCCGAATGCTGGGCGAGAGGGGGGTCGAGCTGGCCTCTCCCCTCTCCGCCGAATGCTGGGCGAGAGGGGGGGTCGAGTTGGCCTCTCCCCTCTCCGCCGAATGCTGGGCGAGAGGGGGGTCGAGCTGGCCTCTCCCCTCTCCGCCGAATGCTGGGCGAGAGGGAGGTCGAGCTGGCCTCTCCCCTCTCCGCTGAATGCTGGGCGAGAGGGGGGGTCGAGCTGGCCTCTCCCCTCTCCGCCTTCCTCCGGAGCGGGGGGGGGGGGGGGGGGGGGGGCAGAGGAGCTCGCCCCCTTCCTTTGCTCGCTTCCTATATGAGCTGGGCGAGCAGAGGTCTCCGCCTCCTACCGCTCGTCCTCCCTCTCTCTATCCGAGGGAAAAGCACTCGACGAATACTGGGTTGTACAAATAGGGCGTTGATATTAGCACTACAAATTTGGCTATCCGCACTAACGGCTAACCGCAAGCACTATTTTGAAGATTGGCTATCCGTAAACAATATTTCTATTTGCACATCATTTTTTTTTAATATTTAGAGATGTTGTTCTTCGTCAAAATGAAAAAAAAAACATAAAAGAGTACCAAAATGCATAAAATTTATCAAAGCAAGATTGCAAAAACGTCATCCAACTGGTGATTCCTTTCAAGGCTCCTTCCATTCAACTTTTCACATACACAAATGAAAAAGAACACTAGTGGTTATAAGTCTCATATCTGGCATTGTCATATCTTCTTCATTAACTCTAATAAGCCCCAATGGGTCTACTTAGGGCTCCATTTATCGTGGCAGTGGCGGCCACGAACACTGTGGTTATGAACCGCCGTTCGTGAACGCTCGACCACACCTAAGAAACTTCATCCACGTTTATGTTCAAAATTCGTTTTCTTTTTGTTCACGGTAGCGTTTGTCCAAACTGAACAGAGTAAAAAAAACGCGTCAAACGGAGCCTAGGCTACTTTAATTTTTATACTAAGAAGGAATGTAAAGCATGCTCAAATTTTAGCACGAAGCTACCTCAAATAGTAGTTTCCACGTCTCAAAGAGAGATAATATCATAATACGGATCTGCATCCTTAAAAACCCACCCATTTTAATATTTTACAAATTTATCGGCTGAAGTAGTCTGGACTCTTCCCACAAAATCAGGGTAGCATTGACACCTTATGGCTTCTCTTGTATAGCTTTTCTCCCTCGTGGTCATGGAGAAACCAGTCGTTCACTTGACGGGGTACATCTCTCATGGTCATGGAAAAATAAGTCGTTCACTTGACGGAGCATGGAGAAACCAGTCGTTCACTTGACGGAGTAGTAAATCTCTCATGGCCATTCTTATTACTGCCGCCGCTCCCACTTTTCGAAGCTTTTCGTGGAACGGACCGCTGCATGATGCGGATGGGGATTCCTCCTAAATCAAAGTCCTCTTTAAGTGACTTTGATCAGAAACCTCGTGTCCGCCTCTGGAAGCTGTATTTTCCCGGTCAAAAAGGCAACAAATGTTGGCGGACGAGCTTTAACCTGGGTCAAATATTTGATTATGGGGGTAGATTTGCCGGAGAGTACAGGCCGACGGAAAACTCGATCGAGCGAATGGATCGCCGAATGAGTCGGGTTTCGAGAGAGAGAGCAGTGCGTCGTTCGCGAGAAAGCAGGGACGGAACTGGAACGGGAGCAGTGCGTATAATGGCAAACTGCGGTTAGGAAGAAAAAAAACTCCTTAATTTTCTAAAATTTACAGTGCGTTTAGCTGTGCAGTGCCATTAACAACGCCCTAAAAATAGTAGTTCTTGGTACGGATGTTACCAACTTTGTCTATATAAAATATCCAAATTAAACAGCGTAGAAATAAAAAAAAATACTAAGGCTCCATTTTACCCTTAATTTCAAAGTGATTTTTATGCGTTAATTCATATTTTTTGGCTTCAAATTTTTTTATTTATTTTTAAATACGCTCATTTTAAATACCATATTATTTATATTCCGATTACAACTGAAAAACGTACGGCCGTAAAATCGTGCATTACGATTGTATTTTCATTTTCCAATCGTAATGTCATTTTGCGACCTTAATGCATGATTTTACGGCCGCAATTTTTTCAGTTATATTCGGATTATGGGTAATATGGTACTTAAAATGAGCGTAAAATACGAACATTAATATTTTATTATTTTTTTTGTAAATTTGTTTTGTTATAAGTAGAAAAATATGATTTAACACATAAAAATCACATTTGGCTTTTACGAAAGCTACCGCCATGACAAACAGAGACTTTATATCTTAAGAAAGGCAAAAATGCTCAAGGAAGAAGATAAATTAAATTAGATTGAAATGAAACTTGCTATGTTGACTGTTGCTCAGCTGGAGGAAAAATGGAAACAGGGGTTTAGGTTTCCGATTTTACAGAGGAGGACGAGACGAGCTGGGCGGCGAGTAGAATAGGGCGGCGAGTCAAATGGGTCGTCGGGTAAAAAAGGGCGGCGAGTCGAATAGGTCGTCGGGTAAAGAAGGGCGGCGAGTCGAATAGGGCGGCGGTGGAGGAAGAAGGACCGGCGACCAGGGTGGCGGTGGAGAAAGAAGGGCCGGCGAACAGTTGCAGTCCAGGTGAGTACGCTGAAGACTAACAGGTGCAGAATACGAAAAGTTTATTACTTCTGTCCAAATAAGCACGGGAAAAGTTTACTGGTAACGAAAAAAGTACAAAGCTAACGGCAATGTCGTGGAAAACCAATCTGGGATTAATTTGGCTTGGTTTTCTATGTTTACAGGCTGATTTCAGACATTTCTAAATATGGGGACTGATTTTAAAAAGATGATATAATATAAGGACTGATTTAGCATTTTTTCCTCTTAATAAATTATAATGGAAAATTAATAAAATTTAAAGTCATAGAACGGTTTTAAGAAGTTCAAAAAAATTGTATGAAAATTCAGGCAAATAGAGAAGCGGTCGGCGGCAACCGGAATCGGTGGCTGATAAACGCTCCCGCTCCTTGAAGATGAGTCGAAGGTTCGGCTGAGTATTCTCCGGGAGGGTTGGTGTCGAGATTCGCTGAGAAGAAGCGATGACCTCGAAATCAAGGAGATGAAGTGTCGGCGGAGGTTTTCTATGTGTGGGTCGGCAGAAGCGGAACATCATTCGCCGAGGGGATGAAGTGATCATGCCCTATAAATAATTTGTCATGGGAGAGGAGCGTGAATTCGGATGTTGGAACATCGAGAGTGAGTTTTCATTGTCCGGGGAGAGGAACGAGATATCGTGTGTGATTTGAGTTCAGAGTACACGGAAAATTAACGATCCAGCGGAGTTTTTGAGTAGGAATCATATATGACTTATTTTAGAATTACCACCACCGCTAGCAAAGGGAATGTTATATTCGCTTATAATATAGTATAGATACAGATACTATTATTGTTAATTTATTATCAATATGTTTATAAAAATAAAAAAAATGATATTTTTGTTTTATATATTTGTATATAAATTTAATTGTTCCATTGATTGATACAAATAATAATATTTATGTAAAGTTTATGTTAGTTTGCCAAATGTAGGATATAAGTATATATAATTATTTATTTAACATTGTAGTTATCTTATGCAAAAACTTCCTAACTAGACAAGTGGTTGAGTTCCTTATGCAAAAAAATTGGTTGAGGGTTCATCCCTTGTCATTACATTTTTTTACTAGAAAAAAAAAAAGATTTGCTCGGTATATGAAACCCGCTTATGATTTGGCAGCGGGGCGGATCTAGAAAATTCAACAAGGCGGGGACAGACAAATGAGGCGGAGAGATGGATTGGCCGGCAAGGCCAGTAGAACAGAGGTTGGGGGAGCTATAAGGGGTCGCGGTGGTGGTGCGTCCGTAAGAGAAATTTGTGGGCCGAATGATGGGTTTAACCCGGTTTACCAAAAGGGGCTGAGCCCGATGGAACGAGCAGTGGGCGGCTCAAGAAGAAACTGCAGGCATGTAGAGGGCAGATGACCCAAGGCTCGAAAAAGGACGCTCTTCCCCGTGCGGTTAGCAAAAATGGCACACGCGAGTGATTGAGCGGATTCGATCAGCAAGGATTAAGTGTGTAGCGAGCAGGAGTCGCTGGTAGGGGCGTCGAAAGGTGCGATTGAAGGAAGCTTCAGCTGTGGCCGGAGACGACGAGACGAGGACAAGAAGAAAATGAAATGACGAGCGATGTTGCTTCCCGTTGACAAGTGCGTCATTTACCAAATGGATGTCTTCGTCGACAACGATATCGTGGAGGTGCTAGAGACGGCAGATGCAGGAAACAGACACATCGGCCGTGCTAAGAGGCGTCATCGTACTTGTTGTAGACGACGCAAATATGTTTGTGCTCGTCCACTAGCGTAGAGGTCGATGCACGCTTGTGGGAACCGAAGCAGGGTGGATCAAAATGGCAGCGACTTCATTGAGGGGGAGGGGGGGGGGGGGGGGCAAACATCTTCTTCCTCTCGTAAAAAAAACAATTGAAGGTCTCCATCTTTTCTGAGTAATTTCTCTCTCATCCCGATACCGTTTTGACGTGTAAGTAGTCAACTTTCATTAGCTCGACGAGAGCAATCCAAATCCACTAATGGTCCGTTCGGCGCGCGGGAATTGGCTTTCTGGAATTGGTTTTGGCTTCCAGATAGCCAATTCCGCTGTTCCGCGCGCGATAATTAGGACGACATTGGCTTTGAAAACAAAAACCATCGGTATTCATGTTAACCTAAAAACCACGGACCGCAAAACTTACCTATCGACGTGGGTTTTCCGCTGCTTTCACTGTTTCCGCCTCCTTATTTCTGAAATCGCGATCTGCCCGACAAATCCCGATCTTCGCGTTCCAACGGCCTCCTCCAGGTATCATCTTCCTCATCCACCTCTTCTTCTTCGTCTTCTTCCGCCGATCATACTCATCCCCTTTTCTTCTTCGTCTTCTTCATTTTCACGTCCTCCCCTTTTCTTCTTCTTCGTCTTCTTCCGCCAATCATACTCATCCCCCCTTTTAAGTTTTTTTTTCTGAATTTCGAGCAGCAAATGCGTAGATCTGAATTTTCATACTCATTTTAGTTCTGGATTTGAACTGCATTTGCTTAGATCTGGATTTCGAGCAGCAAATGCGTAGATCTGGATTTCAGCGGCAAAAGCTTAGATCTGGATGTTTAGATCCATGAATTTCTGAATGTTTAGATGTTGTTTTTCTGAATGTTTAGATATGGATGATTCTGAATGTTTATAGATGTTTTTTAGATCAGGATTTGAACTGCATTCCTATACACCCAAATAAAATTGTGAATGTTTATAGATGCTGTTTTTTTTGCTGCTGTTTAGATATGGATTTGAATGAGTTCTAGATCATACTCATTTTAGATCTGTACACTTTATTTAGATGTGTAACATTTGGATTTGAATGTTATCTCTTATTTAGATCTGAAACACCCAAATAAAATTGTGAACTTCAAATTAATTGTTTTTGCTATTGCACACAGTTATCAGTTGTTGTCATGGATCATGTAGAGTTGGAAAAAAAATGTAAGTTGGATATTATTATAAAGTCAGCAGTTGCAGCGGCCTATGGCGCAGCTTTTGTGGTTATGGACTGCATTACTAGACACCCGGTAGATGTTATAGACAAAGACGCTCTACGTAATATCTTATTAAAACGGTTATATGATGGACATGAGGTTAACTGCTTTAGTCATTTACGCATGGGTAAAGCACCTTTCAATGAGCTTTGTGATATTCTCCGCTAAAAATGTTATGTCTGCGATACACAATCAGTATCCACTAAAGAATCTGTAGCCTTATTTCTATGCATTTTGGTACATAACATAAAGTTTCGTGATGTTGGTGGCACGTTTATCCGCTCGATCGATACAATTAGCAGACACTTCAACATTGTGATGCAAGCGATTTTAAGACTCTCAAACGATTATATCAGATTGCCTGAATCCAGACAACAACACAAATCTAAATGGTTTGCATATAGTATTGGTGCGTTAGACGGTACACATTTTGAAGTGACTGTTCCTATTGAAGATCAAGGCAGATATCGTAACCGCAAACAGGCAATCACGACAAATGTACTCGGTGTATGTGATAGTAACATGAAATTCTTATATATGTTACCCGGTTGGGAGGGTTCAACTTCTGACTCAAGAGTATTACGAGATGTATTGGAGCGACAATATCGCTTTGAAGTGCCCAATGGTAAAAAACTCATTTTAAATGTAGATTAATTACTTTCTCCAAGTATATTAATTACTCATTGTATATGCTTAGATTAATTACTTTTTATATAGGAAAGTACAATCTTGTAGATGTTGGATACACTAATGGGCAAGGATTTCTTGCCCCATATCGGTCGACACGTTATCACCTAAAAGAGTGGTCCAATCAGGGTAATAAACCAACAAATTATAAGGAATTATTCAACTTACATCATGCTAAAGAAAAAAATGTAATAGAAATGACTTTTGGGTTGTTGAAGAAAAGATGGGTTATTCTATGTCAACCGTCATTTTTCAATATTAAAGTGCAGGTATGACTTGCCTCACTTATTAATCTTATGATGTTTTTGTTGAACTTTATGCTATCTTTTTTTAATCCTTAGGCAGATATCATGGATAAGAGCTCCGGAAGGGTTGGTGGTAGGACTGAGCGGTCCTACATGCACTGGACATCAGAAATGGGCATAACTCTTTCTAATGCATTGTTGGAGCAACGTAGTTTGGGGCATAAAACTCCAAACAGTTGGAAGAGTGTTGTTTTTACAGCAGTTATGACCGCCTTAAAAACATTTGTGGTGTAGAAACTAGCAAAGTGAAGTTAATGACTCGCCTAAAAACATGGAATAAGTACTACGTAGAAGTCAGCGCGATGCTAGACACAAGCGAATTTGGATGGGATTGGCAAAGAAATATGGTCAGGGTAGATAGTGAAGACGTGTGGGCTAACTATGTGAAGGTATGGATTCTATTAAATTAGTCGTTGTATTGGATCATTAAAATGATAAATTAATTATTATTTTACAGGCTCATCCGTCTGTCAAACATTACAAGGACAAAGTTATAATCAACTGGTCTGATTTGGCTGTGCTCTGTGGGACCGATAGAGCAATTGACAATCACGCCGCGACCGCAACAGAGATGACAAATGAGATAGATGCGGAGTCTATGACAGAGAAAATAACTAATACACAAGAACAAACAAGAGTGGAGGGAGAAGGAAGCAGTAGAAGGAGGAGAAAGCGAGCAGTAGGAGCGGATGCCGTAGCGGTGGCCATAGAGAAATTAGCTGACTCCGTATAAAAAGCATCGGGGATTAAGTCTGCTAGCAATGTCGATGACATATATGTCGCACTGACTCAGATGACTGATTTAAACCATCGTGATTTACTCAAGGCGATGAATATACTGTGTCATGATAGTGTTAAACGTGACATATTCATGAGGCTACCTGAAGACTTGAAGGGCACATGGTTGCGGATGCAGTTTGATCGCTAGATTGTTGACTTTATGCTATTTCTGTATTTTTTTTATGGACTATGGTTATGCATAATGCAGTAAAACTATTTTATAATTTTGAATTTCAATTATTATTGGTATTTTAATTTACTACTTCAATTTTAAAAAATTCAATTCCAGAAAGCCAATTCCATCGTACAGCCGATCAACTTACAGACATCAATTCTAATTCTTTCACTGAATTCATTCATGCGACCGAACAGCAGAATTGGTTTTCTGCACAAAACCAATTCTTGCAGATATTAGTTTTTTGGCCAAAGTCAATTCCAAAAAGCCATTACCTGCGCGCCGAACGGACCCTAATATTTTTGCAAAATTCTTGGGGGGCCCTCCGGCCTAAAGGCAGTTTTTGGCGGGGGCGATTCCTTATGCTATTGGATGTGGTTCCGATTTACGGTTCAACGGGTTGAACCCGCCGGTCCATGGCAGTTTTTAAAATATCTATTATTGACAATTAAATACGTACTTATATATTTGAAATTGGACACAAAAAAATGTCGGCTTTAGTTCTTCTTGTTTTAATTTTATTTCTAAGTACGGCCAATGGATACCATTCTTCCAGCTACCACCTCCGGCACGGAAGCGTACGTTGTCAGGATTCCCGGGCTGTCAACTTTTATTTTTAAATTTAATTTATTTCAGTTTTTGTCTGAGCAGCACAGGAGACGCGTGGGTTTTGGTGATCAAATGTCGGTGATGATTTGACTGTGCCGTACAACGCTCTCATTTTCATTTTTTGCTCTAATCTGCGAGAGATTTTTTTGGTAAGCTCAGCATAACTAACGAGCAATAATTTGGTAAGTTCAACGTACCCGAGCACGGCACGTTCAATGTTCGTGATACATATATCAAAGAAAAGCGTAATTTGATCGATGGCCGTGATGCAACCCGCGTACCATGCGCCATGTATGTTCAATGTGCCTACAAATTAACCAAGCATAACATACTTCAGCACGGGACTTCTCCAGCTCCACCGCAACGCCCAGATCACACCAAAAGATTACAAAATCCTCACACTTCCTCGAGCAACAATAAAGAACTCCGACCGGCACCACACGACCGCGCGGCACCCCCGGCCGCGCGGCGCTGCCGCACCGCGTGCCCGGCACCGCGCGGTACCGCGCGCCTAGCGCCGCGCGACACCGCGCGCACGGCACCGCGCGATCTCGCGCTGGCGATATCGTGCGCCAGCGCGCGATATCGCCCGGCACCGCACGCGGCCGTGCGGAGGGCGCGGTGCCGGTCGGCCTCCCTCGCCGCCGGACGCATTCTCCGGCCCCTCTCGCCTCGTCCCCAGTCGGCCTCCCTTAACCAACGGACGCGCTCGTCCGACCCCTCTCGCCTCATTCGGCGGAGAAAATGAGGACGACCAAGCTAAACCTCCCTAAACCTGTAACCACCCATCATGGAGTGCAAATAGTAAAATTCCACATCATGGGGTGCAAATAGTGAAAATCCTCCAACATGGGGGTGTAAATAGTAAAATCTTTCAATACAGTCTGCATATAGCAAATAATATGATTATAGTGTGCGCATAACCATATCCATTATATGAATGCATATCGTCACAAAACTATACAAATTGGTGTGCGCATAGTCATATTCATGATAAGTGGGCATACGGTCTGCGTCTAGCAAATAGTATGGTTATGGTGTGCGCGTAACTATATCCGTCATATGAATGCATATCGTCACAAAACTATACAAATTGATGTGCGCATAGTCATATTCATGATAAGTGGACATACGGTCTGCGTCTAGCAAGTAGTATGGTTATTGTTGAAACCGATTTCTCGATCTCTTATGGAGCTCGGGGCCCTCACCGAAATGAGGGGCAACTAGCCCTTACCGGTCCCTCGGGAGAGGTGAGACCGACGATTTGAACAAGGAACAAAACCCTAGTCTCAGCGAGGAGGTCCCTCCACTAACCCGGAAGATCGTTGAGCGCTTCCCCTCCCAAGCCAAAGCTAAGACTCGGGCACCTTGGAGAGCTAGAGAGCCCAAACCAAAGCGACCTAGGGAGAGAAGAGCTCAAAGATAATGAACCGCCTTCTTCCAAGGTGCCCTTTGAGGTCTATTTATAGATTTTAGTTTTGTGGTCTGTCAATAACCAAAACCCGCTGTCCATTCTCACTATCCGCACACCGGATTGGTCTGCTAACAGCCAAACTCCGCTGTTTGGAGAGGATAAACGCAGACCACCGGGGGCTTCTTGGTAAAAATCCCTTCCTGGACTTTTACGGGGCGAGCCAGCCCGCTTCGCGACCTCCCTCGCGAGTGGAGCTCGCGAGCCTCTGGGTCGGCGAACCCCAGGGGTATTATCGGCACATTACATGGCTCGCTCGCCCGCACTACCTCGGCGAGTCCCTGGATGACTATCTGCTCTCCCTCTAGGCGGGCTCGCCTCGCGGACTCCCTTGAATGGTTGGGCTCGCCAATAGCGACCCGGCCAAGCCGACCTCCCTCGCGAGTGGAGCTCGCGAGCCTCTGGGTCGGCGAACCCCAGGATGGCTATCCGCACCCCCAAAATGGCTAACTGTACCCCAAAGTTTCGGGCTCGCCTAGTGAACTCCTTCCTCAACTGGTCGGGCTCGCTCGCACTACACTTGCCGAGTCTCAACGGAGCCGGTTACCTTCCCTCCGCTGGGCTCGCTCGCCTGCGCAGTCTCTTGCTCTTCCTTGGCCGGCCTCGCCGGAGCTCAGGGTTCGCCCCTCTTGGCTCGCCTCCTCGAATATCGGGGTTGTACACAATCCCCGCTCTTCGCGAAGACTAATGTCCTCGCGAAGAGTCGTCCAACCACGGATATTCGACCGCCCCCAGATGACCTGTCAGGAATCTTTGGTGGGACCCACCATGCAGGTTATAAATACCGTCCCAAACCCCCACCGGTGCGCGTGGCTTCTTCTTTTTTTTCTTCCTTTCTTGTCTTAGCTGCCGGGATATGCCGATTTCCGAAGAAGCAGAGGCTCGCCTGAGGGCGCTGAGAGCCGGCGGGCTACCTTCCACGACCAAGGTACCCGCCTGGATGAGCCGGCCGCCCCCCGCCCAGTCGCCAAAAGTCAAGAAGGCAAAAGCGGTTCGCCTCTTTGGAGACGACTCCGTGGCGCTGGACTCCTCCCCGGACGATCGCCGCCCCGAGAAGGTATGAGTTATTCGAATTCGCGTCGGTAAATTGCTCTTCATTCATTTCCCCTCGCAGGATACTTTGCCGAGCGAGATCGTTGAAGAACGTGCTGAGGGGTCTCGGAAAAGCCAGCAGGTGGACACGAACCTCGCTGGGAAAGATACCACCGGTACGATCTGGATCTCGCATGCCGTAATACTTGTCAACCCTATTGATCTCCGTTACCCTTTTTTTACAGTCTCGCCCCTGAAATCCCCGATCCGCCCGTCGTCGCGGCCTCCATCTCCGCCCCCTCCAGGTAGGATCGCTGACAGGCCCGGGTTCCAGCTTCTGACGAGCGAGGAGACCGGTGGCTCCGCCCCTCCGAAGATTCTCCCGACCAATAGCACGGCTTATCCTGCCGGCCTGGGCAAGTCCCTTTACCCCCATTATGGAAACGTGTTCCAGGGCCGCCCTTCGGGTTCTCGCCCCCCTCTCGGTAAGCGTTATGGCCTCGCCGACCTCCTGCGTGACCTCGTGCTCATTATCTGACGTGAGATCTTGCAGATAATGCCGAGAATCCGCACACCGATTCTGAACTAGGCGACGACGAGATGTCCCCCCTTCCTGATCAGGTGGAGGAATTTTTAGGTGATCCGCGAGATCCCGAGACGATGAAGCAGCGAGCCGCGGAACTCTTGAGGAAGCATGGGCGAATGCTGATGGATCTCAATATGCAAGCGAGGCGGGATAGGGAAGCCGCGGAGGACAGGCACGCGGTCCTGATGGAGGAATGTGCGAGACTCCGGCAAGCGAGACACCGCGATCAGGATGAGGTCGCCACGACGCCGGAGATACACATAGCGAGGATGAGGGACTACGCCTACCTCACGGATCGGGAGGGTCGCCTGGCGGAGGAATATTATAATTCTAGGGCACCGCCGAGGTCGGGGTCGCGGGGTGGTGGCCGGTGGAAATGGCTCCCCCACGATTCTCGCTAACTGCTTTGTTGTGCTCTTATTATCATTGATGGGTATTGCTGTTTTAGACAATCTCGCCGTGGCCCGCAACCCGCATCTTTGCCACTTATATGTTGGCTTCATTTCTTATGACAATTGTTACTAGCTTTTTATTGCTTCTCGCTGGGTGCTAGCGAGTCTTTCGTTTTTACATTATATTGTGCTTGGGCGGACCCTCTGTTCTCGCCAAATTTATCTCTCGAAAGTGTCGCTCGTACTAACCTCGCAGGTTTTCTATTCTCGCCCGCGGACATGACGTGATGTTTTCGTTGATACTCGTGCTCGCTGGCGCTTGGACTTCTTCCCGCCTTTTTGTTTTGGCTATAAATAGGCGGCCTTTATTGAGCCAACTACCGCATTTATTCTCGATCTTCTTCTCCTTCTGCTGCAGAGCTCTCGCTCTTTCTCGTTCTCGCGTTCTTCTCCTTCTCGCAGATCTTCCAGATGGGCGGCGACGCGGAGTCAGAGGGTCGGCGGAGGGTCGCAAAGGCCTTTGCCGAACACAACTTCTTCTCCTGCAATCTGACCGACGAAGAATATTTTAGCGCGATCGCTGATTTCGTTCTCCCCCCGTTCGAGGCACGCCGCCCTAGCGAGGACGACGTGATCAATGACCCGTTGGTCGACGAGTTGGCCATCCCCATCGCCCACTTCGCGGTCGGTCTGCGCCTCCCTTTGTGGCCAGAAGTTCGCCAGGTAACAATCGTTCTTGTTTGTTGTTTATTTTGCCACTCGAGCCTCGCTCGCCGCGTGGATTGATCTTGTTCTCGCTACCTGTTAGGTGCTTAAGCATTATGGCGTGGTTCCCGGCCAGCTCAAACCCAACGCCATGGCGGTGGTCATCGCCTTCGCCTGCTACCTCCGCGAGGAGCGGATAGAGTTCAGTCTTCCTGTCTTCCGGAAGCTGTTCTCCTTCCGCGCCTACAAAGATGGGACAGCTTATTTCGTGGGCACAGGCCCGAAAGTGGTTGAGACCATCAACAAGGCCCACTTCTGGGCCCAAAAGTTTGTCGTCGTCAAGGGGAACTTCGGCAACATTCCCTTCTCGCCGATTCAACATAGCGAGACCACCTATCGGCCCACCGCCCTCGGCGGCCATGACGCCCTCCTCCATCAGTTCTTCTGTAAGAAGAACTTCGAGGTCGTTTACCTCCGCCGCAACCTAGACTCGCTGCTTCCGGTCCTCGCCGGAGAAGGTAAAGATCTCTGTCTAACCTATTCGTCTCAATTCGCAAGCCTATCATACTCATCCCTATGATTCCGTTTTTAGGCGAGCGAGATCTCCCCCTCCATCCACCTTACGCGAGCAGCCGGAAGACCGATGCCACAATGGCTCTCGCTACCATGGGTGCGGAAGCCTGCCGAGGAGACGTCACCCCGGCCGAGCCTTCCTCCCGCAAGAGATCGGGGGCCTCCGGCAGTCATGGTGCCGTCCCGAAGTCCCCGCCAAAAAAGAAAAGCAAGAAAGACGCGGCCTCGCTCGCTTCGTCAAAAGGTAAGGAAACTCGCGAGGCAGCCTTCGACGAGTTCGACCTTACCGGCCTTTCGGCGGGCGAGGACGAAGATCATGGCCGGGAGGCGGTCAGGGCCTCGGTCCTCCCCATCCCGGTGAACCATTATAACTTCGGGCTCGGCCAGAGGCGTCGGGACGAGACTGGCGAGCCCCTTGTCACCTGGAAGCCAGAGACAAACAGGGTGGACATCTCTTCTATCCTCCCCTCCTGGGTGGAGAAGGAGACCGTCAGTGGTCACGCCTTCGACTTTTCGTTCGCGCTTTACGGCCGCGAAGATGCAGGGTCTTACAAGGATGAGACCGCGAGGACCCTCGCTTATGAGAGCGCGAGGTCCCAGCTGCGCTCTGCCGAGCTCGCCCATATGACTGGGAGGCGTTGCTTACAGCTGGAGCTTCAGAATGTGGAGCTCGCGAGGGCCTACCAGGGAGTACTCGCCGAGAGCACGCAGCTGAAAGAGAAGCTGCTCGCCGTGGAGGCAAGGGTGGTGAGTCATCTAGACTTCCAACTTCGTATTTTCCCCCAACCCCTTCATCTCTCTAACCTGACTTGCTCGCAGGATGTCGAGGTCGCCGGGAGGGCCAACGCTCGCATCAAGGACTTGGAGAGCGAGGTGGCCGGGCTGAAGGCCCTAAATAGCGACCTCACTCGCGCCGTGGTTCCCCCTTCGCCTCGCCGTTTAAAAGAAGACCGGCGGGCGCGAGACGAAGAAATTCGTGTGGGGTCGATAGAGTCGGCTCGCTACATTTTCTCGGTGGCGAAGGCGATCGGCCTTTTGGCGGATAATGCGGCTGACATGACTCTGGAGGATATTGTTCCAGAGCTCTTCCTCCCTCTCCCGCCGGTGAAGGACATCGATGATGAAGAAGGATCCGCGGGCGATTCCTGAAGCTCGCCGCCCTTCCCCCTTTTGTGTTGTAACGTGTTGTAATTTTTGATCGGCGAGATCGCCAAGGATTGTAACTGAATTATTAAACATAGAATGCAGATTTTGTTTTCACTGTGCTCTCCTTTTCTCGTTGTTATTTTCATTTTTCGACCGTCTCGCCCTTGCTCATCTCGTGATTCGTTTTCGCGGAGGTCATTCTCGTGCCGCTCGTTATTGGATAGGTGCGCGCGGGACGCTCCGGCTGCTCGGGTCTCTCGCCGTCTGCCTTGGGCTCGTTGCGCCTTTAGCTACGCGTATTTTCTTTAGGTTTCGTAGGGTACTTTTCCTCTTGGCGAGAGCTAGCTTCTTACTCAGTGCAGGCAACCTTTCTGCCGGGGACTGGATATTTGGGATCGTATGAGATTAATCCTTGTTACTTGCGTATTGTCGCACGCGACCTCTCTTAGCCGAGCGAGCATGCCCGGCGAGCGAGAAGGAGTTTGCCAGCATAAGACTTAGCACCCTATCATTTTCTCCAGAGACCATCCTGAACCACCCGTCTAGTGAGAGCCCGGGAGCGGAATCGATCTGGGGCATTCCAGCACCAATACTTATCACTTTGCCGGCCTCTCCAGAGATCAACCTGAACCCCCCGTCTAGTGAGAGCCCGGGAGCGGAATCGATCTGGGGCATTCCAGCATCAATACTTATCACTTTGCCAGCCTCTCCAGAGATCAACCTGAACCCCCCGTCTAGTGAGAGCCCGGGAGCGGAATCGATCTGGGGCATTCCAGCATCAATATGTCCAACCTTGCCAGCCTCTCCAGAGATCAACCAGAACCCCCCGTCTAGTGAGAGCCCTGGAGCGGAATCGATCTGGGGCATTCCAGCACTAATGTGTCCAACCTTGCCAGCCTCTCCAGAGATCAACCAGAACCCCCCGTCTAGTGAGAGCCCGGGAGCGGAATCGATCTGGGGCATTCCAGCACTAATGTGTCCAACCTTGCCAGCCTCTCCAGAGATCAACCAGAACCCCCCGTCTAGTGAGAGCCCGGGAGCGGAATCGATCTGGGGCATTCCAGCATCAATACTTATCACTTTGCCAGCCTCTCCAGAGATCAACCAGAACCCCCCGTCTAGGTGAGAGCCCGGGAGCAGAATCGATCTGGGGCATTCCAGCACTAATGTGTCCAACCTTGCCAGCCTCTCCAGAGATCAAACAGAACCCCCTGTCTAGTGAGATCCCGGTAGCGGAATTGATCTGGGGCATTCCAGCATCAATACTTATCACTTTGCCAGCCTCTCCAGAGATCAACCAGAACCCCCCGTCTAGGTGAGAGCCCGGGAGCGGAATCGATCTGGGGCATTCCAGCACTAATGTGTCCAACCTCGGCACCGCAGCAGTTAGAAGCGTAACAAATGAAAGTAAGACATTGATTTAAGCAACATAATAAAACTTTCAAGGGTAGAATCTTTTCAAGTCATCCCCACTCCGAGCTCGGTCGAGAGGTACCCCTTCCACATCCTGGAGGTGATACCCCCCCCCGACTTGAGCACCTCGCTTACGATCTAGGGGCCCTCCCAGTTGGGGTTAAGCTTACCCACCGCGGCCCCTCTGCCAGCCGCATCAATCTTCTTTAGTATTAGGTCCCCTTTCTGGAAGTGCTTGATCCGGATGTGTTTGTCAAAATATCGAGCCATCCGCCGTTTGACCTCTTCCTGTCTGATGGTAGCCAAGTCTCGGAGTTCTTCCACCAAGTCCAAGGACAGCTTCTGCTCTGCATTGTTACCTTCTAACCACTCTTCATCCCCCTCGCTTGCGGCGATCACCCGGGGGGTCTTCACCTCAAACTCTATGGGGAGGACGACCTCGGACCCGTGAGAGAGTTTGAATGGAGTCTCCCCGGTGGCGGTATTCGGAGTAGTCCTCATTGCCCAAAGGACGGAGGGTAGCTGTTCCACCCAGTTTCCTCGAAGGTTCTCCACTTTCTTTTTTAGTAGGTTGACGATTATTTTGTTTGCCGCCTCCACCTGCCCATTGCTCCTCGGGTGGTGGACCGATGCGAACCTGAGATCAATGCCGAGCTGGGTGCAAAAACCGACAAACTCTTCACTAGCAAACTGCGGCCCGTTGTCCGTCACGATAGCAAGAGGGAGTCCATGCCTGCAAATTATCTCCCCCCACATAAAATTCCTTACAACCTGAGAGGTTACCTTAGCGAGTGCTTTTACTTCTACCCACTTAGAGAAGTAGTCGATCATGACCAGCAGGAACTTCCTCTGGCCGCTGGCTTGGGGGAAGGGACCGAACAGATCCAGCCCCCATATGGTGAAGGGCCAGGGAGCCGTGATGGTCCGGAGTCTTTGGGCTGGGAGGAGCTGGAGTGGAGCATAGAGCTGGCATTTTGGACATTTCCTCGCGAACTCGGCCGCGTCTTTGCTGAGAGTGGGCCAGAAGTAGCCTTGCCTCAATACTCTTCCTTCCAGGGTCCGACTCCCGGAGTGACTGCCGCACTCCCCGGAGTGGATTTCTTCCAGCACTCTCGGGACCTCCTCCTCGGAGACACAACGGGCCAGGAGTCCCGAGAGAGTCTTTCTATATAGCCCCCCTGCATGCAAAGAGTAATAGGCGGACTTATATCTGAAGCATCTTTTATCCACATCATCTCCAGGGAACTGCCCAGAGGATAAGAAGGTGATGAACGGATCCATCCATGAGGCTTGTTGATCTACTTCCATCAATTCTCCTTCCTCGATGGAGGGCCGGAAGAGTTCCGAAGTCGTCCCCCCCGCTCGGGGACCGAACTTGGCTAGGAGGTCCGCCTGGGTGCTCTCCTCCCTCGGCACGTGCTTGATCGAGAAGGTGTGGAACTGCCCGATGATTCCCTTAACCTTCTCCAGGTATAGTAGGAGGGTTGGATCCTTTGCTTCAAACTCTCCTTTGATTTGGCATGCTACCACCATGGAGTCCGTGGAGACCTCCACGTCCTGCACGCCCAGTTCCCGGGCCAGCCGAAGGCCCGCTATCACTGCTTCGTACTCCGCCCGGTTGTTGGTGATCGGGAAACGGATGTTTAAAGCTTGCTCAATCCGAGTTCCCTGAGGACTCACCAGGACTATTCCACCTCCATAGGAGCATTTTCCCAACGCTCCGTCCACCAACATCTTCCATGCTTCTGGGGGAGGTGGCTCGTGCTCCCCCACTTCGGCCGCGTAGTCGGCCATGAAGTCTGCCACCGCTTGAGCCCGGATGGACGTCCTGGGCGCGAACGTGATGTTGAATTCGCTTAACTCCACGGACCACTTCGCCAACCTTCCTGAGTGCTCCACCCCTTCCAGGATTTTGCGGAGCGGATGGTCCGTCACTACTTTGATTGAGTGGGCTTGAAAGTAAGGCCGGAGCCTCCGGGCCGACACCACCAATGCGAAGGCTAATTTTTCTAGGATCGGGTACCGGAGTTCCGCCTTCTTCAGCACTCGGCTGACGTAGTAGATTGGGAACTGTTTCTTCCCCTCCTCCCGGATCAGCACGGAACTTACTGCTTCGGATCCTACCCCTAGGTATAGGGACAGGTCCTCCCCTGGCTTCGGTCCCTGGAGCAGAGGGGTTTGAGTGAGCTGTTCTTTCAGAGCTTGGAAGGCCTTCTCGCACTCCGGGGTCCATTCAAACTTCTTGTTGCCCCGCAGTACTTTGAAGAAAGGTGCACACTTTTCCCCCGCCTTGGAGAGGAATCTGCTGAGCCCCGCCAATTTCCCTGTGAGGCTCTGAACCTCTTTCGGATTTCTTGGCGACCCCAGCTCCATCACCGCTTTAACTTTGTCGGGGTTGGGTTCCACCCCTGCGGGGGTGAGCAAATGGCCCAGGAACTTCCCTCGGCTCGCCCCGAAGACACATTTCAGGGGGTTGAGCTTCATCTTGTACCGCCGCAGGGTCCCAAATGTCTCTTCGAGGTCGCGGAGGTGAGTCTCGAGGTCTCGGCTCTTAACCATGAGGTCGTCGACATAGACTTCTAAATTTCTTCCTTTCTGCTCGCGGAAGACCCTATCCATCATCCTTTGATAAGTAGCCCCTGCGTTCTTGAGCCCGAAGGGCATCATCTTATAGCAATAACATCCATCCCCCGTGATGAAGGAAACATCCTTGATGTCCGGGGGATGCATGCGGATTTGATGGTAACCTGAAAAGGCATCTAAGAAAGACATTACAGAAAAACCGACGGCTGAGTCAACCAGCGCGTCGATTCGGGGCAGGGGGTAGAAATCTTTCGGGCATGATTTATTAAAAAGTGAGAAGTCGATACACATACGCCACTTACCTCCTCCCTTCTTTACCATAACGACGTTGGAGACCCAGCCTGGATACTGGATCTCCGATACAAATCCGGCCTGCAGGAGTTTGCCCACCTCCTCGCGGATGGGCCCTTCTAGCTTGTCCGCGACTGCCCTCCTCTTCTGACGAATGGGGCGGGCACCGGGGTCGAGGTTGAGGCGATGGCACGCCACATTTGCGTCGATCCCGGGCATTTCCGCGGCGCTCCAAGCGAAGACGTCCACGTTCTTCTGTACGCAAGTCAGAATCTCCGTTTGATCTCCTGGGCTGAGTTCTCCGCTGACCCGGACTTTTTCTACCACCCCCAGCCGAGTGGTGACCTCGAGCTCCACGACCTCGTCCACAGCCTCCAGCCGGGACTGCTCTCCCCAAGCCCTTTCCTCTTCGGCACAAGCGGGAGCCTGGGTCTCTTCCTCGACTTTCTCCTCTACCACCATATGTTCTTCCGCCCTTCCCTCCTGGGCCTTCTCTTCTTCTTCCTTTCTCCCCGCCCGGGGTACCTCAGTTACCCCTTCCTGGGTATGAACTTCATCTCCCTCCTTCTCTTCGGCTACCTCCAAACTTCCGACTTCGGCCGCCTCCCCCATCACCTTATCCCACTCCTCAGCTTCTCCTATCCAGGAGATGGTGTTGACAGCCGTCACGTAACACTGTCTTGCCACTTTGGGATCCCCCCTGATCCGCACCTGGACCCCTCCGTCATTGAACTTGAGGCACTGATGAAAAGTGGAGGGGACGCAGCGGAACGCGCTGATGAGTGGCCGTCCGAAGATGGCGTTGTAACTGCTCGGGGCGTCCACTATGACAAAGCGGCAGTTCCGAGACTGCCCACCCAGGGTCACATGGAGCCCCACCCCTCCTTCTACTTCCTTCCTCTCCCCCGAAAATCCGAACAGAGGGCCATCCGAGGCCAACACCCTTCTGGGTTCCACCTCCATCTTGTCGAATGCCTTCTTGAAGATGACATTGACCGAACTCCCGTTGTCCACTAGGATTCGGGAGACGGTGAAGTTCTCGATCGCCGTCTGGATGACCAGCGCGTCGCAAAACGGGTCCTCGTAGCTCGGCATGTCCTTCTGGGTGAAAATAATTTTTTCGGCCGGGGGTGGAGCGGTGGATGTTGACGCTACGCTCCGGCGGTAGATGGTATGGAGACTAGCCTTGCGGGTTGCCTCCACCCCTACCCCCCCATGGATCACCCCGATCCCTCCCCTATTCCCCAGATCCGCTCTATCCTCACACCTTTCCTCCTCCTCCTCCCGAGGTTCCACCTCCACGATCCTTAATGGCTGCTGCTGTGGTGGCGCGGGCGCTCTGCCCCTCTTCACCTCCAGGAACTCCGGACAGGTGTCCGTTGAGTGGCCTTCTACATCGTGGAAGATGCAATATGGCACCGCCACTTCCCTTGCCCCGGTCTCTGCTATCCTGTTCCTTCTTCTCCTAGCGGCCGCCGTCTCCGCTTCTCCTCCCCTGCCCCTGCCTCTTCCCCGGCCAATTGCCATGGCCTGCTGAGGTGGGGGAGGTAACTGCATCGGGCCCTGCCTCCACCCCAACTGGGGGGGTCTCCATTGACCTTCGAAACGGTTACCCCTTCCTGGGCCGTAACCCCTTCCCTGCCCCTGCATTCCTCCACCTTGCGGCCTCCATCCCCCCTCCGGGGCCCGAGGCTCTTCCCTTCTTCTGACCTCTTGCTGCCTCGTCTCAGGCTCACTGAGCTTTGCTAGCCTCTTGGTGAGCTCTGGGTTGGCTTCTTCGCTTGCCACTTCCTCTGCCACCCTCTCCATCAGCTCCTCATAGGAGACGGGGGCCTTCCTCTTCAACGCCATCTTGAAAAAGCTTTCCTTCAACCCAACTGTGAAGGCGAGTTGAAGTGCAAACCCAGGCACCTCCTGAGTGAGCTGCACTTCCTCCTGGAACCGATCCGCATACTGAGCCAACGTCTCCATGGACTCCTGCTTCACCGCGAAGAGGGAATCAGCGTCCTTCTTCCTCCTTTTTGAAGTTGAAAATCTCAACAAAAAACTTCGGCGCAGGTCCTCGAACGCGTAGATAGAGCCTGCCGGGAGTGAATGAAACCAGTCCCTGGCCTTCTCTTTGAGAGTGACGGCGAAGAGCCGACACTTGAAGGCATCGGACATCGGCCTGATGGAGACCGAGTCCTTGAAAGACTGCAGATGCTGAACTGGGTCATCTCTTCCGTTGTAGTACACTCTATCCCATTCTCCGAATCCCGCTGGAATGGGTGCAGACAACACCAACTCGCAGAAGGGACTTCCCCCTCCTGCCATCTTTTCTCGCTCAGCTCGCGGACCTAGCTCGCTCGCCAAGCTTGGGATCGCACTCGCGAGGGCGACGCTCGCCTGAACCACCCCGATTGCCGCCGCATCCTCCTGGCGCGCGCTCGCCTGCGCCGCGCTCGCTGGGGCAGAGCTTGTCGGCACCGAACTCGCCGGCGCGGAGATAGAGCCTGCCGGGAGTGAATGAAACCAGTCCCTGGCCATTGCTTCCTGAGGGGTCTCACCAAACTCCTCGCCCTGCTCTTCATCTCCAGCCATCTCTTCTCTGGGACTTTCTTGAACCAGCCGCGCTCCACGCTCACCGCACCAAAATGTTGAAACCGATTTCTCGATCTCTTATGGAGCTCGGGGCCCTCACCGAAATGAGGGGCAACTAGCCCTTACCGGTCCCTCGGGAGAGGTGAGGCCGACGATTTGAACAAGGAACAAAGACCCTAGTCTCAGCGAGGAGGTCCCTCCACTAACCCGGAAGATCGTTGAGCGCTTCCCCTCCCAAGCCAAAGCTAAGACTCGGGCACCTTGGAGAGCTAAAGAGCCCAAACCAAAGCGACCTAGGGAGAGAAGAGCTCAAAGATAATGAACCGCCTTCTTCCAAGGTGCCCTTTGAGGTCTATTTATAGATTTTAGTTTTGTGGTCTGTCAATAACCAAAACCCGCTGTCCATTCTCACTATCCGCACACCGGATTGGTCTGCTAACAGCCAAACTCCGCTGTTTGGAGAGGCTAAACGCAGACCACCGGGGGCTTCTTGGTAAAAATCCCTTCCTAGACTTTTACGGGGCGAGCCAGCCCGCTTCGCGACCTCCCTCGCGAGTGGAGCTCGCGAGCCTCTGGGTCGGCGAACCCCAGGGGTATTATCGGCACATTACATGGCTCGCTCGCCCGCACTACCTCGGCGAGTCCCTGGATGACTATCTGCTCTCCCTCTAGGCGGGCTCGCCTCGCGGACTCCCTTGAATGGTTGGGCTCGCCAATAGCGACCCGGCCAAGCCGACCTCCCTCGCGAGTGGAGCTCGCGAGCCTCTGGGTCGGCGAACCCCAGGATGGCTATCCGCACCCCCAAAATGGCTAACTGTACCCCAAAGTTTCGGGCTCGCCTAGTGAACTCCTTCCTCAACTGGTCGGGCTCGCTCGCACTACACTTGCCGAGTCTCAACGGAGCCGGTTACCTTCCCTCCGCTGGGCTCGCTCGCCTGCGCAGTCTCTTGCTCTTCCTTGGCCGGCCTCGCCGGAGCTCAGGGTTCGCCCCTCTTGGCTCACCTCCTCGAATATCGGGGTTGTACAGTTATGGTGTGCGCGTAACTATATCCGTCATATGAATACATATCGTCACAAAACTATACAAATTGGTGTGCGCATAGTCATATTCATGATAAGTGGGCATACGGTCTGCGTCTAGCAAATATTATGGTTATGGTGTGCGCGTAACTATATCCGTCATATGAATGCATATTGTACAGCCCTCATTCTCCGAGGGTAGGACCCACCCAAGGCCACGTAGGCAGAAGTCAAAGTCAAAGAGTCAATACGGCAGTCAACAGTTCGAGATACCAAGATAAAGTCGGCCAGCAGGATTCTGGGAGAGTTCATCAAGCATAGGAGCAGAAGACAGCCTAGGCGAGTAGGGGTGCACTCGTGCGAGTAGCCCGGATACTCGCCAAAAGGTGGGCGACCATAGGTGATACTCGCCCATTTGCCCGGGGAGATCGCCTCAATGTCGCTAGTCGCCGTGCAGGGGCTGGGCTATAAAAACCCCCCTACCCTTGGTTTTCCTATAAATAGGACCCCAGGGGTACTTGGATTGGCACCTGTGCTTGAGCTTCTGGATCCCGATTTCCGAATTCTCGAGCCCGTCACCCTTGCTTGCTAGTCAAGTCAGTGCCTTCCTCGTACCTTGCTCGGCCATTCTTGGTTGTGGAGGGGAAGTCTCTTCGGAGCTTCTGGGTACGTGGTGGGACCTCCCTGCCGCAGCGACCTGGGGTCCTGATGTTGTTGCTCTCATAGCTTCCTCGTAGTCGCCATCTTAGTCATCTCGTTGGACTGCTGGACGAGTAGTCTCCGGCTGCATTTGTCCGAATCTTGAGGTCAGGATTTTCCTGGCGTCAACACTTTGGTGCGGTGAGCGTGGATCGCAGCCAGAGGGAGAAAAACTAGTAGGAAGACAAGATGGTCGTAGAAGGCGACCACGAGGAAGTGGTCGGCAACTCGTCAGGAACTGGCAGGTTCGTGACGATGGAAGTTTTCGAAGCATTCGCCCATCGCATGGAAGAGGCTTTGCGAGCAGTGTTCCAGCAGGGTGCGGAGGTCACGACGACCTCACCTCATCACCCGATTCTGACCGAAGAAGGTGCTCACCCTCGGCGAGCAGGGAAGGAGCATGGAGTGGAACTGGAGCGACCAAGGAGGTCGCAATTCTACTCGCAAGTCTCGCGGAGAGCTGGTAGAATCCGACTCCGTGAAGAGGAGGAGCAGGCGAGATACCAAGATACTCGCCCATATGGCGAGTATGGTGGTGATACTCGCCAGGTGAAGGATCGTCGCCGGGTAGGAAGGAGGAGCCCCTTCTGCGAGGAGATCCTTGCCGCTCCAATACCAGAAGGATTCAAAGATCCCGCTATGAATTATTGCTCGGGGAGAGACGACCCTATCCGTCGGGGGAAGAGGCGTAACCGGAGAAATAGCCGAAGGAGGAATAAGGATCGGGTCAGCCAAGAATGTCAAGGAAGGATCAGGGTCGGGGAAGTAGGAGTGAGTTTTGGAGAAGCGGAGCTCGGATTTTTCCGCAAAACGATTTCCACCAAGCCTACCGCCAAGATGTCACTCCAATCTCTCAAGCGCCATCCCCGCTAGAGGAAATCACTTTCTTGGAGGAAGGCATGTTAAGGGATGAGAATCCCTTTCATGAGGCCCGTGTGATTGATGCGATCGTCGAAGACTTCACCGTCAACCGAATCCTGGAGTGCAACGGGGATCTGTCTGTGTCATCTTTACGTCGTTCTCACGAACACGTTTGACAACCTGGAGGTCGAGACAATCAGGATGATGATCCTGGACAGTTCCCTTTTTTGATTTTTTAGGTAAGCAAAAGGTGGACGCGGCAGGAAGATCAGCCGCCGTCGGGAAGCTTAATCCAAGACGGGAAGAACCCTTCATCGTGAAGGGGAGCTGTTGGAAAACACCTAGAACGGCGACAACTTGAAAGGGTTTGGCTCCTGAACGGGAGTATGTACACATCCCACCCCTGTAAATTTATTGTCCATAAATAAAACCATCACCTCCCTGAAACATGGGAACTGGTGAGTCTTTTGTCATTTCGAGCTATGCGTTTTCAAGTAAAAGAAGAAAAGCAGGCAAAGCCGATCTCCGCGTTAGGTTGGGAAACTGGCCTCCGACTTGATTCTCGTAAAAGCCCAGAACGGGTGATGGGACAATGCCTCGGGTATACGTCCCCCTAAGTCCAAGCCTCTACAATGACGGCCGAGATCAGCTCCCCCCTTGCACGTTGGCCGCGGTTCCCACCGGCGGCATTTCTCATCCGACTGGTGAGATTATCAGGAAGAAGTCTGGACGCCGACCTCCCAATCCGACGAAGGAATAATTGACTTCGGCAAAGGTGGTGCTCGCCCTTATCTGCTTCGTCAAAAATGTGTGTTCAAGTAAAAGAAGAAAAGCAGGCAAAGCCGATCTCCGCGTTAGGTTGGGAAACTGGCCTCCGACTTGATTCTCGTAAAAGCCCAGAACGGGTGATGGGACAATGCCTCGGGTATACGTCCCCCTAAGTCCAAGCCTCTACAATGACGGCCGAGATCAGCTCCCCCCTTGCACGTTAGCCGCGGTTCCCATCGGCGGCATTTCTCATCCGACTGGTGAGATTATCAGGAAGAAGTCTGGATGCCGACCTCCCAATCTGACGAAGGACTTAATGTGCTTAAGTGTGCTTAACTCCCCGTTCAAATTGTTGAGCAACAGGAAACAGGTTGGGTCGACATTCAGCACCCGAGTAGGATGGGGAACTTAGGATGCTGTGATCCCTTGGAAGGTGCTCCATTGGAATCCCCCTACTGTCATTCCCTACTAGACGATATGCTTGTTAATATCCATCACCGCTAGTTGGGAAACGAGCCTCCGACTTGTATCTCGTAAAAACCCAGAACGGATGATGGGACAGTGCCTCGGTTCAGCAACCCTCTAAGACCAAGCCTCTGCATTGACGGTCGAGATCAGCTCCCCCCTTGCATGTTGTCCACGGTTCGTATCGACTGCGCTTCTCATGCGACTGGAGGGATTACCAAGAGGAAGTCTGGACGCCGATAGCCCAACTTGAAAGAAAGAGGTGATCGATTCGACCGACCGAAGAATGAAGACTTCAAGCATCCAAGTAGGATGGTGGCCTAAGGACAGTGTGTCCCCTTGGACCTGTCCGGCTGCCATGCCGTACTTGACGTCATCCTTTGAAGACACCAGGCTTTCAAGTAGGAGAGAGGCATCGGGATGATATGTCCTCCCGGGCCTCCCCGACTGCTAAACCCTACTTCTTCCTTCCCTTGAAGAGCTCCTTTGATTCTTGCTTAAAATCCTAACGCCGCTCTTCACTAGGTGCAAGTCAAGGCCTCAGGAGCAAGTCTGCAGGTGCGAATATGATGGTGCGAGCATGCATTGGCGAGTATGCAGGAGCGAGCCCTCATCCTCGCCAAGATCCTAAGAGCCTAGCGAGCACTCAACCTCGCCTCGAGCCTAGGAGCCTAAGCAACATACAAGCAAGGAAGTGCAAGTCAAGGCCTCAGGAGCAAGTCTGCAGGTGCGAATATGATGGTGCGAGCATGCATTGGCGAGTATGCAGGAGCGAGCCCTCATCCTCGCCTCGAGCCTAGGAGCCTAAGCAACATACAAGCAAGGAAGTAAGTACGAAAGCAAAGAGCAGGCAAGCAAAAAATCCAGTTCCTTTCATATGCAAAAAATCTTGTGTATACTACAAGTTACAGGTGCGAGTAGAAAGATGCGAGTATCTACACAGCGAGTAAGAGCCTACTCGGCATGGTTACGAAAAGAAGAAAAGCAAAGGCAACTACAAAAGGCGACTATGCATCCTCGCCACCATCCTCGCCGTCAGGATCGAGATCCTCGCCATCATCACCCTCGTCCTCAGTACCGTCATCTTCGGAACCGGCGGATGAGGATGAGAGATCTCGCATAGGGGAAGTGGACTCTTCGGCGAGTAATGCCGGGATGATGTCCATGACCGACAGGTGCATTGCCTCCGGCTTCAAGAAGCCATCGGACTTCAGGCTGCTCAGGACCACCTTCCCGGTTGCTCGCCCGATCTCCCGGCGAATATGCGCCATATCTTCGGCGACTATACGGATCTGCTTGCCCACCCTGGAGGGGCCCGCCGACGAAGGCTGTTGCTCGGCAGGCCGAGTCTCCAACTCGGCGATTCGCACTTGGGCGGCCTCCAACGTTTGCCGAGTATCCTCCAGCTCCTTCTCCAGCTGGGACACTTTCTTCGCCATTTCCAGCTCGGCGGCCTGTACAGATAAAGACAGAGGTTAGCGAACATCCGGCGCAAAAGGCGACTATCTCCGAGATCAGAAAGGCGACGAGCGAAGTACCTCCTGGTCTTTCCACTTGGCGGCCTCCAGCCCCAAGGTGATGAGCTTCTTGCTCTGCATCTTGATCATCTGCTCATATTCGAGCAGTTTCCTTGCCGTCGCATGCCCAAGCTCGGTAGCTCGCAGGTTGGCTCGCGAGCTCTGATGGGCGAGATATTCGGCCGAGACTTCTTGCAAAGATTCGGCGTCCGCGCGACCATAAAGAGCAAACGAAACGTCGAACGCCTCGCCCGCGTCCTCCCAATCCTCCGACCAGGCGGGGAGGTTGGTGCTCAAAGTCACTTCATGGGCTCGCTCAGCCCAGGACACCAGAGGGCGACCATAAGCATCCTCGCTGCCCACACCTTCGCCGAAGTGCGGATGGCCACTAGGCTCGCCGGCCTCCGATGGATCTGCCCTCGCTTTCAGGTCTCTTTTGGCGACCTCCTTCTTTCTCCCAGGCTCGGCGGACTTCGCCTTGACCTTCCTCTTCTTCGAGGGCCCAACATCATCGCCGGCGACCTCCTGATCATCGCCGCCGGGGACAAATCGACCAAGGCAGGAGACCCCGCCTTCGGCACCAAGGGAAGAAGCTCGCTTGGTAGGAAGCGAGTAGCTGCATCAAGACATAAAAGGCAAGAGCATTAGACACCGGCTGAAGACAAGTGGCGAGCATGGCCAAATACTCGCTTAGACAACTACCTTCACCAGGGAACACCTCAGCGAGCTCATCTACTCGCTTCTGCCAGAAGACGACATCCAGCCGGCGGCCTCGGAAGCTGTCGAGCAGCTTCTCCCGGCTCTCCTCTAGGTAAGGGGTAGCAAAAGCGCTCTCTGCCGGCTGGAAGGACGAAGTCGGCACGATGCCAAAGTCGCCTTTGATGACGACTATTCGCTCCGTCCAGCGATGGTTCTTGTTCGCTGTGCCGACCAGGGTGCAGACATGGCTGCACAAGAATACGACGCCTTCACCGGTAGCGCCGAAGTGGAATACTCGCCGGAATATGGAGAGATCAAAGGCGATCCCCTGATCGCGCAGGTAACAGAGGAACCCCACGATCATCGCCACTCCGTTTGGGTTGATTTGCGCCGGGACTATCCCGTGGTAGCGGAGGATCTGACAAACCTCCGACCACAAAGGTAGTCGCAGGCCGACTTCAAAATGCCGGATGGGGAAGACCAGCTCGGTTGGCGAGAAGGAGTTCAGGCGTTCGTCCTCGCGAGGAAGCCTGGCGACATACCCCGGCGACAAATACTTGGCGGAGAACTCCTTCAGGTCGCTCGGCCGAGTAATCGACTTCTTGAAAGGAGTCGCCTCAAAGTTCTTCGCATGACTTGCACGGCAAATAGCTGCCTCGTCAGCCATTCAGAAGAAGAAGGATTGGAGAAGCGAATATCGAAGTGGCGAGGAGAGGAATAATCAGAAGATAGTCGCTGGAAAGAAAGGGAAGATCGCAAAAAGCGTAATGAATACGTATCCCCCCTATTTATAGTACTCGACAAAGCTTGGCTTCCCGCGTACGCCACCGCGAGCGCGAGTTGGAGGTGGCGCATATCGAGGAAAAGTCGCCAAAACCCAGGGTGCACATCAAATCACCGGTGTCGAACGAGCGAGAACCTGCATCAAATCTTCTGGATACTCGCCACATCAACGCGATATTTAACAACTACTCGCGGAAACAAAAAACGAAGAAGACCATCACGACATCACAGAAAATAAGAAAGGCAACAAAGGCGATATCCATACTCGCCAAATATCATTTTACTTCAAGAAAAAAGTTCAGCATTACAAGAAATTGCCAGAAGGCTACAAGCAACTATAAAGCAAAAAGAGCCAGGATCCTAGGGGTTCGGCTGAGCATCGGGAAGCTGCGGTTGTCGCCCAACCCAACCCATGCTGCGAGCTCTCTTAAAGTGCTCGAAGGCCACGGACATCGCATCCTCGCCCTGTCGCAGCTGCTCTTCCATCCTCGCCAGGCGACCAATGGAGCCCGTGCTCGCACGCATCCCCACCAGCTCGTCGTGATGCAACTGCTGGCGATGCTCCATCCTCCCAACCCGGCGCTCCAGATCGCCGACAGCCTGAAGGCGAGATTCTACACTAACCAGGCGAGTATCTAACTCTTCCAGCCGTGATACTCGCACCTCCAGCTCGGTCAGGCGACGCTGGGAGTCAGCAGCCGCCAGGAGCTCCACTCGCGCTTCCACCGCGGTCAGGCGCCGATGAGATTCGTTGATCGCCAGTCGCTCCAGCTTCGCCTACAAGTCTAAAATGGCGCGAGTAGCCCTCTCCTGATACTCGCGAGAAGGAAGCCCTACGGCGTCAATCAGAACCCCGATCGGAGTATGAGCGCGAGCTGTAGAAGACAAAAAGACAAAGTCTTAGTGGCGAGTAGCGGGAAGACCCTTCTTTGAAAATGATCGGGAAGACATCGACTCCATTTACCAGGCCGATGGGCATCACTCCGCGAGTCACGTCGAGGACTCCGAGATGATCGGCGAGGGGAGCTCCTTCCCCGATGCGGGGACATACTGCGACGAGCGCCATCTCGCTGGTTCGAGTGCGACCCACCGATGTGTTCCCTGCTGGAAGGCGCATCGCCCCGACCGCGACCATCCACTGGTCGCCCTCCCCCTCTGGGAGCGAAGAAGCCAGAAGATCCCGCCATCCCGCCTCGGCACGAGGACTCGGCCGGATGAGCGGTGAGAGCCGAAGAAGACAGGAGGCGGCGATCATCATGCATGTCGGCCGGAGGAGGAAACGGAGGAGGTGGAGGAAGTTGGTCCGCAGGCAGTTGCGAGTTACTCGCCACCTCAGGTCGCTGCAAAGGCGGTGGCGGTGGAGGAGGATTGTTCGCCGCAGGAACCCTCTGCTCGCTCATCGGCCTCTTGTCTACCGCGGAGCTATGAAGGATCCGCACCGATCCGCCCCGGCGAGTTCCTCCCCCAGTCGTGTGCGGGATTATAGGCGAGGATCGCAGAGGAATCGCGCTCAAAGGCTCCCCCCGAGCATCGACGAGAAGCGGATCTGCAAGATAGTATAGAAAACGTCAGAGACCAGCCGACACTTAGGCGACTAATGAAGTGGCGAGTAGATAGCTCTCACTTTGCGAAAGAGGAACTTCGGTTTGAACTTGGACCGAGATTCTAGCAGTACTCGGCTCAGGGGCAACCTCCGGCGAAGGAGGAGCGGGAGCGGGCGAGCCTCCTGACTGACCAAGACCCAAGTCAGCGAGTACCTGCTGGGTAGTGCCGACCTGAGGATCAGCGACATTCTCAGGATCGTCGGTAGTCTTCTTCTTCTTCTTGCTCTTCTTTTCCTTCTTCTTCTCTAGACGCTTCCTCTTCCTAGAAGCGAGAAAGTCTTCAAGCTCGGCGTTGCGAGCAGGCTTCCGCAACGGTGGCAACAAACTGGCAAGATCGGCCAAATCAGCAGCAGCTTCCTCGGCAATACTACGCGACATCTTGAAAGCGGGATCAAAAACGCCTTGCCATCAGAGACCCCTCCCCCTCTATATATAGGGCCAGAGCGTCAAAACAGCGGGATGCCGACTATCAACCAATACTCGCCCAAAAGATAGCTCGTCGAATAAGGGTTGGATGATTCTTTCCGAGCAACTACGTTACTCGCAAATAGCGGGGATTGTGTACAACCCTCATTCTCCGAGGGTAGGACCCACCCAAGGCCACGTAGGCAGAAGTCAAAGTCAAAGAGTCAATACGGCAGTCAACAGTTCGAGATACCAAGATAAAGTCGGCCAGCAGGATACTGGGAGAGTTCATCAAGCATAGGAGCAGAAGACAGCCTAGGCGAGTAGGGGTGCACTCGTGCGAGTAGCCCGGATACTCGCCAAAAGGTGGGCGACCATAGGTGATACTCGCCCATTTGCCCGGGGAGATCGCCTCAATGTCGCTAGTCGTCGGGCAGGGGCTGGGCTATAAAAACCCCCTACCCCTTGGTTTTCCTATAAATAGGACCTCAGGGGTACTTGGATTGGCACCTGTGCTTGAGCTTCTGGATCCCGATTTCCGAATTCTCGAGCCCGTCACCCTTGCTTGCTAGTCAAGTCAGTGCCTTCCTCGTACCTTGCTCGGCCATTCTTGGTTGTGGAGGGGAAGTCTCTTCGGAGCTTCTGGGTACGTGGTGGGACCTCCCCGCCGTAGCGACCTGGGGTCCTGATGTTGTTGCTCTCATAGCTTCCTCGTAGTCGCCAGCTTAGTCATCTCGTTGGACTGCTGGGCGAGTAGTCTCCGACTGCATTTGTCCGAATCTTGAGGTCAGGATTTTCCTGGCGTCAACACATATCGTCACAAAACTATACAAATTGGTGTGCGCATAGTCATATTCATGATAAGTGGGCATACGGTCTGCGTCTAGCAAATAGTATGGTTATGGTGTGCGCGTAACTATATCCGTCATATGAATCCATATCGTCACAAAACTATACAAATTGGTGTGCGCATAGTCATATTCATGATAAGTGGGCATACGGTCTACGTCTAGCAAATAGTATGGTTATGGTGTGCGCGTAACTATATCCGTCATATGAATACATATCGTCACAAAACTATACAAATTGGTGTGCGCATAGTCATATTCATGATAAATGTGCATATAACACATAAATTGGTTATGGTGTGCGGGTAGCCGCCCTAACCACCATAACCACCCTAACCACCCTCAAAAGCTATAATAGGAACCACAGGGCTTCATTTCAAGGGACTTGGAATTTTCTGCACGGGAGAGAGCTCTCTGGAATTCCCTCGAAGATCTTCATCAGCATTCGAAGATCTCTTTCAGCGCTCGAAAATCTCCTTCGGAACCCGATGATCTCCTTCGGAACCCGAAGATCTCCTTCAACGCTCGAAGACTTTCATCAGCACTCGAAGACCTCCTTCAACCTTCGAAGAACTCCTTCGTCACTCGAAGACCACCATCGTCGCTTGAAGATCTTCTGCGGACTTTGAAGACTTCCCGGCCAAGAAAAGTACTTAGTTTTTCTGAGAGGTGGCATGTCACCCTCAGAGACCTTCATTCAACTACAATTGTAATGGGAGTGGCCCGTCGCTCCCGATTCTCGCATCATTACTTGTAACGCTCCACCACATAGTTAAATTTGGTCGGCGCTGATCCGACCACGTGGTTTTTCACCCTTTCCGGGTTTTCCACGGTAAAAACGTCTTCTTGCCACCTGTTCGTTCTCTCTGTGACTGCTTGCGCGCTCGGTTCACTCTCGGGCTAAGACGGTTCGATTCGCCCGGTCTGAAAGAACGTTGAGCGACCCGCAACAGTTTGGCACCGTCTGTGGGAAGGTGTTCCCCAAAACTCTGCAAAGGATATTCAAAGACAGTATTCTCTTCATAGCGATACTCGTGACTAACAACGATGGCAAGAAGAAGCGCTCGAACCACTGATGGTTCCATCCCTGAAGGACGCATCGATCCCGCTCCCTCTCACTCACTCATCAACGCAGTTCCCGTCGAAGAAATCCCATCAGCACTCGTTGCTGCACTGGAAGGGCGCATGCGCCAGATGGAGGAACAACAAGCTGAAATGCTGGCTCTCCTCAGAAACCTCGGAGCCCCGCAAGCTCCCGTTCCACCTACTGCACCAATCATCCAACCCCCCTTAATCCCAAACCAGGCTCCATTGGGGGAAGCTGCTCAAGAGGAAGAAACGTACGAAGAAGAATACTCAAATGCTGTCAGCTCCGCGAATCCGATCCGCCCCGCCAGGGGAGCTAGAGGAGAGCCCTTTCATCATCAGCAAGGAGGGGCAGGAGTCGAACAAGCCATAGGAAGGCCCACTCGCGAGGAGATCTGCGATGTAATAGCTGAAGAGTACGGACAGGCCAGACGTCGGGGCATCTTCGCCCGTCGCCCCCTACGTCGCGGCTCCCCGCTCATACAACAAATCTTGGACCATCCAATTCCGCACGGTTTCAAGCTTCCCAACATCGAGACATTTGATGGGATGGATGATCCGCTGGAGCACATCAACCATTTTACCACCATTATGCGGATCTACAACGCCGCTGATCAGCTCCTCTGCCAAGTGTTTCCGGCAACACTCAGGGGGCAGGCACGCACTTGGTTTCATTCCCTGCGGGATGGATCCGTCAACAACTTCACCGAGCTCGCACAGCAGTTTACGGACCAGTTCCTCGCTAACCGAAGAATCGTTCAAGATCCCTCACATCTTTCAGGGATTCGCCAGAACGAAGGAGAGACCCTCAAATACTTTTTCTGTCGCTTCACGGCCGAGGCGAGACAAATCCCAGGGGTTGATCCCGAGCTTCTGCGCGGCGTTTTCCTGGGGGGACTTCGCTCAAGCGGATTTTACTCCGCTCTGATGAGGGAGACAGTACCAAGCTATCCAGATCTGGTGCACCGAGTGGAGGCACAGATAGCGGCGGACGAAGTGATCGAAGCTCACCGCCGACAATTCGAAGGAGTGGTAAAGAGGAAGAGAGAAGAGCCAGTCCCCAAGCAGCAAGAGGAGCGCCAAAGAAATTTACGTCAGCAAGACCGTCCTGAGAACAGGCCCCCAGAACCTACCCGGAGTACGCACCGCTCAATACCTCCCGCACAAACGTACTCTACGCAATACAGGATAACCCGGCACTACAAAGGCCAAGAGAACTTCCCCAGGGCAGGGGAAATCAGTCAAAGTACTGCGAGTTCCACCGAGGTGCAGGACACGCCACCGAGGAATGCATCAAACTCAAAGACGAGATAGAGCGTCTCATTCGACAAGGTATCCTCGGAAGGTTCTTACAGGACCAGACGCAAAATCATCCCGCAAACAGAGAACAGCTGCCTGCTCGACAAGGCGCGCAGGGCGACAAACAAGTAGTAGGGGTGGTGGAAACCATCTCAAGTGTCCCGTTCCCCACCGTCAATTCCATTACCCTGCCGGCACAGACGATCAGCTTCGGGGATGAAGATTTAAAGGGACTGCTCATCCCGCACCAGGATCCATTGGTCATCAGCGCAGAGATCGGCAACCCCAGCTTCCGCGTCAAACAGATATTGGTAGACAACGACAGCTCCGTCAACGTCATGTTCATGACCGCTCTCCTCAGCATGAAGATCCTACCGGAAAGTCTCCAACCAGCTTCTGGACCAATCTATGGCTTCAACGGCAGTCCTGTCCCGGTTAAAGGAACCATCACTCTCCCTGTTACCCTAGGAGATTTCCCTAGGAGGTCTACCCGCGACGTGCAGTTCGTGGTAATCGAGACAGAATCGCCTTACAATGCGATTTTTGGTCGACCGTTGCAGGTCCTATTTGGAGCTATCCCGTCCAGCCCACACCTCATAATGAAGTTTGTCACCCCAGGGGGAATTGGAGTTGTTCGTGGAAACCAGGAAGCAACACGCACGTGCTATCTGCAACAAATGGAGCCTGGACAAGGAGCCGCCCTGTGCGCCACCACATCCAGAACCTGAAGCCCCAAAAGGAGCCAGGAATTAGGCAGAAATGTCTTACTATATTCCAAACTCGTCAAATTGTCTTTAAGAACTCTTGTTTGTAATAGTTATTCTAAACAAGTCGTAAGCCTGCGCTTACGCAAGAACTATTGTGTGTTAAATTTTGAAATGCTTTCTCTGCTTCAAGCCCTGCTATTCAAACACAGTTAAGATCAACTGCAAGCGAACCTCCCACTACCCGGCTCGAATCGCTCGCCATTCGCCCACGTAGTGGGTTCCGACACCACCTGAGTCTCGTCCTCTAAATCACGTCTCCAGGGCCTGCCCCCCTCGCGCTCGCAAACGGTTCGAAGCGTCTGCCCTTCACCGCTTCTATCAACGACATCCCCCAGGTCGGTTAAGCAAACCTCCCACTACCCGGCTCGAATCGCTCGCCATTCGCCCACGTAGTAGGTTCCGACACCACCTGAGTCTCGTCCTCTAAATCGCGTCGCCAGGGCCTGCCCCCCTCGCGCTCGCAAACGGTTCGAAGCGTCTGCCCTTCACCGCTTCTATCAACGACATCCCCCAGGCCGGTTAAGCGAACCTCACAATACCCGGCTTGAATCGCTCGCCATTCGCCCACGTAGTAGGTTTCGACACCACCTGGGTCTCGTCCTCTAAAACGTGTCGCCAGGGCCTGCCCCCCTCACGCTCGCAAACGGTTCAAAGCGTCTGCCCTTCACCGCTTCTATCAACGACATCCCCCAGGCCGGTTAAGCGAACATCCCACTACCCGGCTAGAATCGCTCGCCATTCGCCCACGTAGTAGGTTCCGACACCACCTGAGTCTCGTCCTCTAAATCGCGTCGCCAGGGCCTGCCCCCTCGCGCTCGCAAACGGTTCGAAGCGTCTGCCCTTCACCGCTTCTATCAACGACATCCCCCAGGCCGGTTAAGCGAACCTCCCACTACCCGGTTCGAATCGCTCGCCATTCGCCCACGTAGTAGGTTCCGACACCACCTGGGTCTCGCCCTCTAAAACGCGTCGCCAGGGCCTGCCCCCCTCACGCTCGCAAACGGTTCGAAGCGTCTGCCCTTCACCGCATCTATCAACGACATCCCCCAGGCCGATTAAGCGAACCTCCCACTACCCGGCTCGAATCGCTCGCCATTCGCCCACATAGTAGGTTCCGACACCACCCGGGTCTCGTCCTCTAAAATGCGTCGCCAGGGCCCGCCCCTCTCGCGCTCGCAAACAGTTCGAAGCATCTGCCCTTCACCGATACTATCAACGACATCCCCAGGTCGGTTATGCGAACCTCCCACTACCCTGCTCGAATCGCTCGCCATTCGACCACGTAGTAGGTTCCGACACCACCCGGGTCTCGTCCTCTAAAACGCGTCGCCAGGGCCTGCCCCTCTCGCGCTCGCAAACGGTTCGAAGCGTCTGCCCTTAACCGATACTATCAACGACATCCCCAGGTCGGTTATGCGAACCTCCCACTACCCGGCTCGAATTGCTCGTCATTCGCCCACGTAGTAGGTTCCGACACCACCTGGGTCTCGTCCTCTAAATGCCAACCCCATGAGAGAAGAACATAGTTTGCCGAGCAAAACATTGGTTCAAACACCGCAAAAACTCCACTACTATAAGAGCTGAAAACAAGAACAGTTGTACAAACGACGCAACCCGCCAACAGCCTTCAGCTCGGCAGACCGCTCCGGCATAGAAAGGCGCTCCACCTCCATCTTCAAAGACACCAACTCGGCCCCCAGACGAGTTATTGTAGCTCGCAAATCCTCCAACAAATGAGCCGAACCCCTCACAAGGGCCTTCTTCGTACGAACTTCAGCACGGGACTTCTCCAGCTCCACCGCAACGCCCAGATCACACCAAAAGATTACAAAATCCTCGCACTTCCTCGAGCAACAATAAAGAACTCCGAGGATTTGGGGGGCAATTGATGGATTGCCATACATTATGTAGAGAAATATGGGCTGCGGTTAGGCAATAGCCCACTCCCCCACTAAGATGGCGGAGGCATGGGCAAAAGAGGGGAGCAAACCGCTCATAACCGCGACCACAACCGCCGTATCCGCCAACCGCCAACCGCAACCGCGCACGACCACGCGACGCCGCGCCCAGCCGCGCGGCACCACGCCCGTGCGGCACCGTGCACGGGCGCGCAGCACCGCACGCCCGTGCGGCACCGCGCACGGGCGAGCGGCACCACGCGCGGCCGCGCGGCACCGCGCGAGGCCGCGCGGCACCGCGCGCGGCCGCGCGGCACCACACGACCGCGCGGCACCGCGCAAGGCCGCGCGACACCACCCGGCCGCGCGACACTGCCGCACCGCGTGCCCGGCACCGCGTGCCCGGCACCGCGCGGTACCGCGCGCCTAACGCCGCGCGGCACCGCGCTCCCGGCACCGCACGGTATCACGCGCCTAGCGCCGCGCGACACCGCGCGCACGGCACCGCGCGCACGGTACCGCGCGATATCGCGCTGGCGATATCGCGCGCCAGCGCGCGATATCGCCAGGCACCGCACGCGGCCGTGCGGAGGGCGCGGTGCCGGTCGGCCTCCCTCGCCGCCGGACGCATTCTCCGGCCCCTCTCGCCTCGTCTCCAGTCGGCCTCCCTTAACCAACGGACGCGCTCGTCCGACCCCTCTCGCCTCATTCGGCGGAGAAAATGAGGACGACCAAGCTAAACCTCCCTAAACCTGTAACCACCCATCATGGAGTGCAAATAGTAAAATTCCACATCATGGGGTGCAAATAGTGAAAATCCTCCAACATGGGTGTAAATAGTAAAATCTTTCAATACAGTCTGCATATAGCAAATAATATGGTTATGGTGTGTGCATAACCATATCCATTATATGAATGCATATCGTCACAAAACTATACAAATTGGTGTGCGCATAGTCATATTCATGATAAGTGGGCATATGGTCTGCGTCTAGCAAATAGTATGGTTATGGTGTGCGCGTAACTATATCCGTCATATGAATGCATATCGTCACAAAACTATACAAATTGGTGTGCGCATAGTCATATTCATGATAAGTGGGCATACGGTCTGCGTCTATCAAATAGTATGGTTATGGTGTGCGCGTAACTATATCCGTCATATAAATACATATCGTCATAAAACTATACAAATTGGTGTGCGCATAGTCATATTCATGATAAGTGAGCATACGGTCTGCGTCTAACAAATAGTATGATTATGGTGTGCTCGTAACTATATCCGTCATATGAATGCATATCGTCACAAAACTATACAAATTGGTGTGCGCATAGTCATATTCATGATAAGTGGGCATACAGTCTGCGTCTAGCAAATAGTATGGTTATGGTGTGCGCGTAACTATATCCGTCATATGAATACATATCGTCACAAAACTATACAAGTTGGTGTGCGCATAGTCATATTCATGATAAGTGGGCATTCGGTCTGCGTCTAGCAAATAGTATGGTTATGGTGTGCGCGTAACTATATCCGTCATATGAATACATATCGTCACAAAACTATACATTTTGGTTTGCGCATAGTCATATTCATGATAAATGTGCATATAACACATAAATTGGTTATGGTGTGCGGGTAGCCGCCCTAACCACCATAATCACCATAACCACCCTCAAAAGCTATAAAAGGAACCACAGGGCTTCAATTCAAGGGACTTGGAATTTTCTGCACGGGAGAGAGCTCTCTGGAATTCCCTCGAAGATCTTCATCAGCATTCGAAGATGTCCTTCGGAACTTGAAGATCTCCTTCAGCGCTCGAAGATCTCCTTCGGAACCCGATGATCTCCTTCGGAACCCGAAGATCTCCTTCAACGCTCGAAGGCTTTCATCAGCACTCGAAGACCTCCTTCAACCTTCGAAGAACTCCTTCGTCACTCGAAGACCACCATCGTCGCTTGAAGATCTTCTGCGGACTTTGAAGACTTCCCGGCCGAGAAAAGTACTTAGTTTTTCTGAGAGGTGGCATGTCACCCTCAGAGACCTTCATTCAACTACAATTGTAACGGGAGCGGCCTGTCGCTCCCGATTCTGGCACCATTACTTGTAACGCTCCACCACATAGTGAAATTTGGTCGGCGCTGATCCGACCACGTGGTTTTTCACCCTTTCCGGGTTTTCCACGGTAAAAACGTCTTCTTGCCACCTGTTCGTTCTCTCTGTGACTGCTTGCGCGCTCGGTTCACTCCCGGGCTAAGACGGTTCGATTTGCCTGGTCTGAAAGAACGTTGAGCGACCCGCAACAGTTCCGACTGGAAACACGCTCTCCGCACGAGAAGCATGATACGCTCAAAATTAACCCTAATTTGTTGTCTTGCCCGTTGGTAAAAAAAATCTGGTGGGCCTAACTCATCATCCTCTAGATGCGATGCGCAAATAAATAGGTCAATTTTTCGAACAGGTATCAGCACATTTCTAACTCATCATCCACTTTTATTGATTCCCCCCTACAAAATTAATTTAATATATATATATAATGCACAAAATTTATTCCTTTTCTTTTAATTGAAAAAGACTTGGTCAAAAGCAGATAGGTAACATTAAAAAATATAATGCACAAAATTTGTTGAATATACTCTATCTCTATTAAAGTATAAAGTTATATATGTGGCAATGTGATAATAAATGAATTAAAGCAAAAAAATAGGTGTGATAGTTTGAATTTTAATTAAATAATATGTTTATTTACCTAATTTTTAGACATATGGTTGACTATTACCTTCATTTTATATTCCTCATCTTCTTCTATGTTTATTGAACAGTTTGCCATCCATCTATATTGCACAAAAAAAAATTAATTAATGCTATATTTATCTCAATAATATTATAATAAATCAACCCTAAATAACCTTGATAAGCTAGTTGAGATGATTCCAACAAGCACAAAATCATGCAATTCTGAATCTGTTTGGCCTATCAAATAAGATGTTAAAAAACAACACACAAGACAAAGTGAATCTGTCCAGTTGTGATTGTACAACCCGTATTTGGCGAGTGGGTCCCTCGAGTCAGTTGATGGGACAGGGGTCATCCAGACCATTCGCCCGTACCAAGATAGGAAAAAGGATCTCCAGATTAGTGGGGGTAGGCTGCAGGCGAGAGGGAGCCTGACGAGTGGTGCCTCCACGGACCATTCGTTCAGGGGCTTGAGCATTCGCCCAGTCAAGCGGGAACCTGACGAGTGGTGCCTCCACGGACCATTCGCTCAGGGCTTGAGCATTCGCCCAGTCAAGCGGGAACTCGGCGAGTGGTTCCCTCACGGACCACTCGCCCAGAAGGCAGTGAGGAGGAAATGACCATAATATCCCTTGTGGTCTGCATATAGCCCTTCAGAACAGCGGAGTTAGGCTATTCATAGACCAATTTGGGGTGTGTTTAGTAAAATTAAAAGGCGGATTCATGCTATTTGCAGGCCAGCCTAAGAAAAACTATAAATAGACCCTTAAGGGCACCTTGGAGGAGACCCGATTTTAGAGAATCCTCTCCTCTAGGCTAGTTTTGGTTGGCAGCCAGTGCCCTCCAAGGTGCCCGGTTGAGCTTTGGCTTGGGAGGGGAAGCTCTCTAAGATCTTCCGGGTGTGTGGCGGGACCTCCTCGCTTCAGCCTTGGGTCTATTCCTATTCTAACATCCACCGTCAAGAGAGTCTAGTGAGGGAGAAATAAGCATCGGCTGCACCCCCAGTGGGTCCGAACTCAAGAGACCAGTTGCTGGTTTCAACATTTTTGGTGCGGTGAGCGTGGACCGTAGCCGGTGAAAGAAAATCCCAAGCTGGTTTCGATGACAGGAGATGGAGGAAATGGTTCTGACTCGGGTCACTCGCAGCCACCCGCGGCGGGCGAGTGGCTGGAGATGTTTGAGAAGTTTAAGCGAGAGGTCCTGCAGACGGTTCTCGCGTCGAGGACCGAGTGCGAGACCCCGGTGGTTCCAGTGGTCCCGCCTTTGCAGATTGGCGAGAACGCCCCGGGGCAGCGACCGGGAAAGGAGGTGCCAGCAGAAGGCAGTGCGCGAGACCTCCCCGGACGGCAGTTGTTCAACAGTCCGGCGAGTGCCGAGGTGTGTGAGTTGGTCCCGCGCGAGAGGACCACTCGCCGAGCAGGGGAAGGGAGCCCCTTTTGCGAGATGATCCTCTCAGCCCCAGTGCCAGAAGGGTTTCGTGGGCCGGAGATGTCCTACTACACCGGCAAGGAGGACCCAGTTGTGCACCTGCAGTGGTTCGAGGACATGACTTCAATCCTTCCCATGTCAGATTCTTTCCAATGCCGACTCTTCGCAACCACCCTGAAGGAAAAAGCAAGGGACTGGTTCCACCAACTTCCCACAGGTTCCATCTATGCGTTCGATGATCTGCGCCGAAGCTTCCGACTACGTTTCTCGACGTCAAAGAAGAGGAAGAAGGATGCGGAGGCTCTCTTCAAGATCCGGCAGAGGGAGGGAGAATCCCTGGCTAAGTACGTGGACAGGTTCCAGGAGGAGATACACCTAGTGCAGGAGGTGCCGGGATTCGCCCTCCAGATGGCATTCATAGTAGGGCTGCGAGAAGGATTCTTCAAGATGGACCTGAAGAGAAGACCTCCCGTATCCTTCGAGGAGTTGATGGAAAGAGCCGCGGAGGAGATCGAAGGGGAGGCGGCCAACCCCGAATTCTATAAAAGGTTGGCAAAGATGAGCGAGCCCGAGGCAAGGCAGCCAGAAGGAAGAAGGCGAGAGGAGCCCAGGGGCCAGGGGTTCGAAAGACCACCTCGGGTTTGGAGGAACCAGGAACCCAACAACAGGTTGGGCTGGAGGAACCAAGAAGGACCAGCGCGAGGTCAGGATGAAAGGTACCCAGGAAGGGAGGCAGGAGGAGTGAATCAGGGGTGGAGGCAGGGTCCCAGACCCCCTAACCCCCCGAGGGAGCAAGCCATGGCGGTAGGCCGAGGAAGAAGAGGTAGAGGAGCAAGAGGAGGAAGAGGAAGAGCTGGAAGAGAGGACAGGGTGGCGTTGCCTTACTGTGATTTTCATCAGGAGGAAGGTCACGCGACCGCCACCTGCCCAGAGTTCTTGGAAATGAGGGAAAGAGGACGGCCACGGCGGCCGCATGCCAGAATTGAGGAAGTACTTCCAGAGGCAGAAGAGGACCGGTGTGAGGATAGGGCGGATACAGGAACCAGGGGGGGAATCGGGGTGATTCACGGTGGGGTTGGGATAGAGGCCTCTCGCAAGAGGAGCTTCCAGGCCATGTTCCGAAGGGATGTCGCGTCAACTTCCCAGACCCCACCCCCCTCCGAGAAGCTCACCTTCTCCTCAGAGGATATGCCAGACTACGAAGACCCATTCTGCGACGCCCTGGTGATCCAGACGGCGATAGAAAACTTCACGGTCTCTCGGATCCTGGTGGACAACGGGAGCTCGGTGAATGTGATCTTCAAAAAAGCTTTCGACGCGATGGAGGTAGAGAAGAAGAGGGTGCAGGCCTCCGACGGGCCACTGTTTGGTTTCTCGGGAGAGAGGAAGGAGGTCGAGGGAGGCGTAGGTCTCCAGGTGACGCTAGGAGGAGTCCCGAGAAACTGCCGGTTCGTCATCGTGGACGCCCCGAGCAGCTATAACGCCATCTTTGGAAGACCCCTCATCAGTGCCTTTCGGTGCGTGCCCTCATCGTACCATCAGTGCCTAAAACTTCATAGTGGAGGAGTCCAGATCCGCGTCCGAGGAGATGCTAAGGTGGCGAGGCAATGCTACGTAACTGCCGTCAACACCATCTCATGGATGGCGGATGCCGAAAAGATGGATGAAGAGATGGAGAGGCCGGAGGGGCCAGGAGAGGAAGGGGAGAAGGAAGGAGAAGGGGGAGAGGGCGCTGCCCGAAAGGAAGTGTTGAAGGTCGCTCGCGAGGAGCAGGAGGTCGAGCCGATGAAGGCGGAAAGAGCTGCAGGGGAGAAGGCCCGGGAGGAGGGGCGAGAAGCGAAGGGCCAGTGGGACGAGCCAGCCCGGCTCGAGCCAGCAGAAGAGGTGATAGAGATGGAGGTTACCACCCAGGCAGGAAGAGTGGAGAAGGTGCGGATCAGCGGGGGCCTCGGCCCGGGGGACCAGAAAAGGATGTTGGAATGCATCCAAAAGAACATGGACATCTTCGCGTGGAGCGCAGCGGACATGCCGGGCATCGAGGCGGACGTGGCTTGCCATCGTCTCAACCTCGATCCAGAAGCCCGCCCCATCCGGCAGAAGAGAAGGGCTATAGCTGACAAGCTCGAAGGTCCAATCCGCGAGGAGGTGACGAAACTCCTCGAGGCAGGTTTTGTAACAGAGATCCAGTATCCAGGCTGGGTCTCCAATGTCGTAATGGTAAAAAAGGCCGATGGCCGCTGGCGTATGTGTGTGGACTTTTCATTGTTAAATAAGGCCTGTCCTAAGGATTGTTATCCCTTGCCTCGGATCGACGCGCTGGTTGACTCAGCCGTCGGTTTTTCTGTGATGAGTTTTTTGGATGCTTTTTCAGGTTATCACCAAATAAGAATGCACCCACCAGACGTCAGAGATGTCTCGTTCATCACCAGGGAGGGATGCTACTGCTATAAAATGATGCCCTTCGGGCTGAAAAATGCAGGAGCAACCTACCAGAAGATGATGGATCGGGTATTCAAAAAGCAAAGGGGAAGGAACCTGGAGGTCTACGTGGATGACCTTATGATAAAAAGCAAGTGCGTGAGCTCCCACATCCAGGACCTCGAGGAGACCTTCGCCACCCTACGCAAGTACAAGATGCGCCTGAACCCCCTGAAGTGTGTGTTCGGGGCCAGCAAAGGGAAGTTCCTCGGGCACCTTCTCACCCCCTGGGGGGTAGAGCCTAACCCGGACAAGGTTAGGGCTATAATGGAGCTGGGGTCGCCTCGGAGCGCCAAAGAGGTTCAGCGCTTGACCGGAAGACTCGCCGGGCTGAACAGGTTTCTATCCCGGGCAGGGGAAAAATGCTCTCCCTTCTTTAAGGCGCTAAGAGGCAATCAGAAGTTTGAATGGACGAGAGAATGCGAGGAAGCCTTTCAGGCCTTGAAGAGCCAACTCACCAAGGCTCCGCTACTACAAAGTCCCAAAGAAGGGGAGGTCCTACATTTATATCTCGGGGTCGGGGCGGAGGCCGTAAGCTCCGTCCTGGTTCGAGAGGAAGGAAAGAAGCAGCTACCAGTCTACTACGTAAGCAGGGTCCTGAGGGAAGCGGAGCTCAGGTACCCAATTTTAGAAAAGTTGGCTTTTGCCCTGGTCATCGCAGCCAGGAAGCTCAGGCCATACTTCCAGGCCCATTCGATCCAAGTAGTGACGGACCATCCACTCCGCCAGATCTTCGAAGGAGTGGAGCACTCAGGAAGACTCGCAAAATGGTCAATCGAGCTAAGTGAATTCAACATTACCTTTGTCCCTCGATTATCTATGAAGGCGCAGGTGGTGGCTGATTTCATGACAGATTTCGTGGCCGAGATGAAAGAAGACGGAGCCCCTCGTCACATCCCGTGGAAGCTACTGGTGGACGGGGCTTCGGGCAAGAACTCCCTCGGAGGAGGGGTGGTGCTGGAGAGTCCCCACGGAGTGAAGATAGAACAAACGCTAGTGATACACTTCCCAATCACCAACAACCAGGCGGAGTATGAGGCTGTGATCGCCGGCCTGCGGTTGGCCCGGGAGCTCGGGGTCCATGACGTGGAGGTACTCACGGATTCTATGATAATAGCTTCTCAGATAAGGGGAGAGTTCGAAACAAGGGAGCCTGTGCTCATGAAGTATTTGGCAAAAGTCAAAGGTCTCGTGGGGACGTTCAAAACTTTCTCCATCCAGCATGTCCCACGAGAAGAGAGCACTCCGGCAGATCGGTTGGCAAAATCTGGTCCTCGAGCCGGGGGAACCCTGACGGACCTATTCCGTCCTTCGATTGAAGAAGGAGAGCTCATGGAAGTAGAACAACGGCCCTCCTGGAAGGATCCCTTCGTCACCTTCCTTGCAACGGGAAAATTTCCAAAAGAAGTTCCGGACCAGAGGCGCTTCCGGTATAAGTCTGCCTACTATGTGCTCCATGAGGGTGACTTGTATCGGAAGACCCTCTCGGGCCTCCTGGCCCGATGCATCTCGGAGGAAGAGGTCCCAAGGATCTTGGAGGAAGTCCACTCCGGCGAATGCGGCAGCCACTCGGGGAGCAGGATGTTGGAGGCAAGAGTCGTGAGGCAGGGGTACTTCTGGCCAACCCTAAGCAAAGACGCGGCAGCCTTTGCAAAGAGATGCCAGAAGTGTCAAATGTTCGCCCCGCTTCAGCTCGTGCCAGCCCAGAGGCTGAAGAGTATCACGGCGCCCTGGCCATTCGCCATATGGGGAATGGATCTGGTAGGACCCTTCCCCCAGGCTAGCGGGCAGAGGAGATTTCTCCTAGTCATGATTGACTACTTCACAAAGTGGCTGGAGGTCAAGGCGTTGGCTAAGGTAACCTCCCAGGTAATCCGCAACTTCGTATGGGGGGAGATCATTTGTCGACATGGGCTTCCGCAGGCCATAGTCACGGATAATGGACCGCAGTTCGCAAGCGAGGAATTCATCAGCTTCTGTGGCCAGCTGGGGATAGACCTTAGGTTTGCGTCCGTCCACCATCCCAGGAGCAACGGGCAGGTAGAGGCGGCGAACAAAGTCATCGTGAACTTGCTCAAGAAAAAGGTGGAAAATCTCAAAGGCAATTGGGTGGAACAGCTCCCCTCGGTCCTATGGGCTTTAAGAACCACCCCCAACACCGCCACGGGGGAGACCCCTTTCAAGCTCTCTCACGGCTGCGAGGCGGTCATCCCCATAGAGTTCGAGATTACAACACCACGGGTAAAGGTCGCCGCAAAGGGAGAGAAAGATTGGAGAGCCGAGAACGAGGAAGAGTTACGGCTCTCCCTCGACCTCATCGAAGAAACCCGGGACCGAGCAGCCATCCATCAAGAAGAGGTCAAGCGGCGAATGGCCAAGTATTTCGATAAACACGTCAGGATCAAGCAGTTCGAGAAGGGAGATCTGGTACTCAAGAAGGTCGACGCAGCCGGGAGGTCCGCCGCGGTGGGAAAGCTTAATCCTAACTGGGAAGGCCCCTATGTTGTGGAAGAAGCACTGAAATCTGGGGGGTATCGCCTTCAGAATGTGGAGGGCCAACCCCTCAGCCACACATGGAGTGGCGACGACCTTAAACGCTTTTATCCTTAGTACCATGTAATAATAATACTCTTTTCGAATGAAAGCATTTTGTCTAAACTATGTATATGAAAATAATGCTACAGCTCGCAGGAGAGACCCTGGATGTTCCAGAGGTTGGCCCCGAGCAGACCCGCTGTCCAGGCTCTCATCTAGCTGGCAGGTCCGAAGGCTCACTCGGTGGCAGGTTCTATGTTCCAGAGGTTGGCCCCGAGCAGACCCGCTGTCCAGGCTCTCACCTAGCTGGCAGGTCCGAAGGCTCACTCGGTGGCAGGTTCTATGTCCCAGAGGTTGGCCCCGAGCAGACCCGCTGTCCAGGCTCTCACCTAGCTGGCAGGTCCGAAGGCTCACTCGGTGGCAGGTTCTATGTTCCAGAGGTTGGCCCCGAGCAGACCCGCTGTCCAGGCTCTCACCTAGCTGGCAGGTCCGAAGGCTCACTCGGTGGCAGGTTCTATGTCCCAGAGGTTGGCCCCGAGCAGACCCGCTGTCCAGGCTCTCACCTAGCTGGCAGGTCCGAAGGCTCACTCGGTGGCAGGTTCTATGTTCCAGAGGTTGGCCCCGAGCAGACCCGCTGTCCAGGCTCTCATCTAGCTGGCAGGTCCGAAGGCTCACTCGGTGGCAGGTTCTATGTTCCAGAGGTTGGCCCCGAGCAGACCCGCTGTCCAGGCTCTCATCTAGCTGGCAGGTCCGAAGGCTCACTCGGTGGCAGGTTCTATGTTCCAGAGGTTGGCCCCGAGCAGACCCGCTGTCCAGGCTCTCATCTAGCTGGCAGGTCCGAAGGCTCACTCGGTGGCAGGTTCTATGTTCCAGAGGTTGGCCCCGAGCAGACCCGCTGTCCAGGCTCTCATCTAGCTGGCAGGTCCGAAGGCTCACTCGGTGGCAGGTTCTATGTTCCAGAGGTTGGCCCCGAGCAGACCCGCTGTCCAGGCTCTCATCTAGCTGGCAGGTCCGAAGGCTCACTCGGTGGCAGGTTCTATGTTCCAGAGGTTGGCCCCGAGCAGACCCGCTGTCCAGGCTCTCATCTAGCTGGCAGGTCCGAAGGCTCACTCGGTGGCAGGTTCTATGTTCCAGAGGTTGGCCCCGAGCAGACCCGCTGTCCAGGCTCTCATCTAGCTGGCAGGTCCGAAGGCTCACTCGGTGGCAGGGTCCAAGGTAATGGCCCCGAGCAGACCCGCCGTCCGGGCTCTCATCCAGCTGGCAGGTTGGAGGGTCCACTTGGTGGCAGGATCCAAATTCTCTAAGGTAGATCCAGGAGCATTCGCAGGAATCACCCAAGCGAGTGATAATCCTACCTCTCTTCCTGACTGCCCCGGCGAAATCCCAGTCCGAGCGGATGGTGAGGGTACGCGAGTGTTTCGGGTAGCGGGAAGTCGAAGAGGGGCAACCGACCTAAGTCATCTTCGAACATTTGCGGGGTGGCCAAGACAGTCGCGTCACGACCCGACGTCCTAATAAGCCTAGCGAGATGTGGCAGCGAATAAAAAGAATCGACGTCCTAATGAGCCTAGCGAGATGTGGCAGCGAATAAAAAGAATCGACGTCCTGATGAGCCTAGCGAGATGTGGCAGCGAATAAAAAGAATCGACGTCCTAATGAGCCTAACGAGGTATGGCGGCGATTGAGAAAAAAAAAAGAGCTGAGAATAATACAAATTGTAATCAATGAAGTACATCCTTTACAAGCACTCGCCGGTTCAAGATTACAATCAAGAGTATAAACGCAAAAAGAGGGAATACAGAGGGCCCCCCTCAAGGGTCACCAGACTCCTCCGAAGAATCTTCGCTCTCATCCTGGTCGGGAGCGTCTTCTCGCGGCGCGACGCCATCGTCCTCCGGGAAAGGAATCGGAATGTAAAGCTCCGGGACTACTTGGCGAGTGGTGAGGCATTCGGCCTCCGGCTTCAAATACCCAGCCCGCCGCAGCACCTGCAACGAATGCTTGACGGCGCGTTGCGCATTCTCCTGAAGCAGTTGCTCCAGCTCGTGATGGGGGTAAAAGTGCCCCCCATCACCCGGGGCGAGTGCTGTCATCCCAGCTTCTCGCAGTAGCTGGGTCTCGGCCTGGGCGAGACGGACTTTCTCCTCGAGGTCGGCCACCCGCGCTCGGAGCATCCCAGCACTTGTAGCATCCTGAAAAAATAAAGTGATCATAATGAGAGGACTATGGGACGGTCAGTGATAACCATTCGCGGGAGTAAAAGTAAATGTACCTCTACGACCGGGCGGCTGGCGAGAAGAGCTTCCGCGGCCTTTAGTTTTTCCCTGAGATCGCTCGCCTCCTGGGACAGAAGAGCCCTGGTCTCCTCGACCTTGGCCAGGTTCCGCGAAACCTCAAGGCTTCGGCGAGAGGACATATGCGAGAGCTCGAGAGCGCGCAGCATAGCCCGGGCGGCTTCGTGGGCGAGAACCTGAGTCTTCTCCAGATCGAAGACCTCGGCGTCCTCCCGGCCATAAAGAGCGTACGCCAGGGCATAGGCCTCGCCGCTGGCAATGTTGGTCTCCACCCAAGAGGGATGGAGAGTGGACAGCGAAACCCGGTTCGCGTTCCTGTCCCACTTCAGCAAAGGAGCCCCGGAAGGATCCACGTACCTCTCGCCGTTCGCAAAGTTACGATGGTCCCGGGGCAACGGAGGTGGCGGCAGCGCCAATTTGTCCGGAGGAGCATTCGCGCCAGGCGCGTCGGCCCCCAGGGTTGAGGGTGGAGCACCCGCCCCAGAGGATTCGTCCAGAACCCCCTTGCCCTTCGCCGCGGGAGGACAGGGCAACTTCGAGGGGGGAGGGGAAGAAGCCTTCGCCGACTTTCGCTTCCGGCTACTAGGTTTGGAGGAGGACGGCTCCTCCCGGCAAGCATCCGCGGCGGCTTGCGCGAGAGGTAGGCAAAACCCAGGAGGGCGAGGCGGATGAACGGGAAGATTACGCACACCTGCGTGATGTTGCGAGTGGTTTAAGCGAATGGAGTAAGAATCACAACCAAAATGAATTCAAAAGTCTTGGAATCTTACCCTCGCCCTGCGGAATGAACGGGAGCGTGTTGACGTTTCGCCGGAGATAGACGAGGTCCATCCCGTACTGAAGAATGTATTGATGGAGTTTCGCCTCATGCCCCCCTAGGGTCGGGGGGCGGAAGGTCGACTCCTCCTCCTGCACCGGGGCGAGAAGGGTGTTACCTAGGCTCCCGCTGACGAAGATGAAGCGGCGAACCCATTCGTGGTTCTTGTTCGGGAGCCCGTAGTGTTTGAGAGGGCTTAAACCCGAGAAGAAGGAGATGCCGCCGGAGCAGCGGAAGGTGTAGAGTTTGCGGAAGACAGGCAGCGAGAACTCGATCCCTTCTTCTCGCAAGTAGCTCGCGTACCCGACCAGCATGGCTATGGAGTTGGGGTTGAGCTGGGCGGGCACGACCCCATAGTACCTGAAAGTCTGGCGCAACTCCGGCCAGATGGGGAGGCGAAAGCCCACCTCGAAGTGCTCTAGCGGGATCGCGAGAGCACAAGGCGAGATAGAGTTCAGGCGCTCCTCAGGCCTGGGCTTTCGCCCCTCGAACCCCCCGGGGACGTAGTCAGCAACCGCCGTCAAGTAGGCTTCTTCGGAAAGGTCGCAGGAATCGAACACATGATTGACGAATGCGCTCGCACACTTGCCCCTTCCTTCGGCATCGGCACCCATCTCGCGAATGAGGGAAAGGAAAGGAGCAGCAAAGAAGGGAGAGGTGCGAATGCTAGGAGCAAGGAAAGAGAGGGAGCGAATGGTGATGTATTTATTACGGTAGTTGAGGGGCCTATTTATAGAGGCGTTAAACGGCGTTTGGGCTTTCGAGGCAACGGGGGGTGCGGATAGCAATCTGCGGCAGTCCGGCGCCTCGAAACCCGGTCCAAGTCTCTCTCGCCCATTAATGGCGAGTGACCTATAACTATTCGCTCAACGGCTTTGCGAAAAGGGTTAGGTAAGCATTCGCAAAGCATTTCATTCGGCAGTACCAAGGCAGGTTATGAAAGAAGCAAAAATGGTTAGGTAAGCATTCGCAAAGCATATCATTCGGCGACAATCAGACAGGCGGAGGAAAGTAAATAGCGATAAATAGAGCATTCTCAGAATCATAATATACAAAGTTATTACAGACAAATATTAATGTTCGACACTCGCGGCGAGGCGGGTAGGAAAAGAAAGAGACTATGGCGTCTGGGTCAGTACTCCACCCAAACCCATCGACCTCGCTTTCGCGACCCTGCTTCTGGGGGCATTCGCTGACGGTAGTATGTCATCATGTTGGTGATCTCGTGGGAAGCCAGTTGGAGCTGGTCCCGGGCTCTCGCCGCGTGCCTTTCAGGCGACAGCTCCCCACCTTCGCCCCCCAGTCGCTCCACTGTCGCGAGAAGCCGCGAGTAGTCCCTCCGGAGTTCCTTCAGCTCGCGCTTGATCTCCAGCTTCTCCTCATCCACCTGGCCGGCAGCATTTCGCTGAAGATATATAAGTTTCCCAAAGATCTCCGTGATTCGCTCCTTCAGGGTCACGTGGTCAGATGAGTCACCCAAGAAGTCGGCGAGATCACCTGGGGAGGGAAGGGGCGAGAGCACCCCGTCTTCCCCCTCATAGTAGGACTCAGGGGGGGAGACCTCCCGATACCCTACGAGATTATAAAAGGATCAATACGATGAAGTTAGATAATGCGGCGAGGACAAGATAGAAGCCTCACCTGGGGCAGGTACCCTGTGGCCTGAGGGGCGAGAAGTATGGGGGTGTACTTCGGGCAAACCGGCGAAAGGGGGGAAAACCTTCCCTTTTCCGGGGCGGAAAGGCGGGGGAGGAGGAGCCTGATCATCCGCCGGAGGATTCGCGTTATCTTCAGCACGGAGGTGCTGACCCGGCTCCCGCTCGGGGTAGACCCTCCGTTCATTCGCTGTAACCGAAGGGTTCCGCTGGGTTGGGGAAGGTGGAAGAATAGAGTCCCGTAGCGAGACGTCTGGGTTGAGGGCTGCAAAAAGTTGAGGGTCAGAAACAAGCCGTCTCAAAGGTAAATCGGAAGGGTTCCAAAACTCACTGGACTGAAGTACGGTCTCGCCCGGAGGAGGGAGATGAGCCAGGTCCGGGTTAGGGAGAAGAGCCAGGGCCAGATCTGGAGGAGGTCCCTCAGACTCGGGGGGTGGCGCCGCGACTCTATTCAAGACGACCGCGTGGTTGTCCTCTGTCACCGAGGTCCCCTGCGAGTGGTCAAAACAACTTTGGAGTAAGGGTCCGAACTAAAAGGTAAGGTGGGATGAATTCCCATACCTGGATCCCGAGGTCAACAGGAGTACGCGCCGGAGATTCGGACACGGCCTCGCCTTTCTGACGATTCAAACGAATCGTCTTGGCTCGCCGCGAGACGTACGGGACGCTTGGGTCTCGCTTGGATGTCAGCCAGGGAGCAAATCTCGCAGTTTTCGGGGCGGTTGCAACCTGGGCCGCGGCCAGGCGCTCGATCATCTCTTGCGAAAGGGGTTTCGCGGAAGGCTTATGAGAAGACATTGGATGTGGCGAAGGGTCAAGAGAGAGAAGAAATCCTGAGCCGAAATGGGTAAGTGGTCCAGAAAGAGCCGGACACGGGATGTATATATATATAGGATAACGGTGGGACCCACGGAATCTTGCGGGGCCCACTCAACAAGCACTCACCAAATAAGGGATTGGACTGTTCTTTCCGAGTGGGCGAGCCACTCGCAAAGAGCGGGGATTGTGTACAACCCGTATTTGGCGAGTGGGTCCCTCGAGTCAGTTGATGGGACAGGGGTCATCCAGACCATTCGCCCGTACCAAGATAGGAAAAAGGATCTCCAGATTAGTGGGGGTAGGCTGCAGGCGAGAGGGAGCCTGACGAGTGGTGCCTCCACGGACCATTCGTTCAGGGGCTTGAGCATTCGCCCAGTCAAGCGGGAACCTGACGAGTGGTGCCTCCACGGACCATTCGCTCAGGGCTTGAGCATTCGCCCAGTCAAGCGGGAACTCGGCGAGTGGTTCCCTCACGGACCACTCGCCCAGAAGGCAGTGAGGAGGAAATGACCATAATATCCCTTGTGGTCTGCATATAGCCCTTCAGAACAGCGGAGTTAGGCTATTCATAGACCAATTTGGGGTGTGTTTAGTAAAATTAAAAGGCGGATTCATGCTATTTGCAGGCCAGCCTAAGAAAAACTATAAATAGACCCTTAAGGGCACCTTGGAGGAGACCCGATTTTAGAGAATCCTCTCCTCTAGGCTAGTTTTGGTTGGCAGCCAGTGCCCTCCAAGGTGCCCGGTTGAGCTTTGGCTTGGGAGGGGAAGCTCTCTAAGATCTTCCGGGTGTGTGGCGGGACCTCCTCGCTTCAGCCTTGGGTCTATTCCTATTCTAACATCCACCGTCAAGAGAGTCTAGTGAGGGAGAAATAAGCATCGGCTGCACCCCCAGTGGGTCCGAACTCAAGAGACCAGTTGCTGGTTTCAACAGTGATGGCATTGCTTGATTCCGCCTCCCGCTTGCATATGTTTGGCAGGCCCTCTAACATGAGGGAAGAGTGGGGGCGGTGGCCTAGCCATCGCCCGCAGGGCGGTGTTGCCCACGACCCTCCGTGGTCATGGGCGGTCCTCACTCCTTTTTTCTCCCTCTCAAAACCCCCAATACTCTATTAGTGAAGTTTTCGATTCGAAACATTGCGATGTCGACATCTGAGTTCAGTCAGAGCTAAGATGGAATTCGAAGCTGCTTCTATAAGAACTCAGATATGCGTCGATATGAAGAATAATGAATTCGACGCAACGTCGAATACGGATAGAAAAGGAAGGTTTTCTGCTATCCTCTCTGCTGCTTTTCCAGATGATCTACAAGGCTAAAATATGTTCTCTAACGACTCATTTATTGTCAAGAATGGAATGTAGTATTTCAGAGATACATTAAAGACATTCTTGGAAGTTATTCAAATCAGACTTGACGGGTCGGGAACAGAAAAAGAATGAAACATTTATTGACCAATGAACATTCCTTCTAAGATGAGACCAGAAGAAGAAAAAAATTCAAACACTAATGATCAGAGAATAAATATGCTGAGGAAGAAAGATAACAACAACGAACAAAAGAAAAGGAGAACAAAAATTTCTCTGTACAGATACACAATACTGCTGCTTCTTCTTCTTCTTAGGTACCGTTTGGTGCAGCTTATAGGCTCCGGTGCGGCAGGTAAAAAACGGAGGTTCCTTCATAAGCTGTGTTTGGATGGCGTCAGCTCCCAAACGGCGGTTCTAAATATACGCAGTTTATTCCTAGGGCTGCTCCGCGCTATTTTCCTCCAGCTCCACCGCGCCGCAAGCGCGATCTCCTCTCGCGTCTCTTCTTCTTCCCGAATCCCCCCGATCGGCGAAACCTAGCTCCTCCTCTCGCGTCTTCTCTTCTTCTTCCCGAATCCCCCCGACGGCGAAACCTAGCTCCGCGAGTCCTCCTTCTTCCTCGCCTCTCTTCTCCAGTCGAAGTGCGTCGGCTCCCTCTTCTCCAGTGCGTCGGCTCCCAATCGATTGAACGCCGGCTCCCAATCGATTACTCTTCCGATTTCTGCTCCCAATCGACGTCGTTTCTGCACCCGATCTCCTCTCCTAACAGCCTCAACTCTTCGAGATCCAAGATCAGGTATCTACTCACCCGAAATCCTCTATTCATTTGTAATTTTTGTAGGGATATGATTTTTTTTTTGTTATTTTAGGTGTATACTCACCCAATTTTTGTTTGAATGAAATTTTTATTGTGTTTGTGCTTGATTGTGTGTGTGTGTGTGATGTATATATGTATGTGTGTGTGAGATGGCTGCTCTATATATATGCATGTGTGTGTGCTGCTCTATATATGTATGTGTGTGTGTGTGTGTATTTAGGTTTGTGTGTGTGTGATGCTCTATATGTGTGTGTGTGTATATGTAGGTTTGTGTTTGTGTGGCTGTGTATGTATATATATGTATTTGTGTGTGTGCCGTGTATATATATGTAGGTGTGTGTGTGTATATATGAATGTGTGTTTGTGTGGGTGTGGATATATATATGTATTTGTGTGTGTGTGTGTGTGCTGTGTATATATATGTAGGTGTGTGTGTGTGTGTATATATATATGAATGTGTGTTTGTGTGGCTGTGTATATTTATATATATGTATTTGTGTGTGTGTGTGTTGTGTATATATATGTGTGTGTGTGTGTGTGCTGTGTATATATATGTAGGTGTGTGTGTGTGAATGTGTGTTTGTGTGGGTGTGTATATATATATGTATTTGTGTGTGTGTGCTGTGTATATATATGTAGGTGTGTGTGTGTATATATATGAATGTGTGTTTGTGTGGCTGTGTATATTTATATATATGTATTTGTGTGTGCTGTGTATATATATATATATGTGTGTGTGTGTGTGTGTGTGTGTGTGTGTGTGTGTGTGTATGAATGTGTGTTTGTGTGGGTGTGTGTGTGTGTGTGTGTACATATATATATATGAATGTTTGTGTGTGTGTGTGTGATTGTATATACATATGAATGTGTGTGTGTATGCGTGGTTGTTTTTGTGTGTTTTCATCTAATTTTAAAAATGTGTAGATGGGGAAACCTAAGGATGGAGGGGTTTCAGCTATATGGGATAAAATGATACCCTTGTCTTCTGTGACTTATGCATAACTGAAATTGAGCTCGGAAATCGCCCGACTACACATTTCAACAAAGAGGGATGGAGCAATCTAGTTGTCAAATTTGAACAGAAATCCAGAAAGAAGTACGATCGAAGTTGTGGGTTGAGCTCAAAAGAGGGGAAACAGGTCTAGGTTGGAATTCCTCCAGAGGTACCATCGATGCCTCAGACGAATGGTGGGATGAGAGGTTGAAGGTAAACTAAAATATTTGCATTATATTTAATTAATTTCTTGCATTATGTTGTTTCTTATATTTAATTTCTTGTATCAGGTTGTTTCTGCCGCGAAGAAGTTTAGGTATGGAGGCATAGCCCCGGAGCTTGAGGAAAAATTGAACATGATGTTCAGTGCAGTTGTCGCCACTGGAGTTCATGCTTGTACCCCTAACACTATGTCCCAAGAACGCGAGTCTATTGATGAGCGTGGTATGTTTGAGGATGACAATGTTCCGATTGAGATCAGTGGGAATGCAGTGAGTACAGATCCATCCGTTGCTTCTGGGTCTTGTAAACGACAGAAGAAGGGGAAAAAGAAGGCAGCAAGCTCAGTTCTAATTGATTTGGTGGAATCTACTAAGGATATCGGTTTCTCTCCGAGAGCCGCCAAGGACGACTTGCCCATTCACAATTGCCCAAGCTTTGGAGAAACTTGAATCCTACCCAGAGATATGCCAGGAGTATGATTTCTTTGATTTTGCTACAATGTTGATGATGGATAAGAACCATAGGGAGACCTTTATGTGTCTCAGGGAGGAGATCAGGGTTAGATGGCTGCGTACACGCTACGTAAAAGGGTCTGAGTAGGAGATGCTTTGTAGTTGATATGTTGCATTATGTTGCTATGCAATTGATATGTTGATAATACATTAACTATGTTTAATTTGCTTTTAGATGCTATGTACCTGAAATATTTTACCTATGTAATTTTGTCATGTTGCTATAATTCTGTTTATAATTTTCTTTATTTTTGTGAATCAGAGAATGTCCAGTGAGGACTCAGATTCTTCTAGTGATGAGTATGAAAGGGTTAAAGGCATCATGTGGCTGCTTATCATCAAGTTCTAACTTCGACGATATATGTGTTAGCTGAACACACCAGTTTATTCAATTCGAGCACACCATGCATGACATCAAAACAAACTGGTGATAAATGGCTGGGTGAATTAGTTGGTGGGCATCCGGGTAGATTTCATAATACTTTCAGAATGCCAAAAGAAATATTTTTTGATCTACTACAGACGTTAGAACAAAACTACGGATTGCAAGGTTCACGAAGGACCGCAAGTAGAGAGGTCCTTGCTATTACATTATATGTTCTATCACATAACGAGACCATCAGAAAAGCAAGTGAGCGGTTTCAACATTCAACCGAGACTGCTAGCAGATATTTTAGCGAGGGTCTTCGTGCATTACTGCACCTTGCAGAAGATGTTATAGTGCCCCAAGACATAGATTTTGTTAATACTCCACAAGAAATAACGGGAGATGCGCGGTATATGCCATTTTTTAAAGATTGTATTGGTGCAATAGACGGAACACATGTTGATGCAAGTATTCCAGTTAAAAAACAAGTACCGTACATTGGGCGTCATGGAACTACTACACAAAATGTTATGGTTGTATGCGACTTCAACATGTGTTTTACTTTCGCAATGGCAGGTTGGGAGGGATCTGCACATGATAGTCGGATTTTTAATTTTGCTATAAGCAATCCCAAGTATAACTTCTCGCACCCCCCAGAGGTAATGATGTTATAATTGTACTTCATACATTACTTATTCCCTATTTTTTCATTAAAAATTGTGCGTTAATCACGCAGGAAAGTATTATTTGGTAGACGCTGGATATCCACTGCAAAGAGGGTATATAAAACCATATCCAGATACACGATACCATCTTCCTGATTTTGCTCGTGGTAATCGTCCAGTGGAGGGACTTCGAGAGATTTTCAATCAAGCACACTCTTCTCTTAGGAGTGTGATTGAACGCACTTTTGGGGTATGGAAGAAAAAGTGGGCAATACTCCGTGATATGCCTACATATAGTATTCAGAAGCAAACACATATCGTCCGGGCGACAATGGCTTTGCATAATTTTATACGGAGACATCCATCACGTATGAATCCTGATTTTAGAGAAAGTGAGAGTCAGCGTACGGGAGACGGAGTAGACTCACAGAGACGACATGATACATGCACTGATACATCAAGTGGTGTAGATGAGATGTTAGCACTGCGCGAGTCTTTAGCGCAACAACTCTATGATGCAAGAAGGTAAGATTCTTTCCTCATATTTTATATTTTAATTTAATATAAGATTCTAATATAAAGTATTTTCAATTATGTAGGTGATACACCGAAATATTTGCAAGCAGCTGATGGATATGTGCGTCGAGAGTTAAAAATGTTTTTTGTTATGTTGTTTTGTAATATCTGAAAAACATTGATATTTTATTTGGTATGTAGTGTGACGTTGATTTTAAATGTTGAAAATAATTTCAGGTATTAAACATAGAATTTAAATTAATTACAAAAAAATTAACCTACAAAAACTCCATTTCTGCCAAACAGTTTGTACAAAACAGCTTATCAAAAGCTCTGCAAACTCCATTTCACACAAACAGTTTTTTAACAAAACTCTGTTTTCCAGAAACATCACTTTTCCTATCAGCAACAGCTCATCAGCAGCTTTCCATCAGCAACAGCTCACCCAAACTGGCCCTTAATCTCATTGCAATATAAGCCAACATCATTACATAGATTAAATTTCGAGCACCAATAAATTTCGATCCCTAACTTCGAGGACCAATATTATGCACCAGGATCCCTGGTCAAATTTCGAACGTATGTTAGTAAACACTAACTAAATTAATTTTTTTTCTACATATATTCTTCTTTATCTAAAAAAGATATTAAAATGCGCCTTTCTAATAAAATACACCTATTTTCCACTCAGAATATTTGAACGAGAGATGATTAAAATTAATGAATTTTAATTTAGACATTTAGAAGCTTCTCTTGGAGAAATAATTAGCGAGATGCATGCACCTGCAAAAAAGTGAGCGCAACGTTCCTCTGCACATGGAAAGAATGTTGTGTACGTTTAGCGTACCACTTAATGGTCCTTAAATAAATAGTGTGGGGCCCGCTTTATTTTTCTCTCCGTTTCCCCCTTCTTCGGCGTTTCGCTGCCCGCTTTATTTTTCTCTCCGTTTTCCTCTTCTTCGGCGTTTCGCTACCCGCTGCAGCTGGAGTCGGCATTTCGCTCCTGCATACTTCGGCACACCGATATGCCCTGCTTACTTCGGCGTTTCTAGGTGTAACGACCTTGTCGTTTCGCTCCTCCACCGACCTTGGCGTTTCGCTTCTCGACCGTAAACCTAGCCTGCAGCGGCGCTGGATCATCGCCGAAAATCGAAATGAAACGCCAAGGTCGGTAGCTTATTTATTGTCTAATGACTGTACGCTCCCACCTTTTCCGGCGACATTAATCATCACCTACATTATCTCCTATTGCAGGTCCAACTCCGTGCGGAACTCAAGCTTGTTTCTCCGCCAGGCCTAATCACCTCTTCCGGCTGATCGAACCTCCTATGTAAATATTTCTTACACTTACCTAGGCTCTGCTAGCATTCATCTACAATTCATTTTTCATGATTGCAGTTCCAAGATGTCCAACCGTCAATTGTAAGTTCTCTCCTCCAGTCATTGTTCCAGTTGTAAGTTCACCTTCCAGCTGTATTAAATGTTTTTTAAAGCTCATTTTTGTACCATATTTGAAGTTCTAACTAGGTTAGTGTGAAACAAAATTTTAGCTAATTTTTTTTATAGCAACTCAATTAAACGTTCCAGTTGTAACTTATCTGTTTATTATGGTTCATTTTCAAGTAATGTTATTACTTGTAATTCATTGAATGTAAATGTTTGTGTTTGGTCATTTATATATGCTTACATTTAGAATTACAGTTGGATTAGTTTAGAATTACAGTTGTAAATGTTTGTGTTTGGGCTTACATTTAGAATTGCAGTTGGATTACATTTAGAATTACAGTTGAATTACATTTAGAATTAGAGTTAGAATTTAATTTGTTGAGAAATTAACTGATCAACTTAAGTGATGAACTTAACAGTTGGAATGTATAAAGTTAAGTTCATTAGTTCATCAGTAAACAAATACAGGTGGATTAAAATGCCCTTAACAAAATTACAGTGCATAACACCCTTATGATTACAGTTGTACTTACAGTTTTCTTACTTTGTTAAATGATGAACTGTACTGATGAATTACAGTTGGATTCAGATGCCCTAATTAAACTACAAAATACACTTATAATTACTGTTGGACTTGCAGTTCAATACTTATAAATGTTTGTGTTTGGTCATTTATATATGCTTACATTTACAATTACAGTTGGACTTACAGTTGAACAATTATAATTACAGTTTGACTTACAGTTCTACTTACAGTTGGACTGTAAGTGCTTAATTTGTTAAATGATGAACTATACTGATGAATTACAGTTGATTGTTTATCCTTGTTATCATTTGTAAGTCATTTAATGTACATATTTTTGTTTACTTTTTTGTATATGCTGACTGTTGTGTATTTAGGTATAATTTTAGTTGGATTTGAATTAGTTACTACTAGTGAAAATATATTTTTAATTACAACCAGAATTTTAGGTTTGATTACAATTGTAATTGCATTTTTGTTTGCACTTGAAATTACAACTTATATTTTTTTAACTTTTATGTTTAGTGTGGTTCATTGTTTGGTAATGTTATCATTTGTTTCTTATGGTTATCTGATTCTTAGGGTTGTATTTAGGTAAAACATTTTGCCAATAGGTGACATCACAGCCAATAGTTTTTTTTATTGCAACTTAATTAAACGTTCCAGTTGTAACTTATCTGTTTGTTATGGTTCATTTTCAAGTGATGTTATTACTTGTAATTCATTGAATGTAAATGTTTGTGTTTGGTCATTTATATATGCTTACATTTAGAATTACAGTTGGATTAGTTTAGAATTACAGTTGTAAATGTTTGTGTTTGGGCTTACATTTAGAATTGCAGTTGGATTACATTTAGAATTACAGTTGAATTACATTTAGAATTAGAGTTGGAATTTAATTTATTGAGAAATTAACTGATCAACTTAAGTGATGAACTTAACAGTTGGAATGTATAAAGTTAAGTTCATTAGTTCATCAGTAAACAAATACAGGTGGATTAAAATGCCCTTAACAAAATTACAGTTCATAACACCCTTATAATTACAGTTGTACTTATAGTTGGACTGTAATTTCTTACTTTGTTAAATGATGAACTGTACTGATGAATTACAGTTGGATTCAGATGCCCTAATTATAGTACAAAATACACTTATAATTACCGTTGGACTTGCAGTTCAATACTTATAAATGTTTGTGTTTGGTCATTTATATATGCTTACATTTGCAATTACAGTTGGACTTACAGTTGAACAATTATAATTACAGTTTGACTTACAGTTCTACTTACAGTTGGACTGTAAGTGCTTAATTTGTTAATTGATGAACTATACTGATGAATTACAGTTGATTGTTTATCCTTTGTTATCATTTATAAGTCATTTAATGTACATATTTTTGTTTGCTTTTTTGTATATGCTGACTGTTGTGTATTTAGGTATAATTTCAGTTGGATTTAAATTAGTTAGTACTAGTGAAAATATGTTTTTAATTACAACCAGAATTTTAGGTTTAATTACAGTTGTAATTACATTTTTGTTTGCAGTTGTAATTACAACTTATCTTTTTTAACTTTTATGTTTAGTGTGGTTCTTTGTTTGGTAATGTTATCATTTGTTTCTTATGGTTATCTGATTCTTAGGGTTGTATTTAGGTAAAACATTTTGCCAATAGGTGACATCACAGCTAAGGTTATAAATATTCCAAGTTGTTCTTTGCTCCAAGGACTAAAAGTAAGTTTAATTATGGTATCTGGTTTTATTTGAATTTATATATGCTAATTCTTAAATTTTATTGTAGTGCCTGGGAGCAACTATTTAAACTCTAGATGTGCAGTTTCCACTTTCAAAATTAATGCCCGTCAATTGTTGGATGTTTTGGAGGAGGAATTTAAGAAAACTTTGAGGGAAGTAGGTGTTCTCCAAATATTTGAAATGCCTAGTTTGCCTCAAAATATTCCCTTGCTTTATGTTCTAGTAAGGGCTTTCAATATGGACAAACAATCCTTTACGATAGGAGAATACTCTTTGAACTTCACAGTCAACGAGGTGGCCTTGATTTTGGGTCTACCAACACTACAACAAACTGCACCTGTTGTAAGGACTGGAATGTAACTGAAACACAGTTTGTTACTAATAGTTATATTTAGTAACAAAGATTTTTTGTTGTTACAAAAACTAACTTTATTGTAACGAATATTTTAAATTTTGTTACAATAATAATTAATTCGTTACTATAACTATAAGTATTTGTAACAACACCAATGTTACGTTACAAATAGAAAACTTTTCTCACAATAAGTATCAATTGTAACGACATCATGAAAGTTTTTTGTGACAAAGACATTGTCCTTACTAAAAGTAATATTTTATTATTAAAGTTTTGTTACAAAAAATATATCATATTTTATTTTCAATTTTTGTACAATTTTATTATCAAAGTTTAGAATTATTATTTTTTTTTGAAAAAAAAAATTGTATGCGCGCGACAGTACCCCGCCTCGATAGTGCTCTAACGCGACGACAGTACTCCTACAGCTCGCAAACATTCGTGCTCGGCTGTCGCAGATATGTGGTACTATTGCGATATGTATTTTTGCGCGTATGGGTTTTTTTATAAATCTTTAACTTTTTATAAAAGTTTTTCTGCCTCTCTCCCATGCAGCTCTATCTCTCTCTCACATGACTGAATGAAATATACGGATGAATATTTCCCTCCATAAAATTTTGAACAAAACAAAACTAAAAATTAAAAATATATTAAATGTAAAAATGAATGCAAATTAATATAACATTAATTTTTTAATATAATTTTGGAATTAAAATAAAATCACACACGAACCCGCGTGCACGCAAATGCACTCTCGCGCGCACGCAAATGTACTCTTGCGCGCACGCAAATGTACTCTTGCGCGCACGCAAATGCACTCTCGCGCGCACACGAATACATGTGCGCACATGAGGCCCATGTTCCCCGCTCGACAATACCCCCGTCTCGACATTGCCCGACTGTGTACATGAGCTTTAAATACACAAACATGCACAAACACACAGACACAGACACAGATTGTGTGTAACACACATAGATACACAAACACAGACACACACAAGCACAGACAAACATGCATGCATAGACAGACAAACACTCACACACAACCCAAATACACAGACACAGACAAGCACGTGTACATACAGACATAGATATATACATAGACACAAACACATGGACACAGACACAGATCACTTGTATAGATACATGGACACATACACAGACACATTGACCGACACACATACGTACGTACACAGACACATACACATACAGACACAAACACATGGACACAAACACAGACACATACACATACAGACACAAACACATGGACACAAACACAGACACATGGACCGACACATATATATATGTACATAGACATTCAAATACACAGACACACACAGACAGTCACAGACACATGCACACACACACACACACACAAACACACACACACACACACACACACACACACACAAAGACACACACACACACACACACATACAAACAAAGACACACACAGACACAGACACATGCAGATACACGTAAACACACAGACACACATACATACAGATACAGACACACACATGCACAAGCAAATATAGATTATGCACAGACACAGACACAGACCCCATGCAACATGCACACACACACACACACACACACACACACACACACACACACACACACACACACACACACACATATGCACAATCTCGATTTTGAGTTGAGATCGAGTTCAATGAGCTCAATCTCGAACTCGAGTTCAATGAGCTCAATCTCGATTTTGAGTCGAGCTCGAGTTCGTTGAGCTGGAGCTCGATTACTACTCGAGCTTCAGCTCAAATATTTTTGATCATGATGGCGCGCGAGCCATCTCTCGAGATCGAGCAAAAAATAGTCACATATAGAATGTTGAGTCAACATATCAAATTATGTAATAAACTTGCATAAATGACCCCATTTAAAATTACGCAAATATTTGGGTACATATGCGCACCTCCCGGAGGTGCGCGAGCAGATTCGACCGTAGGATTGCGAGATCCCACGGTGGATAAAGCAGTATAAAAGAAGTATTTCAGATGTTTTTGCGGGAGATGCATCTCGACCATTGATCGCGAAATCCTACAATACCGCACCTCCCAAATTTGATGCGCATACGTACTTAAATATTTATCTTAAAACTATGAGCATGAATTATTTGGAGGGAAATTTCCCTCCATAAACCCAGCTCCATCCCTTCCTTGATCCTGAAGCATTTTAATTCTCGAAACCCTCGACTCGTCCCGTCCTTGATCGCGGCTCGCTTCTTCCTCCTGCGAATCAGCACGACTCGTCCCGTCCTTGCGCTATTCCTCCATCCATCGTTCCTGCTGCTAATCGAGGACTCGCATACAGTCTGGATGTTCTCTGGTTAAGGGTTCTGGTAAGACCTACAGTCTTCTTCCTACATCCTTCCTTAAATCTTGAATGTTCTCTGGTTAAGGGTTCGGCACAGGGGAAATTCCAGCTTCCTCAACCCTAGCCACAGAAAAGGCCTCCACTCTTCTTCCTAAACCTCAACTCGACGGAGGAGAAAAATCTACCAAAGTTGTAACGCCTGATCTTCAGGTACCCAGATCCAGAGCCTTTTTTTTCTTCCTCCCAAAGTTGTAATGCCTTATTCTCAACATGTAGTTGTAATGGTTCTTCTTCCCAGCTGTTAGGCCTTCCTCCCAATGTTTTTTTTTCATTTTCTTCCCAGAAATTAGGACGTATTCTCATCTAGATTTGGTGATTATTTTTCAGGTTAATTTAGGGCATTTTCTTTCCAGCATTTAGCACTGTCTTTTCAGAATTTTACTCTCCTGCACAAGTTAACGTGGTTGTCTAATTTGGTGTTAGTATATCATATTATTTCCACCAAATGTTGGCAGCCACAACTATTGTGTGGTATGGTGCTTTTCTTAGATGAGAACAAAAGTATATTCATTACAAAGCATATTCTAGGCCACGTTAACAAAAAAATGTCGTCTAAGAAGATTTGTTATACAACATCTTTTTTATAGATTTGTTCACCCATCAAAAAATTGAATAAAGCTATATTGACAAATCTAATTAGACAACAAAGCTATGTGATTTAATATGTTATGTGAACAAATCTAATTAACAACAAAGCTATGTGATTTGGTGCTAATTTATGAACATATCTAATTAGACACCAAATTAGGTTAGAGCGTCCCAATAAAAGTGCTGTCTAATTGGATTTGTTCACATAGATTTCCTTAGTATAACATATTATTTCCACCTCTTTCTCCAACCAAACAATGGATTTGTTCACATAGTTTACTGTGAGTGTGATTTGGGCACAAATGTTGTATTCTCTAATCTTCTACTTTCTTTTGTGTTCTTCAATTTTTTATTTGTATGTACTAGTTTTTTATCTTCATGATATTGTCTTATCCCATTCTTTTTTTGTTAGCTATGGATAAAAGCTGGATTTATGAAGCAGATAGATTCAGTTCTACCTATACTAGAGGCGTGGATTTATTTTTAGAGTTTGCACGGGCAAATGCTATTTACTTTGAAGATAAAATTCTTTGCCCATGCAATGTATGTCGAAACACTAAAACAAAGAGCCTCATTGAAGTTAAAGCAGACTTGCATTTGAAAGGGTTTTACAGATATTATAAGGAGTGGATACATCATGGAGAAGCTAAACTGACTAGTTCTTTTGTGTTCAGTTCGAATAGTAACAATAGTGGACCTTCTCAAAGTCATGAAAGTAACGATGATATTGAAGCCATCGATGATTTAGTTGATTTGATACATGAGATTGGAGATGCAGAACTTCCAGAACATTCTAACGAAGATAGTACGGGAACTTTTTCAAGTCTATTATGTAATGTCAGACGTGAACTATACCCAGGTTGCAAAAAATACTCTTTGTTAGCATTCATTGTTAAACTGCTGCATATCAAAGTAATGAACAAGATGTCAGATAAGTCAGTTAACATGCTTCTTGAATTGCTAAAGGACGTGATGCCAGAAGGTAATCTTATTCCAAAATCTGTTTACTGGGCTAGGAAACTTCTTTCTGGTATAGGTTTGGGTTATAAGAAGATAGACGCGTGTAGACATGATTGTGCACTATTTTGGAAAGAGAATGAGAAGAAAGATGTGTGTCCTGTGTGTGAAGAACCACGTTGGAATGCAATTCTTCCATTTTATGATATCTCTAAATAATTTAATGTGATGTTTAACGTTTGCATCTTATTTACTTTGCAGTAATATGCCTCCAAAAAATGCTATTCTACGGCGCCCTACGACAAGGAGCAGAAAACAACTGCTTGTTGCTGAAAAACCAACAAATACTGAGGTTGTTGAAATGTCACCTACACCAAATACACCTTCACCTCCACCAAATACACCTTCACCTCCACCAAATACACCTTCACCTAATCTGCCGCAATCACAAAGTGCATCAGTTGCCACCATTAATGATGATGATACCACTATTAATGAAGGAAATGATGAAAGACCAATACAGGGTTCTGATAATAGTAGTAAGTATACCTTATTTTATTTCACAAGTTTGTATCATTTACTTGAATCATATATTTATTAAGGATTTTTAATTATGCAGTGGGAAGCTCATCTATAAGAAGAGGTCGTGGGGTGACCACCGGAAAGTCGATTGAGAAAGCAATACTAGAAAATGTATGCTTTATTTAGGTATATTAAAACTTACATACACTTACTATATGTTAACATACTTTTATTTGTTTTGTTAGGACAAGAAACTACTTGAGATTGAGTTTCCTGAAGGTTTTAAGAAGCCGCATCGCTATGCAAAGCACCTTGCAAATGGTATAGGTGTTATTGTAAGACACAGTGCGGGTTTGGATTTTTTGAACCCATGGAGTGAATTGGGGGAAGAGCTGAAACTTACTTTATATGCTGCATTAGGTGTAAGTAATTAATATTTATATACCATATATGTGAATTTGTTTGGGATAACCAAATAATTTATTCTTTTGTAGCAATGGTTTGTGATAAAGAATTGGGAAACAGATAAAAGTGTGCAAGAGTTCATGGAGGAGATGTTTCAACGTAGCTACACACATTGGAGAGGAAGATTATCTGCAAGGCATAGAGATTATATTGTGGCAGGCAAGAATCCAAGAGCTAGTAGCCCATTTGAGTGGATCTCAATCGAGAATTGGTGTCAGTTGTGCGATCTCTTTGAAAGTGAGACTTTTAAGGTGAATGTGACTACTTAAGTAAATTCTGTTTAATACATATGTTATTAATCACACATTCAATGACTAGAATCCAATACTTTTGTTTGCTTGCAGAAAAGGTCCAAGACAAATGCTGATAATAGATCACACATGCCGTTTACTCATACGTCGGGTTCTAAATCCTATCATTCCCGACTGCTGGAAATGGTAATGCAATAAATACATGTGGGTTATTGATTACTATGACATATTCTCAAATATTTTTTTAATATACAGGTTAATCAAAGCCCGGTTGAGAACTTTGCGAACACCCATAAGAAGAATGGGGTGTTTGTCAGCGAGAAAGCAGAAGCGGCATACGTAAGTCAAAATATATTTGAAACTTTCGCAAAATTGATTGATAACATACATTTCTATTATAACACTATATTTTACAGCGTGAAATGGAAAGGCTGAGGACAACAACAGATTCTGACAGTGATCTCATATGCTCTGAGAGAGAAATTATAAAGACTGCACTTGGAAACAAGTCTGGTTATGACAAAGGGCTAGGCTATGGTGTTGTGCCTTCAAAACGAATGAAGAAGACATTGAATGTGACTACTCAGTTGAAAGAGAAGTTGAATGTAGCGGAAGAAGAATTGCGCGATGCCACAACTCGTCTAACAGCACAAACAGAGCTTATAGATAAACAGGAAGCTTTGATTCAAACACACAATGCAGAGATTGCAGGATTAAAGGAGGGGCAAAATGAGCTGAAAGAGCAGCTGGCATTCGTTCTGCAAAAATTTGGGGCAATTCCTTGACTTTGATGCACACACCATTTACTTTTTGGTGCACTTTTTTGTTGTCAAATGGTTTATGACTGTTAGTTTTTTAGTTTACTGCTTTGTGACTATTTTATTACTTTTGCTTGGTTTATGACTGTTAGTATTTTGGTTCCAAGCTTGGGAATCTGCTTGGTTTGCTGGCTTGGATGATTATGTTTTGCCGATTATATACTGATTAGTAGGTTTTGTTAGTGGGGTGTTAGACTATTTGGCATTTTGCTGCTGGGTATGTATTGCAGGTCTTGCTTTGGCCAGAACAGTTTCTCCAGGTATGCATATTGTATTTGTTTTCATTAAGCTTAATTTACAAATCACTTCTTTAATTCTTTAGTGATGAGGTATCGGATGATACAAAAACAATCATATATGTTTGCTTCCAGTTCAGCTTGACCAAATTTTCTGTTTGAAAATTAGTTGGACACCTCTTGTGTTATCCTATTGCTTACTGGTAAAATCTTGCATGCTGAATTATAATTTCTTGATGATTTTGCATCATGATGCCAATCCAGATTAATAAACTTTGAATAAGCTTATTGCATCATGATGCCAATCCAGATTAATAAGCTTACTACAGTACATGCTTTGAATAAGCTTCCTTATTCAAAGCTGGACTCCAAGGCTATTGGCATCAAGGATGGAGTGATTTTTCTTACTTATAACAGCCTCATTGCATCATCGGAGAAAGGTCGTTCCCGCTTACAGCAGCTGCTGCATTGGTGTGGATCTGATTTTGATGGTCTTATAGTATTTGATGAGGTACGCTCCACATAAGCATATACACAATATTAATTACAAGACAAATCACAATCAAGTAGATATTCAAAAGTATGAGAGCACGTAATGTTTTATAAATACAAGAGAGCTAGAAAGAAAACTACACAACAACAACACTCATGACTTTATCCCAGTTTATCTTTTAATTTACAGGAATTTACAGGAATTTTAACTTTCAGTTTATCTTTTAATTTACAGGAATTTTAACTTGCCTAATCCAAAGGAAGAAACATTATCCAAACACTCCATTCTCAAGTATTCAAATCTCATTCCAGTTAACTCTTTCTCTGGCTTTATCTGATTAATATTTAACTCATGTTCAAATACTAAGTTTTTTCTTCATTAATGGCTTAGATTGAGAATGAGTTTGGGCCGCTTGAGTATGGGGCCGGAGCTCCGATGAAAGCTTATGCAAGCTGGGCTGTTGGCATGGATGTTGGCCTGGAGACCGGGGTTGTGTGGGTCATGTGCAAGTAAAATGATGCATCTACTTCCTGGTTAGTGCTCCCAGCTCAATATGTGTGGGTCATGTGCAAGTAAAATGATGCATCTACTTCCTGGGTCATGTGCAAGTAAAATGTTGTCATGTGCAAGTAAAATGATGCATCTACTTCCTGGGACAAATAGCAAGCCCACTCAATATTTGTTATGGTCATGCACTAAATTTTCTATTTGTTGGGATCGCTGCAGCTGCAGCGAACTGCAGCAGCGGGTTCGCTGCAGCTGCAGCGAACTGCAGCAGCGGGATCGCTGCAGCTGCAGCGAACTACAGCAGCGGGTTCGCTGCAGCTGCAGCGAACTGCAGCAGCGGGTTTGCTGCAGCAGCGGGTTCGCTGCAGCTGCAGCGAACTGCAGCAGCGGGTTCGCTGCAGCTGCAGCTGCAGCGAACTGCAGTTTGCTGCAGTTGCAGCAAACTATTTGGTGTGAGTGTTGTGTGTGCAGTTGTGCTGAGTGTTGTGTGTACAATGGTTGTATCCTGCTTTACTTCTTTTGATACTTATGCTCATGTTAATTATACATTTTTGCATGAGCATGTGCATGCTTATGAGGAGTGAATGAATGAATGCCTGAGTGGTTGATGCATATTGAATAATAAGTGATACGCACAAAACTGCATTATTTTTGCATGAGCATGTGCAGTTTTGGGAAGTATGAACTGCAGCAGCGGGATCGCTGCAGCTGCAGCGAACTGCAGCAGCGGGTTCGCTGCAGCTGCAGCGAACTGCAGCAGCGGGTTCGCTGCAGCTGCAGCGAACTGCAGCAGCGGGATCGCTGCAGCTGCAGCGAACTGCAGCAGCGGGTTCGCTGCAGCTGCAGCGAACTGCAGCAGCGGGTTCGCTGCAGTTCGCTGCAGCTGCAGCGAACTGCAGCAGCGGGTTCGCTGCAGTTCGCTGCAGCTGCAGCAAACTATTCGGTGTGAGTGTTGTGTGTGCAGTTGTGCATTTGTGTTGTGTGTGCAACTGTGAGTAATGTGTGTGCAGCTGCGTTGAGTGTTGTGTTGTGAAGTGCGTGTTATTTTTTGTCCAGTGAGTGTGTTGTGTTGTGAACTGGCAGAAGATTGAGTGAGTAACGGAAAAGGAGTAACTACTATTTCATCAGACCTTCATGGGGTAATATAGCTCAGGAGAGAACAATGATAATTACTAGCATTCACTATTGACACTTTTGTTGGTTAATTACTCCGGTTTTGTGCTGTATTCAGTATTATTTACTGAATAATGTTTTGCTTCATGTAGTATAGGAATTAATCACTTGATTTGCTTCATGTTGTTTGTTGCAACTGCTGCTATCATTGTATTACTCAAATGAACTTGCATGTTTAGGGTTCTTCAACTACTTATTCAGCTACTTTATTCAATGCTTATGTATTGTAATGATCAAATGAACTATTTTTGTATTAAATTTCATCTAAGTTTTAGTTTTAAACCTTTATGTCTTGTAAAGCTTACACATTTTCACATCACACCCATGAATCCTCTTTATATTATCTTTTTGCCCCTTTAAAGTGTTGCTGCCCCCTTTAATAATTGCTCTCTTTTATTTCTAGGGAGTTGGAGCTTGGAGCGAAAAGTGATGGAAGAAGATGCATTAGTCAAAAAGTGTAGAAGTTGATGTGTTTTGTAAAACATCTTGATCTTATTGTTGTTATGTAATATTGTTTTGTAATAGATGAGATGACACTTGTACTCTATCTAGCTACTGCAAGTAATTCAAATTTAATATTTGTAATGCATTTTCTTTTTATTAATTTGGCATATTTTTTCCCTTCTCGTACTTGATTCAAATTTTATATATGAAAAGTATATTAGTTCTTTAAACCTATAATGATTTCTATTTTGAAATATTTTAATTACAAATTATATATCAATGAGTATAAAATATTATTATATAATATAAAACTATATTATACTTTAAATAATATTTCATATTTATAATAAAATCATGCGTACCCATCTAAATTATGAATTGGTTGTAGTAAGAAGAATGGAAAACAAATGTAACGATTTTTTCGTTACTATTGTTTAATCTATTGTAACGAAATAATGTTTATTATACTTTATTGTAACGAAGTTATTTTATTTTTAGTGAGGAAAAAAAAACATTTGTAACGAAATAGTTGTAATCATAACTCTTTTTTTGTGAGAAAAAAATAACATTCGTAACGAAATAATATTTATTGTGACCAATTTATTGTGAGGAAGAATCTCTTTTTAGTGAGAAAGTATCATTTGTTACAATTACTTTATTTGTAACGAAATGCATACATTCGTTACAATAACCTTTAGCGTCGAGCTTTAGAGGAGGACCGTTACTTAAAGTATTTTTCGTTACCAAAGAGTTTTTGTAACGAATTTTGGCACTTATTGTAACGAATTAGGTCCTTACTATAAGTGCAGTTTGTTGTAGTGCAAATCGTGGAGTAGACATTACTTTTTATAGACTACCCTGCACGGATTTAACACATAAAGATTTGATCGAGGAGATGAATAATCTCGCAATTGATGATTGGTCTCCGACGTTGGAGAGTAGGAGAGTGGATGCTTTGATAAGGTATCTGGTGAATGTTTTCTTTTTTCCGCTGAATGGGATGAAGATCCCAGCATCATTATACAAAATACATGGTTTATCGGACTTCCTAAAGTACAACTGGCCGAAGGCAATACACCGCTTTTTACTATCACAGGTTGATTCTTTAAATCAAGCTAGTGTAGTCAAAAAGGTTGGTGTAAATCTGGGATACTTAGAGGGTTGTGCAACTGTCTTATTGGTAAGAAGGATGAAATTAAATGCATTTATCTTTATATTTATGATTTTGTATTAATGCCCTTTTTGGTTGTAGGTGTGGCTATATGAGCACACTAACGTTCAGATAGTTGTGAATGATTTGGCTAGACCTAGGATATGTAGGTGGTCAGATAAAAAAAGTTACAGAGCGGAATTTTGTTTCAATCTACTTAGTCAACTACAGAAAACAAATGAGGTTATTACAAATGTAAATCCCTTGTAATAGTAATATGATTTGTTATTTTGTATTGTAAACATATGTTGTTGTTGTGCTGTAGGTTAAACAAAAATTTGAGAAGATTATGAAAAATGAGGAATGTTTACTTGCGGAATCAGAGGACGATTCTGATTTCGAAACAGTGAAGAAGAACAAGGGTGGGGTAGACAATGGTAGAGATAATTTGGAGTTAAAAGCGGAGATGGAAGATTATATTTTTACTACAGAAGAACAAAGACTTACCGCTAAAACACAAAACCAAATGTTGAGGAAAGCTAGGAGAGAATTGACCAAGAGGAAGGTCAAGAAGGAAAAGATGAGGAAAGCTGAGAACTCATTATTTGAGCAGGGTTGGGGGGGACTAGAGGTCCGGCTCCAATCATTTATTAAAGCGGAAGTACAGAGGGTGTAGATTCAATAAAAGATTATTGTGAATCATGGTTTAAAAGATTGGAAGCAAATTCCTATGGTGGACCACAACCACAACAAGAAACACACCCTCCAACACCCATTTCTTCTCCGAAAGAAGTTAGATCTATAGTCAAAATAGAATCTGAGAATGATAAGGATGATTTTCTTATTAGTAGTTTGGTAAGAAATGTAAAGACCAGAGGTTCTAGAAAGAAAAACTATCCAATAGCCCTATGAAAGGGAAAGTTAAGGTCAAAGATTAGGTAAGAGAGGAGGATAGTTACCCAGGCAAAGCATATATATCGGCTTCGTCGCGTGGCGTTATAGATATTATGATGAAAACATTCCCAGAAAGGTAATATCGCTCTTCTATTTTGTAAGGTAATATTTTTATAGGATGGTGCACGGATTGTATTTGTAGGGCAAAATACATTGCTTTTTAAATTATAAATTACAGAATAATTTCTTTCTTTAACTTTTATGATCATTTTAAGATGAACTTCTTGAGAAGTGATTTTTTTAATACACTTACAGTTGTAAAGTACATATGTTTTTACGACTGTAAATAAAACTATGAATACATTTACAGTCTCTATTTCAACTAAAAAATACTGTCCCGTACTACTATCCAGTAGGAACGTTACACATTCACAATATTCTCTAAAAATGCCATTTTTGCATACTAATGTTTTTTGTTTGCTATTTTCAGTAGCGACACTGTGTTGAAGTGTGGAAATATCATGATAACTCGAGAAGCAATGGATGACCTACTGAAAGGTCGGTGGCTACACAATACACATTTGAATGCGTATGCATTGCAGCTAAAATCCAGAATCAAACTGTCAAAGGGGAGTGTAAAAAAATTTCTCTATGTATCGTCGGACTACGCAGTAAGTCAACCATTTAACAATTAGAACTTTTATCACAATTTGCATTTTAGTTTTCTAACATTGATAACAGTATTATAGGAGAATCAATACGCAAAACACTAAGTGCTTAATCAACCATTTAACAACAACAAGTGTTAAAAGCCATGAACTCATTATCATGTCATGCCACCTAACCAATCATTGGGCTTTGCTAGTGTGTCGCTTAAAGGAATGTAAGTGGGAGTTTTATGACTCCATGAAAAGTAAGCGTCACCTAACAGGCCTATCATCATTGGTAAGCTTTTTACAGTTTAACATTGAATAGATTTTAATATTAGTAGTTTTTTTTATTTAAATTCAGAGTTGTGTTGCAGGTACAATTACTCCATGAAGACGCAAAGACAGCACTCCCAGCCGGCATTACATATTGGCCAATTGTAGAAGTTCCTGCTTGCCTCAACAGGCAAATGGTGATGACTGCGGAGTATTTGTTGTGAAATATATGGAGGCAGTTGTATCAACACAAGAAACGTCATGGGAGGAATGCAATGATTGGCCAACTCAGACCTCAATATTTCGTGCAGAAATTGCTGTTGATTTAATTAAAACATTTGTTTAAATTTCTTGACGTGTAAAAGTATTAGAACATGGTGCATGCTCTTATCTTGGAGAAAATGTTGTGTACGTATAGCGTACCACTTAATGGTCCTGGAGACAATTTTTGTTACAATTATTTACTGTTTAAGTAAAATATTTGTGTGTACTACATATAATGTGGTATTATTTGTCACTTTACTAAGTCTTACACAATTATTTCTGAACTTATTTGTGTGTACTATATACCATGTAGAAGTTTAGCTAAATTATTGTACAAAATACTTTTAAAGTCCAACAAACAGGTATATGTTTTTTGAAATATAATTTCAGTTGTAAATACCTTTTCAATTACAGTTATAACTTACAGTCTAGAATTACAAGTAAATTACAGTTCAAAAATTAACATGTTTCTCTTCATCTCTTGTCATTTTACTGTGTATCTCTAACTCCCTTAGTTTGCAGTTTATTTGATTGCAAGAATTGCTAAAGTTACTTGATTAGTAAAAGTATATTGCTGCACTCCCGCATTCGACGAACGCGGGCTGTCGGCTTGGCAAACTGTAAAGAGCAAATAACTTTATATTTATAGTATCATTTACAGTTGTAATTAAACATGTAATGTAGAACTGTAACTGTAATCAGCAAACCTTCACGTCACTTCTTTTCTTCGTACCTTTATTTGCTAAATTATTGTACAAAATACTTTTAAAATCCAGGTAAAAAATAACAGATTATAATTTAAGTTGTAAATACCTTTTCAATTACAGTTATAACTTACAGTCTAGAATTACAAGTAAATGTCAGTTCAAAAATTAACATGTTTCTCTTCAGCTCTTGCTATTTATTTTCTGTGTATCTGTAACTCCATTAGTACATTGCAGTTTATTTGATTGCAACAATTGCTAAAGTTAGTTGAGTAGTGAAAGTATTTGAAATTGATGCACTCACGCGTTCGACGAACGCGGGTCGGTGTTCGACGAACGCGGGCCGCCGGCTTGGCAAACTGTAATGAACAAATAACTTTATATTTATAGTATCATTTACAGTTGTAATTAAACATGTAATGTAGAACTGTAACTTTAATCAGCAAACCTTCATGTCACTTTTTCAGTTTTTTTGGTATGATATCATGGTATGTTTTAGGATGGGAGACATCACAAATCCACAATACTGATTTAAGAGAGATAATAACATAAAGACAATTTGTTTTTTCAGAATGTGAAGTTCGCCCCGAAATCCATTGCAAAAATCCTTGCTCCTGCAGAATTCAACTAAAAAAAGAAGCTAATGTAGTACGATTGGTGAGGTAGTCATCCTGTATTTGCAAATAATTGAACCCTCCAGGTGGCGTTGATGGTCTGTTGTAACTGCAATCTGCCATAAAGTTCAACTCAGTCCTCGTTCCAGGCTCTTCCCCAACAATGATATCCCTTTTTCGCCCAGAAGTTTTTTTCCCTGCAACATGTCGAAAATCATTTAGATAAATGAACCTTATAAATCATCTTGTAAAAATGATTTATAATAATAAATACTTTTATCTTTAGAATGAAAGTTATAAATATTAATTGTACTCTTTGTCCGTTGTTCCCAATGGTCTTTATGACGTGCATTGCTTGCACCTTTTCGCCTCTTGGTAGGTGGATCTCGAAGAGTTGGTGTCTTATTAGAATTTGGCTCTTCTACAAGTCCTTTCTTTTGCCTTTCATCTTTATCCACCATCTCATCAGTGTACTTGAACAACTCATTCATAACATGAATTTTGGCCGCTTTGCAGTTCTCAATGCGAGTTGCTAAATTGTAACTAGAACGCATAAGGTGGTTCCTGAATATATGGTTCGAATCATGCTCTGCAATAGATGGTATATTCGGAAGGTACATGCCCTTTTTTGCATCAACCGTGAATCGTTTTAGCACATATTTCATTGGAATTTGTTTTACATTCCTTAAATTGAATACTCTTAAAATATGTTCACATAGAAGACCTCTTGTTTCAAATCCTCGACAAGAACAATCAGAATCAAATTTTATTGAGTTGAAATTTACAAACCATCTTTTCTCATCCGCCGAATCACCATGACCTTTTGTTACAAACACCGTATGCTCATCATCATATCGTGTTTCATCTACAATGCATAATCCAAGGGCCCCATCCGTGTATGCTTTCTCGAATATTCCGTATATTTTTCTAGTGTATATTTTTGAAGCGTGCTTTAGCAAGACACATGTGTTATGCTTCAAGGTAACCGCACCATGTTTGCTTTTGAAATCCTCCTCATGCTCCCCCCGACGCCATGATGCAACAAGGCTATCTAAACCAACAAAACATTCAACTAAAGAACTAGTACCCTTTGAAGAACCATGCAAGGAATTATTAGCTAATTCACTTCTTTGGGTAGATAAAATCCCAAGGTCCAACAAATCCTTGTTAAAAGCAGTCGACCACTTCCTCTTAGCAATATGCAAATCCTTCAACCATCGATTTTCTTGTAAATTGCCTCTAGTGATCATCTCATACCAATTTCTGTCAAACTCAATTTCCCCATCGCACTTTGACATACATTGATAAAAAATGAATGAATAGTACTGTCATTGTTAAAGCTAGGAACTTTAGAAGGCGCCTTTTTTGAGATGTGCCATTGACACAACCGATGTCTGGTCTTAGTAAACACTCGATCAATTGCAGCGGCCATAGCTTGATCCTGATCAGTAAATATTGATATTGGTTCCTTTTTATCAACGCACTTCAATAATGACTCAAAAACCCAAATAAATGACTCAGTTGTTTCTTCAGCAATGAAGCTCCGCCTACAAATATATTCTGTCAATGATGATTCACGGCAATGAAAGGCGCACATGCAAGATTGTACTTATTCAATCGATATGTTGTATCGAAAATCAAAAAATCACCAAAACAGTCATAATCTAATTTGCTATTTCCATCCATCCAGAAGAATCCAGTTAACCTGTTCAGCTCATCTGTTCGGACATGATATGAAAACATGTTATCCTTTGATTGCTTATCCTGCAATATCTCTAGCAAGGCGTAGCGTCACCGCTTTCAATTAATGTTGCTCTTTCACGCTGAATGTAATTAAAAGCATCTGTCTTTGTAAAACCAATATTTTCTTCACCTCTAGCTTCGTCTACCATAAAGTTGTATGCCGCAACAGGTTTAATACCTGCGCCCGTCATGTTTTTCAGTAGATTACCCTGCATTTCAGATATCGAACGACTAGATCTCAATAAATGTCTCTCTTTCTCTGTTGCGAGAGGGTGATTGTGTTCCTCAATAAACTTTGTTACTGTCCAATTTCTGCCATTTGCATCTGCATGGAAGTGAATACAAGCAAGACAACCAGTGCGTGTATCTAATTTGCGGAACTTCTTCGGAGAAGGATTTATTCGCTTATTTCCGGCATTTGAACAATTATACTCTCTAGTTTTGATTGTTCTCGTATGCGTCCAATACATTATGTGTTGTTTGCGCACACTAAAACCAATCCGGTGTGCATAATCACAATACATTTTATAAGCTTCATCCTCCAAATGCACGATGGGGAACACAACGGGATCCTTTTAAAGAAATAAAGCAAATTAAATAAAAACTACACCGAATTAAGTGGTACAGCAATAATTAAGTTAAAGTTGTAATATGCATAATAGTTACACAAATTACAGTTGGTGTTATAGTTAAAATATGAATTATAGTTACAGTTGAACCTATAGGTAAATTATGAATTATAGTTAAAGTTACAGTTGGACTTACAGTTGTATTTATAGTTCTACTTACACTTATAATTACAGTTTTGCTTACATTTGGACATTGCAGTTGGAATTTGGTAATTTGTTAACTGATCAAATTAACTGAAGTTGGAATGTATGAAGATAATTTCATCACTTCATTTCATCATTTCATCAGTAAACAAATTACAGTTGCCTTAAAATTCCCTTAACAAAATTACAGTTCAAAACACAGGTATAATTACAGTTGGACTTACAGTTGAACATTTATAATTACAATTTGACTTACAGTTCTTAACATAATCACAATTACACTTGGACTTACAGTTGTACTAACAGTTGAATACTTATAATTACAATTTGACTTACATGCTAAACATAATCACAATTACAATTAGAATTACACTTAGACTTACAGTTGTACTTACAGTTTGACTTACAGTTGTCCTTACATTTGGACTGTAATTTCTTACTTTGTTAAATGATGAAGTGTACTGTTGAATTTCAGTTGGTTTCACATGCCCTAATTACAGTGCAAAAGACACTTATAATTACAGTTGGACTTGCAGTTCAAGACTTATAATTACAGTTGGTGTTACTGCTGGGCTCACATTTGGAATTACAGTTTCAGAACCGATGAACTAATGGCTTAAATAATGAATTACAGTTCAAAAATACTTACACTTATTTCTGAATCCATGAGGAATAGAAAGTGTAAAGTGCAAAACGACGGCGACTATCCCTACACCCAAAGAAGCTGCATAATTGTAGGAGATAATTATTGAGACCGGAATCGGCAGGAAGCGACCGCCATTAGACAATAAGAAAGCTTCCCGTCGACCGATGAAGGTGAGGCCGGCTAGATTTTCCGGTGGAGCAAAATGCCGGCGAAACTGGGTAGCGAAATATCGTTTTCGAGCTTAGCTGCACAATTGTAGGAGATAAGAATCGGCAGGAAGCGACCGCCACTTCCCGTCGACCGATGAAGGTGAGGCCGGCTAGGTTTTCCGGTGGAGTGAAATGCCGACAATGCTGGGTAGCGAAATGCCGGCGAAAATAGAGCTCAACTGCCGCGGGTAGCGAAACGCCGAAGTTCGAAGTAAGCAACTAGCGGGAAAGGGAGAGAAAAATAAAGCGGGCCCCACTCTATTTATTTAAGGACGTTCCTATTGTACGTTAAGCGTACACAACATTTTCTCCTGCACATGCAGCATTTCCTACATTGCATTAGTGTCATGAACAAATCATACGCGTCCACGTGGGATCTAGTAATTTATAGATGAACTGAAGCTAGCTAGATGAGATTGATTATCATTTTAGCTTATTAAAATTGCAAGGCTATTATAAAACAAAAAATATATATAAGCGTTAGGCTCCGTTTTGCACGGTGGTGGCGGTCATGAACACGCGCGGTGGTTATGAATCGTCGTTCGTGAACGCCCGACCTCACCCAGAGAAATTCGTCCACTTTTATGTTTGTTGCGGGTCGCTTAGGGCTCTTGGTAGACCGGTCGAATTGAACCACCTTAGCTCGGGAGCGAACTAAGCGCGCAAACAGTCACAAAGAAATTCGTTGATTACACTTGGACTTCTTAGCGTAGAAAACCCGAAAAGGGTAAAAAACCACGTGGTCGGAGCTGTGCCGACCAAACTTCACTATCTTCTGGGAGGTTACAATCCGGAGTTTAGAATTCGAGCGCGACAGGTCGCCGCTCGTTACAATATTAGAGAGAGAGAGAGAGAGAACGTTCCGAGGGTGACAGGTCACCTCTCGGAAAAAACTAAGTCTTTTCCTTCTGAGAACAGTAGAGAACGAAAGTGAGAATGCCTTGTTCGCTTTCGTGAAGACGAAAGTGAGAGCGCTGTGTCCGCTTTCGTGAAGACGAAAGTGAGAGCGCTATGTCCGCTTTCGTGGGAACGAAAGTGAGAGCGTTGTGTCCGCTTTCGTGAGAACGAAAGTGAGACTGCCGAGTCGCCTTTTGGGACGGAGAAAAACTTCAAGTCCACGAAGGAGATCTTCAAGCATCGAAAGAGAAATCCGTGGAAATCTTCAAGGAGCTCTCTCTGGTCATCAAGTCGGGCTCCTCTCAAATGAAGTCTAGGGGGTCCTTTTATAGCTTTGGCCGGGGGTAGCCCGGTAATTTTGCCGTTGTAACCACCATAACCACCTGGGAGGACGAATCATATTTTCCGGTTCAGAGCCCACGGATCACCATTTTTCGTAAATGACCATCCTGCCCTTTGAGGAAAGGCGACAAGCTGTTTCTGAAAAGTGAGAAACTGAAAAGACAAAAAGTGAGCGAGCCGAGTCGGAAAAGTGAGCGTGCCCGAAATGAGGAAGTGTTCCGGGTGCGCAAGCGCGCTTAGAAGCGTTCTGAGCGCGTAACGATCATGGAAGTGTTCCGGGCGCGCAAGCGCGCTCAGAAGCATTCTGAGCACACTAGCGTGCTTAGAAGCGTTCTGAGCGCGTAACGATCATGGAAGTGTTCCGGGCGCTTAAGCGCGCTCAGAAGCATTCTGAGCACGCTAGCGTGCTTAGAAGCGTTCTGAGCGCGTAACGATCATGGAAGTGTTCCGGGCGCACAAGCGCGCTCAAAAGCGCTCTGAGCGAGCAACGAGCACGAAAGCGTTACGGACGTGCTTAGAGGCGTTCTGAGCGAACGGTGAATGTGGAGGCGTTTAGCGTGTGGCTGTGAGAAGACCGTGAGGCCGAGGCGGCCGGGAGCACTCCCCAATTGGGGAGTTACTCATATTCATGTAACTCCCCTTTGGGGAGTTACTGTTCACGTAACTCCCCAAGGGGAGTTACGTGAATCCCCAATTGGGGAGTTATAAACTCCCCAATTGGGGAATGCCACATGGGCGTTGACCAAGTGGTCAACGCCCATTTGTGGCAATTGGGGGTGCGGTAATGTCGCACCCCCTTTAATTGGGGGTGCGGCAGTGTCGCACCCCCATTTCTGCGCGGCGAGTGCCGCGCCATTTCGGCGCGGCGAGTGCCGCGCCATTCCGGCGCGGCGAGTGCCGCACCCTCTTGGCGCCGTAATGGGCGCGCCTATTGGCGCGCCGATTGATATGTATTGTTTGCCACGCAACACCTTTTAATTTTCACGCCACGCGTGGCGCTTGCGCGCTCGGCGGTACCCATCCGGATACGTTTTGCGAGACCGCATCCCGTATTATTTTTACGGGTGCACATCATAAGCCCCCAAACCTTCGGAGTCTGAATTACTGCGCGGAGGTGTTCGGAGGTTTTAATTTTCCTTCGCGGCAATTTGGATCACTGTCATCTTCATGTGACGTGTCGGAAGTCGCCGCTCGGCTTTAGTTGTGGGAGAATCTTCTATCTCGTCTTGATAGGTTGTGGGAGTGATGTCTAGCGGTTGTGTTGGAGATTGCAGCGATCCCGTCGTTTAGCGTCGGTACCTGAGCAGCTTGGTGGTTTGTCCACAAAATGTTAGATTAGATGGCGTGAGTCTGAGCTCACGATTTTTTATAAATTTGCGCGAGTCTGGGCTCGCGGCTTTTACATAGTAAATTTGGTTGGTGAACAGCGGGCGTATTCGAACCATGGACGAACGTAAGGGGCAGACACTTATGACGTCGGGACCTTACTGCGGTGGAGAAGGGCGAGCCTTCAATCGACGATAGTGAGAGATTGTTGTGAGCGCGCCGCTCGGAGGCAGTTACTGCTCATTAGCGATGTGCCTGAAGGCAGGTGCTGTTCATTAGCGCACTGCCTGGAGGCAGGTGCTGTTTATTAGCGCACTGCCTGGAGGCAGGCGCTGTTCATTAGCGCACTGCCTGGAGGCAGGTGCTGTTCATTAGCGCACTGCCTGGAGGCAGGCGCTGTTCATTAGCGCACTGCCTGGAGGCAGGCGCGGTTCATTAGCGCACTGCCTGGAGGCAGGCGCTGTTCATTAGCGCACTGCCTGGAGGCAGGCGCTGTTCATTAGCGCACTGCCTGGAGGCAGGCGTTGTTCATTAGCGCACTGCCTGGAGGCAGGTGCTGTTCATTAGCGCACTGCCTGGAGGCAGGTGCTGTTCATTAGCGCTCTGCCTGGAGGCAGGTGATAAGCCCAAAATAGATTTACATTTTAACGCAAGTGCACGTGTCGAATCAAGTAATATAAAGTGAATAAAGATCGTTCCCTCGAAGAAGTGATTAATTTAGTGCTCGCAAGTACTAGCTTTACCTTTTCTTTAAATTCAAGTTGAGTAATAAGATTGAGTTTATAATGATTATCACTTAATACTAATAATAAAACTAAAAAACTTACTTAAAAGGATTCTATTCAAACTACTTGGAGAAAGTTCAGTTGGAGAAATAATCTTGTGTATTGTTTTCCTTTGCTCATGGTGATGTTTTCTATTGTGGAATTTTATGAAATGCTTGATTAATTATCTTGCAACAATTTAAAAGTGAATTTCATTATCTCTCGATCTCTGAAATCCTTTACTCTAAATCACCTAGTTATCTCTAACTTAGATGGAAGAGATTAAAATAAATTCACAAATCATAGTTGCTAGCAAAAGATGAAATCTCTTTCTACTTTTATACTATATTGAAATGCATGACACACTTTCACCGCTCCTCTCTCGAATCTCGCAGTGTAGTATAAAAACGGAAATTTGGTTAAAGATTTACGCGACTCCTCTCTCGAATCTTGCCGCATAATATAAAGCAATCATCTAGCCTGACTCCTCTCTCGAATCTTGCCAAGCAAATTAAAGATGAACTTAAGCCAAACTTTCCAAGAGTAAAATCATGAATTCAATAAAGATAATATCCAAACATTCATAAGAAAATTAGAAACAAACCATCACTACAAACAAAGTACTAACAACACACAAGATCTATGAGATTAGTTCATGATAGAGGGATGAAACCAAATAAGAAAGATCTTACTAGACATGCTTAATAGAGTCAAAAGATGCAGGAAATTTCACTCCAAGATGCGCACGGTCCGTTGAAGATCTAGCCCGGATTTCTTCTTCTCCACTAGGATTTTCGCAAACCCTAGTTCTTCTTTTCTCCTTGCTCTCCACTTTTTCCTCTCCAATTTCGTGTATCCTGATGGTGGTTATTTCCCTCTTTAAAAATGACCAGCCCCCAAAAGACACATCCCTTCACAATTGATTTTTTTATTCAAAATTCGGACTTCAAATTTTTAATTCTGCACAGATTTGTTATAACATCCAAAACTGGATGTTATAACAACTTGAACCAGCCAAAATATTTAATTCAGCTTTTCTTCTCCAAGTCGATTTCTTCGGCATTTCTAATAAGAAAACATATAAATTCAATCAAATAATCCATAATTGAAATAAACATGAATTTATTTATATTTTATATTCATTTTAATCCTTTTTCATATTTATAATAACATAATAAGTCAAAATAAAGAGTTAGATAACTTCCTTTTGGGAAGTTATCACACCTCCACACTTAAACCTTTGCTAGTCCCTAGCAAAGATCATTCAAATTACTGACTTGAATGAAGAACTAATAACAGAACACAAATTCAAATGATCTCTTATCCTTGTAAAAAAAATTAATCAAAGCGTACTATAGAAATTCACTTTACTCAATTGGTAGGGGTTATACTACCCCCACCTCCACACTTAGATCCTTTGCTAGTCCCTAGCAAAGAGACTATATCATGCAAATTTTGGAACGGAGCAAAACACAATTATAAGGAGAAATCAAAAATTGAAATAGGAAACTCCCCTGAATTGAATTTGATGGAAAGGATGTTCAAGACTTTGTATTTATGTTCCCATGTGACTCCCACCTCCACACTTAATCATAACAATAGGGCCTGCATACTCAAAATGTCTAGAGTGCATAGATATTAAAGCAGTACATAGTCAAAGAGGTCAGCAAGATGAAGCTCAAGAATTGTCATAATATCATCTTAAGATGAACCACATGCAACATAGTAATTTTAAAAATCGAGAAAAAAAAAATGTAGCTGCTATGAAACCTATCCATCGCAATATGAAAAATCAAACCCCAGGGTTCACTAAATTGATAAGAAGCATCTTATAAAAAACAATAATGAGATATGAGATTAGAATAATCATCACAAACAATTTTCATGAGTAATTTGAATCAATCAGCAATCAAAGATTCACAAAGGTACTCCAAACATTAAGAGGGTTATGTTAATAATAGCATAAGAAAGAGTGGACTGCAGATTATAAATAAAATAACATTAGTTTAACAGCATAAGCAGCCACCAAAATGCTAAGGCCACAAGTTAGACTAGCTGAATAGTTCAGAGCATGATTAGAAAAATTGTTCAAAGCTAAACTATAATGTAGATAGTTTATAGCAAAAATTCTGGAAATAGTTTTAAGGCAAAAAAAATCATGTTAAGAGGCATCACGCCTAGTCTTCGTCTCCATCACTATCTGCTACGATCACCGCTTCATCCGCATGTTCTTCTCCGTTGTCAGTTTCTGCATTTTCCTCGTCCTCGCCTTCGTATTCCGCATCATCCACGTTTTTGGCTTCATCACCGTCTGCGTTTTCTTGTGCATCCTCGTCGCCTTCTTCATCGTCATATTCAGATTTATCTTCATCAGTAAATTCATCATCTTCATCTCCTTCTTCCTCTTCCTCCTCGCTCTCAGATTCTGGACCATGTATCCTTTGTTCATACCTTGTGCCGGATCCAAACGACGTCGATCTTTCGTGAGTAGGTAACCAGCACAATCCCATTGGTTTGATAGTCGAAGTTTTGGCACGGGAATTGGAAGTTTAGCTTTCGTCATCAAAGCAACTTGGTTGGAACGAATATCTTTCAACTGCGACTCGAAATACAAATGCTGACATCGTTGATATTCTTTCATGTAATTCAATGTACGCAAGGTCATCAGTTGATCTGTGTCTGATGTTACTAAATCTATTCCAGTGGTTGCCCTCTCAGAAGGTTGCTTTTTGGGAGGCTTCTCATTTTCTGTACCTTTTTCCTCCTTTACGTTAACCTCTATAACCGTCTTCGTGATGTGGTGCTTTACTTGAGTGATTAAATCATCAGTAGATACAGCTACGCCAGCATTTCGACACAGATCGGTGATGAGCGTCGGGAACCACAAATGCTTGGGATTTTTCTCATTAATCTTTCGCCTCAGTTGGAAATTGATAACTTTAGCTAAATCGAACTCCTTCCCTGTCATGATTCCATATAGCAGAGCAAACTTGTCCATTGTGACTGAATTAGAATGGCGGGTGGGGATGATGCTCGCATTAATGAATAACAACCAGACCTTTGCTTCCCTCCTTAAACAAGTAGTCTTAACCGCTGTTCGAGCCCCGCTGACCCATTCAGGTTGTGGTGTGTAGCAACACACCTTAACCATCTCTTCTAACCTTATAGTATTGAGGACATCGGTATAATCAGGGAAGCCATAGTCTTCAAGACCAAACAGTGCACGGAAAGAGGCTGCTGAAAAGTCTATCTTTTGCCCTCGTACTGTTACGGTTTCTTCACCGTCATCCCTCGCATTTGCATAAAATTCATACACCAAAGGTAGTATGGCTTCTGACCTAGGGTGACAAAAAGACTCCCACCTTAAAGCTATAATCTGATTAGCATAACTTAGACTCCATGCTTTCTTCTCCAATTTAAATCCCCTCTCATATATACATGGTACTTCCTTTAATAATTGGAATCTTCTTGTAGATAATGGAGTAGTAAATTTTTCGAAATCTTGGGCTACAATCTTACCTTGTGCACTCTTCTTCCTTTTCTCAGAAGTCTTAACCTCCTTTGATGTTCCAGTCACCTCTTCGTTGTGATGCCGCCGCCCCATGTTGTCAAGAGTTCAAGGATCGTCGCTTGGGTACACGAAGTCGCCTGCGTCTGTCGTTGCTATCTTCCTACCTCGCGAAATCGTTGGTGCCCTATCACTATCGAAGTCGCCCTCCTCCTTTCGAAATCGCCTGCGCCTCGCCTCGTCTCTCTCGATGTCGCCCCCGTCTTTCTCAGAGGTTTTGACCTAGCCGACGGTTCGTATTATGGGGATTGTTTTAATTTTATTTCTTTGATTATTTTAGGAATCAAACGGTTGTATTAGGGAGTTAAGTAGAATTTTATTTTATTTTATTGAACCCTAAGATAACCGCTTATTCTATATTAATTAAAACGATATCGGTTCGCAGAGCGCCGGTTCAATTGAGCCGGTCTAAACCGCCGGAATACGTGATCCTGAAGCAATGAGAAACGCGGGTGATGTGACAACAACAATTTCCGTTGTCATAACAATTTTGTGCAGCCGCAAAGTTGTGATAACATTAAAATCGGTTGTTATAACATTTTTTTACTTAGAAAAATTTTTCAGCCTACTTTAATCTCTTCCCTTTTTTAGCCGAATTTTTGCCTTCTCTTCTATTCTTGGATGGTCTTCATCTTGAGTGCTCTCTCTCTCTCACATAGCAATTACTAATTTAACAGCAACTAAAATTAAAATACTTCATGTTAGATGAGTTGCCTCCCACCAAGCGCCTAATTTAATATGTCCCGGCAGGACGTATTTCGCGCAAATTCTTATTGTAAATTTATGACCATCGCATCACGATGATCAATACTCTCATAATATTCCTTGAGTCGTTGTCCATTTACCTTGAATGTCGAACCATCTTTTTCATTACAGATTGTCACCACGCCATACGGAAATACTTCCTTAACTCGAAAAGGCCCCGACCACCTAGATTTCAATTTTCCAGGGAATAAACGTAGCCGTGAGTTGTACAAAAGGACTAGTTGTCCTACCTTAAATTCCCTCTTTTGTACCTTAGAGTCATGCCATTTCTTTGTTCTCTCTTTATATAACTTAGCATTTTCGTACGCATTGAATCTAATTTCATCTAATTCATTTAGGTGCATCAATCTATTCTTTCCTGCCTCTTTGAAATCGAAATTTAATTTCTTTATTGCCCAATAAGCTTTATGTTCTAGTTCTACAGGAAGATGACACGACTTACCATATATCATCTTATAGGGGGTCACTCCTATGGGTGTTTTAAAAGCAGTTCGATAAGCCCATAATGCCTCATTAAGTTTCAATGACCAATCCTTACGATTTGTGCTCACCGTTTTCTCAAGAATTGACTTGATTTCCCTATTTGACACTTCAGCCAAGCCATTGGTCTGCGGGTGATAGGCAAGGGCAACTTTATGAGTTACACCATATTTTCTCAAAAGTGTTTTAAATTGTGTATTACAGAAATGTGACCCTCCATCACTGATGATTGCTCTTGGTGTACCAAACCTAGTGAAAATGTTTGATTTTATAAATTTCACCACTACAGATGCGTCGTTCTTTTGTGTGGCTATGGCCTCTACCCATTTTGAAACATAGTCCACTGCTAATAAAATGTATAAATTCCCATTGGAATTTACAAAGGGTCCCATAAAATCGATACCCCATACGTCAAAAACCTCTATTTCAAAGATGTTATTCAAAGGCATGCTCGCTCCCCGTTGGATGTTCCCCGTCCTTTGACATCTGTCACATTTCTTAACAAATCTATGCGCATCCTTAAACAAAGTTGGCCAATAAAATCCAGCCTCTAGTACTTTCATCGCAGTCCGCTCCCCCATGAAATGTCCTCCGTACGGTGATGCATGACATTTTTCTAGAATACTATGCACTTCTTCTTCAGAAATACACCTACGGATCACTTGATCGGCACAAATTCTAAACATATAGGGATCATCCCAAAGATAAAATTTTACTTGGTGAAGAAAACGCTTCTTTTGCTGATAATCTAAATCTGGTGGAAATACATTACTTACTATAAAATTAACAAAATCTGCATACCAAGGAGTGCTATTCATGATCGACACTGCTAGTAACCGTTCATCAGGAAAGTTTTCGCTAATCTCAATGTGCATATTTTTCTCACTTTCATTTTCTAGTCGTGATAAATGGTCGGCTATCGGATTTTCTACTCCTTTTCGATCCTTAATTTCTAAATCAAACTCTTGTAGAAGAAGAACCCATCTAATAAGCCTAGGTTTTGCGTCCTTCTTATCTACTAAATATCTTAAAGCTGAATGGTCTGTATAAACTATAACCTTGGAATTTATTAAGTACGAGCGGAATTTGTCAAAGGCAAATACAACCGCTAATAATTCCTTTTCAGTAGTGGTATAGTTTATTTGAGCATCTATGAGCGTTTTGCTAGCATAGTAAATAGCGTGAAAAACCTTATTCTGAATTTGTCCTAGAACTGCTCCTACTGCAAAATTGCTAGCATCACACATAATAGAAAATGGTAGTGACCAATCCGGGGCAATGATGATCGGTGAAATCAGTTTTTCTTTTAAAATGTTGAATGCTTCAAGACATTTCTTATTGAAAATAAACGGACTCTCTTTTTCAAGTAGGTGACTTAGAGGTTTAGAAATTTTTGAAAAGTCCTTTATAAATCGCCGGTAGAATCCAGCATGACCTAAAAAACTACGAATTCCCTTAACATTAGATGGTGGAGGTAGTTTTTCAATGACTTCTATCTTCGCTCTGTCTACTTCTAAGCCTTTCTTTGACACCTTATGACCAAGCACAATACCCTCACGTACCATAAAGTGGCACTTCTCCCAGTTGAGAATCAAATTGGCTTGCACACATTTATCCAAGGCTTTCTTTAAAACTTCTAAACATTCATCAAAAGATTTCCCGAATACAGAAAAATCGTCCATAAAAATCTCAATACCATCATCAATCAAATCCGCAAAGATAGAGATCATGCAACGCTGAAATGTGGCGGGTGCGTTGCATAATCCAAATGGCATTTTTCGAAATGCGAATGTTCCATACGGGCATGTAAATGTTGTCTTTTCCTGATCTTCCGGTGCCACCATAATCTGGTTATACCCGGAATATCCGTCCAAGAAACAATAATACTCATTACCTGCTAATCTATCCAATACCTGATCGATGAATGGTAACGGAAAATGATCTTTTCTAGTCGATTTATTCAATTTCCGGTAATCCATACATATTCTCCAACCCGTTACAGTTCGAGTGGGAATTAATTCATTATTTTCATTTTTTACTACCGTGATACCTCCTTTCTTCGGCACACATTGAACAGGACTCACCCATTTACTATCGGAAATAGGGTAAATAATACCCGCGTCTAACCACTTGATTATCTCTTTCATTACTACGTCCTTCATGGGTGGGCTAAGTCTTCGTTGAGGATCAATAGATTCTTTCGAATTTTCTTCCAACAAGATTTTATGCATGCAGATTGACGGACTAATTCCCTTAATGTCAGCAACCGTCCACCCCATTGCACCCTTAAATTCATGAAGTACATTAAGCAATTTTTCTTCATTTCTTCCTTCTAATGACGAGTCAATAATGACCGGCAAAGTGTTTCCCTCTCCAAGAAAGACATATTTTAAATTTTCAGGTAAGGGTTTTAACTCTAGTGTTGGTGGATCAAGAATAGATGGCTTCATTATTGTTGATTCACTTGACCTATTTAATACTTCAAATTTCTTACCAAACGGCAAACGTTCATAAGTGTCAAGCACCTTTACACATTCGACTCTACCTAAATCTTCTTCATCCACTTCTTCATTTGTCAAAATGCTAAAAAGTTGTTGCTCTAGATCATCTTGATCATGCATCAACGAAGTGGGTATGTCTTCTTCTGCAATAGAATAACATTCTTCTTCATCATTAGAAAATTTCATGGCTTTAAGAATGTTGAATGTTACCGCTTCATCGTTGACTCGCATTGTTAATTCACCTTTTTGTACATCTATGAGTGTCCGTCCCGTGGCTAAGAATGGTCTTCCTAAAATAATAGGGACATCCTTGTCCTCATCCATATCTAGCACAACAAAATCGGCTGGGAAGATAAATTTCTCAACTTTAACCAAAACGTCTTCAACAATTCCCTTAGGAAATGCTAAAGATCTATCAGCCAATTGCAGAGTGAGAGATGTTGGTGTAATTTCTCCTAAGCCTAATTTTGTATAAATAGATAATGGCATCAAGTTGATGCTGGCACCCAAATCACACAACGCTCTCCCGACAAATTTCACTCCGATTGAACATGGTATTGTAAAGCTACCAGGATCTTTCAATTTTTGCGGTAATTTCTTCTGTAATATTGCACTACACTCTTCAGTTAACGCCACTACTTCCTTATCAACAAATTTTCTCTTTTTAGATAAAATGTCTTTCATGAATTTTACATAACTAGGCATTTGTTCAAGTGCTTCGGCAAAAGGAATATTTATAGTCAATTTCTTAAAGACGTCCATAAACTTCTGAAATTGTTTATCAAGCTTAGTTTTCACTAGTCTGGATGGAAATGGTGGTGGGGGGTACATGATTTCTTTATTTTTATTATTTTGATGTGCAACCTCCACTACTTCTGTTTCCTTATTCTCTACTAGTTGTTCTTCTTGTGAGTGATTCGTGGGGACAGATTTCTCTCTTTGTTCTTCCTCTCTAACTTTTTCTAACAACCCATCTCCACTAGAAATTTCTACTCCACTCCTTAAAGCGATGGCCTTACAATGACTAGTTTGTTCATCTCTTATAGGATTAGGTGTAGTATCCGAAGGTAATGTTCCTTGTGGCCTTTGGCTTAATGAAATTGCTAGTTGACCCAAGGTATTTTCTAAGGATCTTAAAGACGATTCAATACCTCTTATTCTAGACTCATTCTTTTGAAACATTCCTATTATCAATTCATCAGTCAATTTCCTAGGATTAGATTGGTTGTTTGGAGGGTTGTTTTGCATTTGATTTGAATTATGGCTGAATCCTCGTGGTTGATTCATTCCTTGATTATTTTTCCACGAGAAATTAGGATGATTTCGCCACTCCGGATGATAGTGATTTGCAAACCCCGTTGGCATTTGTTTTTGTTGTCCCCCCACATAATTTGCTTCCTCAGTTATTTGATTAAGTTGTTCCACAGTAAGTGGTGCACTAGGTGTAGGGGTTGATAAAGAGTCTAGTCTTTTATTAATCAGATTGAGAAGTCATCTGTGCAGCCAAGGATGTAATTTGATCAACTTGATGAATTCCAGCCGGATTACTATTTCCTTGCCTTTCAAAGGCTTGATAATTATTAGATGTGAGATCTTCTAATATCGTATAAGCATCTTCAGGATATTTCTTCATTAAGGAACCCCCAGCGGCTCCGTCTACTAAAATCATAGTAGCAGTTTGTAATCCATTATAAAATGTTGAAACTTGTTGGTGTTGGGCTAACCCGTGATGCGGGCATTTCCTTAATAACTCTTTAAACCGCTCCCAAGCATCATACAAAGTTTCACCATGAGTTTGCATAAATGTGGTTATATCCCTAATTAACTTAGCAGTCTTAGAAGGTGGAAAATATTTACCCAAAAATTTTTCCACTAATTGATCCCATGTAGTTATAGATTCATGTGGTAATGAATTTAGCCAATCTTTTGCTCGACCTTCTAAGGAAAATGGAAATAGCATTAAATAAATTGATTCTTCAGTTGCTCCATTAAACTTAAACATGTCACATATTGCTAAGAATGCCCGTAAATGAGAATTTACATCTTCATGATTGAGTCCCCCAAATTTATTATATTGTACTTGTTGCATAACTAAGGGATCCATTTTAAAGTTGTTAGCAGCAATTGCTTGACGGGCTATGCTAAAGTGCAAACCTCCTCCTAATGGTGTGTTATAATCACGACATGTCCTTCGTGGTGCAGCAGGTGTGTCATTTTGACCATTTTGTTCTACTTGCCCCCATTATCATTGATGTTATTTTGTACGTTATTATCATCCATCTCAGTGTGAATAATATTAACCGTTCTAAACTCTTTTTTGTTTTGTTCGCAAGTTCGTTCAATTTCTGGGTTCAACGGTAATAATTCAACGTTACGATATCTGGACATGCATTAAACAGAATTCTAATAAAATAAATAAAAGTGAAATACTTGATCTCTAAATACTTAGGGTTTACTAATATTGCAAGAAGAGAATCACTAAATAGTTGCACCTCCCCGGCAACGGCGCCAAAAACTTGATAAGCCCAAAATAGATTTATGTTTTAACGCAAGTGCACGTGTCGAATCAAGTAATATAAAGTGAATAAAGATCGTTCCCTCGAAGAAGTGATTAATTTAGTGCTCGCAAGTACTAGCTTTACCTTTTCTTTAAATTCAAGTTGAGTAATAAGATTGAGTTTATAATGATTATCACTTAATACTAATAATAAAACTAAAAAACTTACTTAAAAGGATTCTATTCAAACTACTTGGAGAAAGTTCAGTTGGAGAAATAATCTTGTGTATTGTTTTCCTTTGCTCATGGTGATGTTATCTATTGTGGAATTTTATGAAATGCTTGATTAATTATCTTGCAACAATTTAAAAGTGAATTTCATTATCTCTCGATCTCTGAAATCCTTTACTCTAAATCACCTAGTTATCTCTAACTTAGATGGAAGAGATTAAAATAAATTCACAAATCATAGTTGCTAGCAAAAGATGAAATCTCTTTCTACTTTTATACTATATTGAAATGCATGACACACTTTCACCGCTCCTCTCTCGAATCTCGCAGTGTAGTATAAAAACGGAAATTTGGTTAAAGATTTACGCGACTCCTCTCTCGAATCTTGCCGCATAATATAAAGCAATCATCTAGCCTGACTCCTCTCTCGAATCTTGCCAAGCAAATTAAAGATGAACTTAAGCCAAACTTTCCAAGAGTAAAATCATGAATTCAATAAAGATAATATCCAAACATTCATAAGAAAATTAGAAACAAACCATCACTACAAACAAAGTACTAACAACACACAAGATCTATGAGATTAGTTCATGATAGAGGGATGAAACCAAATAAGAAAGATCTTACTAGACATGCTTAATAGAGTCAAAAGATGCAGGAAATTTCACTCCAAGATGCGCACGGTCCGTTGAAGATCTAGCCCGGATTTCTTCTTCTCCACTAGGATTTTCGCAAACCCTAGTTCTTCTTTTCTCCTTGCTCTCCACTTTTTCCTCTCCAATTTCGTGTATCCTGATGGTGGTTATTTCCCTCTTTAAAAACGAGCAGCCCCCAAGAGACACATCCCTTCACAATTGATTTTTTTGTTCAAAATTCGGACTTCGAATTTTTAATTCTGCACAGATTTGTTATAACATCCAAAACTGGATGTTATAACAACTTGAACCAGCCAAAATAATTAATTCAGCTTTTCTTCTCCAAGTCGATTTCTTCGGCATTTCTAATAAGAAAACATATAAATTCAATCAAATAATCCATAATTGAAATAAACATGAATTTATTTATATTTTATATTCATTTTAATCCTTTTTCATATTTATAATAACATAATAAGTCAAAATAAAGAGTTAGATAACTTCCTTTTGGGAATTTATCAGCAGGTGCTGTTCATTAGCGCACTGCCTGGAGGCAGGTACTGTTCATTAGCGCTCTGTCTGGAGGCAGATGCTGTTCATTAGCGCACTGCCTGGAGGCAGATGCTGTTCATTAGCGCGCTGCGTGGAGGCAGGTGCTGTTCATTAGCGCGCTGCCTGGAGGCAGGTGCTGTTCATTGGCGCACTGCCTGGAGGCAGGTGCTGTTCATTAGCGCACTGCCTAGAGACAGGTGCTGTTTATTAGCGCACTGCCTCGAGGCAGGTGCTGTTAATTAGCGCACTGCCTGGAGGCGGGTGCTGTTCGTTAGCGCACTGCCTGGAGGCAGGTGTTGTTCCTTAGCGCACTGCCTGGAGGCAGGTGCTGTTTATTAGCGCACTGCCTGGAGGCAGGTGCTGTTCGTTAGCGCACTGCCTAGAGGCAGATGCTGTTCCTTAGCGCACTGCCTGGAGGCAGGTGCTGTTCGTTAGCGCACTGCCTGGAGGCAGGTGCTGTTCGTTAGTGCACTGCCTGGAGGCAGGTGCTGTTCGTTAGCGCACTGCTTGGAGGCAGGTGCTGTTCATTCATGCAAGTGGACATCTTTACGTTGTTTCGATAGCGCAAGATATGACATGTCTGGAATGATTAACTTTAAAAACAATTAGTAGTGACAATTTACACAGAGTTTTTATAGAAACAAAGTTGACAGAATATTTCAGTGGCGCTGGTAGAGTCCCCCCTTATGGGTATGAAGCTTTCTCCTGGGATTACTGCCTTAAGGGTTCTCCCGGTCCTTTCTGGCAGGCTGCTAGCTGATCCCCTGCTAGCTGAATCGTCGCCTAGTCTCGTAGGAATTTCCCCAGTAGGCCTTGTTTGACGAGACACTCGATTTCATCCTTGAGCTTAGAGCAATTTTTCGTGTCATGTCCTCGTCCACGATGGAACTCACAATATTTTGTCTGGTCCCCCGCATTTTTAGCGAGGGGTCTGGGATTGCGGAGCGTCTGGTCGTCTTTGATTGCATACAGTATGTTAGTCCTGGTAGTGTTCAGGGGAGTGTAGTTCTGATGTTGGCGAGATCCTCGGTCTCGGCTGGGGTTGTCGTAATGCTTGTTTTTCTTATTGGGAACTGTCTGCGGCAGTGGCTCCTCTTTCTTCCTCTTCGAGCTCCCCTCGAACTGTCGGCGGTGCGCTTCAATTGCCTCATCTGCTGCTATCTGGGCCTCGACTCGCTGAATGAGGTCAGGATAGCTTGGTACGGTTTCTCTCATTAGAGCTGAGTAAAAGCCACTTGGGCGGAGACCTCCAAGGAAGACTCCTCGCAAGAGCTCAGGGTCGACTCCCGGGATCTGCCGAGACTCCGAGGTGAAGCATCGGAAAAAATCCTTGAGAGTCTCTCTGTCATTTTGGCGGATTCCTGAGAGATGGGAGGGATCTCGGACAATCCTACGATTTGCGATGAACTGGTCCACGAACTGCTGCGCCATTTCTGCGAAGTTGTTGATGGCCCCATCTCACAGGGAGTGGAACCAAGTGCGTGCTTGTCCTTTCAAAGTTGCTGGGAACACTTGACAGAGGAGCTGGTCGGGGGCGCTGTAGATCCTCATGATGGTGGTGAAGTGATTGACATGTTCCACTGGGTCGTCCGTCCCATCGAACGTTTCGATGTTGGGAAGCTTGAAACCGTTTGGAACTGGATGAGCTAGGACTTGAGGCGATAGTGGGGAGCCGTGGTATGCGGGACGGCGGGCGAGAGTTGCGCGTCGCCCCGCCTGGATGTATTCTTCCTCTATCATATCGCGTATTTCTTCTCGTGTGGTTATTTCTACTGCTCGACCAGGAACAACTATTCTTTGGCGATGGTGATGGTGGTCAGCTTCTGGTCCTCTGGTTGGCGGAGCGGGATGGGCGGAGTTTTCTGCGTCGGAGAATTCTTCTGAGGCTTCTTCTTCTCGAACGACCTCCTCATTCGGAGCATGATTCGGAGCTGGGGGCGGCGGAACGTTCAACGCTGGGGGTTGAACGGGAGCTCGAGGAGCCCCAAGATTTCTTACGAGAGTCAGCATCTCGGCTTGTTGTTCTTCCATCTGCCGCATGCGCCCTTCCAGTATTGCTGCGGGCGCAGGCACTGCCTCTTCTGCGAGAGGCGTATTGATAAGCGAGTGGGAGGGAGCCGGGTCGATGCATCCCTCCGGGATTGATCCTTCAGTAGTGCGAGCACTTTTTCCTGCCATTGTAATTGGTGGCGAAGCGCTTCCTTCAGTGAGTCTTTGCAGAGTTTTGGGAATTGTTCCCACAGACGGCGCCAAACTGTTGTGGGTCGCTTAGGGCTCTTGGTAGACCGGTCGAATTGAACCACCTTAGCTCGGGAGCGAACTAAGCGCGCAAACAGTCACAGAGAAATTCGTTGATTACACTTGGACTTTTTAGCGTGGAAAACCCGAAAAGGGTAAAAAACCACGTGGTCGGAGCTGTGCCGACCAAACTTCACTATCTTCTGGGAGGTTACAATCCGGAGTTTAGAATTCGAGCGCGACAGGCCGCCGCTCATTACAATATTAGAGAGAGAGAGAGAGAGAGAACGTTCCGAGGGTGACAGGCCACCTCTCAGAAAAAACTAAGTCTTTTCCTTCTGAGAACGGTAGAGAACGAAAGTGAAAATGCCTTGTCCGCTTTCGTGAAGACGAAAGTGAGAGCGCTGTGTCCGCTTTCGTGAAGACGAAAGTGAGAGCGCTGTGACCGCTTTCGTGGGAACGAAAGTGAGAGCGCTGTGTCCTCTTTCGTGAGAACGAAAGTGAGACTGCCGAGTCGCCTTTTGGGACGAAGAAAAACTTCAAGTCCACGAATGAGATCTTCAAGCGTCGAAGGAGAAATCCGTGGAAATCTTCAAGGAGCTCTCTCTGGTCATCAAGTCGGGGTCCTCTCAAATGAAGCCTAGGGGGTCCTTTTATAGCTTTGGCCGGGGGTAGCCCGGTAATTTTGCCGTTGTAACCACCATAACCACCTGGGAGGACGAATCATATTTTCCGGTTCAGAGCCCACGGATCACCATTTTTCGTAAATGACCATCCTGCCATTTGAGGAAAGGCGACAAGCTGTTCCTGAAAAGTGAGAAACTGAAAAGACAAAAAGTGAGCGAGCCGAGTCGAAAAAGTGAGCGTGCTAGAAAGACAAAAAGTGAGCGTGCTAGAAAGACAAAAAGTGAGTGTGCCCGAAATGCGGAAGTGTTCCGGGTGCGCAAGCGCGATCAGAAGCGTTCTGAGCGCGCTAGCGCGCTTAGAAGCGTTCTGAGCGCGTAACGATCATGGAAGTGTTCCGGGCGCGCAAGCGCACTCAGAAGCATTCTGAGCGCGCTAGCGTGCTTAGAAGTGTTCTGAGCGCATAACGATCATGGAAGTGTTCCGGGCGCGCAAACGCGCTAAAAAACGCTCTGAGCGCGCAACGAGCACGAAAGCGTCCCGGACGCGCTTAGAGGCGTTCTGAGCGAACGGTGAATATGGAGGCGTTTAGCGTGCGACTGTGAGAAGACCGTGAAGCCGAGGCGGCCGGGAGCACTCACCAATTGGGGAATTACTCATATTCATGTAACTCCCCTTTGGGGAGTTACTATTCACGTAACTCCCCAAGGGGAGTTACTGTACACGTAACTCCCCAAGGGGAGTTACGTGAATCCCCAATTGGGGAGTTATGCACTCCCCAATTGGGGAATGCCACATGGGCGTTGACCAAGTGGTCAACGCCCATTTGTGGCAATTGGGGGGTGCGGTAATGGGGGGTGCGACATTGCCGCACCCCCCAAAATAAATGGGGGTGCGGTAATGTCGCACCCCCTTTAATTGGGGGTGCGGCAATGCCACACCCCCATTTCGGCGCGGCGAGTGCCGCGCCATTTTGGCGCGGCGAGTGCCGCGCCCTCTTGGCGCTGAAATTGGCGCGCCTATTGGCGCGACGATTGATATGTGTTGCTTGCCGCACAACACCTTTTAATTTTCACGCCACGCGTGGCGCTTGCGCGCTCGGCGGTACCCATCCGGATACGTTTCCCGAGACCGCATCCCGTATTATTTTTACGGGTGCACATCAATGCTCAAATTAACTCGTTTTCTTTTCATGGCGGCGGTCATAACCATTGTCTTGTCAAACTTGAATTTTATGATGGTGGCATTTTTATTTAAACTCATCGGACTTAAAAAATCTGGTCAAACGAAGCCTTAGGCTTCGTCTGACACGGCTTATTTGTTGAAACCGGCAACCGGTCTCTTGAGTTTGGACCGACTGGGGGGTGTAACCCGCGCCTACTTATCCCTCACTTACGCTCTTGACTGTGGGCGAAAAACTAGGAACAGACCCAAGGCTGTAGCGAGGAGGTCCCGCCACACACCCAGAAGATCTTAGAGAGCTTCCCCTCCCAAACCAATGTTCAGCCGGGCACCTTGGAGGGCACTAGCAGCCAACCAAAACTTGCCTAGGAGGAGAGAGCCTAAAAGATCTCATCTCCTCCAAGGTGCCCTTAACTCCTAAGGGTCTATTTATAGATTCTCTAGGCTGGTCTGTAAATAGCATGAATTCGCTTTTTGGTTTTACTAATCGCACCCCAAATTGATCTGCTAACAGCCTAACTCCGATGTTCTGAAGGGCTATTGACAGCGCACAAGGGGTATCTAGGTAATTCCCCCCTAAAGTCTTCTGGGCGAGTGGTCTGTGAAGGCACCACTCGCCAGGCTCCTTGCCCGCCGTATTCCACCGGGCAAGTGGTCCGTGAGAGCACCACTCGTCAGGTACTCGGCTCGCTCGGCGGGGAAGTCTTGACTGCAAACTCTCGCCCGTCTGCTTCGTTGCCACGTGAGTGCCTCGCGAGTGGGGCCTCACTCGCCCAAAAGCTCTCAGACCCATCTCCCACCTCTTGAGACCCTTGGGGCCTTGGGGACCCACTCGACGAATACGGGTTATACATTATTTGCTCCGGTGAGTTGAGTCAAAAACACCATTATAATAGATTGTATGTTTGGCAAGACAAATGTTATGACCGCTACCAAGAAAATAAACTAGTTTTGAGCATAAAATGCATGAATTTGTTTATGTGAGGTTGAACGTTCACGAACGACGGTTCATGACCATCACGTTCACGACTGCCTCCACCACGCCAAACGAAGCCTTAATATAATTAAGAAGTTTCTATTTTTGCGCATGTAAGTTTTGAGGATAATAATATAATTTTATCTATGAATTTTTAATAAAATTATTTTATTATTCTTCGATGACAAACATCTGCAAATAAAAAGAACAATGATACGCAAGTAAATATTTCTACAAATAAGTCAATAATATATTTATTTTTTTCACACAATTTATTAAATGGTTGCTTGAGGGTCGACGATCGTTAGCGAGGCCCGCAAATATTAGAGCAGCCATACATATCGACTCTTTCTGAAGCTTTGCAGGCCTTAGTTATCAGGATCGCGATCTGAATCGTAGGATCTTACGATTATACGATCCAGATTTATCAGGAACAATGACACCCATGATTTAAATCGACACCTCTACGATTGGGATCACGATCATGATCTAACAATCTTTAGGATCGCGATCCCGACCCGATTATATTGGTCTAGTCAAGGGGAACCAGAAAATGTCCAACCCTATCCCGACCCCATTCAAATGGTCCAACACCCATACCCCATCGCCTAACCATATCTCATTCCTGCCTGGCCCCATACCCCATCACAAAATCATATTTTGCCGCTTTACCTTATCTCAAGTGTCGACTGCCGACTACAAATGGAGGCCAATGGCGATGTCTTCGATCGCTTCCAGTCCATGCAACGACTTCCTTTTCCTTCCTTACCTAGTTTTATTTCAGGTGCCAGTGTCTTCTCTTTCATTCCAGCGTATGTGCAATCCAGTGGTCAGCAGTCCAGTGGCTTCCTGCTTCCAAGCCGACATTAATTTTCTCTTCCTTTCTAACGTACTAGCAATTTAGCAGCTAACAATCTAGCCGCTAGAAATCCAACATACGAGCAATCCAGGCTTCCTGCTTCCAGCGTACGAGCAATCCACCATTCCAGGTCCGTCTTCCTGCTTCCAAGCTTCCAAGAATTCATTGGTCCAGATTTATTTTTATTGCTAGTAGTTATTGGGCGTCCTATCTGAAATTGAAATTGAAGTTAGAACGATATAATCTTTTTGATTTAGGTATTTAATTATTTTTTGATATAATTATTCGCATACCCCTCAATTTAATAAATTTTTTTGTTAATTGAGCATGTAATTAGATGATAAAAGTTCAATTTTATATTTTTTTTCTTAATTTAAGAATTTGTAGCATTTTGCGATCATCGATCCGATCTGATCCAACCTCAAAACAATCTCACCTAAGATCTCGATCCCGAAAACTTTACAACTCATCGGTTGTTTAAAAGCATTTGGTTTGAAAATAAATCCAATCACTGGAATTATTCCGATGAGATGCTCGACCACCACCTGATTTTCCTTAAGGCCCCGTTCGTTTGGGCGGAATTGGAGCTTTGGAATTGGCATTCAATTGCCAATTCCATTTCCGCCGTTCGCCCGCCCCAAAAATCCGTGGGAATCGGAATTGGAATTGAATTCCCATAAGAATTCAATACAGCGCAAATGGGCGAGCCCCATTTCCGACCTCCCGACCCGTCATTTCGCGATTCCGAGTCTCCCTCTCGATCAGCCGCCCCCTCGCGACTCCTTCCTCGACGACTAGGGTTTCACCCTCTCCCTCTCTCGCTCGGGATCGGCAAGCGCGCGACTTCTTCTTCTGCCGACTCTTCCTCCGGGAGCTGCAAGTGCGCCGACTTCTTCTTCCGCCGACTCTTCCTCTTTCGCCGACGATCTTCTCCGGCCAACAGGTAAACTCCATTTTATGTCTTCCGCCGACGATCTAGCAAGGTTATGATCTACCCTTTGTAGATCTAGTTTCCGTCGCCCTTTGTAGTCCTGGTTTCCGCCGGCGACGATGAGACAATGTTCTGATTCGGTTTTTCTTTTTTGCGTTTTTCCTGTTTCATCAACACCAATCTGCTTATTAGGTGAATTTTTGAGTTATACACCAATTTAAGTTTGTGTGGTGTGTATGTGAATGTATGTGTGTGTTTTCTGCTGTATGAATGTGTGCTGTGTATTTTTTTTGGAATGTGTGTGGTGTGTGTATGTGAATGGCTGTGTGTTTTCTGCTGTATGAATGTGTGTGCTGTGTTTTTTTTTGGAATGTGTGGTGTGTGTTTTATGTGTGTTTTATGTGTTTTGAATGTGTTGTGTGTATTATTTTTGTAATGAATGTGTGTTTTATGTGTTTTGAATGTGTGTTGTGTGTGTTTTGAATTCTGTTTTCCTGTGGGAATCAGAATTGACTTCAATTCCAAGTCCTGCATCTCATTTCCTGCGCCGACGGAGTTTGCTCCTTTTGCTCCCGCCGGACAGCGGAAAACCCTCACAAAAGTGTTGTTTCCAGTCCCACCTCCGGTTCCAATGGAGCCTTCCCAATTGTCGGCTTCACCCGCCACCCCCACGCCAAATGAAGCCTAAAGACGGCCGATACATTTAAGGGGGCGTTTTTGACGTAAAAATTGGCATAAGACGGAGTTTAGAGGGATGGTTTCAAATTGAAGCTCAAAAACACAACACAGAAATTTTGGATATCCGGTACACAACACATAAGACGGAGTTTAGAGTGATGGTTTCAAATTGTTATCCGCACTACAATTTTGGATATCCGCACTTTTTGTATGAGTTATTACGCGTCATTTGGAAATACGTCTTGTACATATATTTTTAGGAAAAGTGATCAACAAAAAAGTTGTAGATCTTATCGAGAACTACAACTTTCGTGTTGAACACTTTTCCTAAAAATGCACGCACAAGACGTATTGCCGCCCTGATTGAAATATATGCGTAACTATAGCGGATTTTTGGAAATACGTCTTGTACATGCATTTTTAGGAAAAGTGTTCAACACAAAAGTTGTAGATCTCGTCGAGATCTACAACTTTCTTGTTAAACATTTTTCCTAAAAATGCTTGTACAAGACGTATTTTCAAAAGGCGCGTAATAAATCATACAAAAAAAAGTGCGGATATCCAAAATTGTAGTGCGGATAAGGATAACAATCACCAAGAAATAAGCAGCACAGCTTAGGCGCGATTTTATGCTAATTAAAATAAATGAATATTCAAATTGGCCTCAGTTTGATTTCAAATATAATAAATGCCGGCAGGACCAACAATAACAGGGAACAGCAAAGAGAGAGAGAGAGAGAAGTGGCATCTTAACTCCTCATTATTCTCCCAGATCTCCTCCCTCTCCAGCAGATCCCGTGTACGCCGTAGACTGGATTACATCATTCTATTTTGGAAGGAACAAATAATAATATTTTATTAAACTCAAAAACTTTTTGTAAGTTCACATTGAATTGTTAGGGTAACTTTTCTAGTTTTCTTCGGATCATAAATGTCTATTCATAGACTATTTTTTCACTTTATTTGTTTATCCGCAGATTAATTTTAAATTTAAACAGTAAATGTATTCGTTCTCTTGAGCCGGGCCGGGCCCGACAGCGAACGAACACCAAATCTGTGAATAGACAAACACAGTTTGTGAATAACAACTGTCATTGTTAATTATATATATATATATCCAATCCTAACTTAAAGACGTTGTTGGCGCTGACCTCGACTATCATAACCCAAGGACTATGTTGAACTCGCAAACTTTAAGCTTCACGCCGGTAGTTATCATGGGTATTTTGTAAATGTACTCATTGTTATATAAAATCCTCGTTCTAGGGTTATACATTCAAAAATCTAATATCCGTCCACTTCTCTGTAACCGCCTGCGTTCTCGATCAGTGAAAAACAGTCTGCTGCTTTAAGTGAACCTAGCTCACCTTAGGGTGAACCAGGTAAAATCATCTCTTCTACGTTTTAATTTTAATTTGTTTGTTTGATTGTTCTACTACCATTTACGCAACATGAATTACGAACTCACGCAGTAGTGACCGTATGCTATCTAGTTTATTCGGATGATCAAATGAGATAAGAAATTAGAAAAAAACAAAATTTTACGAAAAAACGACGATCCTAACTAAATTATTAGATGCCCTAAATAATCCTCCACAAAGCATAAAACGATAAGCGCGTTGTTAGGAAATGCTTTATGATTAGCTCGCCGATTCATTTTGGCATTTGTTCGTGCCATCTCTGTGAATTATAAAATTCGTTGCGTAGAAATCATTTATTCCAAACCTAGCGGGCATTCGTAGCCACCGAATCGCCGTCCGGCAAAATCAAGGAGAACATGCCAACATTGAGCTCAACACACAAGACAAATGCATTGAAGACTTTGTAAATGTTTTGGAATGCATGAGCCGGGTCAAAACTCAACTCGGTCGGCATGTTCTTTTGGATGAAATTTGAGGTATGAAATTAAAATTGGAGGTCTATTTACATTGGAATTAAACTCCAGTTTAAATTTTAAAGTCTCATTTTCGTCCAAACAAACGGACCCTAAATCATGCATCAAGATGATATCAACACAGTGTAAATTAAATTCTAATATATATATATACGTTATTCATGTCGCTAATAAAAGAAAATTTGGGAGGCACTTTATAAAATTCTTTAATAAAACTCACTTAGGCTTTGTTTGGTACAATGGTGGTGGGCATGAACGCGGTGGTAAAACCAGCATTCTTGAACACCCACCTAAGGAACATCATCCACTTGATCATAAAAATCAATGAAGTTACTTAGATGTTCGTTCATGAATGAAGATTTTACCACCGCATTCACGATCGCCACCGTCGTGCTAAACGGAGCCTTAATTGGTATAAAGACTTTTTGTATAAATCATGATAATAAATTATTAGGACATATTATATATAGGAATTAATTGTTTAGTGTCCTAAGAGTGGTTGTTAAGAGTTGTAATAAGGCACGAGTGGTGTTATATGCACATCATTAATGGCTATTTGCACACGACAAAACAACCTAAAATAATTTAAAACATCCACAATTTTAAATCTCGTCCACTTTACCCGCACACTGCCCTCTTATGAGCAAGGCGCCCTCACCGACATCCTCGCCGACCCAAGCTGGGCTAAGCTCCACCCTCGCCCCTGCTCCAAAATCCTTGATGGAATTCAAATCACAAATACTCATAATTTCCGTTTTACGTGCGCAAGTGGAAGAAGAACAAAAGTCATCGAGGAAAAAGAAAGAGGAGAAAAAGATTTCATTCCATATCAAAACAGGTACAGGCAATCCGCTTTTATAGTTGTAAAAGGAAAGACGATACAAACGTCAGGTAATAAATGATCTTAGGTTTCAAGGCAGAGTGGCTCATTGGATACCAAATTACATTTATGGTGACTTAATTACTGCTGACCGGTTCAATTTCCATTACCCTCTCTTGAACCGGAGGCGGTAATGTTTTTAGGTTTTCTCGCAGCTTATTAAATCGATCTCTACTCAGCAGCTTGGTGAAAACGTCAGCGAGCTGCACTTCAGTTGAGCAATGATCCAGCTGCACTTCCCTCTTTTCCCCCATTTCACAGATAAAATAGTGTTTAATCTCGATATGTTTCGTCCTGTTGTGAAAAACTGGATTCTTAGACAAGGCGATGACAAAGGTATTATCGCTTTTGAGTAGAATCGTTGCAGTTTTCTTTCCTTCTAGCTCCTCAATCATGCGTCTTAGCCATACTCCTTCACATAGTGCTGAACATAGCCCCATGTATTCTGCTTCAGTAGTTGGTAGTGTCGTCTGTTGTTTTCGGGAGCTCCAGGCTATGGGGTTTGTTCCATAGATGAAAATATAGCCGCTTGTGCTTCGTCTATCATCCGCAGAGCTTCCCCAATCTGAGTCACTGAAACCAGTGAGCATTGTGTTGTGATCATGGTTGAAATGAAGTCCATAGTGTTTAGTCCCTTGAATATAGCGGAGGCATCTTTTTCCAGCATTTAGATGTAGTTTGTTAGGTTCACTAACAAATCTTGCTACCATGTTTACAGCATGCTCGATGTCGGGCCTAGTGCGAGTTAAGTAAATTAAAGAACCAACTAGACTTCTGAAATGTTCTGCATCTATTTTCTCATCCACTTCTTGTGATTTCCCGAGCTTTTCTCCGGTGCACATTGGAATTAAGCCAGGATTACATTCTTCCATTTTGAATTTTAGCTCTGTGGCATAAAGTTCTTGGGATAGGAAATAACCCTCAGCATGTTGTTTCATTTGCATTCCAAGAAAAAACCTTAACACTCCATGATTAGACATCTCATATCTGAACTTCATTTTGTCTTTGAAGCTGTTGATTGAGTCCTCTAAGCCTCCTATTATAAGAAGATCATCAACATAGAGGCAAATTATGAGGTCAATTTCTGATCCCTTTTTCCTTATGAACAAAGAAGGCTCATTTGTGTTGGCATAGAAACCTTCCTAAATAAAGAAAGAGGTGATGTTGGAATGTCATGCGTGAGGTGTCTGTTTCAGCCCGTATAGAGCTTTATGAAGCCTGTATACATAGTCTTTTTTTCCTTCTTTCCCGAATCCTTCTGGTTGTTCAACATATGTTTCTTCATGTAGTATGCCATTCAAAAAAAACAGATTTGACATCCATGTGGTAGAATGAGAGCTTGTTGTTTGCAGCAATTGCTAGGAGTAATCGGATTGTCTCCATGCGTGCAACTGGCGCAAACGTTTCATCGAAGTCCCTTTCAAAACGTTGGTTGTAGCCCTTTGCAACAATTCTTGCTTTGTGTTTTGTCACTTTACCAGCTTCATCATGCTTTAATTTGAATACCATTTCAATCCAATCACTTCTTTATGATTTGGTCTGGGTACAAGACTCCAGGTCTTATTCTTTTCAACTAAGTCAAGCTCCTCTTTCATTGCATTTTGTCAGTCAACAAATACAATGACGTCTGCAAAACAAGTTGGGTATTATGGAAAAGAACAATGTTAGAGTCATTATAAATATCAATAAGTGATCTTGTTCTCCTAGGTGATGATGACTCAGAAGAAGCCATATCATCATCAGATTGTTGATGGATTGCATCTCCCAATTGCTCCATAGTAACAGTTTCACCTTCAGGTACCTCCAGGATGGGGTTCACAGTTAACTCAAAAGAAGATCTTGATGAAACAGTTATGCCACTAAAATATGATGCCCAATCCCAAGAATCAGCTTCATGAAAAACCACATCTCTAGATATGATGAGCTGATGATTGGATGGATTCAATAGTCAGTAGGCCTTCATGTTCACAATAACCTAGAAAGACACACTTTGTGCTGGTATGATCGAGTTTTTCTCATTTTTTTGTGTGTGTGGGAAAGGCGATACAACCAAAAGTTTTTAGGTGGCTCAAATTTGGTTTCTTTGCATTCAGCTTTTCATATGGTGTCATGTTGGTCAAAGCCTTTGTTGGCACTCTGTTCAATATGTATACAACAGTACTGGCTGCTTCAGCCCACGAAATTTTAGGCAGATTTTTATGAATAAGGAGAGATCGAGCCATCTCAACTATAGTTTGATTTCTCCTCTCCACCACTCCATTCTGCCGTGGAGAGATGGGAGTAGTAAATTCATGTTGAATCCCTTCATTTTGACAGAAATGTTTGAAGGCATGTGAAGTAAACTCACCCCCATTATCACTTCTTAAAGTTTTTATGCTCTTCTCATACTTCTTCTCCACTTCTCTTTTAAATTGCATAAAGGACAAAGTTTCAGATTTCTGCTGTAGAAAATAAATCCATGAGTACCTTGTGTAGTCATCAACAAGAATGAAGTAGTACTTCTTGCCTCCCTGAGATGTAACTGAAGAAGGTCCCCAGAGGTCGCAGTGGATAAGCTCCAAAAGATGTGTGCTCTGCTTCTGTGCAGCTTGAAATGGTTGCCTATGAGACTTCCAAAGTGCACAAGTCTCACATTGACAATGATGAACTTGGAACATTGGTACACAAAGAGCAAGGTTGTCCTCGATCAGTTGCTTCATTGAGCTAAAATTCAAATGCCCCAACCTATGGTGACAGGTGTTCACTAAATCATGGCTGCAACCCATTATGGAGAGGGCGGCTTGACTTTGTGTTCCTAGTTCTAGTGGGAAAAGGCGATTTTTTGTCATCTCAGTCGAGACAACTGAATTATAAAAGGAATCATAAATGGTGCACTCATTTGCAGTGAAAACAACACTGTAACCATTGGACATCAGCTATCCAACACTCAATACGTTCTGAGTCAATGAAGGGACTAACTGAACATCCTGAATGATTTTCTGTTTGACATAAAGGTTGCTTACGGTTATATTTCCTTTCCCTTCTATCTCTTTACAATTACCTTCCCTCAAATACACTTTCGACTTAAATGATTTATCTATTGAGTCGAAAAGTGTGATATCATTGGTCATGTGACTTGAACATCCCGAGTCTATGATCCAATGAGTTGTTTTCTCTAGCTTAGAAGAATCTTTGCTACAAATTATCAACACCTTCTCATCTTCATTTGCAGCTACTTTTGCATCTTCTTTTTCTTTATTTTTAAACCAACAATCTTTGTCGAAATGTGTTGGTTTTCGACATCGTTTATATTTGAAAAAACACTTTGTTGCATCATGATTAGTCTTCTTACAAAGTGTACAAAACAATGTAGGATCATTGTCATGTCCTTCCAATGGTTTTGCATGGATTTTATTATGCTGAGTAAAGTTGGTTCTTTTCTGTTGAGTAGATTTTGAGGAAATTTTATGTCTATTGTCTTGACTTTGCTTACTAAAAGCCATCTTCATTTTGAGGGTTTGGTCTATAGTAAGAGCATATCTTTTCATCCTCTCCTCATGAGATTGGATTTTGCTGGCAAGGATTGCAATTGAAAGCTTCTCAATGTCATTGCTTTCCTCTATGGCAGCAGCCACATGCTCATATGACTTGGGCAAACTTCTTAAAATCTTAAGCACAATCTCAGAATCTGGGATTGGTGCACCCAGATTACTAAGTTGGTTTGTTATATTTGTGAGTCGAGGTAGATACTCAAAATTTTTTCATCATCTTTCATGTTCAAATCAGCAAATAGACGACATAGATTTTGTCGTCGAATAAAGATTAACTTCTTGTCCCCATGATAGCACTCTTGAAGAATGTCCAAAGATGCTTTAGCAGTCTTGACTCTCATAATGCGAGGAAAGATATTTGTTGTGCCGACATTCTGGATGATGTGCAGTGCCAGGGAGTTTTTTTTATCTTGTCTCCCTTGGGTATCCTTCTTCACCTCCCTACGTCTCTTTCTCTTTATCGTCGCTTGAAGGACCATTCTGGACAATTTCTTAGAGATCCTGGGAATCAAAGAAGGTCTCCATTTTATTTGCCCAGTGCTCGTACATCTCTCCATCGAACATGGGAGCGGCATTATGAGATAGTGTAACATGCGAGGTAGATGATGATGCCATGAGAACCAATGCAATAGGAATGCAGGAATCAGCGGTCTCTGATACCACTGATGGAATTCAAATCACAAATACTCATAATTTTTGTTTTATGTGTGCAGGCGGAAGAAGAACAAAAGTCATAGAGGAAAAAGAAAGAGGAGAAAAAGATTTCATTCCATATCAAAACAGGTACAGTCAATCAGCTTTTATAGGTGTAAAAGGAAAGACGATACAAATGCCAGGTAATAAATGATTCTTAGGTTCCAAGGCAGAGTGACTCATTTGATACCAAATTACATTTATGGTCGACTTAATTACTGCCAATTACTGCTGACCGGTTCAATTTCCATTAATCCCATGGCCCGACGTCCAGTGCGACACCGCCAATACCGATTTTCTCCGCATCGTTTCCATCCATATTGGCCCCGACGTCATCTCCTCTCCACCATGCAAATCCTATGATGTCCACCCCTCGATGTCCCTTCTCCATCTCACCTTCCAAAAACCTTGTCACTCTTCGACTGCTTCCTAGCTCACTGTATAACCCGTAATTCATTGAGATCAGACCTCGCCCACCTATGGCGAGTACAGAAGAACTCGCCCACCTGAGATGAGTACAGAAGAACTCGCCCACCTAGGGCGAGTACATACGAACTTGCCCACCTAGGGCGAGTACAAAAGACCTCCCCACCTGGGGCGAGTACAGAAGAACTCGCGCACCTGGGGAGAGTACAGAAGAAATCGCCCACCTGGGGCGAGTACAGAAGAACTCGCCCACCTGGGGAGAGTATAGAAGAACTCGCCCACCTGGGGCGAGTACAGAAGAACTCGCCCACCAGGGGCGAGTACAGAAAAACTCGCCCACCTGGGGCGAGTACAGAAGACCTCACCCACCTGGGGCGAGTTCAGAAGACCTCGCCCACCTGGGGTGAGTACAGAAGAACTCGCCCACCTGGGGCGAGTACATAAGAACTCACCCACTTGGGGCGAGTATAGAAGAACTCGCCCACTTGGGGCGAGTACAGAAAACCTCGCCCACCTGGGGCAAGTACAGAAGAACTCGCCCACCTGGGGCGAGTACAGAAGAACTCGCCCACATGGGGCGAATACATTTCAGAAGGCGGGAGCAGCTATTCGTTGTCCATTTTGGATTTGCCTATAAATAGGACCCCAAGGCACAAGAATAAGGCACCCTTCACCCCCCTATAGTGGGCGAGTACACTGTCTGCCTCTCTTGTGACGAGCTCAACATTGGCTTTAGGAGGGGAAGTTCCTATAGACTTCCGGGTATGTGGCAGGACCTCCTCGTTGCAGCACGCGGGTCTTGTTTATAGCCTGTTCGGAGTTGTTCTTCATGCTCTCTAGCTTCTTATCACCTTGTCTCACGTGGGTCGATCACTAAAAGAGTAGCCTTTGATCACTCCCAAGTCTTGAACAGTTTAACCCCTATCCGAGTTTCAATATTTTTGGTGCGGTGAGCGTGGACTGTGACCAGAGTAAGAAACTTTAGTGTGAGACCTCACAGTGAGCCATGATGAGAAGGGTGTTAGGTGAGTTCCAACTGAGGCGAGTACCAGTTTTGGCGAGATCCAGCTAGGCGAGTTCCATCTGAGGTGAGTACCGATTCAGAGGAGATCCAGCTTGGCGAGTTCTGCCCGCAGGTGTTCTACTCGCAGATATTCTGCCTGCAAGTGTTCTACTCGCGAGATGCGAGGCGGCCAGGAGAGAGGTATTCTTCTCGCGAGATTCGAGCCGGCCAGGAGAGAGGTATTATACTCGTGAGATGCGAGGCAACCAGGAGAGAGGTATTCTACTCGCGAGATGTGATGCAGCCAGGATAGAGGTGTTCTACTCACGAGATGTGAGGCGGCCAGGAGAGAGGTATTCTGCCCGTAGGTGTTGTACTCACAGATATTCTGCTCGCAGGTGTTCTCCTCGCAGATATTCTGCATGAATATGTTCTGCTCGCAAGGAGCGAGGAGGCCGCGTGTAGGTGCCCTCCTCTAAGGAAGCTTAACGTCGGGCGAGAAGAAATCAAGCTCGATGAGGAGTGATTTCGAGGTCAGGCGAGCTCGAATTTGGGCGAGTTGGAGCGTAGAATATAAAAAAGTTTCGGGAGTGCTGCCCCCGGACCCCGCAGGGGGTGGTGCCCCCTTGACCCCCGTCATAAGGTCGAAGGGTTGACTCGGACGTTTCGACCACGATGTCAACCATCATAGAGGGATCCAGATGATAGGGTCATGATAAAGTGTATATTCCGCTAGTTCATACTTGCGGGGTATTCTCTTTAATTCCGTGAGTTCCTACTCGCGAGGTCATCACTTTACCAACTATAGTATTCTACTTAATTCCCTAAGTCCTACTCGTGAGGTCATCGTTTTAGCAACTATGGTATTCTACTTAATTCCGTGAGTCCTACTCGCGAGGTCATCGCTCCAACAACGTAACTATGGTATTATACTTTATTCCGCGAATTCAACTCTCGAGGTCACCACTTCAGCAATTAGGGTATTCTCTTTAATTCCGCGAGTTCCTACTCGCGAGGTCATCACTTTAGAAACTATGATATTCTCTTTAGTTCCGCGAGTTCGTACTCGCGAGGTCATCGCTTCAACATATGGTGTTCGGTTTAGTTCTGCGAGTTACTACTTGTGAGCTCATCAATGACTCCCACTGACAAGGACGCATCCAACTACTCATCTCTACGAGATCCAGAAGAAATCTATATTTGTCGAGTGTTTACTTGCGTTGGGTCTTCTTACTTGGGATGATCTTATTCAGCAGCTTATACTTCACAATGACGACCCAAAGGGAAATTATTCATAACTCACTTTGGCGAGGAAAAGTCATCATTAATCAGGTCACCTAAAACGTACTAGTTCTTTTTATTATTATTCACTACATATATCAATATTGATCTTCCTATTGCAAAAATCTTAAGAGCTGGATCGAACATCCACTCAAATGAGTATGATGTCTTCAAGGGCAATTTAGGATGTGTGATCTCACTTCCCCCCCCCCCCCCCCCCCCCCTTGCATGTTGGCCGATCTGCCCCTCGAGTGCTGACTCTCTTTGCTCGTGCACTGGTTACCAGGGGAGAGAATGAAACTACATTCTGAGGTACTCTACGTGAGTTCTATGTCCTCGAGCAGAGTGTTGCCATAGACCAGGCCATAACAATGGGCTCCTCCCCTGCAGGTTGACTACTTGTCCCCTCGAGTGAGTTGATGTCCTCGAGCAGAGTGTTGTTGTAGTCTGAATCCCTGCACGAGCTCCTCTCCTGCATACCGGCTACTTGCCCCGTCGAGTGAGTTGATATCCTCAAGCAGAGAGTTGTCGTAGTCCGAGTCCCTGCACGAGCTCCTCTCCTGCATACCAGCTACTTGCCCCCTCAAGTGAGTTCTATATCCTTGAGCAGATTGATGTCATAGACCAGGTCGTAGCACTGAGCTCCTCCCCTGCAGGCTGGCTACTTGCCCCGTCGAGTTAGTTGATGTCCTCGAGCAGAGTGTTGTCGTAGACCAGGTCGTAGTAATGGGCTCCTCCCCTGTAGGTTGGCTACGTGCCCCCTCGAGTGAGTTGATGTCCTCGAGCAGAGTGTTGTCGTAGTCTGATTCGCTGCACGAGCTCCTCTCCTGCATACTGGCTACTCGCCCCCTCGAATGAGTTGATATCCTCGAGCAGAGAGTTGTCGTAGTCCGAGTCCCTGCACGAGCTCCTCTCCTGCAAACCGACTACTTGCCCCCTTGAGTGAGTTCTATATCCTCGAGCAAAGAGTTATCATAGTCTGAGTCTCTGCACGAGCTCCTCTCCTGCATACCGGCTAATTGCCTCATCTAGTGAGTTCTATATCCTCGAGCAAAGTGTTGATGTAGACCAGGTCGTAGCACTGGTCTCCTCCCCTACAGGTTGGATACTTTCCCCCTCGAGTGAGTTGATATCCTCGAGCCGAGTGTTGTCGTGGACTAGGCCATAACACTGGGCTCCTTCCCTGCAGGCTGGCTACTTGCCCCCTCGAGTGAGTTGATGTACTCGAGCAGAGTGTTGTCGTAGTCCGAGTCCCTGCACGAGCTCCTCTCCTGCATACCGACTACTTTCCCCATCAAGTGAGTTGATATCCTCGAGCAGAGAGTTGTCGTAGTCCGAGTCCCAACAAGAGCTCCTCTCCTGCATACCGGCTACTTGTGTAAGACCTCATTTCAGAAAGTTAGATTTCTGGAATCCAGCGCTGTCGCTGGCAATATCGGCTATCGCCCGGCGACAGCGGTCTGGCGTGAAGGCCTCTGTCGAGAGGCTATCGCGCGACGGCAAGTCTAACGCTGGCGACACCGTGACACGTGTCATGCACTGTTCGCAGCGGTGGCGTTGACTGGTCGAAGTCGGTTCTTTATCGCTGTCGCCAGGCGACAGCGGCTATCGCCGGGCGATAGCTCCAAATTGTACTTGCAGCCGAAATCGAGGCCATTGATGGCACATTGACTTTGGGGCCTTGTTTTGGACAGGGAGGCTCGGTGGCTGGCATAGAAAGGCCGAAAATCACTTGAAACCCATTATTCACTAAGGGTTTTAATTAAGAGAGAGAGGGAGAGCTTGGAGAAGGAGATCCAATAGTAAACCCTAGCCTAGAGCTTGGATTTGGTGGAGCTACACTACTCCGATTCCCTCGACATTGGTGGCTACGCGTAGAGGAGGGCAAGACGCTCCTTTCCAACCGTGCCAAAAACCAAGCCATGGCTTCGAAGCGGCGTCTAAGGGTAACGATCCTCTTTACCCTCATTTGGACATGTTCTAGTCCGTTCCGTGCATCGTTGAGGCCCCTACCCAAAAGGGTGAGGTCGTGGCCTCCGACGGGTCGATTTGTGTTATCCCCGTCAAATCTTGCATACATGTAGAGTCCATGCGTGAAATGGACGTAGACGCGCTGTGTGAAGCCCATCCGAGACGGTTCGTCCGGATTGGTGATGCTTTTTGATATTGTGCGTGCCGGGGGAAAACTCCGTGTTGATATCCTGCTTCGTAGGACTAGATGTTGAGAGGACCTGAGGCCTGTGTGCCCGACTTGTGGGGTGTCCTGGTGGATGACTTAGCGGCCCGTAGAGCCGGCTAATTGAGAATACCTGGGCTGAGGGGACGCCATACCCTCTCTTTGTGTTGAAACAATGAGAGCTGTGAACAACGGGCATTTGGCAAACCTGAAACCGCACCATTGCAGCACCTGATTAGTGAGTCTCGTACAGCATGTCGGGAAGCAATGAGAAAGAGTCTTCGGACTACGGGATGTTCACAATTAAAGTACAGGGGAGCCCTGGTATTCGGGCCACCGACTTTAGCCTCGAAGGGCAGAAGCCATCAAGAGTGGATGGTGGTGGAAGGCGGAGTACACCAAAGAGTGCCTGAGAGCACGAGACGTGGAGGCCATTCCCACGTTTGTGATTGTTGCATATGTATGAACTGTTGTGGGCTTTGCTAGTCGCACTCTTATATATATATATATATATATATATATATATATGCTGCTGAGGTTGTTTTGCAGGGTTGATTAGAACTGCCACCCCCTCGAAGGGGTGAGGTCGTTATAATTTGGTCAGCTTTAGCTGACCGTTGCCCTGTTTTGCCACCGTTTTTGGTGGGCTTGTTGTACAGGTGCTGGACCGAGCGAGAACATAGCGGGCTCATAGCGGGCTGAAGCCCTTGTGCTGCTGCGGCCCTTGAAGGCCTTTTTGATGTTCCTTTTGCTTTTCATGTATGGCCGGCCTGCGCGCCGATGTTGGTAAATTGTAAGGCCGTCGTGCCTAAATTTTGTGTTGTAAAACATTTATTCCTATTTTAGTAAAAGTGGACATACCCGGGTACGGGTTTTGGGGTTTATCTTGTCTCTTTTCAGCTTCCGCATAGAATGCTCTGAGTTAGGCATCGTTGTTTAGAGTTGAATGATATTCCTTATTGTGACGTTCCCGTTCGTTTTGTTGTATATGATGTGGGGCCCCGGCCGGACCTTCTGTCATATGCTTCTTAACGGATGGGGGTGTTACAGAATTGATATCAGCTTCTAGGGTTCCGTATCCTTCTAAGGAATTCGTGGACGAATTCTTTTAAGGGGTGGTGAGCACGTGTGTGCGCTACTGTAGAGACGTAAAATAAACCCAAAAATGTCCACTTAGGAATGAAATGTAACAACAAACCAACAATTAATGCATGATTTTGGAACCTAAGTGTTCCTTTTGTTGTTAGTTGCGACTGTGCTTTCGCCTAACTGTGTGTTGCACTCGTGTAGGGCACTCGAAGTGCAGCGGGACCGTCGCGTCCCCGTGACGTGGTTGAGAGTAGCGGGTCTGCTGATGCTCCTACACCTCCGTCTGCTGAGATGGTTCGGCTAGTTACAGAAGCTGATCTAGCTGCGTTGAATGGCCAGCCTGGAAGGCAAGGTCAACCGTCCGTGCAGGAAGTGGCCCCAGAGCCACTAAGAGTGGAGCAGGTCCCCGTGAGGCGTGCTGCTGAGCAACAGCTGAAGCACTTCCTGGGATTTCGACCTCCCCCGTTTACCGGGGTTGAATCCCCAGCTGAGGCCGAGGACTGACTGTCGCATGTGGAGCGAATTCTGACAGCGACACAGTCGGATGAAGCGCAGAAAGTGACCTTCGCTACTTTCTTGTTGGAAAAGGAAGTCAGGCGGTGGTGGGATGAGGTAGAGAGGCGCCAGTTCGCGGGAAGGCGACTGGTTGATGTGCCGATGGAAGAGTTCTCGAAAATCTTCCTGGCAAGGTATGTGCCTCCGTTGCAGCAGATCGCGATGGAGAACCAGTTCCTGGCTCTGATGCAGGGTGATAGACTGGTTGACGACTACCTGTATGAGTTCACTCGCCTCGGGCGTTACGCTGGAACTTCTTTCGATGACGAGGGAAGAAGGGTGAACAGGTTCTACGGAGGCTTGCGTAGTGAGTTGCGGTACCTTCTGACAGGGCCGTTGACGCAGGGTTTCACGACCCTCGTTAGTTCAGCCCGAGCGCTTGAGCAGGACATGCTCAGGGAGAAGGGCAAGGTGGCTGTGGTCGAGGCAGTGCCGGAGGGCAAGGCGCCGAGTGCGGCGAAGTTGCGGAGGTTGAATCGCTGGAAGAAGGCTCGATTATCTGGGCCGGCTCCCTCTGCTTCGGGAGCGTCGTCTGGACGTGGCCCTCTTATTTGTTTTACTTGTGGCAAGCCTGGCCATTTCTCTCGAGATTGCCGCAGTGGGCTTCTAAGGTCAGAGAAGAAGACTGGGCCATCTTTTTCTGAGAAGGGGAAGGCGGCTGAGTCCACTACCTCCCGTATGGCTCCCCCGCAGCCCAGAGTCTTCAATCTTGGTCAACAGGAGGCTACCAAAGCCAAGGACGTCGTGACAGGTATAATTTAAGATACAGTCCTTACTGTTGTATATACCTGTTTTAGTGTTCATGCTAACCTTGTTTGGCGGCGTAGGCTTTGTTTATGTTTTAGGCGTTCCCGCGAGAGCGCTTTTCGATACTGGAGCTTCGCACTCCTTCTTATCGTCGGACTTCGTCCAACGTATTGGTGCGCCGTCGATTGCTTCTGCAGATGGACTGGAGGTCCTACTGCCGAATGGATATTCGATGCGTGTGGAGAGGAGTTGCTGCGTGAAAGTTCTAGTTGGAAGTCAGGAGTATGACCTGAAAGCATCGTTACTCCCCCTGGTTGAGTTCGATGTAATCTTCGGTATGGACTGGCTGTCGGAACAGCGTGCGTGCATCGATTGCACCACCAAGGAGGTGAGGTTTGGGCAGTGTGCCGATCGTGAGATGGTCTTTGCGGGCATGCGTGGATCGAGCAAGATGCTGATGTCTGCTCTCCAGGTGTCCAAGGCAGTGCGACAGGGAGCAGAGTTATTCTTTGCTCTAGTGGAGGCTTCAACGCCGAGGCCCAGCCTAGCGGATGTTCCGGTAGTCTCAGAGTTCCCCGATGTGTTCCCGAGCGATCTCCCCGATGCTCCACCGCAGCGGGAGATAGATTTCACGATTGAGTTGGTGCCAGGCGCTAAGCCTGTGGCCCGCTCGCCGTATCGTATGGCTCCGAAGGAGTTGGCGGAGTTGAAGCTGCAGTTGCAGGAGCTGCTTGAGCAGGGCTACGTGCGTCCGAGTTCCTCACCTTGGAGTGCACCGGTCCTCTTTGTCAAAAAGAAGGACGGTAGCCTGTGGCTTTGCATCGATTATCGGGAGCTGAACAAGCTGACCGAGAAGAACAAGTCTCCTTTTCCGAGGATAGACGACTTGTTCGACCAGCTCGTTGGTTCGACAGTATACTCGAAGCTGGACTTGAAGTATGGCTATTATCAGGTGTGGATCAGGGAGTGCGACATCCCGAAGACTGCCTTCAGTACCAGGTACGGGCAGTATGAGTTCACCGTGATGTCGTTTGGGCTGTCTAATGCGCCTTCGGTGTTTATGGACTTGATGCACCGGACTTTCCGAGAGTACCTCGACCGGTTTGTGGTCGTCTTCCTTGACGACATACTAGTCTACTCTCAGTCCGAGGAGGAGCACGGTGATCACCTGCGAGTAGTCTTGGAGGTTCTGAGGAGGAATCAGCTGTATGCCAAGTTCTCGAAGTGCGAGTTCTGGCTACCTTCCGTGGCGTTCTTAGGCCATGTGGTTAGTGGAGCGGGTGTGGCGGTAGATCCGGTGAAGGTTGCGGCCATCAGGGAGTGGCCTATTCTTTCTACTGTAGCGGAGGTCCGTAGCTTTCTCGGGCTGGCCGGCTATTACAGGCGCTTCGTGGAGAACTTCTCACGGATCGCGCTGCCTCTTACGACGCTGACATGGAAGATGCAGGAGTTTATTTGGACGCCCGCGTGTGCGCAGGCTTTTGAGGAGTTGAAGTGGAGGCTTACCACGGCTCCGATCTTATGTTTGCCTTGCGGCACGGAAGGCTACGAGATCTACACCGACGCTTCTGGGAGCGGCCTTGGCTGTGTTCTGCAGCAGCATGGCAAGGTAATAGCGTACGGCTCTCGCCAGCTGAAGGTGCACGAGCAGAACTATCCGGTCCACGACTTGGAGTTGGCGGCCGTGATATTTGCCCTGAAGCTTTGGCGGCATTATGTGTATGGCTTGAAGATCGACATCTTCACGGACCATAAGAGCCTGAAGTACCTTCTGACGTAGAAGGGGATGAATATGCGGCAGCAGAGGTGGATGGAGTTCCTTGGGGACTACACCTTCGAGATCCACTATACTCCCGGGAAGGGGAATGTTGTCGCAGATGCGCTCAGTCGCAGGGCTCCAGCGCGGGCCAATTGGATTCAGATGCATGATGAACACCTGATACGTGACCTGGAGGCCTTGGGTATTTCTTGCGTGGAGAAGCAGAGCAGTGCCGGTGCCTGTTTGAGTTGGATTGAGGTGCAGTACGACCTCGCACATAGAGTCCGTCAGGCTTTGGAACTCGATCCGAGTTTAAAGCGCTACGCGGAGGAGGCTGGTGGTGGGCCGGATGCCCAGTTTCAGGTGCGTGACGGGTTGTTGTGGAGGGGCGACCGTTTGTGCGTCCCCAAGGTGGGTGAGCTACGCGATGAGTTGATGTACGAGGCGCATCGTACCAGGTATTCAGTTCATCCGGGGAGCACGAAGATGTACAAGGACATGAAGGTCCTTTTCCGGTGGCCGGGTATGAAGAGGGACATCGCTCACTACGTGGCCAAGTGCCACACTTGTGCGCTAGTGAAGGCGGAATGTCAGAAGCCCAGTGGATTTTTGAAGTCATTACCGGCTCCAGAGTGGAAATTCGATGACGTTTCCATGGATTTCGTGCATGGGCTGCCGAGGTCGCAAAGCGGGAACGATGCCATCTGGGTAGTCGTAGACCGGCTGACGAAGGTGGCGCACTTTATCCCCAACCGGAGGGATGACTCGGTGGAGAAGTTGGCGAAGCTGTATGTTGATACAATAGTACGACTGCACGAGGTGCCCCGTAGCATCGTCAGTGATCGAGATGGACGCTTTACTTCGAGCGACTGGAGGCTAGTCAACCGTCTATTGGGTACGAAACTGCAGTTTAGCACGGCCTTTCATCCTCAGACGGATGACCAAACTGAGCGTACCAATAGGACAATGGAAGACATGCTCCGGATGTGCGTCCTGGATATCGGCAAGGGGTGGGAAGATCACCTCTTTCTTGTTGAGTTCGCGTACAACAACAGTTACCAGGCGAGTATTCAGATGGCGCCTTTCGAGGCCCTCTATGGCAGGAAGTGCCGCACTCCCTTAGCTTGGGCGGAAACGGGCGAGACGAAGCTCTTCAAGAGGAAAGACGTCGAAGAGGCGACTTCGACGGTACGTATGATCCGGGAGAGGCTTTTGGTTGCGCAGGATAGGCAGGCGAAGTACTATAATGTGAAGCACCGCGACGTCCAGTTCGCCGTTGGCGATTGGGTTTACTTGAAGATCAGGCCGTTCAAGGGTGTATCCAGGATTCGACGCTTGAAAAAGCTGAGTCCGAGATACCTTGGACCGTTTGAGATCATCGAGCGCGTCGGCGAGGCGGCTTATAGGCTTGCACTATCGGCGGAACTGAGCGGCCTACACGATGCATTCCACATCTCCGTGTTGAGGAAGGCAGTGCAAGAGCCTACGCAGGTGGTCGCGGCGGATCAGGTTCCCGGGGATAGTGGGCTTAAGACGGCGGTCAGGCCCGTTAGCATCGAGGATGCTGAGGTGCGTCAGTTGCGGAACAGGGCGATCCGTATGGTAAAGGTCCGTTGGGACAATTGCGGTCGCGAGGAACTCTCATGGGAGCGTGAGCAGACCATGATTGAGGAGTTCCCCGAGCTGTTTCGGTGACGTTTATCTCTCTTTTTCCCCTTATGTAAAGACCTTTTTGGATATATATATATATATGCCTGTTTTTACAAATTTCGGGACGAAATTTTTATAAGGAGGGGAGGGTTGTAAGACCCCATTTCAGAAAGTTGGATTTCTGGAATCCAGCGCTGTCGCTGGCGATATCGGCTATCGCCCGGCGACAGCGGTCTGGCGTGAAGGCCTCTGTCGAGAGGCTATCACGCGACGGCAAGTCTAATGCTGGCGACACCGTGACACGTGTCATGCACTGTTCGCAGCGGTGGCGTTGACTGGTCGAAGTCGGTTCTTTACCGCTGTCGCCAGGCGACAGCGGCTATCGCCGGGCGACAGCTCCAAATTGTACTTTGCAGCCGAAATCGAGGCCATTGATGGCACATTGACTTTGGGGCCTTGTTTTGGACAGGGAGGCTCGGTGGCTGGCATAGAAAGGCCGAAAATCACTTGAAACCCATTATTCACTAAGGGTTTTAATTAAGAGAGAGAGGGAGAGCTTGGAGAAGGAGATCCAATAGTAAACCCTAGCCTATAGCTTGGATTTGGTGGAGCTACACTACTCCGATTCCCTCGACGTTGGTGGCTACGCGTAGAGGAGGGCAAGACGCTCCTTTCCAACCGTGCCAAAAACCAAGTCATGGCTTCGAAGCGGCGTCTAAGGGTAACGATCCTCTTTACCCTCATTTGGACATGTTCTAGTCCGTTCCGTGCATCGGTGAGGCCCCTACCCAAAAGGGTGAGGTCGTGGCCTCCGACGAGTCGATTTGTGTTATCCCCGTCAAATCTTGCATACATGTAGAGTCCATGCATGAAATGGACGTAGGCGCGCTGTGTGAAGCCCATCCGAGACGGTTCGTACGGGTTGGTGATGCTTTTTGATATTGTGCGTGCCGGGGGAAAACTCCGTGTTGATATCCTGCTTCGTAGGACTAGAGAGTGCTACTGCATGCGCAGCAACGCCTGGGGGTGTGCCCCGGGAAGCACCCGAAGTTAGAAGCAGAAAAGGAGTTCTGTTCACTGTCGCTGGCGATATTGACTATCGCCAGGAGACAGCTCCCAGACTTGGTTCTGGTGATCTTGTGCGTTCTGAGGCAGTGGGAGTGCTACTGCATGTGCAGCAATGCCTGGGGGGTGTGCCCCGGGAAGCACCCACAGCTAGAAGCCAAAATGGAGTTTTGTTCACTGTCGCTGGCGATATTGGATATCGCCAGGCGACAACTCCCAGACTTGGTTCTGGTGATGTTGTCGTGCCCACCTGTTGAGAGGACCTGAGGCCTGTGTGCCCGACCTGTGAGGGTGTCCTGGTGGATGACTTAGCGGCCCGTAGAGCTGGCTAATTGAGAATACCTGGGTTGAGGGGACGCCATACCCGCTCTTCGTGTTGTACAACGAGAGTTGTGAACAACGGGCATTTGGCGAACCTGAAACCCCACCATTGCAGCACCTGATTAGTGAGTCTCGTACAGCATGTCAGGAAGCAATGGGAAAGAGTCTTTGGACTACGGGATGTTCACAATTAAAGTACGGGGGAGCCCTGGTATTCGGGCCACCGACTTTAGCCTCGAAGGGCAGAAGCCATCAAGAGTGGATGGTGGTGGAAGGCGGAGTACACCAAAGAGTGCCTGAGAGCACGAGACGTGGAGGTCATTCCTACGTTTGTGATTGTTGCATATGTATGAACTGTTGTGGGCTTTGCTAGTCGCACTCTTATGTATATATATGTTGCTGAGGTTGTTTTGCAGGGATGATTAGAACTGCCACCCCCTCGAAGGGGTGGGGTCATTATAATTTGGTCAGCTTTAGCTGACCGTTGCCCTGTTTTGCCACCGTTTTTGGTGGGCTTGTTGTACAGGTGCTGGACCGAGCGGGAACATAGCGGGCTCATAGCGGGCTCATAGCGGGCTGAAGCCCTTGTGCTGTTGCGGCCCTTGAAGGTCTTTTTGATGTTCCTTTTGCTTTTCATGTATGGCCGGCCTGCGCGCCGATGTTGGTAAATTGTAAGGTCGCCGTGCCTAAATTTTGTGTTGTAAAACATTTATTCCTATTTTAGTAAAAGTGGACATACCCGGGTACGGGTTTTGGGGTTTATCTTGTCTCTTTTTAACTTCCGCATAGAATGCTCTGAGTTAGGCATCGTTGTTTAGAGTTGAATGATATTCCTTATTGTGACGTTCCCGTTCGTTTTGTTGTATATGGCGTGGGGCCCCAGCCGGACCTTCTGTCATATGCTTCTTAACGGATGAGGGTGTTACAACTTGCCCCCTCGAGTGAGTTCTATATCCTCAAGCAGAGAGTTGTCGTAGATCAGGTCGTAGCACTGGGCTCCTCCCATGCAGGCTGGCTACTTGCCCCATCGAGTGAGTTGATGTCCTCGAACAGAGTGTTGTCGTAGTCCGAGTCCCTGCACGAGCTCCTCTCCTGCATACCGACTACTTGCTACCTCGAGTGAGTTTGCCACCACCTCCAGTTGAGCCTCGCTCCTGGAAGGTGTCGACTCTTCTCCACCTCCAGTTGAGCCTCGCTCCTGAAAGGTGTCGACTCTCCTCAACCTCCAATTGAGCCTCGCTTCTGGAAGGTGCAGACTCTTCTCCACCTCTAGTTGAGCTCGCTCGTCTATCGAAGGGCATGGAAGGTATCGACTCTTCTCCACCTCCAGTTGAGCCTCGCTCCTGGAAGGTGTCGACTTTTCTCCACCTCCAGTTGAGCTCGCTCGTGTAGCGAATGGCCTGGAAGGTATCGAATCTTCTCCACCTCTATTGAGCTCGCTCATCTAGCGAATGACCTGGAAGGTGTCGACTCTTCTCCACCTCCAGTTGAGCCTCGCTCCTGGAAGGTGTCGACTCTTCTCCACCTACAGTTGAGCCTCGCTCCTGGAAGGTGTCGACTCTTCTCCACCTCAGTTGAGCCTCGCTCCTGGAAGGTGTCGACTCTTCTCCACCTCCAGTTGAGCCTCGCTCCTGAAAGGTGTCGACTCTTCTCCACCTCAGTTGAGCCTCGCTCCTGGAAGGTGTCGACTCTTCTCCACCTCCAGTTGAGCCTCGCTCGTCTAGCGAATGTCCTGTATGGTGTCGAATCTTCTTCACCTCCAGTTGAGCTCTCTCGTCTAGCGAATGGCCTGGAAGGTATCGAATGTTCTCCACCTCCAGTTGAGCTTGCTCGTCCAGCGAATGGCCTGGAAGGTGTCGACTCTTCTCCACCTCCAGTTGAGCTCGCTCGTCTAGCGAATGGACTGGAAGCTGTCAACTCTTCTTCACCTCCAGTTCAGCTCACTCTTCTAGCAAATGGCCTGGAAGGTGTCGACAATTCTCCACCTCCAGTTGAGCTCGCTCGTGTAGCGAATGGCTTGGAAGGTGTCGACTCTTCTCCACCTCCAGTTGAGCTCGCTCGTGTAGGGAATGGCCTGGAAGGTGTCGACTCTTCTCCACCTCCAGTTGAGCTCGCTCGTCTAGCAAATGACTTGGAAGGTGTCGACTCTTCTCCACCGCCAGTTGAGCTCGCTTGTGTAGCGAATGGCCTGAAAGGTGTCGACTTTTCTCCACCTCCAGTTGAGCTCGCTCGTCTAACGAAGGGCCTGGAAAGTGTCGACTCTTCTCCACCTGCAGTTGAGCTCGCTCGTCTAGCGAATGACCTGGAGGGTGTCGAATCTTCTCCACCTCCAGTTCAGTTCGATGTATAGCGAATGACCTGGAGGGTGTCGAATCTTCTCCATTGAGCTCGCTCGTCTGGCGAAGGTCCTAAGAGGGATATTGAGTGGCATATCGTTTAGTGTCCATCTCTCCGAACCACGGGCCCTACATTATTTTTTCGAGCTCGTATCGAGCCCGAAAAAAACGGGGATTGTGTATAACCCATAATTTTTCTAGATCAGTCCTCGCCCACCTAGGGCGAGTACAGAAGAACTCACCCACCAGAGGCGAGTACAGAAGAACTCGCCCACCTGGGGCGAGTACAGACGAACTCGCCCACCTGGGGCGAGTACAGAAGACCTCGCCCACCTGAGGCGAGTACAAAAGAACTCACCCACATGGGGCGAGTACAGACGAACTTGCCCACCTGGGGCGAGTACAGAAGACCTCGCCCCACCTGGGGCGAGTACAAAAGAACTCGCCCACCTGGGGCGAGTACAGAAGAACTCGCCCACCTGGGGCGAGTGCAGAAGACCTCGCCCCACCTGGGGCGAGTACAAAAGAACTCGCCCACCTGGGGCGAGTACAGAAGAACTCGCCCACCTGGGGCGAGTGCAGAAGAACTCGCCCCACCTGAGGCGAGTACATAAGAACTCGTCCACCGGGGGCGAGTACAGAAGAACTCATCCACCTGGGGCGAGTACAGAAGAACTCGCCCACCTGGGGCGAATACAGAAGAACTCGCCCACCTGAGGCGAGTAGAGAAGAACTCACCCACCTGGGGCGAGTACAGAAGATGGAGAGGATGGTTGTTTTTGGTGTGCAATTAATGTGTCTATGAGCGAATGTACGAATTTGAGTTGCAAATATATTTTGGCTGTACATAGTCATTATTAATGTGTCTATAACACCACTCTAAAACAATCAATGGAGCTAAAAGCTCTAAGATCCTAATCATTCTTTTCTTCCACGCATTTATGGAAAGTTTCTTAAGCTAGAAAATGTCTCAAATAAAACATCACTTGCTTAATAAATAATCATATTAGAAACTAAGACGGCTTCACTACACAACAAGCTGAGAATGCCTGAGCAAAAACGTGATGATTACCTGAGTAAATTAGCAATTTTGCATGGCGCTTGTGATCATGATCGTGATGATTACGAATCGCAGTTCGTGAACGCTCGACCTCAGCTAAAGAACTTCATCCATTTTTAAGTTTAAAATTAAGTTTTATTGAGTGAGGGTCATAACGGTTGTTATGTCAAACACACATTCATGATGGTCACCAAAGCAAAAACGCCGCGCCAAACAGCCGATAATTTGTAACCACCTCTTTCACGACCGCCACACTGCCAAACAGAACCGAAAAATATAAAGTTGAAAAACGTGTCAATGAAGAGAGCATGTTTGTTTATGAGACTATGGCTTCGTTTGGCGCAGTGGTGGAGATCGTGAACGTAATGGTCATGAGCCGTCATTCTTGAACGCCTAACCTCATCTAAAAAAATTCATGCATTTTATGCTCAAAACTAGTTTATTTTCTTGGTAGCCGTCATAACCTGTCTCGCCAAACATGCATTCTATGATAATAGCGCGCCAAACGAAGCTTGAGTGTCAGGGGAGGTGCTATATTTTCTGATGATGATGTTACAAATATCTTATCTTTGAAAGGGAGATTTTCAGTGGAAGAGGGATAAAGATGAGAGTATCCGAGGAAATCAATGGCGATTTCCAGAGCAGAGAAGAGACAGAGCTACATTCTGATCGTCAACTCCTCAATCTTCGACTACTCCTGCCCACCAGCACAAGCCTGGTTGATAAATCTCATAAATAATTCAAATCCAGTTCCCAATTCTTAACGAAATCAGTGGTTATGAACCGTCGTTCGTGACTGCCGTACCTCACCTAAGGAACTTCATCCATTTTTATGTTCAAAACTAAATTTTTTTGTGCGGCGGCCATAACCATTGTCATGTCAAACACACATTCTATAATTGCGGCGTTTTTGCTCGAACTCACGGGAGCGGAAATGTCATCTCTTTCCCAGCAGAGCTTATAAAAAAAACCCATAATGAGATGCAGAGGACAGACGCATGCATCCATCACTTTCTCAACTTTATTAAGATGTTTCGTCCCATTCCAGCACTATTCTCCCCAATTATAACTAAGGAACATACCTCGCGCTCAATTATATGGAGAGTCACATGACATTCAGAGCCCCCAGCAGGCTTTTTTTGAACCCATTTGAATCATGAAATCATTATCAACGGCTCATTATTTCCAATCTTCTCCCCCTTACAAAAGTCAAGTCTTATCAAGCATATCGCTGCTGTTATCAAATTTCTCCAAAGCTGTCACGGTGGAAGCCGGGCCTCTGAAACTGCTGCTGCCTCCGCCGCCGCCTTCAGTTGAGTTCCGGGACCGCCTCGCAGCCTTTCCGAGGCTAGTGGTGCTCTTGGCGGCGACCAGTCGAGTGATGGCGCACCGGCAGAAGGGGCAGACCGGCGGGGATTGGCACGAGGTCGCGAAATTGGGCCGGTTATGGCAGCAGAGAGCCAATGTGCAGTGGGCGCACATCTGGTGCCCGCACTCTTGAACTTCCATGGAGCAAGCTTGATCGAAGCATATGCAGCAGAGCTCATAATCGTCCACCTGAAATGTAGTTTTGAGTTCAATCCCCATTGTTTTCATTAGCATTCAGATGAAACCTTCGATTCCATCAATTTTTGTGCCGTTACAGACAGAGAATGAACGTTTTGACTAAGGATGAAATATAAATATGCGTTTTTGATTCAGGAGAACGCATGATCCGGCCAGAAGAACATGCGTTCTTTCTCTTTCGAGCACATATCAATTACGACTAAAAAGCGCATCAGCAACTCCCAAAAAAGAAAAAAAAGAAAAGTTTCCTCAAAAATAAAAGGGCAGGGATATCTTGTGGATTTTGCGCGTCATGTTTAGGCATTTCATGATTTTTGCGACTTCTGCATTTATAGCTGCTATGCGTGGAATGATTGATAATGGGGATTTAAGAAATCGTGAAACAATACCTCGGATGCATCGTCGCCATCATCGTAGTTATCAATTCTTTCTGCTTCGGGTTGAACAGGGGATGCCAATGAATGTGCTGTGCCTTTCAAGATGATCTTCTCCCTCGCTAGATTTGCCTCCATTAGAGCTTCCTCGAGCAAAGCCTTCGCATCAGGGTTGAGTTCAGTGATGAACTTCAACGGAGAAGGCCACACCAGAGGCTCCGATGACGCCGGATTCAGCAGAGCCGCGCAGGCTCCATGTTTGTTCCTCAATGCAACAAAATATGGTATTCGCCTGAAAAAAAACAGCGAGAAAAGGTCAACGAGAAAGAAAAAAACCATCAGAAGTTGGATGTAATTGAAATACAGTTGAATAGTTACCCTGATGTATCTCTGTGAAGACGATCTGCGCCCCATGAGAGTAATTCTCGAACACAATCCAAAGATCCTCTGCGAGCTGCCAAGTGAAGCGGGCTACTCCCAGAACAGCTGCAGTTGATTCTATGTTAGAAATCCATGGCGATAGAACTAAAACAACAAGTGGGTGATTAGGAGAAGAAGTTTTTTTTTGTTTACCCATATCGGGCAGTCAGAGCGCATACGAGAGCTCCATTGCCCAACAGATTACGAACGCATGAAGGATGTCCTTGTCTTGCTGCGAGATGCAGAGGCGTTGCGCCTCTGCCGTCGCTAACGTTGACAAATCGCGCAAAACCCCTGAAAAAAATGAGAGCTAAGAATTCGAAATGGAGACGATTCTTAGAGAAGTAAGAGAAGTCCACCATGAATCTACAACGGTCGTGGACTGGGCGGCAGATAGAATGGCTTGCAGGCAATCTGAATGGCCGTAATAGGCTGCATAATGCAAGCAAGTTCTTCCGTTTGCCGAATCAAACTTCAAAATCTGAAGATGATGAAAAATCCGTATCAATTTCCGCGTCCTTTCACATGCCCAAATGGGAAAAAAAATCAAAATCAGGGGGAAAAGGGTCTACGTTTGCTCCGGCGTCAAGTAGTTTCTGCACGCAGGCAATCTTCCCGTGCATTGCAGCCAACATCAATGGAGTCTTAACGCAGAGAACCGGAATCAGATCATCCGAAATCCCATTTTAATGGAGTAATACTATAAAGAGAATCAAGAACATTCACCTGCTTGTGCCTGTTTAGTAGATCTGGGCTCGCAGATCGAACCAAAATCATGGAAAGAAGCTGCAATAAATCAGACACTGCCGGAGTGAGAACCGTCAGACAAAGCGAGAAAACTGAAGGAAATCCTGAGAAGGAATTGATGCCTCGTGGTGCCCATTAGAGGCGGCGACGTGAAGTGCGGAGCAACGATCGTAGAATGTAGTGCGGAGGAGAACGGCGGGGTCGCTGGCCAGAGAGAGCTCCGCAGTTTCCAGATCTCCGGCATGTACGGCTCTGAGAAAATTTAGTTCGGAGCTGTAGCCAGTGCAGCTTTGACACTGGCCCATCGTCTTCTTCTCCCGCTTCGGCGCCAGGAATCGCCGCTCAGGCGAGCGGCGCCGGTTTTGATCTAAAAATCCCGGGCAAAGCGAAGAGGTGTGTGATGGCCGGAAGAGTATCGGAGATTATTAATAATAAAGCGAGCAAAATGCTGCAACTGTTTACGGATTGCGCCTCAAGTCACCTGGCGGTCAGCTTACCTTCCTCCTGAACTTCATTTAAGACTTGTTTCACTCTTTTGACTTCATGACATTTTTTCTATTTAATGTTTATTTTATTTTACTAGGACTGGTGGAAGATAGCAAATATTTGGATCGGGATCCTCTTTTTTGAGAAATTTTTGGGTTCGGATTTCGGACCTAGGTTTTTCGGTGTCCCAGATGCCCTTTTGCACTAAGGCGGGGGACATCTAAGGTGTGGCGGGAACATCTAGGGTGTGTGAACATTAAAATGCCATACATACATTTTTGCGTGTGGGCCTGGGTTGACTTATGCGGTGCTCAAACATTGCTCCCGCACGGTCCGAGCCCGGAACCTAGAAATTCTATCTATTTGGGACCCCAAATAGTGGTCAATTTTATGGTAAAAATTGTTCTCACTTTATCTAAAGGTACACAAATTTTTGATTAAAAGAAAAATATAAAAGAATGAGATTAGCGAATCTTAATCTAGACCGTGAAATAATTACTATCCATTTGAGTCATTTGGACTCAAAAGATTTCAATTCCAAATATTTAGTGAACTAGCTATAATATTTTTATTCCTCATTTGATTTATAATAAAAGTACTTTTTAATGTAATCTAAAAGTTTGTTACTAATTATACACAACAGATATTGATTCACACCAAGGTGCTACTACTTATGGTGAGGGCTCCTCATGTATATAATATTATATATTTTTTATTTTAGTTTTTTTTTAACTGTCTTCAATATGTTAGAACTAAGATGTTAACTGAACTCAGGCATTAAGTAAAAAATTGAAATATTAATATATAATTAACTTTTTCAAGAGTTATTCATCTTAGCACAAGAATCAAACTCGCACATAATTATAAAGAGATGCACAATAATATCTTTAAAGTGAAAAACTTAAAAGAAAATAATTGAGGGCCAGTGGCAGACTCGCAGTGTTAAAAGCAATTGCTATGCTTTTTATTGTATTGGGAGTCTTGAATTTCGTCGAACGGGCATTTATGTATGCTCGAACGGCTATGCTACTCGTGTGCCCGCGTGCAACTTGAGCTTGTTATGCACTGAAATATTGGATTCTATCAATTATGATCTTAGATTAGGAGTTGTGTTGAAACTGGTCAAGTCCGACATCGGGCCAAAAGTTTCACCACAGTGAGATATTCCGTCAAGAGTTGTATTACAAAGTCATTCTTGAAAGTTTTTGGTCCCTTCATGCCTAAGAATACTGGGGATAAAGTACACAAATGCACTTTACGGTAAAATGCACTAATCCAACAGTCCGTGGATAAGTGTCATGCACTTTGAGATTTGTGCATAGATCCACATGGACCGTTGGATCAGCACACTTTACCGAGTACATCTGTTCACTTTATCCCCCAATCCCAATAATACAATGACTTTATAAACTCATTCGTGAAATTAATGCAGGAAAAACAATTTGATGTTACGGAAATGTCTAAAAAATCTCGTTTCAATTTCCATAAAAACCCTCTGCTGCACACTCCCAATTAAATCATATTTCCTCGCGCTCGCCGACCCTTCCGGAACGCCTCCTACCCAATCCTCCGGCCTCCCTCGCCGATCGCCGCCCCCGCCTCCCAGAGCGGTGTTCATCTCTCCGACGGTTCGCGGTCGTCGCCACCTCCCAGCGCCTAACCAGAAAGATGGAAAGCAGACAAGAAAAGCAAATGGGAACATTTCCCATTTCACCCTCCCCAAGAACTCCTAAAATTTAATAAACGAAATAAGATTCTAGGTGATAGTTTTTTAAGCGGAGTCTGATTAAAACTTAAAATAAGAGATACAATGAACTTATTTATATCAATGTAATGAAAAAGCGAGCACCCATTAAGATGAAAAGGCAAGTATTTGAAAGCCGGGAGTCATTGGTATTCTTCAAACATTGGGCCGCCTTCGGTATACTTCGCGCGAAGATCGGCATACCGTTCAATTTGGCTCGACAGCTCGAGTTTGACATTCCTCCAAAGGCGCGGAGATGCCCGAACATCATCCCACGAAAACAAAGCGGCGCCACTGTTTAAAAGACGACCAAAGTGTGAAATAATATGCGAATGTGAACTACAACTTATGATATCAAAATATGTAGTCAACAAGCAACAGTTATTTTCAAAAAAAAATAAATGCAACGGCATTAAGCAATTGTGCCAAATGAACTAGTTTTAGAAACATCAAACACCAAAAACTTCTTACCTTTATTGTACAACAAGAAAAAAAATACAATGTCCTCATCTTCGTATTTTGACTTTGATGTCAATACGAAATCATGCTCAGAAAATGAAGGATTATAATTCACGAGATAAGTCAACGCCAATGTTCTTGAGGGCTGGATCCTTCTAAGAACTGCGCACCTGGATAGTTGACTAGACTTCCAAAGGCGCGACAATACGACCACTTATTTTACCAACATGCCACTAAGATACACGTTACTTAAGAAATGCAAACTAGTAAGGGGTGATAAGATACACTCCGAGGGAGCGAAATTTGTATCTCCTCTGGCGAGAGGCGGGTCATTCGAGGGCGTACACATGTCAGCCGAGAGTATATACGTATCAATTGATTGTCAAATATGATCCTCATGTCGTCTCAGGGTGTACATATGAACTATCTGCATCACAAAGACCAAACTTTGGATTACACCAAGAGGGCTTTTATGCAACAAATTAACAATAGGAATATTCACAAGGCAGCGGCTTCGAAAAATATTGCGATATTATTGAATCTCGAACTTGAAAATGCGAACGCAACGTAAACAAAACACCGTCTTAGAAACATACACCCATTCGAACATACGCGATTAGAGAAAAAAAGTATAATCTCATCGAACAAATTTAAAAAGGAAGGATGTGTAAATACTGACCGAAGAACACTATTCTCAGCAAATTATGTTAACTCTAGGCGGGGACTGTCCCTACATTCACAAACTTTGGAAATTTAGAGGAGAAATAATAGATTGCCTCTACCTTTAAGTTTTCTTTGTGCAGATGGATAACAAAGTAAAGCACAAGGAACGAATAAGACCCTGTACATGCGCAGGAGTGTGTTTTCCTAGCTAGCTCAACATTGTTTTTATAAAAACGACTAGAATTTCCCAGGTGGAGCCAATGAACCCCCAAAAGCCTACCGCCTATTTCAGTTTCTGAAATTCCATAATATAATGGAGGAATTTATACAAAATTAATCAATTTTCATCATCAACAATAGCTTTATCCCAATTATTTAGGATGAATCGATTTTTTCCAGGTACTCAAGCAGTGTCCTACGAGGTCATACAACAACCATGCCACATTTTGAACTTCCATTTATGTTAATTCTTGGAAGCTAACTCTATCAACTCGTCTAATCTCTGCATTTTTCTAATCTTCAATCAGCATCTTCAAACCACATGAAGTCTATTTTCATTTAATTTTACTCTTGATGGATAACCCTCACATTGTTCTTCTAGTATAACTGTATAAGTATTCTCTCTCTTTAATAATTTACCCCCACGATCATCTTAACACTCTTAAGTATTGTTGCATTCAACTCGTATAAAAAATCTTCATTCTTAACTCATTAATCATCGCCAGCCTAATTTATACAAAAATTGGAGAGATTAAGATTTTGAAAAATTGTCAACATTTCAAGATGGGTTGCTTAAAGAGAAAATTAAAATTCTCTAGATGAGCAAAACATGATGTTGGACAAGATGCGTAGTTGCATAAAATAACACAATACAATTAACAAACTCATGAGTGAGGAACTGTTGGCCTACAGGAGTGGAAATCCAGTGATTTGAGGGGCCGTAGTGTAGATCCGGATGGGAGAGGAGTGTTGTAAGGTGACTGCCTGGGGCTGTAATCAGCTGTTGAGCACAGACTTGAGTGGGGAATGGGTTTTGGGGCTCAATAATGTAGGATGGAGGGCTGGAGGGGTCAGATAAGGCTTGGGAAAGGCTGCTGGTTACGATACTGGGGCTGTAAGAGCGTCTGTACGAGGGGAATGGTGGTTGTTAGGGAGGGGAACAAGGCTGGTGTAGATCCGGATGGGAGAGGTGTGGGCTGGGAGTTGTCCAGAGGAAGGAGTTATGGCTGTGTGGTGGGCTGCGGGGGAGTCATTTATGTCTTGGATGGTGGCTGGAGCAGGTTGAGTATTAGGGCTGCTGGAGAATGATGTGGGGAAGGGATTGTCTGGCTGGGGGAAAAGCTTAGGAGTGGTCTGTTGAAGGGTCCTGTGGACTGTAGCAGGGGGTGGATGGGGAAACGGCAAGGGGCTGCTGTTTGGGCGAGGATTTAGGGCTGGGTAGTGGTTGTTTGGAGGGGATTCAGAGTTGACACAACGGAAAATGAAGGAAACAAAGCAAAGAACAAAGATAACATACCAAGGAATCGGCACATTGGGGTTTTGTGGAGATGGCACCTTGGGGTTTCATGGAGTCGACACAATGAGTGATCGCCGGAATTCGAGAAGAAGGCTCTCCAAAATTTGCAATGCCTATGACGGCTGCCCCAACCTCTTATTAATAAAACACGACTTAGAGCAACTATCTCGAACGGCTATGATTGGCCATGCACGCTGGTCAGATCTCACTACATAAAACACTAAATAAATAAAACAAATACATGAAATATTTTGAAACGTCGGTCCGAACGCAACCGCAAACATATACCATCCATCAGGCGACGCGAAATATGGCAGCAGACCCGAACGAGCCCAAAACTCGTGCTCCACCGTCTCGTCGATCCCCATCAGTGGAGGCCTGAAACAATGTTCTCATAGCACTCCTTATAGACTACAACTAAAAATAGGACTCATCCCCGAGGCAGTCCTATATAAAAGAAGGTGCCTAGTTATCATAGGCCATCAAAACTGAAGCTGCAGATAGAGCGAAATTATCCAAACTGTTTGCAAATTTGGGGATGAAAATATGCAAATCGATGATGGGCAGCCATCAGGGTAGCATACAGTGCACATTACTGGAGGAATGAATGGTCAAGGAGTTAGGGTATCAAACAACGTAATGTGGAGAAAAATTGGAAGATGTGGAGGAAGTAGTGGGCTCATTGGAGGAAGCGGGTGACAGCATCGACACAGCGATGTAGTAGGGCACAGTTGTAAATAAAACTAGAGTTGGGTGAGATACGCAAGTTATTAAGGATGGTTTGGTTGAGCTGTGTGCTCATAAGTGTGAGTTTTATGGTTTGGTTGAGAAGTGTGTTCTAGAAGTATGTGTAAGATGTATTAAGCCGGTCCCGGCTCCAACAAGAGGTAATGGAGTAAGCAAGTGTAAAAGACTCGGGCCTACAAATCCCACTTGATTTACTCCATCAAATATCTGGGTAGGCTTGAGCCTGGGCAAGCCCAGGACAAAGCCTTAAGGGCCCTAATAAGTAATAAGCCCCCAGATCATTGTTGGGCCTGGCCTAGTACCCAGCCAGCTCCATACATGGGCCTGGTGAGTACCAAACCAACTGGGAGTGTCCAACTATAAAGTGGTCTCCACAAAACTTTATTGTTGGGCATTAAATGCTCAATAAAAACTTAGTCCTGGTCTGGCCAATCCAGTCCATGCCAGCACGTCCTGACAAGACAGATAACCATTCAGTTAGAGGCTTAGGCCCTGCAGGCCCAAGTCTGGCTAAGGCCTGTCGGGCTTTATTTGCACCCATATTATTAATGGAAGATAAGACAAGTCAGCGTGGGTGTACATGTGAGCTAGGTTTGTGTAGAGTTATTATATTTGGGTATTTAATATGTTTGAGGTTTAATCCCACACAGTGGGTTATGTTTGTGAGTCAATTGTATTTCTTATAAAGTGTCCCCTATATGGATGAATAAGATTACACCTTACATTTCTTTACTCCTTATATTTCAAACATGGTATCAGAGCGGAAATGTTTCTGGGAATTCTTCTCGTCGCCCTGATTTGTTGACGACCTAAAAAATTCTCGGAGCCCCTTATTTCCGCCTCCCTCCCTTGTCGTCCATCTCAACCCGTACCGACGCTGCCCCCCCCCCCCCCCCCCGGTCTGTTCTCGCTCCCGTCGACGGAATAGTCGATTGATTCCGGAGACGGGAGCGGATGTCTCTCCACTCGATGGTCTCTTCCTCCAGCCGACACTAGATCCCGACGCCAACATCCTGTCAACGCACTACTCTCGTCGTCGATCCCGTATCCAGATCCCGCTGGCGTTCACCGTCGAGCTCCTTGTTTCCGTTCCTGCGATTCCGTCGGGCATGCGCTGTTGTTCTCATCCGTCGCTCATGTCGCCATGAGGATCGTCTTCCCCGTGGGCCGCTGCAATCCCATCATTCGGCTACTGTTCGACTAAAGCTTATCCCATCGAGCCATCTACTCCAGCCTGCGCTCGATCCAATCGACATGGGAGGGTGCGGCTTCTGCTTTGTTGCTTACGTCTGGTTCAAACGAGCCTCTCGTCTTATTCCCTCCAGAAGATCGAATCCATCATCTTCAGCCGACTGCAGATCGAGTGCTCCCTTTCTGCTCTGGACGCCGACTGCTTCTATTTTCAGATCTCGTCTCCCTGGTGGTTCTGTGGCTGGCTGCTCTTGCTTTCAGCTATTTTTTGCTTATTCCTGCTACCGTCGATGATCTCTGCTGCTATTCCTACCCGGGCTATGGATCCGTTGCTCACTTCTCTTGGTGCTAATGTCATATTTAGTTATTTTCTTTAAGTTTTTTTGTGTTGTGTTGTTGTCTTCGTTACCGTGTTGTTAGTGTCACCATGTGATTTATGCCTTCATTCACAGGTCTACGTGAGGAGGAGTGTTTTTCACAACCTCCAGGTGTAGTCTATGCCCTCATGCACGTATTCCACGTGAGGGGCAGTGTTTGTGATGACGGCAACTCAGATGCCTCTTTCCCGATTCCTTCCTTAGTCACACATGGCCTCCAGGTGTAGTCTATGCCTTCATGCACGTATTCCACGTGAGGGGGGGTGTTCGTGATGACGACGACTCAGATGCCTCTTTCTCGACTCCTGCCTTAGTCACACACGGCCTCCAGACATATTTCGTATGTTGTTTGTCTCCCCATCTTTTTTCGATGTTTTGGTAGGGTTGGTTTGGCCCTTTGTTGGTTGAACTGGTTTCAGCACCTGGAGCATCCAGCGTGATCATGGTCGGCTTGTGGACCAACGACGTGTGGCTTATGCCCGGTTGGAGTATCCCTGATGACACGTGGTTGGGCCTCGGTGGCTGCTGTTTTTGTCCCACATTGCCAACCATCATTAACCTCCCTTTTATGTTGTGTTCAAGCTGAAGGTATCACCTCCAACTTGAGGGGGAGTGTTAGAGTTATTAATATTTTAGTATTTATTAATGTATGTGTTGTGTGTCTCCTTGTAATGCTATATAATAGCCCCTATGTGGAAGAATAATATTGCACCAACTATTTCCTTTTCTAAATTTCTAACAGTTTGCAACTGAGACTGTTGGAGAAGCGAAACTGGCATGTGAGGTTGTCAAAAAGGTAAGAACAACAGAATCCATGGGGTGGCAAAGAAAGCATGCAAAATACGCTCTCAGCATCCCTAATCAATAGGGATGGATCTAGTGTAGCAAGCGTAACATATACAAATTATTAAAGACTCATAAACATGTCCATAATAAAGATGCCTAATAATATTTCCTTAATTACCAATATAGTACCTTTAATCAATACTTAAATAACTTATGACACGTAATTAAATTATTACACAAGTGACCGATGATGTGACTCGTCGCCCAAAATCTCATCGGTTTCTCATCAAATTGCATGTCTCTGTGCAAGGCCCAATGACGGCCCCTTAGTCTGAGCCAGTGCTCGCATAACAACATTAATATTAACACATGAGTGGATAATTTCAAACTACCAATAATTGTCACTGAACTGAGTTTTTATCTTGGAAGATTAAAAGTTGGGGGAAAATTAGTTTTACAAAAGGCAGGCCTCGAAGGAAATGAAGATACATATCTTTTTGGAGAATAACAATAATATCATTCAGACTGATTTGAATGATCAAGGAAAATAAACTTAATTGCATGAGGATTTAGTGTGCTATAATTAGGTCCTCAAATCTGAAAGTAATGAAAGTATTCGGACAAGATGCGAATAACAACACTCAAAAGATCCATATTCATAAGGGTGACTAGGACAAGATGCGAATAACACACAGGAAAAACACGGAACATTTCCAACAACCTCAGTAGGCATGTGATTTATGAGATAACAAAAGAGTGATAACACCAAAAGTAGAGTAATATTTTAGAACCTTCATTATTTTGAGGTAAATTTTAGGGATTTTATTAAATTAAAACCAGTAAGGATTCAAGATGGTGCAGAACATTAAAAGCTCAAAAACAAGAGGGGGGTTCCTCCCTAAAGAACTTGGAGGTCTCATCCATATAAGTCAAATCACATGATACTGGCTAGATGAGGAATGAAAATTTCTAGGTTTGGATAACAAAGCCGTGAGAGAAAATTTCTAGGTTTCAATACAATATCATAGATCGCTTGATCATTTAAAAACTACTATCATCGGTCGTGAGAGAGAAGCCTTAATGAGAGCAACACAGCGAGGAGCATTGAAGAACTTTTATTGAACTTCTTACTAAATAGTTTGCCGAAGTGTCAAAGCTAAGTCTGCCAAGAGGTTGTGACACTGAAATAAGTTTCATTGTAAGCTGACGTGTCAATCATAAAAACAAGATGCCAACGTATTATATAAAAAACTTGTCTGAGGAAGGAGTGCAGAGTTAAGGGTAATGAAGAGACTGACTCTAAAGCAACATGAACAGTTGACAAGAAACCTACAGAAGTAGGGTTGACCATCGAAGGAGAGAGATGCGAAAGATCCCATATTATAAAAAAATAGGGAATGTTGTTAGACAAGAAGCCTAGCATGGCTAAGGGTAGACAGAGGAGAACTCATAGATGGAGAATGGGTCCTCGCTAAGGGAGAAGTAATAGTAGGGGCTGCAAGAGTAGGCTCCATCTCTACATAGGTAGTAAAGGACATTAGGAAATGGAAGCTTCAAAAGGAGGGTCTCGCAAAGTGGAGGAAGAGAAAACATTTCAATAATTAAAGTTTGAGCAATTGAAGTAAATGTCCCCTTTTACTTTCAACAATGTTAATTTGTTAAGGAGTAAATACACAAGTTTAGTGTAATATCTCTTGAGAGAAGAAATTTTCAAACTAAAGAATCACATATTCTTTTCACCATCTTAAAGAAGTATTTTTGGAGTGTTTTGTATTGAGTTATATTACCTTGACAAGTTGAAAACAACTCGCTATTTTTCATCAAAAATGGGCCAAGTCATAATCATCAATAAAGGTGACCAAGTAGTGGTCCTTAATGCAAAAAAAAACATATATCACGATGTATCAAAAAACTAGATAAAAAACAACTAACATGCACATTAAGGTTATTGGTGCTCAAGCATAATGCGAGTTGAGTAGTTGAAGGGAGATTCAATAGTTCGAGTTGTCAAATCTAAGAAAATACGAGTTGACGTCATACACAAAAGCAAAGGAGAACAGGAGATCAAGGATTGAAGGAACATGGATAGTTGTGAAGGTTCAGTGAGGATAAGTCTGCATTGATCACAGAAGGAGGATACTACTACTAAGGGGCAAGCACTCACTTTTTTAGGAATGGAGGAGAGTTGAGACATTGAGACAACATCTAGATGCTACAACTTGAGATGTCACAATTTGCTAAGATGATGCTGAGTTGATGCAATGATTGGAGGAGCTTAAACACGAAGACAATATCTTCCTGAGCTTGAAAGAGATGGCGTCGAGAGGATCTTAACACTGAAAGGGAGTCAAGAACTAAGATACGAAAGCTATTGAGATGGTGTCGCTTAGAGGGTGTCAAAAGGATTTCAGTATTGAAAGAACTTCTATATTGAAAAGATATCAACAATGAGACCTCATGGAGATGCCTTTGCTCGAAGAAGGCATGGAGCTCAGAGGCTTCACTATAGCGAAGAAGCGAGCAACGACTAGAGCACATGCAATGATACCATGAAGAAATTAATGGATGTCCAACAAGAGCCTTGAATAGAGTAACAAGCATAAGAGGGTATAATGAACCTAGTTTTATATAAGGTAAAATAAATTTCATAACAATACCTATACTATATATTATTAATACCTGACTGTATCTGCTTTAAATATTCTCATATTTTTATGTGTTACAGAGGTTATTTAGTGTTTCTATACATTGCAATGTTTTCTAGGCATTGAAATTTTAGGTGTATATAGGTTGGTAGATGTGCGCTTCTATTTATTCAAGCACATCTTTAATTCAACTTCACGCTTCAAAGAAGAAATATATTTTATGTTTGGTGTTCTGTTTCGCACATTGACAATATTCAATTATAAAAAAAAATTATGATTCATTAACAAATTACGATAGATAATTACTGAACATAAACTTATAAAAACTGCAGCAGTATCAAAGATCAAATTTGGATTCATTCTAGGAAGATCTATGATAAACACATTTTTAGCGTTAAGATGAATAATGAAATGTATAAATAGAAAAAGGATCTTTATATGAGTTGTATTACTATTGAGAAGGCACATGAGTACCACACTAATTGATTTAATGTGCATTACAGAAGAAATATGTTATCAAATAAATGTTGAAGTTAATAAAAATATGCATGATTAGCAAGTACTATAGTGAGTTGTAGTGTGAACAAAGAGATTCCAGTCACAATAGGAAAGGTCAAAAATCATCATAAGTACATATCTTTTTGTATTGGTTAAGAAGTTTTCTATAAAGAATTTCTTAGATGCCTTACCATATATTTTTTGTAGAAGATAAGATCTAATTCATGAGACATCAGCAAAAATAGAAAAATGTATATGTTGCATAAGACTTAGAATTAATGGAAGGACTAATGTATGATATGTAAGACTCTGTGGAGACATTAGTGAAAAATGGAACAATACACAGTATAAAGTGATTCCCATGAGTAATATATATAAATATCTTAGATCTATTATATAGAAGAATAAGGATGTAGACAAGAATATAAATTCTAGACTTGAGGCCGAGCAGTTAAATGTGATAAGAAAGAAAATTTTAACACGACAATTAAGTGAGCATTTTGAATGGATATAAGTGTGGAAAGAAAATAAAATTGATAGTTAAATTAACAGCAATTAAAATGAAAATGTTAAGTTAGTTGTGTAGCAAAACTAGAAAAGATTCACCTACTTTTTCATATGATGAATAATCTAAATCATCAACAACCATTAGGAAAATATTTGTCTCTCCTAATTCACAGGAGGAATGAGAACTTTCATCTTTGTCCATCCATGTTGCTCCCATAGTCTTTTTATTTTTATTTTTTTCTTCCTTACGTTTTTTTCTTCTTGACCTTGTTTAGTGGCAACCCTGAATGATGTCAGTAACCTTCGGAGGAGTAAATAGACTTCATTCTTTGATGATTCATTCAACACACCACTTGCCTTTAAATAGGCTTACAAGACTTTAATGACACCTAATAATTCCTAACAACTAACAACCTCTTAATGACAATAAAAGACAATAATAACTAGGCTTAGGCAAATAGCCTATGCCCATAACATACCATCGCTCCTTTTCTTTGAGCTTGTCCTCAAGCTCAAAACCATGGTAAGAGCTCTGGTCAGGAAGTTGTGATTGGTCATCAGGTTCCATAAATTCGCATCAAAACAACGTAGCATAGTGTTGTCTTGTTACAAAAATATAGTCATTGTACCAATTGAAGGGTGACAGATATTCGCAGATGCTCGATAGCTGCTCAAAATCATATCGATTTATGTGTGTGCGAGAGGAGTGTCATCAACGATCTTCACACAGTCTATGTATGGCAAAGGGAAGTCCTTTTGAATGAGCACATCACTAGGTGGCTATTGTTGGGTGACTGTTGGACTAGCTGAAATATCAACGACTTGCACTTGGTTGGGTAAAATCGTCGGTCGTGAGATGAACAATTGTACTTTTGTGTGCAGCCAAAAGTTTAGGGGTGAGCATACAAAACCGCAAACCATAAAAACCGCCCGCACCGCACCGATTTTTAGACCGCACCGCGTAGTTTCGGTGCGGTGCGGTTTTGAACTTTTACAAAATGAGCACGGTGCGGTTTTCGGATCTTGAAAACCGCACCAACTAATTACATATTTTCAATTTTCATAAACATGTGACATACCACATACATCTAAATAAAAGTATAACTTAATAATTAATAATAGTAATTAACTAATTATATTAGTGCATATAGTTGTTTGATTGCTTTAGTTGCTCTTTTACATTAGTTTGTTTGTTCTCTATCGATTTATTGATGAATTTGCTGATTTGTAAGATGTTTTTAAGTGCAAATAGTATCATAATGGTTCATCTAACTGTAAATGCATATTCACTAGTCTTCTCTTTATATTTCAATGTTTGAAGGATAAATAAAGCTACAATTATGTGGGTGTTGTGCATATCTAGGACTTAAAACCATTCAGATTCGTTATATTTGAATTTGATGTATCATTTCATATGCAACTAAAACAGTCATATCATGAGATTTGTAGTATCTTAGCTTGTGCTTGATTTTGTAGTATTTGTATTTAAAAAATATATGTATTACACATTTTTTTCATGATAATATAACTCATGTAATATGTTTTTGCCCAAATTATACATCGTATTTCACCTTACGTTATCCTTTTGGTGTCTATGTATATCGCATGCTAAAAACCGCACCACAACCGCACCACAACCGCACCGCAAAAAACCGCACCAAACAGTGTAATTTCGGTGCGGGGCGGTTTTGCTCGGGCCAAAACCGCGTCCTTGCGGTGCGGTTGCGGTTTAGGTATACAAACCCTTGATGTCTTAAGCTGCATGCGGCTTAAAGGAGCGCACAGTGCTCAAAATCAGAAGGTCGGCTCTGGGATCAAAGAAATCGTCGCTCTGGGCTCGAAATCAGAATGCATCTCTAGGCTGAAGGCACTACTCGAGGAGATGAAGGAGCATGTTGGTTGCTCCTCTGCGTGAGTCCAACGGGGAAGAAGGAGCGGGCGGCTCGAGGAAGGAGCGAGCGGCTCTACTTGCTCAGAGACAGAATCTATGGATCGAAGCAGAGACGAAAAGGGGAGTCAGCAGGGATGATCATAGATGGAGGTGTGTCTGTTGAAGTCAATGATGGACCTCGATGCAGAGAGGTCGACGTTGATTCAGAAAACAGAAGAGTGTGTGTCTGCTGGGGTCAACAATGGCTCTTGATGCAGGTGCTGAGGCGTGCGTTTACAGAGAATGGTTTGTTGTCGAGGATAATTGGATGTGAGGGAGCTTATGGCAGCAGTAGACGGAGATCGACACAGCATTGGCGGGAGCGGTGGATGGCGAACGTGAAACTCTGAAACCAAGTTGTTACGGGAAAACCCGTATGACGTTGGTAATCGAGGAGTGGCTAGAGGCAGAGATGCGGGAATACTATGAAACAGGAACAATGGTTGCCTAAACAGTGTGCTCAGGAGGGAGAGAGCTACCACAATCTCATAACAAGACAAGAGAAAATGGACTTCATTCTTTGATGATTGATTCACATACCACTTGCCATTGAATATGCTTACAGGATTTTAACGGCACATAGCAACTCCTAACAACTAACAACCTCTTAATGACAATAAGAGACAATAATAAGTAGGCTTGAGGCCCATAATAGGGTGACTAGCCTATGCCTATAACATAAACCATAAAGTACATATAGTATATTAAATGTCCAAGAGAAGTTTCAAGTAATGAAGATAAGATAATGAAAAATAGTGTTATGTGGTTTGATCATGTACAACAAAGAATAGAAAATGTCGGTGGCGCGCGGCGTATAAATGGCGGTGGCGGCGTTTGACTGATGCTCGCTTGATTCGTAGGCAGGGTAATAACAATCGGGATGGTGGCAGTCAGATCATTAAGCTTGTTGGTGAGGGTGGTCATGTCATCCCGATGACGTGTGTCGGCTTCCTGAAGGCGTGAGTCCATGGAAGTCATGAATGTTTGCATCATGTCTCGAATATCGGTCATTACATTGGGTGAGTCCCCCATAATGCGGACGGAGGTAGCACGAGAAAAAGAGCGGGTGACGAGTCGGCTCGGATCCTCGGAGATGCCTAAATTTGGATTGTCGCGAGAGCTGCGACACTTCCCAATGATGCCAACCACTTAGAAAATACTCCAAGCTCTTAATTAATCCTAGACGTGATTAATGAATTAATTCCTCAGAAACTTTGGAGCTATGTTGTCGAAGGCGCGCCTAAGGCTCAGAGGTTTGCGCCTTCATGCGCCTTTTTTGCGTCTTTGGGGCATATAAAAGTCACGCCTTGATGCGATTTTTGTTGTAAATTTTTTTTCAAAATAAAGAAAAAAATAATGTAATAAATCATTAATTTTGGTATGATTTAGTGTTTGTGAAACCTAATCGAGTGTTGAGACATAAATATGATGCAAGTGACAACATTGATTCTATTTTTTAAGAGATATAAATGATAGTGAAGAATGATTAATGAGTAAAATAGATGAAGAATCTGATCAAGAAAATGAATAGATGTTTGATGTTGACTATTTAAAATGAACGTGATTGCGCCTTGCCTTCGTCAGGCACGCGCCTACGCCTTGAGCCTTGCGCTCCAAGACCCCTTTGCACCTTGGCGTGACTTGTGCCTTTAATAACTAAGCTTTGAAGGTGGTTGAATTTGCGTGTTGGAAATAGAAGACAGGCGGCTCGAAATGTACAGGAGGTAGGCGGCTGGAGATAGTAAAGAAGGCAGGCGCTGCTTGATGCGGAAGCAAGATCGAGGTTAGGGTGTCGCAAGAAGGAGACGACGCAAGCGACAAAAGATGACAGTGTCGTAATCGTTGTAAGCGCGCCGTTCTGGGATGTCGAAGGCTGCAGCGGGTGCTTTCTCTGGAAGGAGACGACGTTGTTCTGGGATTGTCAATGCAGAAGAGCGGGAAATCGACGGGATCAGCGTTGTCGATTTGCCAGGACATGAATCCCGTCGGTTTCAAGAGATGCAGAGGACGGCGTGGGGCTTGTCAGGCTCAACGAAGACGTCAGGTTGGATCGTCGATGGAGACTGTGGGGCGTCATCGATCGCGAGGGCGAGTAAATCGACTGGATCGTGCACGACTGTTGCGAAAGGCGGCGTCGAGAGGACAAACGCCCGTAGGGCGATGCGACTGCTTTTGACGCTTGTGGGAACCAAAAGATTGTTGGACGAACGAAATGGCAGCGGCTTCGAAGAAAGGATTTAGGGTTTGCAAGTTGTTGAGGGAGGCTTCGGTGGAAGAGGAGGAATGAAAAGCTCTGATATAAGTTGTTATGACTCGACAGAATATTGGCGGGAGGCGAAGAAGATGGCAGGATATCGTGGAGCCGGAACCGCGCCTGCCTAGGCGGGCTGTGCTCGGGAGGAGAGAGCTACCACAACCTCTTAATTAGGCAAAATGAGAAAATAAACTTTTGCATATCCATTCCAAACAACATATGCCCTTTAAATAGGCTTACAACCCTCATAATGCTATCTCCTAACCATGACACTCTCAACAAACTCATAAATGCAAAATAAACACAAAACGACAACATACTAAAAATCCCACATGATAATCAGGCGTCGCCCATAACAAATTTCCACGACAATGGAGGACAGTTCAATGACGGATGAACAAACTAGTATGGCAGTCGTAGAAAATGATAATATGGAAGAGGAAACAACTTCAAGTAAAGAGTCAACTCCCAAATCTTCTATGGAGGCCTCGAAATTGATGAGTTCATGGATTGGAAGACGAAGATATATCAATCTGGATTAATGCCAAATTTTATGTCGATTAAAGTTAGAAGCAATAGTTGGTGGGATAGACTACAAGATGAGAATCTACAAGAAGGGTAGAGGTGTGTTACTACCATGAGGAAGATGCAAAATTTCAGGCATATGTCGAGCGTAAACATATTGATGAGACCTAGAACTAGCAAGTGTCCCCTACATGGATCATTGATGGCCTGCAGCTTACGAATCGAGATTGCAATAAGGATGCAATGCTTTTCCAACTTATCTGAAGACCGAAATAGAACGTTATAAGTCAAGATATTATTGCAAGGAAAACCACAATAGAACACAGTGACAATCAAAATAGATGAAGCAACCTCTAAGTAAAGCGGGAGTGCAACTCCAGGAAAGACAGGTCAAGGAGAAGTCGGTTGGTGAGGACTTAGGAATGCAATTATCGTCTCGACAGTCCTTATATCAAACCTATTATTAACATGTGTGTCAGGACACGGACACAACTGAGTTATGGAGGAGACATGTGGCTATGTAGATCATGAGGCTTCAGGTTAAAACCACTACAATGATGACATATGCAATCCAGTGGATAACGAAGAAGAAGAAGCAACTCTTGGGTAGTGCAATAAATCATTGCTCTCAAGGTCCATGATTCTTCACAATGAAATAAACTTTTCAGAACCAATTGTACCATTAAGGACATCCAATTTGGAGTTTAATTGATAGCTATGGCTAATAAATCATAGAGTGGAAAGTATTTGAATATCAAGGTACCGAGAGATGTAGAGTACCTTTCTCCATCGGCACATACGAAAATGAAATCCACTGCAATGATATGGATGGTCTTAATGTTTGTCATATGTTGACTAGGCGACGCGACAATTCGATGTTAAGGCTAAACACAATGAGCAACAAAACACCTACTTAGTGGAAATAGACAGATCAAGATACACTCTTACGTGATGAAATTATTCTCTTAAAAAGTACCCCTAGAAAAAAAATGATATTTTTTTCATATTTGTTTCTTCGTTTTCATATCTTTATATATAAATATATATACACACACGCGCGCGCGCGAGCAGCTCCGCACGGGCTTCGCCCGTGCTCGCCGACTCTTAGCGGGCTGCGCCCGCATTCGAGCTGGTTGCGCCTGCATATGAGAGGGTTGTGCCCGCCTATAAGTGGGTTGCGCCCGCATATGAGCACTAACTTTTTATTCAAAACACATACATATGAGTACTTAAAATGACCGTAAAAAATATGAATCAATATTACTATTTTTATTTTGTAAGAAAATGTAAATTTTATCTAAAAAATCATTTTCTCTCTCTCTTTCTCTTCTGTCCCCCCCTCCCTCCTATCTCTAAATGTAGGTATTCGCCCGGCCGGCGACGACAGTACCCAGCCGGCGACGGCGGGCTTCGCCCGCCCCCGACGGGATTCGTGTGGGCGGGCGAGCAAAAAGCGATAGTACCCGGCCCGCGACGGTGGGCATCGCCCGCCCCCGGCGGGCTACACCCATGACGCTCCGGGCTGCGCCCGCATCAGGCCGGTTGCACCCACAACATATACATATGAGTACTCAAAATGACCGCACAAAAAATTTAATTAATATTTTATAATTGTTTTTTTTCAAAAACATTTATATTTTAACAAAAAATCATTTTAAAGTAGGTCTAGGATGTCTAATGATTACCTACCATAGTAGGTGTAGGATGTCTACTAAAAACTTTTGGATTTTATGAATTTTCACCATTATTTTTAGGCGGATGTTACGTGCAAACCTATTTTGGCTTCGTGCAAACCAGATTTTTAATTAAAATTTACTAAATATTAATTTAATATTCTCTTCCAACTTCGATTCGGGCAAACCATTTTCGCATCTTCGTTCCCGTTGTCACTCGTAACCCCTTCCAGAGGCTGTGTGGCGCTCGCTAAACCCTAGCATCCTCCGGCGTTTTATATCTTCGATCTCGCAGGTATTTTCTCGACCGAATAGTGGCAGCGGCATTTTCTCCGCTCACGCCCTTGCTGAACCCTAGCATTCCTCAAGCGCAACGGCATTTTCTTCGCTCGGCCCTGGATTTCATTTGTCTGCGTTGCCGTAGAAAGGTATGGAACGCATCCTTCTTGCCAGGCCTCCCACCGCCGTCTTGTTCCTCTTCTATTTTCGCTGACGCCCCCTGTCATTTCCCGACAGATAGTGAAGTCGGACTGGGTCGCAGCACGCCATTAGAGAACTTTCGGCCAGTTCGAGCTGTGCAGGTATGCAATCGCATGAACTTTCGGCCATTTCTGATTTGGAATGCAGCGGCACCATCAACTGCTGTTTAGGGTTGTATATGGAATGCAGCTGCATCTTTCGATTTAGGGTTTTAATAGAATGTATATGGAATGCATCTTATGATTTTAATTGAGATATTAGGCATGTATATGTCCAATGCAGCTGCAGGAGGGTTATGTTGAAATCAGGGCAGAGGATTAAGAGGAACAGAAGGGGCTGTGTGATGCTGGCTATTTAGATTATCTTTTGATATTTTGTGTACATATAAACAGGACTTTTGCTACTTTAAATGTAGCCTTTTGTTAAACTGAACTGTTATTAGACTTACTTTTGTTAAATGATGCTACATGGCAATTTTGTAGTTTTTAGCAACTATCTAATCAATATTTGCTTTATAATACTGTTTTCCATATTGTGGATGATTGAATATACTTAATAGATTGTTATATTTAAAGAATTTTAAATATTTTAAATTTGGTTTGCACGTAACAATTTGAGCTGCACATAACAGTTTTTGGTCTGCACGCAGAATTGGTTTGCACGAAGCCAAAATAGGTTTGCACGTAACATCCGCCTATTTTTATTATAGGGATATTGTGTAATTACACAAAGTCATTATATTTTAAGAATTTCCATTTTTTCGTAATATATGTTCAAGTCATTGGAGTAAAAGAATGAGACTATATTTGACAATTTTGAATGTTGCACCAAAGGCAACTTCTTGTATATAGTAGTTAACGATATATATATATATATATATATAATTTTGCATAATATAAATTAGCGAGATGGGTTAGCAAGATGGGTTAAATCTCTTTTAAATGTTTTCTTTTTCCACATTACTTTAAAAGAGTTATCTTCCTAAAAATAGACCCGTATAGACTTCTAAACATAATAATGGAAGGGCGAGCACGAATAGAGTTGGAGGTGTAAACCAAAGCGTTGAGATAGATAGTTATTATGATTAGTACTTCTCTTGGATCATTTCACGTCATACTTCTTCAATTTGATCACCATTTATACCCCTTGAGCTTCAAAGTTGAATTTTTATGCATAATTTCCCTAGGCTTCTAATTGGTAATTCTTAGTATGTTCTTCAATTATGATTGGTTGTTAAATTTAAAATGTGCGAGTCGTAGTGATATGTGGCCTAAGTGTGTGTACACCTACTTAGAATGATCTCAACTATAGACTCTAACAAAAAGAAAAAATATATGTGTTATAGTGATATGCGGCCTAGGTATGTGCATTCATACGTGGAATGATCCCAACTATGATTATAAAAAAAGAGAAAAAAGTCGTAGTGATATGTGACCTAAGTGTGTGTACACCTACTTAGAATGATCCCAACTACGGACCCAAATATACCTCATAGTTTGGAGAGTCACTAAGAATTTTTCATCTATGGAGACACCTTCCACCATCCATACGCATCTCTAACCAAACCAAAGTCATTCTCATCACTAACCCTTATGACGTCTTTTCAAACCTAACTACTAAATCTTGTGGAGGTTAAGTCAAAGACTCGGCCTATTCTCATCCCTTCTTAATCATTATAGGAAATTCAATGGAAAGTTGGAAGGAAGTAAATGATTTTAAAGGATTGCACACACCACATTAGAAATTTTAATTGAAATTTCTCTTCCATCAAGCTAATGAATTCTTGAATGTTTTGAACTTTTAATGATTGACATACCCTCAAGTGGTTTAATCGGTACTCTTGGCTAGGCTTCTTTTAGTCTTTCTTGAGAAAAATAATCATGGGCATTTTTAAGGGTTGATGTATATCACCTCACTCAATTCGATGATTGGAATTGTCTTTGCTAGGGACTAGCAAAGGTTCAAGTGTGGAGGTGTGATAACTTCTCAAAAAGAAGTTATCTAGCACATGTTTTGGACCATATGCGCAACGTTTATGACAAAAATAAGTTTAATTGAAGTTAAAATGCGAGTAAATTCATATTTATTTTATTTATGACTAAATCGATATTTTTCCTAGGAATTGTGTTACGGACCCACGTTGGGGGTTAACATACAAGCGCCGTGCCCCGGCACGATCCGATTAGTCGTTCATTTTGGGTGGTTTTGTATCTTTTTATGTGATGTTTCGATGTTTAGTTTTTATGAACCTTGGGTTTGTTTTGGGCTCAACCATATATTGGGTTGAGGGCCTTTTTGAAATGCATGCAGAAATCATTCCAAAACTCTCTCTCTCTCTCTCTAATTTCTATTCACGTACCCTAGCCGCTCGCAGCGCTTCCGCCCGCCCGCACGCGAACCCCGCCGATCGCGCCTCTCCGCTCCTGCGTAGCCCGCGCCTCCCTGATTCCGCGTCCAGCCCTCCTTCTCCGCCCCTCTCCGGTCTCCTCCTTCCCCGTGGAACCCTTCCGGCACCATTGGATCTCGCAAGCGCAACGCCAACCCCCTACGGGACTTCCCTCTTCTTCCCGGCCGAACTAGGTCGCAGTCGAGGGGTCGTATCAACTTGGTATCAGAGCTCTCCTCTTCCTCGGCGCCTCCACCACCCTCTCTGCCGACCGTCGTCGCTGTCCTCGCTCCGACAGCCCCCTCGCAGCCCCGTCCGACGAGTCCGCAGCCCGGATCCGGCCGCCCCAGCCGCTGTCTTCCCTCACCGATCCTGTTGGGGGCTTCCCCCTCCGGCTGTCCACTCCTCTCGGCGAGCACGGGCATTTTGCCCACCCCTCCGGTCCTCCACCCTAACTTTCGGCCCGCTCCCATGGACGACGGCAACTCGGGAGGGCTTATTTTGGCCCAGATCGTGGAATCCTTTCAGCAAATGATGGTGGCCAACAATAGGGCCCTCATCGAAGCTCTTAGGCCGGATGCGTCCCCGCCGGCCCCGCAAGCCCCACGTGCCGCTTCGGGCTCCTCCCAAACGGTACAAGAACCCTGGGCACCGAGAAACGAAAGAGGAGGGTTTCCTCGCTTTGTGAAGTTGGATTTTCCTCTATTTGATGGCCGTGAGGATCCACTCACGTGGCTCACTCGTTGCGTCAATTCTTTGAAACCCAGCACACCCCGGAAGAGGACTGGATTGGGATTGCATCGTTTCATCTCCTCGGATCGGCACAGATGTGGTTCTTACAGCTCCGTCGAGAGCAACCCCAGTTGGGTTGGGAGGATTTCAAGGCTCAGTGTACTTTGCGTTTTGGGCCCCCACTTCTCGGCAACCCCATGGGTGACCTTATCTCTCTCCGACAGACTGGCTCCATTGATCAGTACATCGAGCAGTTTCAAGTGCTTCTCGCTCGCGCCCCGACCGTGCTCACATCTCAGCAGGTACCAGTCTTTCTGGCTGGCCTCCATGAGCGCTTGCGGATGGACGTTCAGTTGCAGTCCCCGGTGGACCTCTCCACCTCTATGAGCTTATCCCGCATTTTTGAGCGGCGCCTGTCGATGGATCGGCAGTCCATGGGTCGTCGATCTGGCGAGGGACCCTCCAGGAGTTTTGGCCCGTCGCCGGCGACGTTTAGCCCGGGAGCGGGCAGAGGAAAGGAAGGCGGCCGACAGTCTACCATTCGACGGCTCTCCGCTCAGGAGATGGAGGATCGTCGAGCCAAAGGCCTTTGTTTCAACTGTGATGAGGCTTACACCCGCGGGCATAGGTGCAAGCGCCTGTTTTGGTTAGAGGTGGATGATCCCTCTGATGAGGACCCCGGTGCTGAGGACACGGGAGAACCGGAGATTTCCGTCCACGCTATGTTTGGATCCCCGACTGGGGACACGATTCAGCTACCGATTTTGGTGGCGGGCCATCCGCTAGTCGCTCTTATGGACTCTGGCAGTACACACAGTTTCCTCAGCGATATTACCGCGCAGCAGCTTCATTTACCGATTACTAAGCGCCCGAGCCTCCGAGTTTCTGTTGCCAATAGCATGGCCATGCTGTGCACGGGCGTCTGCAGAGCGGTGCCGATTAGCGTGGAGGGCTATCAGTCCCACGTTGACTTCTACGTGATAGCCTTACGAGGCTTTGAGGCCATGTTGGGAGTCCGCTGGCTCCGCACTTTGGGGCCTCTTCTGTGGGGTTTTGACGCACTGACAATGACCTGGGGGCGACACCCTAAACAGACTGTGGCAGGGCCGCATGAACACCACCTCCCGACAGGTTTTCCTCGCCTGCGGGGACCATACAGAATCCTCTGATCTGGAGGCTCTTCTACAGGAGTACAGCGACACGACGGCAGCCCCGACAGGTCTTCCACCCGTTCGGCGACGGGATCACCGTATTTGTCTCCTCCCGGGAACGGCCCCGGTGGTGGTACGCCCTTACCGCTACCCATTCAGGCAGAAGGATGAGATTGAGCGTCAGTGCGACGCCATGCTGCAGCAGGGCATCATCCGTCATAGTGTATCTCCTTTCTCCTCGCCGGTCTTGTTGGTCAACAAGAAGGATGACACATGGCGTTTCTGTGTCGATTACCGCGATTTAAATGCGCGGATAGTGAAGGACAAGTTCCCCATCCCGGTCGTGGAGGAGCTCCTGGACGAGCTACATGGCTCCCGTTTTTTCTCCAAGTTGGATTTGTGCTCTGGTTACCATCAGGTGCGTATGGCTCCTGAGGATGTGGAAAAGACGGCGTTCCGCACCCATCACGGCCACTTCGAGTTTCTGGTGATGCCGTTCGGGCTCACCAACGGCCCCTCCACCTTCCAGGCATTGATGAACGAGGTATTTCATGGTCTTTTGCGTCGTTGCGTACTTGTTTTCTTTGACGACATTTTGGTGTACAACGCGGCTTGGGAGGCCCATCTTGGCCACCTCCGAGCCGATCTCCAATTAGTCAGGCAGCACAGGCTATTCTTGAAGCATGCCAAGTGTTCTTTTGGCACGGAACGGGTGTCCTACTTGGGGCATGTGGTGGATAGCACAGGGGTGTCGGCGGACACTCTCAAGATCCAGGGCGTGATGGAGTGGCATATTCCCCAGACCGTGCGGGAACTGCGGGGTTTCCTCGGACTGGCGGGCTACTACAGACGTTTCATTCAGGGATACGGCATCATTGCCGCGCCACTATTCGCTCTCCTGCGGAAGCAGTCTTTTGTGTGGGGAGACAGCGCGACTGGGGCCTTTCACGCTCTCCAGCAGGCCCTGGTGTCAGCCCCGGTGCTGCGTTTGCCGGACTTTGACCAGGAGTTCCAGATAGAGTGTGATGCCTCGGGCCAGGGATACGGTGCGGTGCTCCAACAGGAGGGCCACCCAGTGGCTTATTTCAACCAGCGCACTGCCGTACATCATCAGAAGCTGCAGGCTTATGAGCAGGAGCTTATCGGATTGGCAAATGCCGTCCAACACTGGCGACCGTACTTATGGGGGCGGACGTTCACTATTCGCACCGACCATTTCAGCCTCAAGTACCTCTTGGAGCAACGCCTCATCACTACACCGCAACAGCGTTGGATCAGCAAGCTGTTGGGATTTGATTTCCGTGTGGAGTACAAGGCAGGCGCCTTGAACCGCGCCGCAGACGCACTGTCCCGCCGCGACCATCAGGAGGGGTCCGTGTTAGCCATTTCTTGCCCGACATCAAACATCCACCCCCGCCTGCAGCAGGAGATCCAAGACACGCCGGCTCTCAGCGAGTTACGACGCCGTATTGAGGAAGGAAGTACACCTGCACACTGGACATTTCGGGACGGCCTCATCTGGTACAAGGGCCGCCTCTACCTTTCTGACACCTCGCCCTTGATATCGGACATTCTGACAGGTTTACATGGCGCCACACATGAAGGGGTTCATAAGACCCTTCAGCGGGTTCGAGCCGAGTTCTTTTGGAAGGGACTAAAAAGGGGGGTACAAGACTTCATCAAACTCTGCCCCGTCTGCCAACGCAGCAAGACCGACAACCTCTCACCCGCCGGTTTACTCCAGCCCCTTCCAGTTCCGACACAGATTTGGGCCGACATATCGATGGATTTTATAGAGGGACTACCCAAGTCAAGGGGGCGATCTGTTATTTTTGTGGTGGTCGATCGCCTGTCCAAGGGCGCTCACTTCATGGCGATGAGCCGCCCCGTGGAGGGGGACATGGTCGCCCGCATCTTTTTCGACCAGGTGTTCCGTCTGCACGGCATTCCAGAGAGCATCGTGTCCGACAGGGACAAGGTGTTTACGTCCCTATTTTGGCAGGAGTTGTTTGCCCCATGCGGAACCAAGTTGGCGATGTCATCCGCCTACCACCCGCAGACTGATGGCCAGACAGAGGTGGTCAACCGGACCCTGGAGATGTACTTGCGTTGTATCACGGGGGACCGCCCCAAGGATTGGGTACGGTGGCTTCCTTGGGTGGAGTATTGCTACAACACGTCCTACCATTCCGCCTTGCAGACTACGTCGTTCCGTCTGATCTACGGCCGGGAACCGCCGCGCCTCCTTACTTATACTAGTGCATCCGCTCGTTCTCTGATGGTCGACACAGAGTTGGCCACGCGTGACCAGGTCCTAGCGATGGCCCGGGAGAGGTTGCTCCAGGCCCAGGGCCGCATGGAGACGGCCTACAACAGGGGGCACCGTGAGTTGTTCTTTGCCCCAGGGGATTGGGTGTGGCTTAAACGCCGCCCGTACCGACAAACATCCATCGCACAGAGAGCCTACAACAAGTTGGGGCCCAAGTTCTATGGGCCATTCATGGTTGCAGAGCGCATTGGAGAGGTGGCATACCGTCTCAACCTGCCAGTCGAGGCCAAGATCCATGAAGTCTTCCACGTATCCCAGTTGAAACCGTTCGTGGGTACGCCCCCCCCCCCCCCCCCCCCCCCCAGGAGCCCTTGGTCAACCTACCACCACAGCTGCAGGACAAGCTTGAGGACAAGCTTGATGAGGACGCCGGCGGAGATGTTACGGACCCGCGTTGGGGGTTAACATACAAGCGTCGTGCCCCGGCACGATCCGATTAGTCGTTCATTTTGGGTGGCTTTGTATCTTTTTATGTGATGTTTCGATGTTTAGTTTTTATGAACCTTGGGTTTGTTTTGGGCTCAACCATATATTGGGTTGAGGGCCTTTTTGAAATGCATGCAGAAATCATTCCAAAACTCTCTCTCTCTCTCTCTCTAATTTCTATTCCCGTACCCTAGCCGCTCGCAGTGCTTCCGCCCGCCCGCACGCGAACCCCGCCGATCGCGCCTCTCCGCTCCTGCGTCGCCCGCGCCTCCCTGATTCCGCGCCCAGCCCTCCTTCTCCGCCCCTCTCCGGTCTCCTCCTTCCCCGTGGAACCCTTCCGGCACCATTGGATCTCGCAAGCGCAACGACAACCCCCTACGGGACTTCCCTCTTCTTCCCGGCCGAACTAGGTCGCAGTCGAGGGCCCGTATCATATTGTTGCAAGAAAAGCCAAAAGGAACGATTTGGAAGAAAGATTTTGTTCAAATATGCTGTCCTGGAAAAAGAGTTGCAGGATCCTGAAAAAGGTTGCAACCCTGCCTGGACGAATTTCAGATTTTTTTAATTCAAATAGGGCGTCGCTTGCAAATTTGGAAGGAGACGTCTCTTGGGCAAGGGATGTGCATTTTTAGAGGGAGAATATTCCGAAATTAAAGCAGATCGCAGAGGGAGGTTTTGGAAGGAATCACTTCCACATTTTCATTGGATTCTTCATCTTCAAGGGGGCGACTAGAGGAACTGTAGGGGATCTTCCGGGCTGATCGAGGGAGCGACTTCAGCGAAAGCATCCTCCGTCGTTTAGTTGATAATCTCACCATGTTATGTAAGATTTTTCCAACCGTTTTGTGTGTTCCCTCCGCCGTCATGAACTAATCACTTTTAATCTTGTATTGTGAGAATACTGTCTTTTGTGATGATGAACACTTGAGTTTTGCTTTATGAATGTTTGACGGATATCTTTACAGTCCGTTCGGTTCACAACTTTTGACACCAAAGAATTGGTTTTGCTTTAAGTAAATCAAAACAGACGTTCGGTTCGTAGGTTTTGAGGGGCGTAATTGAAATTGAGCAAAACCAAGGGCTTTTATTTTACGCTAAGCCTAATTCTTGTCCACCGACTCAGTTTTTCTCCCGTGACAGAACTTCTCCTCCTCTCGCCGCGCCTTCTCCCCGAATCTCGTCGGCGGCGGTATGTTTGTGGGTTTTTTCTTCTTCCTCTCCATCTTCCTCGCCCTATGCTGCATTTTTTCTTGCCCATATTCCTTCTACGGTGCTGCAAGCCGACGTCATTCCTCACGATCATTGTGATAGTTATGCAATCCGGCGCCATTTCTGACGGTCGCCGCCGGTGTTGCATTCCAGCGCCATTTCTCTTCTCTCCAATCCCGTCGACGGTAGCCTTCATCATCAGTTTTTTATTTTTTTTATTTTTTTGGTTAAGCCCTGTTTTGGATAGATTGAGTAGAGGAGGGGGAATGGGGGATTTGATTTATTTCAGCAGTTAGATACATGTTGATGGATTGAGTTTTTTGTGAATGGATTGAGCTAGACTTTGGTTGTTAGTTGATGGAGGAGGGGAGAGGCAGCTGGCTGTGGGATTTTTGTTTCAAGAGTGTGGGATTTTTGTTTCAAGAGTGTATGCACGCTTCATGTGCAAATATTTACTTCCAAACCAGTTGGCATGAGAATGACATGCAGATTATTTACTTCTGATTACAATTTTTAATGCTCTTCCTAAAACAACTTTCTATTTTAGATGGATCCACGGGAGTTGCGAGAGAAACTTATTAAAGAATATATCATGAAATGCGGGTATCTCACAGCACTTGGTGCTAGTTGGCTAGTATTAGAGTATGTTTCCTTGGAACCTGTAAATCATGAAATTAATACCGCACTAAGATCTTCGTTACTTAAACGCATATATGAAGGTCCAGAAGTGAACAACTTCAATATGTTGCGTATGGGTAAACAACCATTCCACGAGCTATGTCACATATTCTACTAGAGGTCTAGTACAAGAAAGCAAATATGTATCAGTGAAAGAATCAGTTGGACTACTCCTTTACATTATAGCACATAACAAAATGTTTCGCGATGTTGGAGTTACACATCTTCAATCTATGGACACTATTAGTAGACACTTCAATATCGTGCTCAGAGCGCTGCTGAAATTAGCTCGAGATTATATCAAACTGCCAGAATCAAGATCAAATCATAGATGGAGATAGTTCGAGGACTACATTGGTGCATTAAATGGTACACATGTACAAGTAACTGTGCCCACCGTAGATCATGGCAGATATAGAAATCGGAAGCAAGTAATAACTACTAATGTGTTGGGTGTTTGTGACAACCAAATGAAATTTTTATATGTTCTACCTGGTTGGGAAGGCTCATCATCAGATTCACGAGTGTTACGCGACGCGCTAGAAAGAACAGATCGATTTGAAGTACCTGTTGGTAAGCCTTACTTTTTGTTAGTAAAATTTCATTCATTTTTCAATTATTTTTCCACTAATTTATGACCAAAAAAATTATATTGATGGAATAGGAAAGTACAACCTAGTGGATGTCGGTTACACCAATGGTCCAGGTTTCCTTGCACCCTATCGATCAACACGTTATCATCTACAGGAGTGGTCAACACAAGGAAACAACCCGACTAATTATAAAGAATTATTCAATTTGCGTCATGCCAGAGAATGAAATGTCATAGAGAGAACATTTGTATTGTTGAAAAAATGTTGGGCGATTCTTAGACAGCCATCTTTCTTTCATATTAAGGTTCAGGTGCGAAGTTAGTATGTATACATTCTTCTTTGCCTAGTGCACCCGATTCTAATAAAATAATTATAATTGCATGTGCAAATAATAAATGCATGATGCATCTTACATAATTTTTTAATCGAAAGGAGACTAAGTACTGATTCACAAATGCTCATTGAGGTAGATGCTGAATTATTAGCTACAGAGGTTGCCGAAGAAGAAGAGATCTACGAATATGATGATAATATTAATCCGATACAGTCATCTAATGCATGGACACAATTTAGAGACAACTTAGCTATGGAAATGTTTGCAGAATATCAAGCTCGTAGTTAGATTTATTACTAGACATATGCTTGTTTATCATCTTATTTTACACATGGTCTATTATCTTTTTGTATGCTCATGGTTTATTATCTTTTTGTATGCTCATGTCAAGGATAATATTATTTTAAGCCTTTCGGCTATTTGCAGATAATCTAAAATGGATAGAAATTCAGCAAAAGAAAAATCATACGTATATTGGACAACTGAAATGGATCGTACTATGTCCAGTGTATTGCTAGAGGAGCATGGTAAAGGTCACAAAACACCGAATGGATGGAAAGCGGTGGCATTCACAGCAGCGATTAAAGCAATGAAAGATTTACATAATTTGGACTTCACCAAGGAAAAGATCATGGTCAGACTCAAGACATGGAATAAATATTACAAGGAGGTATCCGCAATGTTGGACACAAGTAGCTTCGGATGGGATTGGGAACGAAACACGGTGAAAGTTGACAGCGAAGTATGGGCCAATTATGTAAAGGTATACTCATTTATCGCATTGTATATTTTTGTTTTAATTGTTTTACCTTCATTCATATGGAGTACTTATTCTGTGCAGGCTCATCCTACTGTTACACTACAGAGATAAGGTAATCATTAATTGGGCGGAGTTAGGGATATTATGCGGTAATGACAAGGCAACAGGTGCTTTTGCGGCGACAGCAAACGAGACAGTCAGTGACCTGAACAGAGATTTAGATGGTGAAAAAAGTAACTTCGCAGCAGAACCTTCTTCAGGTGGGAGCATTATGCAGAGGAAGAGTTAGGCAACTCCTGGAGAGTCAATCGCAGACGCCATAAATAAAATGGCATATAGTATGGAGCACGCAGTGACCGCAATCATAAAAAGCAACGAAGCGCATTTGGTTACAAGTTCTGCTCAAATCTATGAGGCACTTGCACGTCTACCAGATTTGCAATAGCTCGAATTAGTGAAAGTCATGGATCTACTAGGTGCCAGTCAACTGAAGTTTGACACGTTCATGGCTCTACCAGAGCGCCTCAGGACGACGTGGCTTCACATGCAATTCTATAACTTATGAGGGCATGACGATGTCGTACTTTTTAATTTTGTGCTTTTTATTAGAACATTTTCATGGTTGATGGGTCTTTAGTTCATGTTGTTGTTATGTTTATGCTACTACGTAACATTTGGATAATTTCAGTATTTAAAAATTGTGTTGTTGTTAAGCCTGCAGTTTTTATATTTTTAAATAGTTTTTAAGTTTCATTCAATTCCTGTGGATGAATTCCATCCAGCATTCAAACAACAGAATTGCCCAATTCCAATTCTTGCAGCTCAAAACCTTCCTGCAGCCGAACATCATAATTGGAATTCAGGAAAACAAAAACCTACTGGTTTTCGTTTTTACTGAATTCCAATTCTTCAAAACCAAATCCTGCGATCTGAACGGACCCTATTGAATATATAATCTTTACTTTGAAACTTTTGGCCAAGGTTTCGTCTTTTTACTACGCTCCATAATTCGAGAGAGAAGTTGTGTAAGTGCGTTATAGATCTGATATAGTATGTGAAGGGAGAAAGAGATTTCCCCTTAGTATTAGCAACTTTGGTTTTTGTTCTTTATGCGGTACTTATCTCTCCCAAGGGGGAAATAGAGGCTAGGGATTTCCGATATCGAGAGGTACGGATCTTCTACCTTAAAATCGTTGCAAGACGTTTCACCATACATTTCATCAAGTCACCTTTATAAATTCATCACACTAGGCTTAGGAAATCACAATACAAGATTATCTCTTATAACTGATAACCAAGTAATTTTCTCTACGATCCATAGTTTATTTTAATTAGTAGTTTTCGCTATTCCTAATTTTAATGTTTTACAAACCACCGTTTTATTTAACTTGGATTTAAAGAAAAGGCACAACTGGTATTTGCAAACACTAAATTCACCACCTCTCTGTGGAAACGAACTTTACTCACTCATTATTACTTGATCCGACACGTGCACTTGCGTGTAATACGTATACCTATTTCGGGCGTATCAGCCGTGGTATCCGACGGTTTCATTGCATGTAGCCTTATGATCATTGTGTCACATTAGTATTTTCATCTAGAGGTCTAGATTTTGTGCACCCCGTAGCCTACCCTACATCAGTTTATTCTCCACTTGAGGAGATATTCGTTCGTAAGTCTTGTTTCAGTTGTTTTAGTCTTTGTATTTGCTCAATCAATTAGTAGTTTGATATTGCGCACTCTCGCGCATATTCTCCTCTCTTCTTACCTCTCTTTAAAGCTTTATTCAGTTGGTGGAAAAAAAATCAAGTCATATTATTTTATCAAATATTGTTTTGCAAGTTTGATTTCGTCAGCAATTGCATTTGTGTCTAGCCGTAGTTTCCTTAGGACCTTACCCTGCGTCATAGATGAATGACAATATGAGGGATGTGGCATGCTTCTTCAGGCTGACATGGCATATGACACTAGATTTATGCATGAAAAGATACGAACCAAGATATGATGTTGCGAGCCCCTATATAGGGTTACAAATGCATGGCTTCTAACCAAAGAATTGTTAAATGCATCCATTCTACCATCTGAAACCCCATTTATAATTGTAGCTAGGCTAATGTGCGAAAAGTTCCAACATTGAATTGGCTGCCTTTTCCCACATACATACTAGCATATACAATATCTACTTCCTCCAACGGACAAATTACTATGGCATTATTTTGCAGAAGCTATTTTCTTCAATTTGGTTTGGCATGTTGTTAATAAAGACGAGCATCAGTGCCGACTACCACCTGAGCGAGGATGGAAGCATATGAGTACCTACTCGAGATTGAAAACACCAGTGGTCAGGCCGGCACCGGTGAGAGCTGAGTCCTAAAGTGGCTCTATCCTTAATTTCATATTTTAATTTTTGTATTTGCGATGATTGCCCCTCCGCTATCATATCCTGTGGGGGTGCCACCCCACCTTGGGCCGCCTTCGTCAGTCACTGCGGTCGCCATCCCACAGCTTCCTTTGCCGGCCCCTGCTTCGCCGATAACACCGGCCACCTCGCCACCAGATTCGTTCCTTCTGTCGATAGATGCTCCTTCAGCTGTCTTGTCGTTGCTGCTGGCCACGGCTCCACCATCACCGGCGAAGACATTCCTTCCGACGCCCATTTTTCGGACGGCGCTGTCACACCTCGCTGACATCCCCGCCACCGCTACGCGTTATTGGGCATTGTTCTGGCGGGAGATCAAGATGCCAGAAGACTCGTCCATCCACGCAAAGTTCGAGCTTGAGGACAAGCTCAATTTGAAGGTCGGGAGAGATGTTATGGGTCTTATTATTATTATTATTTATTTCCATATATGCATTTATTATGTCATAAGAAAGGCGTCCTTATATGACGCATGATTTGTGTCGTGTCCTTTTTAGTCGTGTGTCCAAGTTTGTCGTTCTTTCCTTTAGTGTTATTTCCTTTTTGGTGTCGATTGTAAGTCCTATTTAAAGGACCTAATGAGTCTTGTATCGGCATGCAAGAAATAAAGTTTATTTCCCAAACCCTAAAGAGATCTTGGAAGCTCTCTCTCTCGCGCGCGAGCACGCCCCGCTTAGACAGCCGCAGTCAAGGCTACGTAGTATCTCCGCCTCCGTCATCTCCACCTCCGGCTACTCTTCTGGCGACCTCCGAGTCGGTCCGTAACAACTTGGTATCAGAGGCAGGTTCCCACAGTTCCAGATTACGACGATCACTTCCGCACAGAGGCCAACGTCTGACGCATGCCTCCAACCGACGCTTTTTCTACATGCCGAGATCTCCTTCCAGCAACAGCACGCCACCGACACGAGCCTGCGTCGACCTCCTCCCAGCGTCGATCAGTGCGGGATTCCACGTCGCCGGGTCTTTCTCCACGCCCGGTGCATCGTCTCGCCGACTCCAAACACGTCACCCACTGCCCGACGGTCCTCGACAAGCGAACTCCTTCCGTCGGATCAACCCCTTCCGTCCCCATGCAGGAAGCGCATCCAGACCTCCGTCGAATCAACCTCTCCCAACATCAAGCCATATTCTTTCTGTCGCCATCTCTCTGCATCATCAAGGACAAAGCCACGATCGATCCATCCCAGCAATCTCGGGCGGCTTCATCGCATGCGGTTGCAACGTCTTCATCGCACACGGTTGCAGCGGCTTCCTATCGCACACGCATTAGACGAGACCTTCCTTCTGCGGCGCCGTTTTTCCGCCAATTAATCTTTCCTGCCTGTTTTGAAAGTCGTGCCCCTTTCCAACCTGCAGCAACTTTCCATCTCTAGCAGCATCAAGCCCAGTCCTCTGTTGATTGACAAGAAAAGAAATGCCCGCCTTTCCGTCTTGAGCCTCGCGCAAGGATATATTATTTATGACAATTATTTTGTGGTAATTAATCATTTCTTGATTAATTAATTAATTATCATGAACCGCAATCTTAGTGTCGCGGAGATTGCTGCCCTCCGTTCGATAGAGGAAATGATGGCCTCTTGGGACGCACGCCTTCGAGACTTCGACACACGTCGTCGGGTCGTCGACGCTCGTTGTCGGAACGACATGTCCACACTCCTCCACAAGCTTGATGATTTGATAGCCGCCTACTCGCCAAAGTTTCCTCCGTCGCTGCCACTGCCTCTCCTCATGCAGTCGCCTTCTTCGCTCGCCAACAATGTACCACCACTCTCCGCGATGATTGCCCCTCCGCCATCATATCCTGTGGGGGTGCCACCCCACCTTGGACCGCCTTCGTCAGTCACTGCGGCCGCCATCCCACAGCTTCCTTTGTCGGCCGCTGCTTCGCCAATACCACCGGCCACCTCGCCACCAGATCCGTTCCTTCTGCCGATAGACGCTCCTTCAGCTGTCTTGTCGTTGCTGCTGGCCACCGCTCCACCATCACCGGCGAAGACATTCCTTCCGACGCCCATTTTTCGGACGGCGCTGTCACACCTCGCTGACATCCCCGCCACCGCTACGCACTATCGGGCATTGTTCTGGCGGGAGATCAAGATGCCAGAAGACTCGGCCATCCACGTAAAGTTCGAGCTTGAGGACAAGCTCAATTTGAAGGTCGGGAGAGATGTTATGGGTCTTATTATTATTATTATTATTTATTTCCATATATGCATTTATTATGTCATAAGAGAAGCGTCCTTATATGACACATGATTTGGTCGTGTCCTTTTTAGTCGTGTGTCCAAGTTTGTTGTTATTTCCTTTAGTGTTATTTCCTTTTTGGTGTCGATTGTAAGTCCTATTTAAAGGACCTAATGGGTCTTGTATCGGCATGCAAGAAATAAAGTCTATTTCTCAAACCCTAAAGAGATCTTGGAAGCTCTCTCTCTCTCGAGCACGCCCCGCTTAGACAGCCGAGATCAAAGCTCCGTAGTATCTCCGCCTCCGTCATCTCCACCTCCGGCTACTCTTCCGGCGACCTCCGAGTCGGTCCTTAACAAGTGGCTCTATCCTTAATTTCATATTTTAATTTTTGTATTTGCTTTAGCCGTTAATCACTAGTTTGCCATTGGGTGGCCTATTAAAGCAAGGATTTCATAAACTATGGGTCTGTTTGGGAGAGTTGTTGCGGATTGAAAAGCTGCTGATTTAACAGAGCTCTTTAGATAGAGCTCTTTGAGAAACTGTTTTGAAAAGTTGCAGGCTGTTTGGATGGTCTGTGTATAAGCGCTGATTGAACAAAGCTTTTTCAAATAAGACTGTTTGATAGAACAGCTTTTTGAGAGCTGTTTTTTTCTAAACGAAAATATTGAAATATAATTAGAATAAAAATATTACAAGACATTTAAACATATCAATAAAAATATATATTGTTCTCAAACATAACATGAAATAGTAGGTTTTCCGGTGCGTTTGTTCCACATCATTCAATCATTTTACTTCATCTGCACAATAAAAAAATTAATATTAATCCCACCTTCGGGTTTCCCATTTAACTGTATACTCAAAAAATTATAAAGCTACACAAACTAACATATCACAAATAAAACATTCACATACAAACATACATATTCACGTAACACAATCACACATCCAACACACAAATCACACATCCAAACACACAAATCAACACACACGCACATCCAAACAACACAATCACGCATTCAAACACACACAAATCACACATCCAAACACACACACACATCCAAACAACACAATCACACATCCAAACACACACAAATCACACATCCACACACAAATCAACACACACACACACATCCAAACACACACAAATCACACATCCAAACACACACAAATCAACACACACACACACATCCACGTAACACAATCACACATCCAACACACACAAATCACACATCCAAACACACAAATCAACACACACACACACGCATCCAAACAACACAATCACACATCCAAACACACACAAATCACACATCCAAACACACACAAATCAACACACACACATCCAAAAAACACAATCACACATCCAAACACACACAAATCAGACATCCAAACACACAAATCAACACACACACGCACACATCCAAACAACACAATCACACATCCAAACACACAAACCACACATCCAAACACACAAATCAACACACACACACATCCACGCACAATCACACATCCAACACACACAAAGCACACATCCAAACACACACAAATCAACACACACACACATCCAAACAACACAATCACACATCCACACACACACAAATCACACATCCACACACACACAAATCAACATACACACACACACATCCAAACAACACAAATCACACACGCACACACACACACACACACATCCAAGCACACACAAATCAACATACACACAGCTGTAATTTCAATGTTCACTGCAGAAACTGGAAATGGAGACACATGGATCATAACAGCTATTGGGAAGAAGGAATCGAAACAGAGCAGAGACAAGCTGGGGGAGAAGGAAAACGAACCTTCTGGAGGCGGCATGAAGAATCGTGGGGGTAGCGTGAAGAAGCGTGGAGGCGGCGTGGATCGGAGAGCTACGGATCTGGAAGAAGAATGTCGCCGGGAGGTAGTGCGGGATCCGGAGTACGGGATCACGATCGTCGTCGCTATCGCCGGAAATCTGGAAGAAGAATGTCGCCGAAGATCGGAACGATGCTCGCAAGAAGCGGGATCGATGCGCAGTCGGGGGGGTTGGGGAGGGGATCGGGAGAGCACGGGATAGATTCGTGATTCTGGGAGAGCAAAAGCGCAGGGGCTACAACTTCTTAAAAATACCTAAAAACGTGGTATTTACAAAAATCTATTTTGAAAAAGCTGACCCCTCAAACAGGTAAAAAACAGCTCTGGCGGTTGGAAAATAGATTTTCCAGCCGCCAGAGCTGTTCCAAACAGACCCTATGAGTATCTTTGAATCATTTTTTAAGAAAGTTTTGGCTGGCCAAAAGGAGTTCCTTTGGATTTCTCTCCTCCTCCTCTGGAACCCCAGGAAATCCCTAGATGTAACATTTGTCGGACCTGCCCTCTCCCCCCATCAAAATCAACCGACGGGAACCTATCCTAACCTTCTGCACTCCGTCCGTGCCCAGATGCGTGCGTATCATGTATTCGCAGATAGGTCCAATACCAATCCCACTTCTGATTCCACTGCGGAATCCAAATCCCGATACCGCTTGCAACGGGCTTCGAACCCCGCCAGTCGATCTGATGCTTCTTGCATCCCCGCGCACCCAGTGTTGTCACACGAGCAAACTCGTGGCGCAGACAACCGCGCACGTGAGCTCGGTGTCCACACCCGATCGATCTGCGATTCCAAGCAGCCAATCATGCCATCCACCGACTTGTGCAACAACGCCTATATCAACCTTTTCATCCTCATCCAACGCTCATTACGTACTCGTCCGGCACCCAACGCTTGCCCCGGTCATCCTCCCCGTCAATTTTAAGGCACAATTACTCCAGTGCTTTCCGCCATGCATGTCGCTCGCTCACACCATGACCGAAGCGCACTTGGATGTCGCTGAATGTGGCCTTAAGGAACATGAAAGTATCATCGTCTCCATGCTTGCCATCTTGCAACGCATTTAAACTCAGGATGCTCATGCGGAACACCATTGTCTCGCCTGCCACACCCAAAGAACCATCAATCATTGGTCGACGGGCTAGCCCACTCGATGACGTTTCCACGGCTGCCCAGGCCGCCGCCTCCCACCACGCGCGTTAGAGGTATCTCACTTGTCCAGTCGATCTGATGGGATGAATCGCTAAAACGGAACAATTCTTCAATATACAACGCCTGACAGAGTAACAAAAAACGTTTATTGTACTACGGTTGGAGGATATGCATGTAAACCTGCTTGGATAGCGTAGGACGGTTACTTTGGGCATAAGGTCCCCTTGGCCCTAATCGTGTTTTTGGGGAGGGAGATCTTACAATGGTAACAGAGCTAGGGTAATGGAAGACCCCCCTCCCCCAAAACACGATTAGGGCCAAGGGGACCTTATGCCCAAAGTAGCGGCCCTACGCTTAAACCCAAATAACCAAGAGAGAGAGCAAGAGGGGGAGGGTCTTCGTTTTCACTAATACCTCCCCCCTGCCTCGACTGGACAAGCCCTTTCGACCCACTTTGAAACAACTCTTGCCGAAGAAGAGAGAACAGAGAGCCCCATCGCCGCCCGTCTTCGGCGATGCCACACCGACCCAGACCCCTCTGGACGGCCCCACCAGAGGTGGTTTTCCCTCTTCTCCCCTCCTCCATAATCCTTTCGAATAGTTGCATGTGGCCTCTGGCCCCCGGAGCGCCGTCGCCGCCACCCGTGCTCTATTTGAGCTCGGGTAGCCAGCAAATGCAGAGGCTCCCCGTGCCTCTCCAAGTTCTCTGGGGAGCTCCAAGTGGTCGGAGAGGGCACGACGACCCCCTCCAGGGAACCTAGAGTCGGCGGCATCGCCGAAAAATTGAGCTCTGAAGGTGTGACTAATAAGAATAAGCTCGATAAGCCTTTTTCTAGCGATCATCGGCGACACCAGGTCGCCAGAGTACCACCGAGGGAAGCGCCTGCCTCCGGCGAACCCACCGGAGGCGGTAGCGCGGCCAACGGACGGCCGACCGGCGGTGGAGGAAGCCCGAAAGGAGTTCGGCCTCCGCCGGCGTACAGGCACCGTTGGATCTCATTCCAGAGATCCAACAGTGCATATCTCATTAGAAACCGCAAAACAATCATTGGCCCCATAGTGGATCGGCGTCGGATCCGCTGTGGAGACGCTGCAAAGAACCCGTCCGGCTCAATCTCAGTCGTGGACTTAGCTTCAAGATCTGTGCAGGGCAATTTAAAACAACAAACTTTTATTATTTGAAGGTCTTAATGACCTCAGATCAGGAAGTTCTTTACATGAAATTTGTGTACTATTTCATAAGGAATCTAAATATAATTTTTGTAAAATTTTAATAAATCTTTTGTTATAATTAATAATCAAAACAGTGGGTTTTAGTTCAAAAATAATTGATATTTTGCTTAAAATAATTATAGAAATTTAAAAGGGTTGTTTTAGCTCCTGAGTCCTGACTCACTAAATGAAAATTGTGTATTTTTATATAACGAAACTATATTAAATATATGAAAATTATCGGGCTTAGGCTTCGTTTGGGAGGGCGGCGGCGGCTGGAGAAGGAGCAAACGCTGCTGGAGGTCGGGACCGGAGGGGGAGGGCGGCGGCTGGGAACGACGCCTTCTTTCCATTCCGCAGAGGGAGGGCGGGAGCAAACGCCGCCGCGCACGCCTCTGAGGCGTTTGTTTTCCCGCCTTGCGGCGGCGGCTGCTCCCGCACCGGCGTCCCGTTGCCCAACCAAACGAAGCCTTAGTTTGCAAATTTTGAACTCCTCGGGTCATTTATAGTTCGCCATTTTCTTCAGTTAGTTCAGAATAATTAAACGATGCCTAATAGACTCATGGCCACCTTAGGAGAAGTGTTTATTTTGGCATAACAAAGCTATATTAAAAAAATTATAAAACTATCGGGCTCAATTTATGACACAAGAACTTTTTCGGTCAAACCTAAATCAACTCCGATAAAACAATTGACACACTTGGGGCCTACGCCTTCCAAGGAGGATAATTTTAAAAGTTGAAGCCAAATTCAAATATGAGAATTATCTTATGTAAAACCAAATTCTCGAAACAAATCTCTCGACTCAAAACACTGATAAGAAGCTTCCTTAAAGAACTTGTTCTTGACTTAAAGAACCCACATTAAATAATTCGAACTCAATTAAAGACTTCAAGATAACTGCCTCCTTGAAACGAAGTTAAAAGCTCTAGTCATCTCGAACGAGCTACAAATGAGAACTTTGCTCGCCCCGCCCCCAAGGATGAGAACTGTATGCCCTTGTGGCGGTGAACACAAGGCTTGAGCTGCAATGGACCCAGGGAACACTAGAATCATGTGAACTGTCGGAATTGAACAAAATTATAAGGATGCCTCGACGCTCCTTAATTACTGGACTGTCGGACTGTAGTATTGTAATACTCATGAACTACTACATAACCTAATAAATTGCTTCTTTTACTTACCCATTTAGAGTTAACCCGGAGATGAGACATTCCTCCAAGGTTAACCCTAAATGTCGTCTGATCTCGATGGAAACGCATATTATTATATTTCAAAGCGGTGCGATCGAGTTCGATATCATAAGAACTTGCTTGAATTAAATAGTATGTTTAGTAGGGCCAACGATCACAATATTTCATTACCAACTTATGCACTAGGTTCAATTCATGCAAAACATAATGCTTTTTATCATATATATGTTCCAACCTGGAGTGTGATTATTGTGGTGGGGCGGTCATGCCCATGAGTTGTTCAAACCAGCACGGGAAGGTTGACGACTCTAAGGCACTGGGGTGTGGGAACCCGGGGGATTGCCCTAGCTTAGGACTTGCTCCGGAGTGTTAGCATTTCGTTGGTCACTCTGTTAGTTGGTCGGTTGTTAGCATCGCTGGTAAGCGGGTATATCTTCTACATCTCAGAGTACACCATGGTGTACACAAGGGCCTAGGTACTGTGATACGAAACTTACCTAGAAGTGGAGGAATCGGCCACTATCACTGTCTTGCAACGACGGTGAGGCCCGCGGGGTTAGCTACCCTGCTGGAAGCAAAGGTCAAGCTATGTCGACATAGCCCATAAGGAGTTGTAACGGGTCATGAGTACTCGTCCCGTATGCTTATTAACTGCTCAACAAAATTATTGCAATCAAATAACCGACTATTTATAGTTCTGCCTTTATTTCTCAAGTGCTCGCCTTATTACATGCTTTTTAACTTCTTAAATTATCTTGCGCTTTAGATATTATACATAATCTCTTGCAGAGGTTCACTCTCATCCCCAAGCTTTGCGGTTTTAGGGAGAATTGAGAAATTCACTAATCTTTGACCAATGTTTTGTTGAACCTCATTTTTAGGAACCGCACCAGTCTGAGGATTTGATGGAGCTTGAGGATGTACCTGTTTTAGAGCCCGCTCCTACCATAGTAGCTACTACTTTGCCACCAGTTTACAGAGATGTGAGATACTAGATAGTGGCTAGCCAACTTGTTCCTTTTGCACATTTGCTCATGCCCGATTTTAGGGTAGCATGTACGACCGTGGGCATCTATGTATAAACTGTGGCTACGACCTTACCTTATGCATGTGTTTTTCTGGGTTTAGCCTTCCTCTATATAAATAAATGCAATTGGTTATGATGATGACTAGCCTTACAAGGAAATCGTTCTGCGATTGAAGGGTAGGCAAGTATACCTGGATAGCGTAGGACGGACACCTTGGGCAAAAGGTCCCCTTGGCCCTAATTGTGTTTTGGGGGAGGGGGGTCTTACAATGACCATCCCGCGGGATGAACCATGGCAACTTGTTACCAAGAATTGGAGCAGATCGGAATTTGGGCCAGCTTTGGAGGTCCTTGGGCGGAAGTGCACTCGTACCTTGCGAGCTTTATTCTTATGGAGTAAGAACAAACTCAAAGATCTTGGTGCCCTCAAATTATCATTGGAGAGGGAGATCTCTATTCTCCAATTACAAGAGAGTTCGTCTGATGGCATTTGGGAAGGGCAAACTTGTAGCCTTGTCCTCAAGATAAGGAATTGAACAACACTTAAGCTCGTATCGCAACTTGGTGGTGGCAACGGGCCAAGGACTAATGGTTGAAAGAGAGTGATGCCAACACCAATTTTTTCCATGCGGACGCTTCTTCTCGGCGGCGAAATAATAGAATAAATCAACTCAATACGGTGGACCATGGTCTCACTGAGAATCCGGTTATTTGAGGATATGAGTTGATATGTCCAATACGGTTCTCATCGAAGCAGAATTTCTGTCTTTTTTTATCAAAAATGGACCGGGCGGCCTCCCTTTCTCCACAATTGGAACTTGTTCGTTGATATGGCCTCCATTGATCCCGGGATGTCTGCAATGCTCATTCGACCAGTTTTGGAGGAGGAAATTTAAGCGAACCGTGCCCATGGAATGGATGGCGTCACAACCTCTTTCTTCGAGAGCTTCTAGCCAATCATTCGAGGTGATGTTTGTCACGCAATCTAAGATTTTTTTGCTACCGGTGTGATGTCATCTAATTGGAAGGAAACCATTGTGGTCCTCCTTCCAAAGGGTCCAAAGGTGCCCAATGCCTTTTTACCGAGTAAATTTTGGCCTATCAGTTTATGTCAAACAATCGACAAGATCGTGGCGAAGATTATTGTCAGGCGTTTCAAACTCCTCCCCACCCTTATCTTCGAAGAGCAGGGAGCATTTATACCAGGACGATCTATCTCTCACCAATGTTTTCTTGTGCAGGAGCTCGTGAACAAACTCAAGAACACAACCTCTAAGACCGGGCTTATGGCACTCAAATTGATATGGAGCGGGCGTACGACAAAATGTGTTGGAAAACTTTAAACAAAAATCCTCTTGGACCTTGGCTTTCCGGCCATGTTTGTGACTTGGGCTCTCCAATGTGTGCAACACCCGAGGATCTCATTACTGCTGAATGGGCGGCGCACACGGTGGATTGAGGCACATTGCGGATTTCAACAGGGGTGTCCGCTCTCGTCGTACCTCTTTATCCTTTGATCGGAGTTGCTCTCCCTCGCTTTCCACTAACGAGGTAATAATTTGGGTCTTCAACTTTCTAATAATGGCCCTCGTATTTCGCATCTCTTGTATGCAGACGATATTTTGATCGTCTCCAAGGCCTCGGTGGCGGATGCGGCAGCAATCACCACGATTCTTGAGGAGTATTGTCAATGGACCGGGCATCGCCTCAACCAATCCAAGTCGATGGTGCTCTTTAGCAAATCCACCCCTTTATGGAAACGAAGCCAGCCGGCTCGCCGTCTTAACTTTCAGAAGGTTGAAGAGCTTGATTACCTTGGCATTCAGTTAGCTCTTCGTCCTCTCCGCAAAGCTGATTTTATGGGGATGGTTCAGAAACTTTATTTCGAAAATTGCGGCTTGGGGTAATCAGAACTTATCATTGGCGAACGGGGCAACGTTGACCAGGAGTTCATTGTTGGCTTCTCCGTCCTTTCTTATTACGCACTCACATGTGCCCAGATCGATCAAGGATATGATTGAGCGGATGGCTAGAAGTTTTTCGTGGCAAAAAAGCTCAACAGCTAGAGGTATGCACTATGTTGATTGGGCAACTATCTGCTCTCCTACCGAGATGGGCGGCCTGGGGTTTCATGCTTTTTCAAATTGGGAAGGCCTGCTTCATGCGCGGTTTGCTTGGGAGTTACTCCAGTCTGGAACGAGTTTGTTCAACCGAGAGATGCACCCTAGATATGGATCGAAATTGTGGGATGCGAGTTCGCGCCGGGGTAATTCCGCGATTCTCAAAATTATACAACATGGTGTTGCCGCCCTTCACCCAATTCTGTGATGGTGAATCAAGAATGGTGAGTGAATTGATGTTCTCACCGATATTTGGTTTGGGAAAGATCGCTGTTGGGAGTGGCCGACATTCCTAAATTGTGTTGCGCTGGAATCCCATTAGGTTGCCTACCTTCTTGATGGAAATGGCAGGTCGAATTATGAGGCTTAGGAGCCGTTTTTTGGTCCTGATTTAATCCAGAAAATCCTCCAGGTGCCAATTTTTGATGAGTTGTTGCATGATGAACCCGAACTTACCCGTCAATTCGGTGGAAAAAACAATCACCTCGCTTACCTATTCGGCCTCCTGTTCGACGTCAAACACATCCTACCGGTGGCTCAAGAAACTCTAGTTTCATCCTCGCGAAAAATTATTTTGGTGGAGGTTTGTGCTTGACGCCATCTCAACTCAGTGTTGGTTGGTCCGCCGCGGTCTCTCGGATAGTTGTATGTGCCCGTGAGGTTGTTTGGATCAGCAAGAGAACCGCAATCATTTGGTGGGAAGCTGCTCGGCCCTTGTTGTGGTTTGTGGGGTTTTGTTGTGGTGGGGTGTCTCGGTGTTGGTAATTCACAACTGGGAGGACGTGCCGAGATTGGTGGAGCTGTCTAGCAATTTAGCGTTGGGGCTGTTTAGGGTATTTTGCTACGCGGTTTATCAAGTTTGGAGATCCCGCAATGCGAAGGTTCACCATAGTGCGTTCGGAACCCCGCCGGTCTTAGCGGTCTCAGTCTTGGAGAATATCACCAGTACCAATCTTTAAACTATCTGGAGGCCCTGGAACACCAACCAGCCTGGTAGGATGTCTTTTGCTCATTTTTGGTGCCCCCCCCCCCAGATGGCTCAAGATTAACACCGATGGCGTTGTCGGCTTGGACCACGCTGCGGGATTGGGGATTGTTGTGCGGACAAATGCGAGAGTGGTGTTGATTGCCACCGGTTTTTCTATCTCCCATTGGGATGTTGGCGGTGTGGAGTTGGAGGCCATGATCGCCATTAAGAAGGTTCTTCACCTAGAGCACTTCGAGACAAGGGAAGTTATTATTGAAGGAGACTGCAAGAATATTGTTGACTTTTGTGCATCCACTATGCAGAAGGAGCGGTGGCTTGACAATGCCAGACTGGCGGATGATCTTTCTTTCCTCTCGAGCTTTAATCAAGTACTTTTTCATCATATACCTATAGAGGCCAATAAGGTCGCTGACTATTGTGCTAAATATGTTAAATCATGCACCTTTATTTGAAGTGATGGCGATCAAGCTAGTCCTGAGTTCCTTGAACTTGACAAGTTGAACTCAGATAGCATTGCTCCTGGTTAGTTGTGCAGCTGTGCACATATCTTTTCTTTTTTGCTTTCTTTTTAATATAGTACTGCATATGCACTTTTCGGGAGGAAGGACGGCTCGACTTTTCACTGAGTATGATGGCTACGCATTACCACTCCAGGAGTCACATGGAGGGAACTCAAACGGGCTCTCATCAAGCGATTTGATCATCGCTACTCAGAGAACACTGTGGAGAGCCTGTGGTTTTCGCCACACGACTACAATTGATTATTACATTGACAAGTTCATTGAGCTTGCCAATCATGTCTAGGACTTTCTCCATATCACTACCTTGGCATCTTCATGCAATGGTCGGAGCCACACATCCACTCTCGTATTCGGACGCATTCTCCAATTGACATTTTTGACGTTATGAAGGTTGCTCAGGAAGTTGAAATATTTCGCCGTCAAGACATCTCACATCATCGCACTTGATTCCCTGCCTCCTCTTTCACTCCATCCAGGTATCACCCAACCCACCACCATCTTTTTACATCCACGCACCGATCATTGATACAAACACCAATCCAAACCAACATCCTCCCCTACCCAAACTACCATTCTCCATGCAAGAGCTGCAGTCGGACATCCATTCCCGTATTTGGACTCATTATTCAATGGACATTTTTGCGGTCATGGAGGTCACTTGGTGGTCAAAGTAGATTTCGTCGTCAAGACCACTAATCGCGCCTGATTCCATGCCCCCTCCTTCATTCCATCCAGCCATCACCTGACCCACCACCACCACCCTTTACAAGCTTCATGCACCATCATTGATACAAAAATCAATCCAAACCAACACCCTTCCCCACCCAAACTACCATTCCTCAACTGAACACCCCAGCAACTAGGAATATCATGACCATCGTAGCAAAGAGCTCTGCTTTCATTGCAAGCAATGGTGCTTTATCACTCATAATTTCCCCATGAAAGAGTCTGTGTGTGATTATTGGGGATGATGAACTGAAGATCATTAGACTTAAGTCCTTTAAGGTTCAGGATATCAACTCCACCACCAGACCAGGCGGGTAGCTCAACTGGCTTGACCTTACATGACTATCCATCATCGTCCCACAATGACCGCACCCTCTCCTACTAACAAGAGAACTATAAGGTCACTCCTTCCAGATTCTAATAGATAGCGAAGAGACACATAACTGTTGGAACATGGCTTTCCGAATCCCGTTGGTTTGAGAATAACAAATCTCATTTTGTATTTGATCACGTTTGGTTTTGTGTTTATAGCATGCAGAAACGCACATGTATGACATCAGGATGCTACAAGATTGATGGATCATTGTACTAGGCCTAAAATATAATGCAACCACTAACGCTTGGCAGTTGTTTTGAGAATAACAAATCTCATATCTCATATCGTCGTAAAGGCTCCATGTCCTTGGCCAACCAGATTGATCTTAGGCCTAGCATAATGCTCTGGCATTACTAACAAATCACGTTGGTTTAAGAATAACAAATCACGTTGGTTTGAGAATAACAAATCTCATATCGTCGTGAAGACTTCATGTCCTCGAGTTCTACTATTAAGGGAGTTTTTATTTTCAGATTGTGTTCTCGTTTTCTCTTGTTCTTTGTTGGTAGTGAATTCGTCTCAGGAGTTGGCGACTAAGTCTTGGGAGACTTAGGGGGAATTCGCCGCTTGAGGCGACTAGGTCTAGGGTTAGATCTATGGGCGGCTTGAGGCGTTATCTGGGGATAGATGGCTAAAGCCAACCGGTCTTTGGGAGAAGGGTCGGTATAGAAAACTAAAAATGATTTTACGTCCGCCTCGATTCCGAGCGTTATTGGGATCAAGTTTTGTAATATTTTTACTAATATAAAAATATTTCAATCTCTATTTTTACAGTACATATTTCTGTTCTACGTTATTTCAAGCAAAAGGGGATCTCTGTCATTGCCGTTGAGCGGTTACTTCTACCGTCGGCGGTAGCAACCGAGACTCAACTTCTCCATAAGAACATCTCTATGACAGATATTTTCTCAAAAGGATAAAGGTCAAGTTTTAATATAAATATCTCGTAGAATAATTTCAACCTTTTAACTATATTTATATTTAGATTTATAATTAGCTAAACCCTTATTCACTCTCCTCTAAGGACGTCTACAGATCCAACAAGTGGTATGAGAAGTAGGTTATTCTAAAAGGTCTAACAACCGGGAATAATAACGCTCCATGATCACACTTTTCATAAGGGGCAAGGGATTAGTAGACCTCTGTTATTTACTGGAACAGATTATAACTACTGGAGAACTAGAATGCGATATTTTCTTACGATTTAAGATATAGAAGTATGGGCTTTGGTAGAACAACGGTATAGTCCTCCTATATATGTACTTGGAGAAATAACCATGGAAAAGCCCAGAGATAGATGGGATGAGAGAGATAAAACTAGGTGTAAAAATAACGCTAAAGCAATTAACGTCTTATTTTGTGTTTTAGATAGAACTGAATTCGATCGAGTTTGTGATTGCAAAACTGTTTATGATATCTGGAATTTATGGGAAATAACTCGTGAAGGTACTTCGCGGGTTAAAGACTCAAAGCTATTTCAACTAGAGTTGGAGTATGAAAAATTCAGAATTGATGCAGATGAGGACGTAGACTTGATGTACACTCGGTTCACCAAGATCGTCAACGCCTCAAAAGTACTTGGGAGAACTTTCTCCAATGACGACTTGGTGAGGAAAATTCTTCGATCTCTCCCTCCGAAGTTCAATCCAAAAGTGACGGTCATCTCCGAGTCGCACGATCTGAGACAACTCCAAATCGAAAGACTCATTAGGAATCTCAAAACCCATGAGGTGGAACTCAAAATCCAGCACAAATAATACAACAAGAAGCCCAAGAAGAAGGCCTTGGCGCTGAAGTCGAAAAGAAAAAACGATGAGGAGGACGAAGAAAGCCTCTTCGTGAAGAATTTCAAAAAGTTCATGAAGAACCCGGAAAGGAGGAACACCATCCGGAAATACTTCCAAAAGGACTTAAGGAGGAAAGGCTCGTCATCCAAGAAGGAAAAAGGAAGCGACGACGATGACGAGCGACCTCCACCGGAGTGCTTCCACTGCAGGAAGACTGGACATATTTGAAGCCAGTGCCCAAAATATCTGGAAGAGCAAAAGGAAAAATGGCACAAAGGAAAAGAAAAGAAGAAAGTATTGAAGACGGCAATATGAGATGACTCTTCATCCGAAGGCTCAAATGGATCCACCTCAAGCACCATGGATTACTCCGATCCCACCCTGGGTCCCCAAGTCGGTCCTCTTTTCACACGGATCGTCTTATCTTCTGGCTCCTCCTTCCACTCCTTCTAACAGTAGCTGCTCTCCCCTGACCGAGGTCCTTCTCGCTTCCCTCATCTCCAGAAACTCAAGGCAGGTGGCCGTTGCATGCCCTTCCTCCTGGTGGAAGTCACAATAAGGCAACGCCCTCCACCCTCCTCACCCTGCAGGATTCCTTCTTCTGTCTTTTCCTCGACCGATTTCCATATCATGTTGGGGCGGGGGTTGGAACGGCCTCGGACCCGGTTGCCACCTCGCGGGGTTGAACCGTCCATGCCCTCCCTGAAAGTTTCCTCCCCCTGGAAATGCCGCCTTCCTTGGCCTTGAGGGGGCCCTCAATATCATGTTGGGGCGGGGGTTGGAACGGCCTCGGACCCGGTCGCCACCTCGCGGGGTTGAACCGTCCTTGCCCTCCCTGAAAGTTTCCTCCCCCTGGAAATGCCTCCTTCCTTGGCCTTGAGGGGGGCCTTCAGGCGGTCTCCAGGCTGGCCGGACGACTGGTGGTTGAAACCTCCAGCCCTGCTCCTGCCCACCGGAGGTCCCTGGTACTCTGTCTCCTCGACTCTTCCTTCTTCTTCCCTCCTTGCTCCTGGGCACCTCCCCGCACCTTCTTCTCTTCCTTTGTCCACTTGGCCAACCTTGCCACAAACTTACGGTTGGTCACATCGCTCTCGATCTCCCGAGCGGCTCGCTCCATAAGTTCCTCGAAGGACAGAGGAGGGTCCCGAGCCAGTCCCATCCTGAACAGCCCTAGTTGTAGCCCGATGGTAAAGGCTAGCTGCAAGGTGTGCCCTGGCACATCGTGAACGAGAAGGACCACCTTCTGAAAACGATCCACATAGCTCCCCAATGACTCCTCCGACCCTTGCCGAATCAGGAAAAGGGCATCAGCCCCCTTCCTCTTCTTCGAAGTGGAGAACCTCAGCAAGAAACTCTGACGCAGGTCTTCGAAGTTGTAGATGGTCCCTAACGGGAGCTGATGGAACCAGTCTCTCGTGTTCCTCTTGAAGTAAATGACAAAGAATATACACTTGAAAGCGTCCGTCATCTGATGGATTGAGAAGACATCTTCAAACCATTGAAGATGCTGGAGGGGGTCATCCTTGCCAGTATAGTAGGACATGGTGGGATCCCTGAACCCCTCCGGGACCGGGGCCGAAAGGATTAGCTCGCAAAAAGGGCTCCCCATCCTCCTTGGAGCTGAGAGAACACGCCTAACCTCCTCGCCGGGGTAGCTGGCACCTGGCGGGCTAGGGAACAGCACCCGCGCGTGGTGGTTCCTGTCTTCCTCCGAAGTTGTCTTCTTCCCTGGTCGCCTTGCCTGCGTTGTCTCCTCCAGAGACAGCGAGGCGAGCACGGGTACTGGTGGTGTCGAGCACTCGCCCGGGGTGGGGGCGGTGCGATCCGCAGGGTCTCCAGGATCGACTTTCTGAAATCATCGAAATCACTCTTTCTTACGTACTCGTCGGGAGGGGGCGAGTTCCCTGGCTCTTCACTTCCAGTCATGGAAATCACTCAAAAAAATTCTGAACAAGCTACTTCCATGCTCACCGCACCAAAATGTTGAAACCCCGAAACCGGGGTCAAACAGTTTGAAACGGGTAAGTAGCTTGCCCTTACTTTTCTTGAGCGAGAGCACAAGGCCGATCACTTAGAGTCAAGGAACCTCTCACTATGGTGGACTTAGACAAAACAGACCCCGCGAGCTGCAGCGAGGAGGTCCTGTCACTAACCCGAAAGATCTAGAAGATCTTCCCCTCCCAAACCAAAGTTGAGTTGGGCACCTTGGAAGGCAAGGCTCTCTCTCGCCTCCAATACCTAAAATTTGATCCTTTGTCAGGGTGCCCATGGGGGTCTATTTATAGCTTTCCTGAAACTGATCCGCAGATAGCCAAACTGGTTCGTTAATAGCCGAGTTCGGCTACTTGAAAACACTATCCGCAATCCAAATCCAAATTCCTGATGGGGGGAGCGCGACCATCTAGGTCTATTTGCACCTAGCCGAACATGTGGGGCGAGTGCGACCCAAGGGGTCCACTCGCCCCCTCTTGCCTAGGGGCGGCAAGTGGACCAAAGGGTTCACTCACCCCCTCTCGCCTAAGGCAGAGAGTGGACCACTTGGTCCACTCCCCCCCCCCCCCCCCTCGCCTAGGCCCCATGCCAAAAAGATCGGGCGAGCGGGCCCTGCATGGACCGTTCGTCCCTGGCCAAACAAGTCGAACGACAGTTGTAGCCTCTACCTCGTCCGCATCAAGATAGGTTCGCTCGACAAAAATGATGGTTGTACACTAGGGATTTAAAAGTATCTCAATTATCTCTTTCTCCCTGCTCATATTCTAGGGGATAATCTTATCAGGTAATATCTCAAACAACTTACATGGATGACAATTAGCTTTCACATTTTTACTATTAATGATCTCTTGGTTACTTTGAAAAGAATGTGTGCATATGAAAATGTTCCAAAATATTCAAATAACTCTGCATTCATATTCTCTGACATTTTTCCGAAAATAACTCGGATGCAATCTTCACACATTTGAAACATACAAGCTCATCTAAAGTAAGCATGTGGTATCAAATATGCATGAGCAAGTGCATCCTCACTAATGGTATGAGCATCATATGATCAATCCAAAAGGTTTAATATGAATCTATATAACTATTGATGAAGAATCAGAATCGTTCATTTTATGCGGATCGACGATCGTAGTAGTTTTTGTTCTTGTCATTTTTTATTTAGAGTTGTAATTTTATGTATTTTTGAGTCAGAACGTTCGGTCAATCATAGCCGTCTGTTTCCCCCTAGGAATCTATAAATAAAAAGTTAGTGCTCTCATTTTATGCATTGAAGATTGGAGTTTGGAAGCCCAATACTTGATCACTTCGGTGCCGAAACTGACTCCGGGTGCAAAGCCCGAATTTACTCTCTCCTTCCTACCCTTGGTCGGGCAAGCCTTATTCTCCATTCAGGTGTCCGGCCAATCCATCCCTCCACCCCACACCCCACTTCATTGCAGCAGCCATCTCCTTCCCCATATTCCCTGTTAACAGCCGACCCCCTCTTTCTCTAGACTGTAGCAGTTGGCAGCCAACCACCCTCCCTTCCCATTTGGTAGAAATTGGCTACCTCTATAGGAAGCCACAGCCACATTCCCCTCTCTCACATTACAGCAAACAGTCGGCCCCTTCCCTGGACTACAACAGCCGGCCAAGGGGATGTTGTCCTTCCTTTACCAGAGGCCGTCCACCCCATCTCCATCCTCCATTCCAATTTCTTGTCGTGGAGACACCACCCCAAAGATCCCCACCAAAAAACAGCCCCCAACATCCCATAAAACATCTCTGACGATCACTGGAGTTCGTCTCCGGCCATCTCCGAAGGTCCTCCTACACCTCTTCTATATATTATTTACATTTAGAGTTTTCCGGCGATCGTTGGAAAACATCTTCGGCGTCCTCCATCAACACCGGCAACCACCTCCGGCCACCACCAACCACCACCATCCACCACTACCCATAACCACCATAACTACCTCTAAGCACCCCACTAACCCCACCTCCTAAATTAAAGGAGTTACTTCCTCATTTCAAGCCACAACTTCCTCCACCATCCCCACGTTATAGCAGCCACCCCCCCCCCCCCCCTCTCCTCAAACCTCCCTCAACCCCCACGTGAAACCTCAGCCCACAATCCCCAATTAACCAATCCCCTTCCCCATTCATTTGTTGAACCGGGTCAACTCTCCCTTGCCCCTCCCACTCCCTGCCGCCCCCTCCGTCCTGCTACAGCCCCCTATGTCGGTTGCATTGTCGAGCCCCTCCCTGCCTTCTTCCCTCACGTGGAGCCACAAACAATCCATCCCCACTCTCTGCCGCCCCCTTCCTGCTGCAGGAAATCATCTCCTGCTGTTCAGGACAGCAAAACCAGTCCAGGAATTCACCCTAGGACTTCCCCCAAGCCCCCTCACCTCACAGCCACCCCAAATCCTCGGGTTGCTGTCCAGACTTCCAGAACAGCAACCCTGAGTTGTTTACGGCTGAAATCTGTTCCGAACAGCCCTCTTAAAGCGCCTCCAACCCTCCCCTCTTTATAGTAGTGGTAATCAAGGTTTGTGTGTTGATTACCTTACCATTGGATCTCGTGAATGTCCTCTACTTGTAGAAATAGTGGTTTGTAAGTTTTATTTCAGTCGTTTTGTCTTTGTGATTTCATAGTTAAATAGTATTTGATTTCTGGCACTCTTGCAATTATACGACTTCTCGTGTCTCCTTATTTGAGAGTTTTAACTATTGTGGCATAAATTTATTTTGATTTATAAAACTAATTGTTATTGCAAGTCACAATTCGTTGGATATGTATGGTTGCATGTAGAAGTTTCACTTACTATTTCCCCAACACATAGGACCGTCCTGCGTCAGATTGGTATCAGGGCCCCAAGTTCGGGCTTAGTTTAGAATACGGGGGATATTTCAGTCATTTCGTCTTTGTGATTTCCTATTTAAATAGTATTTAATTTTCTAGAACTCTTGCAATTATACGGCTTCTCGTGTCTCCTTATTTGAGAGCTTTGACTATTGTGGCATAAGTTTATTTTGATTTATAAAACTAATTATTATTGCAAATCACAATTCGTTGGATATGCATGGTTGCATGTAGGAGTTTCACTTACTATTTCCCCAACACATAGGACCGTCCTGCATCAGATTGGTATCAGAGCAAGGTTCGGGCTTAGTTTAGAATACGCGAGACTAGAACCTAGATGTTTCACCATGTCATATCATAGTAGCAATTGCTACTCTAATCCTCTATTTTGATGAGCACGAGCCCACCCATTTCGTTAATCCTCTATTTGAGGAACCAGATTCCACCACTGATCATGCACATAGAGTTCTCTTGGGAGGACCCTCATACTATCATGATTATCCTCGTCCCCGAGACGTCACTCGTAGAAAACGTGCTAACCCTTTTTCACAATTTGATTCTTCTATAGGTAATTACCTTGAAGAATATCAAGAGCCCTATAGAGGTCACCACCATCAAGATAACATCACGTGTAATGGCCTTCCTAGTGTTCCGAAAACGGATATGTCGGTAGCCGAATTTCAACAATGGGTTAGTGATCAATTTGATCGCTTGGATGTTCATTTTGATGACATAAAGAATGCCTCAAAGAGAACCGTAGGAAAAATTATAAGGATTTAGGTTAAGTCACCAATGTGTTTAGTAGTGCTCCCACTAACATGAGAGACCCGGCGCTAGATTTTGAATCCTCTCATCTTGAGGAGATTCAGTGCCCACTTGATTTTGGAGTCAAGTCCGATCCTGATCATGTGATACCAGTGGAGAGCGAAACTAGTATGATTAGTGAACACGGTCACGAGAGCGAGGACGAACGGCCCAGTGACACGGTGATGGTATATCCATTCTTCACACCTCACTTAGGCATAGTGTCCCCTGCGGCTAGAAAGTCAGTCCTCGACAATACTTTCGGAAGCCGAAAGCCTAGTGTTGACCTCGCGGTGACCATCCCACCCCACGTTGGGAACACAACCCCTTGCGGTGGTTTGCATCTGGAGGATCATCACCATGTTGACGGGTTCTTTGAAACCCCCATGTTGAGCCTCCTGTTGAACCACCACACCCTTGTGAGGATGATATTCCGATGAGTGATTCATTTCTGAGTACAAGATTCTCGACACCTTTTCTAGTCAGATCTCCGAGTCATTCCATCTATGAGGTTCTCGAATCTAGTGTTGTGTACTAGTGATGGATCCTCTTACATTTAAGGTCACTCCTGGTATTTCAGGAACCTATGTTGGTACTCATCGCATTTGCAACGAATTTCATTATACCCCTCCCGGTGAGCCACCTGATGATTTTCTACTTTATGGAGGCATTCTACACACCATGGAGTGGTATCTCAATACCAAAGTCCCGCATAGCCTGGGAATAAATTTCATCATCATTTGTACCGACATCTCGGGTTATTATTTAAATGATCATCACACTCGCGATGAATTTTTTTACACCCCACCCACTGAACCCCATGATCATGTGCACCTCTGGAATAAAACCCCGAGGGTTGTAGAGTCTTTGCATACTCATTCATTGTCATTGTGTAGCATGCATGAGTCTATCCGACGTAGAAGTACTAGCAATAAAATTATTTATAAATCGTATGATAATAACCACAGGAGATTGCAAAGCTTCAAAAAAAGATAGCATGTGTTGATTTGTATATGTGTTGAGAGGTTCCCCATGAGGACTGCTCGAAAATTAAATACTTAACGAATGAGTTCTTACACTGTGCTGAAACGAATTGGAGCAAATGCTTATGAGTTGAGTATCCCGCCGAGTATGGGGATTTCACCTGTATTCAATGTTGAAGATTTGACTCCATACTTTGAGCTGCATGACTACATGTACCCTTCGTCATCTACCTCCACATCCTCTCAGCCTCCGTCTGCATCCATCATTCCTCCACAACCTCAGTTACCACCATCGTCTCCTTCCACCTCGCCGCATCAGCAACGGCCTTCACCTACCACCTAGCTTACTCCTCAGCCCGAGTCCTCAGCACCGGCTACTCTTCTGGCTTCTCCAGTTCCTGCATCTTGTTCATCGCCAGCAGTTCCACCGTCTTCAGCAGTACCACATTATCCGACACAGGCATCATCTAGACTTCTTCCATTACAGCAAACAGTCGGCCCCTTCCCTGGACTACAGCAGTCGGCCAAGGGGGTGATGTCGTCCTTCCTTTACCAAAGGTCGGCCACCCCATCTCCATCCTCCATTCCAATTTCTTCTCGTGGAGCCACCGCCCCAAAGATCCCCACCAAAAAATAACCCCCAACATACCATAAAACATCTTCGGCGATCACCGGAGTTCGTCTTCGGCCATCTCCGGTGGTCCTCCTACACCTCCTCTACATATTTCCTACATTTAGAGTTTTCCGGCGATCGCCGGAAACATCTCCGGCGTCCTCCACCGGCAACCACCTCCGACCACCTCAGGCAACCACCAGCCACCACCCTCCTCCACCACTACCCATAACCACCATAACTACCCATAACCGCCCACTAACCCCACCTCCTAAATTAAAGGAGCTACTTCCTAATTTCAAGCCATAACCTCCTCCCATCATCCCCACATTATAACAGCCACCCCCCTCTCCACAAACCTCTCTCAACCCCCACGTGAAACCTCAGTCCACAATCCCCAATTAACCAATCACCTTTCCCATTCATTTGTTTAAACGAGCCAACTCTCCCTTGCCCCTCCCACTCTCAGACGCCCCCTCCTTCCTGCTACAGCCCCTCTATCTGTTGCATTGTCGAGCCCCTCCCTGCCTTCTTCCCTCATGTAGAGCCACAAACAATCCATCCCCACTCCCTGCCGCCCCCTTCCTGTTGCAGGAATTCATCTCTTGTTGTCCAGGACAGCAAACCCAGTCCAAGAATTCACCCCAGGACTTCCCCAAGCCTCCTCACCTCACAACCACCCCAAATCCTCGGGTTGCTGTCCAGACTCCCAGAACAACAACCCTGAGTTGTTTACTGCTAAAATCTATTCCGGACAACCCTCTTAAAGCGCCTCCAGCTCTCCCCTCTTTATAGTAGTGGTAATCAAGGTTTGTGTGTTGATTTCTTTACCGTTGGATCTCGTGATTGTTCTCTACTTGCAAAGATAGTGGTTTGTAAATTTTATTTCAGTTGTTTCGTACTTGTGATTTCCTATTTAAATATTATTTGATTTTCTGGAACTCTTGCAATTATACGACTTTTCGTGTCTCCTTATTTGAGAGCTTTAACTATTGTGACGTAAGTTTATTTTGATTTATAAAACTAATTATTATTGCAAGTCACAATTCGTTGAATATGTATGGTTGCATGTAGGAGTTTCACTTACTATTTCCCCAACACATAGGACCGTCTTGCGTCAGATTGGTATCAGAGCCCCAGGTTCGGGCTTAGTTTAGAATACGCGGGATATTTCAATCGTATCGCCTTTGTGATTTCCTATTTAAATAGTATTTGATTTTTTGGCACTCTTGCAATTATATGACTTCTCGTATCTCCTTATTTGAGAGCTTTAACTATTGTGACATAAGTTTATTTTGATTTATAAAACTAATTATTATTGCAAGTCACAATCCGTTAGATATGTATGGTTGCATATAGGAGTTTCACTTATTATTTCCCCAACACATAGGACCGTCCTGCGTCAACTATCCTTTTAACATCTCTCATAGTCGAAGCATTAACTTAACAAATTCGTAGGCACATAATAAAATATATTGAAGTCATTCACCACCATGAGGACCTATCATGTAAATCATCATCAAGAGTTTAGAGTGTCCACCTAACTTTCATCAAATCCTTCATTCTTTCCATATGAGTTTATTAGAAATCAAAGAACATTAAAAATTTTCAATACCTATCATTTACAAGAGGTCACATCACATATACTTAAGAAAATTTTGCATGTGATTGAGAGTCGGAATCAATCTATGTTACTCACATATTTAGCGACTTGAGAAAGGAAATAAATCCTACCAATTTCTTTTCATAATCTATGAACAATAAAACATAAAGCTTCTTAGCACATACAAATTTAGGGCTATAAAAAGAGTTTATAAAATGACATCTTAAGATAATTTCCTAATAATCTAAGACGATTCTAGCTAATTTAGCTCTTATAATTCATAAGAATAGGTAAAACCAAAATTCTAAGGCACCTAGAAAATTAAGGCAAGAAGAATACTCACTTTACTGATGAATGGAGTTTTCCCTTACAAAGCATTACTCTTGTAAGCCATGGGATGGACCTTGGTGGCAAGAGAAGGTGCAAAAGTTTCGGAATGAGAGCTAGGTTTAAATATCTCTCATGATTTGTGTAAAGAAAATTCATGGAGAAGGTGACATAAGGAGGGAGTCACCAAGGGGGGTCGGACATCACCCATGAGAGGGATCTCCATGCGGCTACGGACGATGGAGTGCACAAGGGAATCTCCACGCCGACATCGGGGAAAGGGGCGCTACGGCTGTTGTTTCACACATGAACCGAGAACAGAGAGGGAACGATTAGGGCGTTATACGTGAGGTGGCTGCTCTTCAAGAAATTGGAAATACTTTAAACCATACTTCATCTCGTCTATAAATTAGAGGGGGGTTTGATGGCTATGATCTTTTCTTATTAAAAGATGGGGCCTACCATTAATAATGAAATGAAAAGATGGGTGTGTAATATATTAATTAGTCCCCGTGGCTAAAATAACATCCGAAGAAATTGAAAAAAAAACTAAATAAATCTTAGAAAAATATTATATGCCTAAGAAAAAATATTTCATAAGATTTTTCATATTAAAATTAATTTTATGTATTACTCGCGAATTAAATATCAAAAAAATTGAATAAATCTAAGAAAATACTTGTATTGTCAAAATAATTTTTCATACAATTTTTCAAAATAAATAATTATTTAATCTATTAAAATAAAAAAAATCTTCAATAAAATAGCATAAAAGGGGTCACAAAGTTCCATAAAATTTGGAGTATTGTAATGAGTAAAATAAAGATAACATTACTAATGTAAAACCATCACTTGAAAGATATGTATGGAACGAACATTTTATTAAAGGTAACGAAATTTTAGGATGTCACAACACAAGCATCCAAACATCAGGCATAAGGAGAATTCCTCTCCCAAAGACATTCAAATTATGTAGCCTACACTCTTCCAAAGGACTTACAACCGCAGAACTACATATGGAAAGCTAATACTCCATCAAGAAGCTGAAGTGCCAGCGCTTCTTTTTAATCCCAACTACATTTCAATAGCGTGTCTAAAAAAAATTAGTTCAATTCAAGTATTTATTAACCTTCATTTCCTATAATTGGGTAGCCTGGTGCACAAATCATCCCCGTGCAGCGAGGGTCTGGGGAAGGGTCCCACCACAAGGGTGAAATGTAGGCAAACCTTACCCTGCTTTGCAAGAGGCTGCTTCCAGGACTCGAACCCGTGACCTCAAGGTCACACAGCAACACCTCAACCGGTGCGTCAAGGCTCTATGGATAATTCAAAATCTTTGGATTATTTTACGCTTGCACAGAGTTGCAGTATTAAAGTAAAAAAAGAAACAAAATTATAAGGATTTTTTGTAAAATGCAAATACCCTAAAAGTAAGCTTCAGTTCCAGTTTACACTTTGAAGACTAAAAAAGGATTATATTTTTTGATCGAAAGAAAATGCATCATCTAACAGCAATCAACTGTAACACAATACAAAAGATGGGTTGTCAAGAACGTAGAGGAGGTAGGATGGGCATTTGGTCAAATCTAGTATGGATCGTACATGGACGATAGTTGAGGATCAAGTTGGCCCTTGTGAATAGCTTGATGCACGATCTCCCTTCAACCCTTTGAGCTAAATGTGGCAAAAGGAAGGAAAATTCATGGACCGACCCCATCGTCTCCACTCCGTAGGAACTGCAAGAACGCCACAAGGACACCTTCATTTTTTTGTAAAGCGCAAACACCCTAAAAGTAAGCTACAGTTCCAGTTTACACTATGAAGACTAAAAAGAATATTAAATTTTTTGATAGAAAGAAAATGCATCATCTAACAACAATCAACTGTAACACAATAATAGCTATGATACAATAATAGCATTAAGGAATGGTTAGATTCTTTTTAAAATTGCCGTGTGATAAGGATGTGTCGACACTAATGCAATCCAATGTAAAAATGCAAGGCGAACTCATCAACTTAATTGAAATGATGCATGGACAATTTTCATTAAATCCGGAAATAAAAGCTTGCAATGATAATTTTATAAGCGAAACAAACTGACACAAATTGATTTATGATTTCCCGGTGCACAAGCAACTGAGCAAGTCACGTTAACATTAACGCAAAGTGCTATACACTACAACTTCCACGATTAGACTTTATAGTACAAGAGAAAATAAGAACAATTACAACTATGCATCAAAATATTTCAACAAGTATGAAGCGTTTTTCAATACTCAATATATAAAGAAATAAGCACGATACAATAATACTCACAAATACGAGGAATCCGGTGACAGACAGTTGATGGCGGGTTGTTGCTGCGTGGGGATGAGGTTGACTGCAGGAGACAGAAATTGGCACGGGACTGGTGGGAGATTTGGTGGGTGTGGACTCAGACTTGTCACTGTTTACATCAAGGTGGGAACAAGAAGTAGCTGGAAGGGGATTAATGTTTAATTGAACAGGGGTAGGGATGGAGGCCTACGGCTGGATTGGGGGTGTTGAATGCCTTGAGATTAGGAGGGGCCGAAAGAAACTGGAATGGCGTGTAACTGTTGAGACGGGCGGAAGGGAGAAATGGAGGTCGTCGGTTTGACGTCGAGGCTCGAACGGAGTTGCACGGTGAGGGGAATCGTTGACTTACAACTCGACGAAGGTGGTTCCAGGACAGAAAAAAAATGGAAACTGGCGGAGGACGGGAGGCGTTCTGCTGTAGAGGGGAGAACGACAGGTTCGACTGACTAAGGAGACATGAGCAGCAGTTGTTTTCCGGCGAAGGGAGGGGAGAGAGATGTACGGGAGCAACATTTACGATAGGAACGATGGAGGATTCATGCGGATACAGGACGATTTTCTGTAAAATCGTGCGGAGGTGACGATGAACAGTGACCGTTGCAATAGGCTGTCGTGGGTTACAGGGGAAAAAGAGATATCACGGGAAGAGTGAATGGAAAATAAATAAAACTGATACAGAACCGGGACGTCGCACCCCGGGGCTCGCAGCGTCGCACCACGAACGATTGCGGGTCTGGAATCTCTCACAAATCAACAATCAATCTAAAATATAACATCCGACCCTATTTATAATAAGAGGAGGCGGTTGGGCACCGGGCGTGAACGACTATGATTGGTTACGTCTGATGTCCTAAAACATCAAAAACAAGTCCAAAAAAATAAAATAAAATACATACAAATAATAGAACGACGAGCCGGACGTGCTCGTGGTCTCAGATCGCCGATCTGATCATCGGCTCCTGTGCGAATATACGAAAGTGGGTCCCGCCGACCGGTGACCCGTACTCCAGTGCCGATCTCCATCAAATAATTTCTTGCAACCACTTAAAATGTGATTTCTTTTTGTGAACACAAAATATAGATTTCACTAGATTTAAATACATGTTCAAAACAGCAACATCATCATCCTTACAATCAAAAAATTTATCCCAACTTGTTGAGGTTAGCATTATGATTCATCATTTTTCTAATTGTCTGTGTTGAGTGATGCCCGAAGTGATAAAAAAATAGTCTAAACAAATCATCTTTAACGCATTACCTTTCATCTACCCGACTACCCTTTCTCCTGCAAAATCATTTGATGTCAACTCTATATAATTGTCTAACCGATGTATTCTCTGGGATTCATTGTACATGCTAAAACCACAATTCCATCTTAGTGTCCTCATCTCTACCACATCAACCTAATAGCAATTTTATAAAAGTAATATGTAAGTCTCCAATGCATCCGCTTATCACATAGTACTCTGATGCATTTTTTTTTCATTTTAACCACCCAACCTTAACTACGTTTATCTATAATCTCATTCTAATGAATAATTGATCCAAGGTACTTAAACCTATCGCACTTAGTTTTCTTTTTTATCTTTTAATTAAATATATTGATCACCACTACTAAAATTGCAGATCATGTACTTGGTATTTGTTTTGTTAATAAAAAAATATTTGACTTCTAAACAATATCTTCATTGTTCTATTTTTTTTTTTCACATAACTAAGGCTCCGTTGGGTACGGCATTTTTGCTCCGGTGAGTTTGGACAAAAAACGCTACCGTCATAGAAAATATGTTTGGCATAGCGACGTTTATGACCGCCACCAAGAAAAAAACTTAGTTTTGAACATAAAAGTGAATGGAGTTATTTAGGTGAGGTCGGGAGTTCACGAACGACGGTTCATAACCACCGCGTTGATGACCGCCAAGGTCGTGCCAAACGGACCCTAAGTAGATATCCCATTGACTATATGTATGCCGTCCGTGAAAATCATATACCAAAACACCTTACTATGGATGTTTTTTGTAAGGAACTTTATCAATTACAAAAAAGACTAGGACCTTGATGTAAAACAAAAGAATATAATGAGGCGTTCTAAGCACATTGCAAAATAGAAAGTATATAAAGAACAAAAAATTTGACCAGCCTAGAATTCAGATCGTGAACAATTTACCATATAGTGCAAGTAATAAATAATCAGTATGACAAACTCCTAAATAATCATAATTAATACACTCACTATTCATTAGTAGTGCCGCAAAAAAGGTGAAAACTGAAAACACAATGCATCAAGCTTGAACATAGATAACAAGGTAGATGGAAAGACAAATTTAAACTTCAAACAGCAAATACAAATACATATTTGGTACTGCATACTCTCCAACCAAAGCATCCCATATCATAAGCAACTATAATAAAACCCAATGCACAATAAAAGAAGAGTAATTTTCAGTAATACCAATTTATAACTATAAGAAAAAAAAGTACCTGAGTATGTGAAGCCCTCATTGTAAAACCTTACAGATATCCTCATAGTCTACAGCCTGAAGCACCCTCCCATCATAAACTCCCTTCTCAATTTGAACCTTTGCACAAAATCTCTCGGTGTCAACAGAAAGCAATCTCGCAGTTGAGCCTCTATAAGCCCCATTCACAATCCTGACAAGTCCTCCAATCTGCGGAATAACAGTCTCCAACTCCTCTTGATCAATCCTCAAGACATGCTTGTTCTCCAAAATTTCAATCTCCCCAACATACTTATCAATTACCTTCCGCACAACTCCTTTTTGCTTATAGTACCCCTTATCTTCCAGTGTCTTGCTCATCACCTTCACTGAAATCCCCTCACACAGCCAGTAGTCCTTCCTGTTCTTTATCTCCTTCGCCTTCTCCTCCTCCTTCATCAATTCGTGCAGTGCTGATTTGCCACTGCCACTAGTATTACCATTTGCAGTAACAGCCTTGGTTTTCTCAACTTTCCCTACAGGCTTAGGATCATCACCAAACCCTAAGTTTGAGCTGTCGTTTCCTGGGATGCCAACCCCATCCCCTATTAAAACAGGTTTTGAAGATGCTACCAAGGTGGGTTGGATTGAAAACACAATCTTATCCGAAGATTTAACGGGAGGGAGTTGGGTGTCTTCTGATTGAGGGGGATTCACATTTTCATCAGTGGAGATGGATGTGGATGGGAGTAGGGCGGCTGCACGCTCAATCTGTTGGGCGATGACGCGCTCTTGGCGCTCCTCCTCAACAAGATCGGACCGGACGCGCTTGTTCTTCAGCCGGTCCTTGAAGATAGTTTCTGAGTCCCGGTCTATATATGTAATGAACCAACCCTTGGGAGTTTCCTCGACTTTGCACTTTCCGGTGCGGCCCAGATACTTGACGAACTCCGTGAGAGTTGCCCACTCGGTGGAGTTCATATGAACGTGGTGGCGATCAGAGATGTACTCGTTGTAAACAACAGTGGCAGCCACGCGGGAGAAGCGGTGGGAACGTCGCATGTGGTCGAGGAAAGTGCTCTCGAACTCCTCTGTATATCCGCCGATGACTCGATTAGGGTTCATGCCAAAGACCTGCATCTGGCGTTGGTGGCTCTCGCTCATGCAGTGGCACTTAAATCCATTCTCGTCCCGGCACTGTTTCTGGCACATTTGGCAGTACCATCTCAGCTTCTGCAGCCCCTTGGCTTTGATCCTGTTAGCGATCGCCTTGGGTGTTAGGAAATCGTTCTTCCCCATACCCCGAGTTTTCCCCTGAGATCACTGATTCGCTCTGTTTTACTAGGAAGGGCCGGGATTAATATCAAAACCCTCGAGGAGCGCACCTACCAGGGAAATGTTGAAATCTGCAAGGTCTTCGATGGGGAGAAAATGAGAAGAAAATGGAGTTGTCGGAGACATGGATTTGCAAGGTCTGCGACATGGAAATGCATAAAAAAATATGTATCTCGACAATGATCAAAGGAATGTCGATATTCACCTTTGTCGAGCTGGCCGCCACCCGATCCCCAACTGAAAAAAGGGAAGTTCCGATCTGCAAGCTCGCCGACGGGAGCAATCTCGATGGTTACTCACTGGGAGGGGTCTCGACGATGGCGAGAAAGGTTTGCGGGAATCGGCTCCGTTTGTTGCAGTTGTTTCTGATCGAAAAGGAGCTGATGGAAAAGGAGCTGTTGGAAAAGGAGCTGTTGGAAAAGGAGCTGTTAGAAATGAAGTTTGAAAAATATACTATTTTTTGGAAAATGGAGTTTGCAGTAAAAATATGTTTGTGTAAAATGGAGTTTAAAGAGTTGTTTCAAAAGTAGTGCATAAAAACTGTTTGGTAAAAATGAAGTTCCGTAAGAAAACAAATTGAATTTTTTTTGCTTTGAGTTTCATGAACAAAATATTTAATCCAAGTAGAAAATTACAATGGATTATTTTTTATTTATCAAATACCTTTTGTGGGGATATTATATTTGATCCAAATAATGTATTTGATTGCTATAAATCGGTGAAAAAGAAGAATAGTAGCTCCAAACAACAATAAATGCAAAAAATAAATAAGTAGGACCATACAAATATCGTCTCTTGTATTTTGATGTTTAACTTGCAATTATTTTTTTTCCCATTATCGTTATCATCTTCGCACAAGCAGCACACTTTCTCCGAACAGCATTTTCATAAACTACATGACATTTCTTTCAAGCTGCAATAAAACCTCCCCTACTTCGGGCTAATTTATTTCTTCTCTATAGAAATTACAACTAATTTGAGCATACTCATACCTATACTAGAATGATGGAAAATGCAAAAGGATTTTCTACAGCTGAATCAAAATCATGACGATTTCAGAGAAATTCAAACAATGTTACAACTGAATCCAGAAAAACAAGAAAATATGGAGCTTGAAAACGATGATGAAGAAGGCTGGAAAGCAGTAAATCGCAAAAACCTCTGCTACCTTTCGAATTGCTCGCAAAAAATGTCAAATCACCGCCTAGGATAGGTAGGGATGTCGACGCCGGCTCTCCAGGAAGAAAAGGGGAGTTCGCCGCCGATGATAGGGGGGAAGGTCTTGTCGACGACGGCTGGCGTTGAAGCTGCAGGACGAGATCGTCGGAAGGAATGCTCGCAAGAAGAGACGCTGGGCCTGGCGAGTTCGGTCAACGGAAGCTGTAAGAGCGGGGAACTACGTCGGAAGAACTCAGACCGTCAAGGATGAGGAGATCAGTGCCGTTCGCGAACCCTAGCAAGGACAGTGAATTTCCGCCTTCCGCCCAAGGCAGGAAAAGTAGCTAAGAATCTGAAATCTACTTATTTTAAAAACGCGTTATTTCAACATTTACACATTCGTGGTATTTCAACATTCATACACACATAAACACATAACACAATCATATTATTTCAACATAAACACACACACACTTATACGCATTCATATATGGGCTCTCATCTATATCTCCAAAGCCGGGTAGCGGTTACTCACAAACCTCACTCCACCACTAAGGTGATGAGGGATGAGTGGGAAAGTGGGTCAAACCCACCATCTCCACAGTCAACTGCTCGTGCAAAGACACACACAGAGCGCGCCGCAGGGCCACAGGGCCGCACTCAACCGTGCGCACCAGCACCGCGCGCGACCGCAAGCATGCACTACCGTGTGCGGTGCCGGGCGCGCTACCGACACGACGCGCGTGACGGTACCGCGCGGCGCTACCACGCGGTAGCGCCGAACCCCCCTCAAGGGGTGCGGCCTAACCGCACCCCTCCTGGGGTTCGGCCAAGCCGTCGCACCCCTCCTGGGGTTCGGCCAAGCCGCCGCACCCCTCAAGGGGTGCGGCCGGGCCGCACCCCCCTTGGGGTGCGGCCACACCCCGTGCGGATGCGGTCAGACCGCCCCTCTCCTGCGGTGGGTCCTGCGGAGCGCCCGGCCGGAACTCAGTCCCCCCTTTGGGGCGCGACCTCTCATTTTCCCGTTCACCGCAGGATGCTCCCGCGCTCGTTGCGCGCTCAGAACGTCTCTCTGTTCGCTCAGAACGCTCTCGCGTTCGTTGCGCGCTCAGAGCGCTCTCGCGCTCATAGCGCTCTCGCGCTCGTTGCGTGCTCAGAACGCCTCTTCGTTCGCTCAAAATGCTCTCGCGTTCGTTACGCGCTCGTTGCGGGCTCAGAACGTCTCTCTGTTTGCTCAGAACGCTCTCGCATTCGTTGCGCGCTCAGAGCGCTCACGCGCTTGTTGGGCGCTCAGAACGCCTCTCCGTTCGCTCAAAACGCTCTCGCGTTCGTTACGCGCTCAGAGCGCTCCCGCGCTCGCTGCGCGCTCAGAACGCCTCTCTGTTCGCTCAGAACGCTCTCGTGTTCATTACGCGCTCAGAATGCCTCTCCGTTCGCTCAGAACGCTCCCAAGTTCACTGCGCACTCAGAACGCTCCCAAGTTCGATGCGCGCTCAAAATACTCCCGAGTTCGTTGCGCGCTCAAAGCGCTTCCCCGCGCGCTCAGAAGGCTTCCCCGCACGCTTAGAACGCTTCAACGTTCTGAACGCGCTCAGAACGTTCCCAAATTCTGAACGTGCGCGTAGATAATATTTCTTAATTTCTCAAATTGCAGTACTCGCTTGTCTCCTTTTTTACCTTCAACGAAGCTGCCCGAACTGCCCGAAGGGTTAGATGGTCATTTACGAAAAATGGCGTTCCATGTGCTCCAAATCGACCAGTGTGATTCGCCCGTCAGGTGGTTACGACGGCAAAATTACTGGGTTACCCCCGGCCAAATCTATAAAAGGAGCTCAGAGCCTTCATTTCAAGGGACCTCGCATTCTGCACCCGGGAGAGCTCCTTTGAAGATTTCCTCAGAATTCTTCTTCGGCGCTTGAAGATCTCCTTCGGCGCTTGAAGATCTCCTTCGTGGACTTGAAGATTTTCTTTCTCCCAAAAGTCGACTCAGCATTCTCACTTTTGTTCTCCCGAGCATTCTCACTTTTGTTCTCCACCGTTCTCAGAAGGAAAAACACTTAGTTTTTCGAGAGGTGGTCTGTCACCTTCGGAATTCTCTCTCTCTCTATTATTGTAACGAGCGGCGGCCTGTCGCACTCGAATTCTAAGTACCTGACTGTAACCCCTCAGAAGATAGTGAAGTTTGGTCGGCACAACTCCGGCCGCTTGGTTTTTTACCCTTTCCGGGTTTTCCACGTTAAAAAGTCTCAGTGTACTCAACGAATCTCAAATTCACTATTAGCGCGCTCAGTTCGCTTTCGAGCTAAGATGGTTCAATTCGACCGGTCTACCAAAGCGCCCGAGCGACCCACAACAACTCTCATACACATACACACACTCACAGTGTTTCAACATAAACACACACACTCATACACATATAAGTATACACACAAACACACTACATACTCAAACACATTCATACTCACATAAACACAAACACACTCATGCACACATACTATTTTCACATAAACACACACACTCATACACACATACTCATGCACATACTATTTCCACATAAACAAGTGCGCATAAACACACTCATACACACATACACATACACATAAACACATAAACACAATCATACTATTTCAACATAAACACACACACACACACTCATATACATACACACACACACACACACTCATACACATACACACACACACACACACTCATAGTGTTTCAACATAAACACACACACACACACTCATACGCATACAAGTAAACACACATAAACACACTTTGTAGCACAGCTTATAGCAGGGAACCAAAAAAAACACAATTTGCAGGAAACAATTTGCAGTAGCAAATAATAGGGAACCAAAAAAATTGTGCAGGAATCTGGAGATTGGGAGCGATTTTACCTAATCGGTGGCAGAAATCGGGAGATTGGGAGCGGAGAAGAATCGCCGACGTAGTAGGCCAGGTCGCCGTTGGAGATCAAGAGGGAACCCTAATCGCCGGAGGAGGATGAGTCACCGTCGGAGTTGGGAGCGGAGAACGGGAATGGGGAATCACGTCGATCGGAGTCGGGAGTCGTCGTCGTCGAATCAGGAGCAGAGAAGTCGCCGGAGTCGGGAATCGTCGGAGTCGGGAGTCGTCGGAGTCGTCGCCGTCGGGATCGGGAGCGGAGAAGAACCTCGCAAGCGCCGCGGGATAGGGCAGAATGGCGAAAGGCGATGCGCGGCGCGTTAGAACTGGGAGGGGGAAGCACGTCTAGCGTTTAATATAAAAAATGATGAAATTACAAAAATCCATTTCCAGCTTTTCGCAGCAAAACAGAGCTTATCTTCAAAACTCTATTTTTATTCTGCAGCACTGGAGCAGAAAAGCTGCCCCCAAACACTACCTTAATGCTTGTTTGGCGGAGCGGCAATGTACAACCCTCATATTTGCCGAGCTGACGTGGCCTAGTGCAGGTGGGCGGGCTCAGTGGAACGAGCCATCAGAGGTCGTCAAAGACCAAAAAGAGAAGGCCCGGGGGGGGGGGGGGTAGATTTCCTTGGTCGAGTGGACCTTGGGTCCACTCACCCAAGGACCCGGGCGAGTGGACCATTGGTCCACTCGCCCGAGTGTGTGTGTGTGTGTGTGTGTGTGTGTGTGGGGGGGGGGGGGGGGGGGGGGGGGGGGGGGGGGGGGGGGGGGGGGGGGGGTGAGTGGACCCTTGGTCGCACAAGGGTGTGGGCGAGTGGACCATTGGTCCTCTCGCCCGAGTGGGGGTGGGGGTCCTCTCGCCCGAGTGGGGGTGTGGGTCCAAATGCATGGGGCGAGTGGACCAAGGGTCCACTCGCCCGAAGGGTGGAGTGGACCGTGAGGTCCACTCGCCCAGCCAGGGTAGTGGACCTCGGTCCACTCGTTCGACCCCCGGCAAGGGGGGGAGTGGACGTCTCGTCCTCCACTCGCCCCCCCCCCCCCCCCCCCCCCCCCCCCCCCTCCCTCTTGTTTTGATCGTCCAGGTTCATGGTTGAGTTGCGGATAACAGAATTTTGGCTATCCGCAGCCCAATTTTGGGAAGTCTATAAATAGACCCCCATGGGCACCTTGGGAAGGGTTGGTCTCCACCCCTCTCCTCGTGTATGTCTTGTGAGCAGGCACTACCCCCTCCCCCTGTCAGTGAAGGTTGGCGGCGAGGTGGTCCTTAGTGCCCTCCAAGGTGCCCAGACTCAGCATTGGCTTGGGAGGGTAAGTTTCTTGTGAGCTTTTGGGTGTGTGGTGGGACCTCCACGCTGCAGCTTAAGGGGTTCATTTGTGGACTCAGGTGTTCTTCAAGGGCAGGATCTTCCGGTTCTTACCAACCAGTCAGGGGTTCTAGCTCGGGTCAAGTATGGGTTAGTTGCATCCCCTTTTCGAATGTCGAGACCAGTTCTCTGGTTTCAACATTCTGGTGCGGTGTGCGTGGAAGCAGCTAGTTCGGAAAGCTCTGAGCAAGTCTCATGACTGGAGACGATGAGCTGGGGGACTCACCCCCTACCAACGAGTACGTGAAGAAGGGTGACTTTGACGAGTTCAGGAAGTCAATCTTGGAACTCTTGCGGGTCGCACTCCCCCCTCACGGCGAGTGCTCGACACCACCCGCACCCGTGCTCGCCTCGCCATCTCCGATGGAGGCGGAGCAAACACATCGATAAGGGAAGGAGCCAGCCGCATGGGAGGGCTTAGGTCTCCAGGCAAGAGTGCTCTTCAACAGCTCTCCTGGGACCGGCTACCCCATTGGGGAGGGAAGGACGACCCTATTCAGCACCTCCAGTGGTTTGAAGACATGGTCTCGGTCAGGCAGATGACGGACGCCTCCAAGTGCAGGCTCTTCACCACCACTTTCAAGGGAGAGGCAAAAGACTGGTTCCACCAGCTCCCACCAGGTACCATCTACAACTTCAAGGACCTGAGTCGGAGTTTCTTGTTGAGGTTCTCCACCTCGAAGAAGGGGAGGAAGGGGCCAGAGTCCCTGTTCTTGATTCAACAAAAGCACGGTGAGACGCTGGGAAGCTACGCAGACCGGTTTCGGGAGCAAGTCTTCCGCCTCCAGGCTGACCAGATAAGCAGGAGGGACCAGGAGAAATAGAGGGAATAAGAAGACGAAGAAAGTAGAGGAGGTGATGAAGTAGATGGCCGAGTTGCATGTGGCCAAGTAGGCGCAAGAAGGCGCGTTGTAATATGTAACCTTCTCGTTATAAGTGAGAAATATTTAGAGGTAGTATCTTAGGTAAGACCATGACTAGGAAGTGTCGAGTGGTCCTCCGCCTCCGGTTGAGCTAAGCTCCTGAGAAGTGTTGAAGTCCTCGACCTCCAGCTGGCTAGTTTCTGGGAAGGTGTTGAGTTCCTCTGCCTCCAGGTGAAGGTAAGCACCTAGGACATGGACGGGTACTCCACCCCCAGTTAGTAAGATCCCCGACTAGATACCATTCACCGGGCTCAGTCATGCCGGGTGATGGGGGACTCATCGGGTCGACTGGCTATATGCTAAGTGGCTTGGGAAGGTGTTGAGTTTCTCTGCCTCCAGGTGAAGGAAAGAACCTAGGAAGTGGACGGGTACTCCGCCCCCAGTTGGTAAGATCCCCGACCAGAGACCATTCACCGGGCTCAGTCATGCCGGCTGATGGGAGACTCATCGGGTCGACTGGCTACATGCTTAGTGGCTTGGGAGGGTGTTGAGTTCCTCTGCCTCCAGGTGAAGGTAAGCACCTAGGATGTGGACGGTACTCCGCCCCCAGTTGGTAAGATCCCCGACTAGAGACCATTCACCGGGCTCAGTCATGCCGGCTGATGGGAGACTCATCAGGTCGACTGGCTACATGCTAAGTGGCTTGGGAAGGTGTTGAGTTCCTCTGACTCCAGGTGAAGGTAAGCACCTAGGACGTGGATGGGTACTCCGCCCCCAGTTGGTAAGATCCCTGACTAGAGACCATTCACCGGGCTCAGTCATGCCGGCTGATGGGAGACTCATCGGGTTGACTGACTACATGGTAATTGGTTTGGGAAGGTGTTGAGTTCCTCTGCCTCCAGGTAAGCTAAGCCCCTAAGACGTGGACGGGTACTCCGCCCCCAATTGGATTGGGAAGGTGTTGAGTTCCTCTGCCTCCATGTAAGCTAGGCACCTAGGACGCGGACGGGTACTCCGCCCACAATTGGTAAGATCCCCGACTAGAGACCATTCACCGGGCTCAGTCATGCCGGCCGATGGGAGACTCATCGGGTCGACTCGTTGCGGGCAAGACCTCATAAAGGGTAATTGGTTTGGTAAGATGGTTGAGTTCCTCCGCCTCCAGGTGAGGTAAACACCTAGGACGTGTACTGGTTCTCCGCCCCAATTGGTTTGGTAAGATGGTTGAGTTCCTCCGCCTCCAGGTGAGGTAAGCACCTAGGACGTGGACTGGTTCTCCGCCCCTAGTTGGTTTGGTAAGATGGTTGAGTTCCTCCCCCTCCAGGTGAGCTCGGCTACCTGGTAGGTGTGGAGTTTCCTCTACCTCCAGGTGAGCTCGGCTCCCTGGTAGGTGTGGGGTTTCCTTCACCTACAGGGGAGCTCGGCTCCCTGTTAGGTGTGGAGTTTCCTCCACCTCCAGGCGAGCTCGCCTCCCTGGTAGGTGTGGAGTTTCCTCCCCCTCCCGGTGAGCTTGGCTCCTTGGTAGGTGTGGAGTTTCCTTCTTCCACCTCAGGTCAGGTTCAGCTCGACCAGAAGTGTTGAGTTTTCCTCCACCTCTAGGTGAGCTCGGCTCCCTGGTAGGTGTGGAGTTTCCTCCACCTCCAGGTGAGCTCGTCTCCCTGTTAGGTGTCGAGTTTCCTCCCCCTCCAAGTGAGCTCGGCTATCTGGTAGGTGTGGAGTTTCCTATACCTCCAGGTGAGCTCGGCTCTCTGGTAGGTGTGGAGTTTCCTCCCCCTCCAGGTGAGCTCGGCTCCCTGTTAGGTGTGGATTTTCCACCACCTCCAGGTGAGCTCGGCTCCCTGGTAGGTGTGGAGTTTCCACCCCCTCCAGGTGAGCTCGGCTCCCTGGTAGGTGTGGAGTTTCCTTCTTCTACCTCAGGTCGGGTTTAGCTCGACCAGAGGTGTTGAGTTTTCCTCCACCTCCAGGTGAGCTCGACTCCCTGGTAGGTGTGGAGTTTCCTCCACCTCCAGGTGAGCTCGGCTCCCTGTTAGGTGTGGAGTTTCCTCCCCCTCCAGGTGAGCTCGGCTCCCTGGTAGGTGTGGAGTTTCCTCCCCCTCCAGGTGAGCTCGGCTCCCTGGTAGGTGTGGAGTTTCCTCCACCTCCAGGTGAGCTCGGCACCCTTGTAGATGTGGACTTTCCTCCACCTCCAGGTGAGCTCGGCTCCCTGTTAGGTGTGGAATTTCCTCCCCCTCCAGGTGAGCTCGGCTCCCTTGTAGGTGTGGAGTTTCCTCCCCCTCCAGGTGAGCTCGGCACCCTTGTAGGTGTGGAGTTTCCTCCACCTCCAGGTGAGCTCGACTCCCTGTTAGGTGTGGAGTTTTCTCCCCCTCCAGGTGAGCTCGGCTCCCTTGTAGGTGTGGAGTTTCCTCCCCCTCCAGGTGAGCTCGGCTCCCTGGTAGGTGTGGAGTTTCCTCCACCTCCAGGTGAGCTCGGCTCCCTGGTAGGTGTGGAGTTTCCTCCCCCTCCACGTGAGCTCGGCTCCCTGGTAGGTGTGGAGTTTCTTCCCCCCCAGGTGAGCTCGGCTCCCTGGTAGGTGTGGAGTTTCCTCCACCTCCAGGTGAGCTCGGCTCCCTGATAGGTGTGGAGTTTCCTCCTCCTCCAAGTGAGGTCGGCTCCCTGTTAGGTGTGGAGTTTCCTCCCCCTCCAGGTGAGCTCGGCTCCCTGGTAGGTGTGGAGTTTCCTCCCCCTCCAGGTGAGCTCGTCTCCCTGGTAGGTGTGGAGTTTCCTCCACCTCCAGGTGAGCTCGGCTCCCTGGTAGGTGTGGAGTTTCCTCCCCCTCCAGGTGAGCTCGGCTCCCTGGTAGGTGTGGAGTTTCCTCCCCCTCCAGGTGAGCTCGGCTCCCTGTTAGGTGTGGAGTTTCCTCCACCTCCAGGTGAGCTCGGCTCCCTGGTAGGTGTGGAGTTTCCACCCCCTCCAGGTGAGCTCGGCTCCCTATTAGGTGTGGAGTTTTCTCCCCCTCCAGGTGAGCTCGGCTCCATGGTAGGTGTGGAGTTTCCTCCCCCTCCAGGTGAGCTCCGCTCCCTGGTAGGTGTGGAGTTTTCTCCCCCTCCAGGTGAGCTCGACTCCCTATTAGGTGTAGAGTTTCCTCCACCTCCAGGTGAGGTCGGCTCCCTTGTAGGTGTGGAGTTTCCTCCTCCTCCAGGTGAGCTCGGCTCCCTGGTAGGTGTGGAGTTTCCTCCCCCTCCAGGTGAGCCCGACTCCCTGGTAGGTGGGGAGTTTCCTCGCCCTCCAGGTGAGCTCGGCTCCCTGGTAGGTGCGGAGTTTCCACCCCCTCCAGGTGAGCCCGACTCCCTGTTAGGTGTGGAGTTTCCTCCCCCTTCAGGTGAGCTCGACTCCCTGGTAGGTGTGGAGTTTCCTCCCCCTCCAAGTGAGCACGGCTCCCTGTTAGGTGTGGAGTTTCCTCCACCTCCAGGTGAGCTCGGCTCCCTGGTAGGTGTGGAGTTTCCTCCCCCTCCAGGTGATCTCGGCTCCCTAGCAGGTGTAGAGTTTCCTTCTTCCACCTCAGGTCGGGTTCAGCTCGACCAGAGGTGTTGAGTTTTCCTCCACCCAGGTCAAGTTTAGCTCGACCTAAGGTGTTGAGCTTTCTCCACCCTCAGCTGAGCTCGGCTCGCAGGAGGGATGTTAAGTGGAGAAGGATCGCCTTCCGCCTCGAGTCAGGTTCAACTAGGAAGCTCGGCAAGAGTAACCCATTGGCAAAGCCCTCCGTGGATTATTCTAAAGCCCCACCTACTCGTCAAATATGTGGGTTGAACTTTCTTTCCGAGCTTGAGACATGCTCGAAAATAGCAGGGATTGTGTACAACCCTCATATTTGCCGAGCTGACGTGGCCTAGCGCAGGTGGGCGGGCTCAGTGGAACGACCCATCGGAGGTCGTCAAAGACCAAAAAGAGAAGGCCCGGGGGGGGGGGGGCAGATTTCTTTGGTCGAGTGGACCTTTGGTCCACTCGCCCAAGGCCCCGGGCGAGTGGACCATTGGTCCACTCGCCCGAGTGTGTGTGTGTGTGGGGGGGGGGGGGGGGGGGGGCGAGTGGACCAAGGGTTCTTTCGCCCAAGCGTGTGGGCGAGTGGACCCGTGGTCCACTCGCCCAATGTAGTTGGGCAAATGGACCCGTGGTCCACTCGCCCCAAGCAGTTGGGCGAGTGGACCGTGAGGTCCACTCGCCCAGCCAGGGCGGTGGACCTCGGTCCACTCGTTCGACCCCCGACAAGGAGGGGGGGAGTGGACGTCTCGTCCTCCACTCGCCCCGCCCCCTTGTTTTGATCGTCCAAGTTCGTGGTTGAGCTGCAGCTAGCAGAATTTTGGTTATCCGCAACCCAATTTTGGGAAGTTAATAAATAGACCCCCATGGGCATCTTGGGAAGGGTTGGTCTCCACCCCTCTCCTCGCATGTGTCTTGTGAGCAGGCACTACCTCCTCCCCCTGTCAGTGAAGGTTGACGGCGAGGTGGTCCTTAGTGCCCTCCAAGGTGCCCAGACTCATCATTGACTTGGGAGGGGAAGTTTCTTGTGAGCTTCCGGGTGTGTGGTGGGACCTCCACGCTGCAGCTTATGAGGCTCATTTGTGGACTCAGGTGTTCTTCAAGGGAAGGATCTTCCAGTTCTTAGCAACCAGTCAGGGGTTCTATCTCGGGTCAAGTAAGGGTTAGCTGCATCCCCCTTTCGAACGTCGAGACCAGTTCTCTGGTTTCAACAGGCAGCACCGCTGTGTGCAACTGTTTTTGTTGTTGCTCGGTCAAACGTTCCAAGGAATGCAGGGAGCGCGCACGAGTAAGGGAGTGCATGCACACAGTGGAGAATGTGGTCGCGCGCGCACGCGTAGGGGAGAGTGTGGCCGCGCGCGCGTAGGGGAGAACGTGGTCGCGTGTGCATGCATAGGTGAGCGCGTGGCTGGGCGCGCACACATAGGGGAGCGCGTGGCTGGGGGCGCATGCGTAGCGGAGAGCGCGGTCGGGCGCGCACGCACATGGAGCGCGCAGCGAGGCGCGCACGCACATGGAGCGCGCAACCGGGCGCGCGCGCGTAGGGGAGCCCCCAACCGGGCGTAGGTGAGTGCACGACCACGAGCGCGCGCAAGCCGGAGCACGCGACCGGGAGCAGGGGAGCGCACAGCCTCGCGCACATGTAGGACCGGAGCGTGCGGCTGGGCGCGCTGGGGTGCACGCGGGTTCTTGCCGCTGGGTTTGCTTGGCTTGTCTTTTTGGTTGAGGCGAGACCTCGTACAACTGAGGTGAACCGTTTCGGTGGGCCGGTCGGGGTCGCGGGTTATGAACGCCGATTCGACTTTCTTATATTTTAGGGGACCCCGTCAGCAACAATATACCTTCTGCCCGCCTCAGCAAGAATACCTTCCGCCCCGCTCCCCTGCCGATTTTCTTATATTTTAGGGGACGCCGATTTTCTCGGTACAATATTTTATCTCTCTTTTCTCCTTTATATTTTTATTTATAATTTATTTTATTTTCACTTTCTGATATGCAACCTAAGGTAGAAATCATGTTTGGAAGCTGCCAGCCTGTCATGGTTGAGGGGCGGATATGAGTACCTTCCAACTTAGAGGCATGAGCGAACCCAATGTTAGACACACCCGGGCACGTGCCCGGGTGTGTTATTTCGTGAATCCCGCCTGATAGCGATGCCCTAGCATTTTTTCCCTCTCGTTTTTCCCGTCCAGTAGTGCAGAACGGCAAAACACGGAAACTTTATTCCAGAATCCAGATTTGAGAGGCACAAGTAGAGCAGTCTTCTTCTAATCTTCTTCCCCTTATGTTTCTAATTCTTACTTCTTCCTGAGTTCGCCTTTGAGGAGACGTGAGGGCCGCGGCCCATGACAGCGAGGCTAGCGACGGACCAGGCGATATGCGGCATCACGCAATTTTTCTTCCTTTGATCGGCTTCGAGGAGATGAGGACGACGAGCAAGCTTGTCTCTTGAGTCCCGTGTTCCTTCGGCAATTCCTTCGGCCGGCAAGCGAGAGATTGGAGACTTGGAGTTCTTTCGGGCTTCGGCAGCACCGCAGCAAAGCAACGACAACATGATAAATTTAGGAGTTTTCATTTTCCAGCAATCCAATTCCATCCTTCAGGTTTTCTGACACAACAGCTTTCGAGATTTTATAATTTAGTGTGTTTGAATGAGTTCAGTAATCAAGTTTATTTGTTTCTACTGAAAATTTAAGTATTAGGCTCTGTTTGGAGGGACTTATTTTCACCGTTCAAGCGGTTACGACCGCATAAATCGGATCTTAATTAAGGTCCGGTTCATGCGGTCATAACAGCTTGACCGATAAAAATAAGTCCTCTCAAACGGAACCTTAATGTAAGAATTTGTCATATTTTTAAGTAGTAGATGTTTCGTACCTTGCGATTTAATTTACTTGCAATCTTACTGCAGTTGATGCTCCTGAGTGCCAATTAATTGGGATGTTTAAGCTCTGTATCTGATTGATAATAATTTTTGATTTTATTTATTTGTTAGGTATTTTCAACCATTATTTTCTTAATTTTAAATTATAGTATCGCTGTTGAGCGGAAATCGCGGAAATCTTAGTTCTGCCACTGCAGTTTGAGATCGCGTCAATCCACCGATTAACCTCTAATTGTGTCATCAATCCACTAACTCATGATTGTGTCATCAATCCACTAACCCTTGATTGAGCTTTCTAATACGCAGCCTATAAATCATCTTCCTACTTAGAGGCGTCGTCAATCCACTAACCCTTGAATGGGTATTTGGCATCAAGGAGATGCTTAAGGCTCAGTTTGGCGCGGTGGCGGCGGTCTTGAACACGGTGGTTATGAACTGGCGTTCGTGAACGCTTAACCTCACATAAGGAACTTCATCCATTTTTATGTTCATAACTAAATTTTTTTCTTGGCGGCGGTCATAACCATATTCATGCCAAAACATACATTCTAAAATGGTGGCGTTTTTGTCCAAACTCACCGGAGCAAAAAAAAAACTGCGCCAAACGGAGCCTGAGTCTGAGGGATGAGGAGGCGAGGAGAAGATTATGCAAAAGATCACCAAAGCCTAAACCTTGATTTGGGTTGCTTAGTGGCATTTTGGTGTTAGTGGAGTGAAGGTTCAAGACCCAAACCATGGTAGGCGACAAGTGAGTACCCTAATATCTTTAACTTCAAGCATCAAGTAAAATTAACCAGACAATATTGATTTCTCATGTTGAAATTTGTTATATTTGGTTCGGATATATATATGGAAATATATATGGCTTATATATATAAATATAAGAATATCTATACTATATTATAAAAATATATCGTTTTTGTGTCCATGGCAAGGTAAATAGGAACTCCATGACAAAAAAAATTGAGACAAAATCGGATCACAGCCATTGGAACTCAAATCAAATCAGAAAAAAGGTCTGCGAATAGCCAAGTTTCCAAAAACCCAATCCCTCCAACCTAGCGAAATCTCGTGCCCCCTCCCTCTCATCCTTCCCGCCCCCTCTGGGCTGCCGCTGGCGACGGAGCCGCCGGTTGGCCGGCGTGAGGCCACTGGCAGGTTCGTCGGTCTCCGGCGAACCTGCCGGTGGTACTTCGGCTGGGCTCTGGCAGGGGCACCGTCGGCGGTGGCGCCGCCGTTCGTCAAACGCAGGAGGCCGCCGATCATCGAACGCAGGCGTGATTCGCCGTTCGACGAACGGCGACCCTGACCGTTCGTCGAACGGTGGCCCTGACCGTTCGTCGAACGCAGGAGTGCCGCCGTTCGTCGAACGACGAACCTGCGTTCGACGAACGGCGGCACTCCTGCGTTCGACGAACGGTCAGGGCCACCGTTCGACGAACGCAGGATTGATTACTTAGTATATATATACTTAGTAAAAATAAAAGGGGCGGCTGAGGGGCGGCGAGGGGGGCGGGCGAAGCCCGCCGTGGGGGCAGGCGAAGCCCACCGATTGACCTCACGTAGGGCCGGAGGCCCGTGCCTGTCACTCGTGTGTGTATATATATATATATAGAATGGTGGTTTAGGTTTTATATATTGGAGGCCACCGTGAGAATAAAAAATATATAAATCGCCTGGGAGAATTCTAGAGGAGGCGGCCTGTAGCTTTGTGAGTCCCTCCCACTTCCCCTTTCTCTCTCTCTCGTGCGACGAGGAGGCCGCCGGCCTCGTGGTGTTTTGCCGTTGGAGAGGGTGGTGTCGCCGGTCTTGGAGATGAACCATCGGTGTTGGAGAGGGAGTTGTCATCGGGCTTGGTGGAGATCGTCGTTGACGTTGAAGGCTTGCGTGTGTGATGTTAGCCTTGACGGCGTTTGATCTCGGTGGTGGCGTTTGTCTCCGGTGGCGGCGTTGGTCTCCAGTGGTGGTTGCGGTTGAACGTCGGACTTCGACGTTGAAGGTTCGGTGCACCTTGTGCGTCCGCTAGGCGAATTACAGTCCAGATCTTCTACTCTTCCGCGGATCGTGCGCGTCCGGCGCATCTGCGGTATTTCACCAGACGGTCATTTCTTCTCCTATTATTTTTCATGTAATCTCATTTATTTATATTGTTTAATTTTATAAATACGAGTGACACTGCACGGGGGCCCCCCGTGCCCCGCGCAACAGTACCCTGCCCGCCCCCGGCGGGCTTCGCCCGCCCCGACGGGCTTCACACGCCCCCGACGGGCTTCGCCCGCCGCCGCACGCGCCCGGCGGGCTTCGCCCGCCCTCAGTTATATTTTTTTCCCTTTTATTTCTCTCTTTTTCATTTTTTTTTAGAAATTTTAATAAATTCTGTATTTTATTTTTATATTTTTAATATTTAATTTTTATAATATATATTATATTATATATTTAAATATTCAATATATATTTAAATCTTTAAAAATATATCTATATATATAATTTACTTAAATATATCTAATATCTAATATCTGATATATAATATTTAATATATATATATAAATTATATATCAAATATATATAGAATATATATAATATATATTAGATTTAATAAAAAAAATTGATTTTTTTTTTAGAAAATCCCGATACGCACCCGCCCCTTCCCCGTGCCCCTTCCCCGCCGCCGCCGGAGCCACCGCCGCCTGACCGGAGACCACCGGCGAGGTCGCCGGACCTCGGCGAACCTGCCGGGGTTGGTCCGGCGGCGCTCCGGCAGGGCCACCGCCGGCGGTGGCCCTGACCGTGAGGCCCAGATTCAATCTTAGCCGGCGGTCAGGGCCACCGCCGGCGGTGGCCCTGCCGGAGCGCCGCCGGACCAACCCCGGCAGGTTCGCCGGGGTCCGGCGACCTCGCCGGTGGTCTCCGGTCAGGCGGCGGTGGCTCCGGCGGCGGCGGGGAAGGGGCACGGGTGGGTTGGCACGGTGAACAGTGGGGGATCGGGAAATGTATCGGGAGGCTGGGAGAAGGATTTCTGATTTTGGCTATTTGCAGCCCATATCTCAATGATCCGACGGCTAAGATTGAATATGTGGTTATAATTTGGCTTCAAATGGGCCTAAAAGTTTTTCTTCATATAATATAGATTTGTGATTGTGCACCGGCGCGTTTTGTCGGGCGCAGTTTTGGCCTTATTTTGTGTTCTTGTTACCTGCATTATTTTATAGATGTGTCTGCGTTTGTACCGGATCCGGATTTTACAACAGAAATTATGTATGATCGTTCGGATCATTTAGTGATGAAAATTGATTTGATCACTAAATACAGTTAGTGATAAAATTTTGTCATTAAATTTGATCATTAAATATCTTTAGTGACAAAATTTTGTCACTAGAAACTAATTTTCTAGCAAGAACAACTACTTTTACTTAGGCTGAGCGGATCGCTTGCATGAGTCACGACACCAGGGAGTTAATGCAAACAGACAAATAATTGGCGTTGCGTCAGCCATAATTATAGAGGAAGATAATCATAGAGAATGTTATAATGGAAGTTTCTTTTCATTAAAAAAAAACATCAAAAGTTTCCTTAATCTCTATGAAAACAAAGAAAAGCCGTACAGGTCTGCAGCTCCAATGTAGCTTGGGAGGAGCCTCACGCAACATGACAACGCCGTCCGGCGACAACACGGTGACCAAAAAGTAGGAGAAATTCCATTTAATCATGCACGTGCGCATCGTGCCGACGCATGTGTCGTTCACTTGATGAATAATAATGCTACGTATATTCCCGTAAAATACAACTAATCCTTAATTATTTGGGTTATGTTGAGATTGTGCCACCTCATCGATCCATGAGATTGGTTGATTTTTATTTTGGGGAAATCCTATTTTGAAATATCATTCTAAGGAGAATATATATTGTCATCTTTCACCGGGCTGGCCTTCCATTGTTTTTTCCTTGGCTCCTATATTTGACATTTATATTTATATAAGATGTCTATTTAATAGGAGAAAATCTGATTGCTATATTTGGAACAACCGTGAATATGATGGTGTTATATATATATATATAGGGCATGCAACGTATCTTTTACCATAAGAAGGAGAAGAAGAGCGGTGGTCCAGGAGGCTGCAGCGGCGGCGGCGGTTCCGTCCCAGGCGCAGGCAGCGGCGGCAGAGGGACTTGGTCCAGGTGGTCCAGGAGGCTGCATCGGCGGCGGCGGTTCCGTCCCAGGCGCAGGCAGCGGCGGCAGAGGGACTTGGTCCCGGTGGTCCAGGAGGCTGCGGCGGCGGCGGCAGGTTCGTCCCAGGCGGAGACTTTATCCCGGCGGGTCAGAGGCGGAGCAGCGGAGGCATCGACCAGGTGATCCAGGCGTGCGTCTGCGGCGGGGCGTGGTCCCGGTGGCAAGCGGCGGCGTGCGACGGCCGTCCAGCGGAGGCAGCGAGGTGGGATCGGCCAGGCGGCACCTGCTATGCGGGAGGAAGAAGGCGGCTGTCAGAGGTATCACCCGACGATATCCTCGGCGACAGCGATAGCTCCAGTTTAGGATTTCTGTTCGGTTTATCAGTGTAATCTCTGTGACTCTGCATTTTATCAGTGAGTCTTTTCCGACGCGCTCTCCCCGTGGACGTAGGAGCTCCTCTCCGAACCACGTAAATTTGCTTGTCGTCTGTGTGTGTGCTTGAAATCTCGTTCTGTGTTTATTTTGCACGATTGTTTTGCTCGATCAATTTTCGTTGCGCTACCGCGACACTCGATCCGATTTCATAACAATTGGTATCAGAGTCAGGTTCCGCGGTGGTGATCGTCTGGACGTCCCAGTTTTAGATTTGGGTCAACGGTAGGTGACGACATCGGTCCACTCCCTATCTTCTCAGATCTGATCCGTGAACATTATTCAGATTGCCAGTAGCTCTGCGAGCAAAGCAATGGCGGCAAAATTCGAGATTTCGAAGTACGACGACAAAATTGACTTCGGGTTATGGCAGAAGCGGATTAAGACTGTTCTCGTTCAGCAAGGTCTCCACAAGGCGCTCCTCGGCAAGGAGAAGTCCGGAAAGAAGGATGACGAATGGGAAGAACTGGATCTGAAGGCCATCAACATGATTCAGTTGTGCTTAGCCGATGAGGTCATGTATAACGTTGTCGACGCTGAGACAATGGAGGATCTGTGGAAGAAACTGGAGGAGATGTACATGTCGAAGTCTCTCACGAATAAGCTTTACGTGAAGAGACAATTGTACAGCTTGAGGATGTCCGAAAGCAATCAGTTACTGGAGCACATGAACGTGTTCAACAGTCTTATCTCCCAGTTGCGTAGCATGGACGTCAAGGTCGAGGAGGAAGACCAGGCTCTGCTCCTATTGTCTTCATTGCAGAAGTCCTTCGATCATCTGGTCACCATGATTCTGTATGGGAAGGACACCCTGAAAATGAAAGAAGTGATGACAACGTTGCTCTCGAACGAAACGAGAAGCAAGTCGAGTCCTAGTGACGACGTGGGCTTATTCGTGAGGAGCAATGACCCAGTACGTGGTAGATCGAGAGAAAAAGGCAAGGAGGAAGACAGACCTAGGTTTATGTCCGGAGGCAGGAATACTAAGTGCCACTACTGCAAGGAGGAGGGGAACTGGAAGAATAATTGCCCGAAGAAGAAGTCTAAGGAACAGACGCATGAGCCACATCAAGTTGCGGTTGCATCTGAGGATGAGAATGACGTCGACGTTCTTCATGTTTCACCAGCCTTGAGACCACAGGTTCCTGGATCATGGATACAAGATGCTCGTACCACATGTGCCCGAACATAGAATGGTTCTCTAGCGTTAGGCAGTGTGAGGGTGGTCGTGTTTGTATGGGGAATGGCTCAGAATGCGATATGTTGGGAGTTGGTAACATCAGGATTAGGATGTTCGACGGAGCAGTCAGGATGCTCACCAACGTTCGGTATGTGCCCAACTTGAGAAAAAGCTTGATTTCTCTAGGCACTCTGGAGGCCGCCGGGTATTCTTTTACCGGCGACAACGGATATTTGAAGATCGCTTGAGGTGCGCAAATAGTCATGAAAGGAGAGCGTTCCGGTACCCTCTACAGTCTGATCGACACCACGATTTCCGTGTAGAAGAAGGGCAGAGTGTTATCTCAGAAGTGCCCAGACACCGCAAGAGGAGCCATCTGGCTCAAAGATCCCACCAAGGAACTCAGGACGACTCAGAAGGCGGTGGAGCTGCATAGTGAAAGTCAGAGTGCGAGTTGTTTTGCAAAAAGACCCGGTTTATCGTGCAAGAACAAAGCACATCGATGTGCGCTACCAGGAGTCGAGGGAATTCGCTAGAGGTGGAGGCGTGAAGTGGCGGAAGAAATCTACGGGGGATATCGGTGTGAACATGTGGACGAAATCAGTGACAGGAGTCAAGTTCAAGAACGGTCATGACTTGGCTCATACTGATGCATATTGATTTGGGAGACACCAGGGAGAGGGGGTTCGTAGTCGCCGGTAGGGGAGATCCTAGCTGTAGGTGGAGTTTATCGCATGAGGCGTCAATGTGGAGATTGTGCCACCTCACCGATCCATGAGATTTGTTGATTCCTATTTTGGGAAAACCCTATTTTGGAATATCATTCTAAGGAGAATATATATTGCCATCATTCACCGGGCTGGCCTTCCATTGTTTTTCCTTGGCTCATATATTTGGCATTTATATTTATATAAGATGCCTATTTAATAGGAGAAAATCTGATTGCTATATTTGGAACAACCGTGAATATGATGGTGCTATATATATAGAGGGCATGCAACGTATCTTTTACCGTAAGAAGGAGAAGAAGAGCGATGGTCCAGGAGGCTGCAGCGGCGGCGACGGTTCCGTCCTAGGCGCAGGCAGCGGCGACAGAGGGACTTGGTCACGGTGGTCTAGGAGGCTGCAGCGGCGGCGACGGTTCCGTCTCAGGCGCAGGCAGCGGCGGCAGAGAGACTTGGTCCAGGTGGTCCAGGAGGCTGCGGCGGCAGGTCCGTCCCATGCAGAGACTTGGTCCCGGCGGGTCAGAGGCAGAGCAGCGGCGGCATCGGCCAGGCGATCCAGGCGTGCGGCAACGGCGGGACGCGGTCCAGGTGGCAAGCGGCGGCGTGCGACGGTCGTCTAGCGGAGGCGGCGAAGTGGGATCGGCCAGGCGGCACTGCTGTGCGGGAGGAAGAAGGCGGCTGTCCGAGGTATCGCCCGGCGATATCCTCGGCGACAATGATAGCTCCAGTTTTCGGTTTCTGTTCGGTTTATCAGTGTAAGCTATGTAACTCCTCATTTTATCAGTGAGTCTTTTCCAACGCGCTCTCCCCGTGGACGTAGGAGCTCCTCTCCGAACTACGTAAATTTGCTTGTCGTCTGTGTGTGTGCTTGAAATCTCGTTCTGTGTTTATTTTGCGCGATTGTTTTGCTCGATCAATTTTCGTTGTGTTACCGCGATATTCGATCCGATTTCATAACAGGGTTAAGGAATAAGGATACAATCGGATTATTGTATTTTACCGTAAAATGCAAAAGTGTATTTTATCACCCTCATTTCCCGCGAATGCAGGGCACATTCACTTGATAAAAGCATGCAGTATTATTGTTGGCGGGGTACGGAAAATCCGTGAATGTGTCCTTATATAAATATAAATACTGTATATAATAAGTGTGTTTATATTTGCAGACTACAAATTGATATTAAAATTCTAAATAAAAATAATATATTTAATAAATTAAAATTCACATTATATTTTTTTATTTAGGAGAGTTGCAAATAACGATTTGAGATCGGGAAATATAAGTGTAATATATATACTATTATGTAAAGGAAAAGTGTCATTTGGGGTAATATTCATAAGATCCATTATACCATCAATCTTTTCACTTAAAGACTAGGATTATTGAGAGAGAAAGAAAGAGAGAGGAGGGAGGGGGAGAGAGTGCGGAGCGTAGAGGAAGAGAGAGAAAAACAAAAATAATTTTTTTTAATTATATAAGTATATTTTTTACAAAATAAATATTATAATATTAATGTATATTTTTTATCGGTCATTTGGAGTACTCATATGTATATATTGCGGGCACAACCCGCCTTGATGCGGGTGCAGCCCGCAGACTCATCGAGCTCGGGCAAAGCCCATGCGGAGGCGGGCGACGCCCGCCTGGATGGGGCCGAAGGCTGCTCGACAACATTGCGTCGGGCCCGCCGTCGTTGGCCGGGTACTGTCGCGCTTGGTCGTAGGGGCGGAGCCCCGTGTCGGGCACTCATAATAAATATTTCTTTATAATAAGTTTAGATACTATAATTAAATAAGTTTAGACACACACACACACACACACACACACAAAGTGACAGGGCACGCGGCCCCCCGTGCGGGCAGCGACATTCTGCAGGGGCGGTGATATTCGGCGGGGGGGGGGGGGGGCGACACGGCCCCCCCGTGCGGGGGCATTCGGTAGGGGAGACGACATTCGGCAGGGGCAGTCTATATTTATATACGTATATATAAAACTTAATTCAATGTTGTTCAATAAAAATCTTATGGTGTGATGGTTGTGATTTTTGCTTGACTTAGTGGAAACCAGGGTTCAATTCTCACCATTGATAATTCTTGTGAGATTAAAAAATGGTCATATGACCATCTTTTTAAATAAATTTAGGAGTAAAATTGTAATTTTATGTTGTAGGGTACCCTACACCTTCATAATTTTAGGTCGCCCCCTAGTAGGTTTAGGAGACCTACGAAAAAGTGGAGAGAGAGAGAGTGGTTTGATCCGACGGCTCATGAAATATCATGCCAGATTCGACGACCGTAAAAGAAATATATGGTAGAGATATATACTATTCTAAAAAGAAATATAGTGGCCTACAAATTGTATGAAATTAAAAAGCTACTGAGAAAATCATTTCCGTCTGTGATGACATCAAAAAGTACGGACCGTTCACGGTGGTCTGCGAATAGCCAAACATTTTTGCGCTAACCGCTATTCGCAGATCATGTTGGTTTGCGAATAGCCAAAAAGTTTTTCGTTGACTACTATTCGCAGACAAAGTTGGTTTACGAATAGTCGATCAGTTTTGCGCTGACCGCTATTCGCAGACCACATTGGTCTATTAAAAGTAATAAGTTTTGCGTTGACCGCTATTCGCAGACCACGTTGGTCTACGAATAGTCAATCACTTTTGCGCTGACCGCTATTCGCAGACCACGTTGGTCTACGAATAGTCAATTCTGACCACTAATTGCAAATCACCCGATTTTATAAGAATTTTTAGAAATCGACGGCGGGCACAGTTTGTGGCGGGCGGGCTCTCGGTTGGGAGCGGGTGTAGCCCGCTGCCAATGCGGGCGAAGCCGTCGTTTCACTAACATAGGGCTCGACAATATCGTTAAGCGAGGAGCGAGTGATCTTCGAGCGACGAGCGCCGAACATCTGATCGTTGAGCATGCAGATTTGTAGTATAGAGTAGTGGGTTATCGAGCGGACGAAGATTCGTACGTGGAACAAGAACCAGGGTTCGAGCAAGGAGAAGGAGGGCGTCGAGCATGCAACTTTATATCAAAGAGAAAGATGATCAGGATACAAGCTATAACATGTCTTCTAAGTTCTAAGTATGATAAGTCTTCCCGAAATGGTACCATAAGAAAGGGTACCATGTTGAAATTATGCTATGTAATGTAACCATGTTGAAAGCCTCGTGCATGGTGGGGAGAGGCGAGCAACGAATGATATGAGCACGCACTATGTCGGTTGTGAAATTTTCAAGATCTATGGAACACTGAGACAAACATACCAAGAATGAACAAAAAATACCTCTTTATTTACTTGGCAAAAAAGTTACCAAGATTACAAGAGTCAAGAGACCGGGTTGAATACAAGTTGCATACAACTTGATTCACAACAGCCGAATATAAGAAACAACTGCTCGCACACTCCTCTGACGAGACTGCTGGTGCAGACCACCAAATCTCTCAAACCGCTACCGCCTGCGCTAACTCCTAGTGCCCGCGCTAGCTCGCGGTCTCACACAACTCGCGAAACCTGCTCTAGGTCGCTTGCCGAACTCACTCTGAGTTCTCTCTACTTGAGACCGCCCGTTCAGACCGCCCAAGTCACTTCCTAAACTCAACCAAGTTCGCTCTAAATCAGACCGTCAATTTGAGACCGCTCAAGTCTCCTCTTTTCTCTGATGATCTTTGCAGAGGGATTAACCCCTTATTTATAGATCCGAGGAACTCCTCCTAGATGCTGAGCTAGAGTCGGCGCTAGCGCTAGCGCCTGCGCTAGCTCACTTCACAATTCTAACACCCCCGCCCCCTTGAAGTGAGCTCCGTCAGCAACTCCGAGCAACGAGCAAAGCCTCCTGAACGGCCCCGCAAATAGGGGCTTCGTGAATATGTCTGTTATGTTGTCTTCGCTTCACATAAGCTCTACCACAATCAAGCCACCCAACACTTTCTCTCTGATGAAGTGATGCTCGATCTCAATATGTTTTATTCTTGTGTGACACACTGGGTTAGTTACCAGTTTCAGGGCGCTCTCGTTGTCATCGCGAAGAACAGTAGGTCCACTGACCTTCTCGTCCACATCTTCCACCAGCCTCCTCAGCCAGACACATTCCTGGGCTGCTAAGCACGACGCCTTGTACTCAGCCTCTGTGGTGGAAATGGAGATATATAGAATCTTGCTTCTTGCTACACCACGAGATAGCATCAGCTCCACATAGAAACGCATGACCTGAGTTCGACTTGTGATCATCAGCATCACCTCCGTAGTCTGCATCTGTGTATCCATGCAACTTGAAGTCAGACTTCTCTCCGTAAGATAACCCCATCTCAAGGGTCCCCTTTACATACTTCAGAATCTCTTTAGCTGCCTCCAAATGAGGCTTCCGCGGCTCCTGCATGTACCGACTAACTCGGCCGACGACAAAAGTGATGTCCAGCCTCGTGATAGTCAGGTAGATAAGACTCCCCATCAGTGCCCGGAAGATCTTCGGATCAGGAAGAATCCTCCCTTCTTCCTTCAGAAGCTTCAGCCCAACCTCTAGTGGAACAGAGCTGCTCTTTCCCTCTTTCATACCGAATCTCTCGACAATCTTCTCAGTGTAAGACCTCTGGGAGACGAACAACCCGCCTCTTCTCCTCTCTACTTGAAGACTAAGGAAATGGTGCAGTTCACCAAGATCCTTCATCTCAAAGCGAATGGATAACTGTTGTCTCAGCGCCGCGACCTCTTCACTATTGTTCCCCGTCACTATCATGTCGTCGACGTACAGCAGCACCAACACATGAAGATCTCCACTCTTCTTCACAAACATGATAGAGTCTGAGTATGAGGCATCATAACCACAGAACTGCAAATACTCTGCAATCTTCCCATGCCAGGCTCTCGGCGCCTGTTTCAACCCGTAGAGGGCCTTCTTCAACTTGCACACATGATGTGGCTGAGACTTGGACATGTATCCAGGTGGTTGTACCATGAATATGTCCTTATCAGTCTCTCCATACAAGAATGCATTCTTCACATCAAGCTGCCACAGCTTGCACCCTCGGCACGCTGCCAGAGCAATGACCGTCCTCACCGACGTCATCTTCACCACAGGACTAAACGTATCCTCGTAGTCCTCTCCATAGGTTTGCGAGAAATCTCGAGCGACAAGCCTAGCCTTGTACCGCTCTACTCCTCCATCAGCTTTATTCTTAACCTTGTACACCCACTTGCATATGACAAGTTTAATGCCCTTCACCATGGGAACAAGGTCCCATGTCTCATTATTCTCCAAGGCTTCCATCTCCTCATTTATAGCCACGCCCCACTCCCTAATGCCAACTGCATCTTCAAAGCAGGCAAGTTCCCTCTCGTCGAGTGGTTCTGCGAAGAAGCAAGAGACCAAACTCATGAAGTTTCCCTCCTTGTAGCGAGAAGGCGGGACGATGGTCCATTTAGACCTTCTCAAGGCTTGGCCACTTTCTACCACTCTGGTAGACTCCTCATCTACAGCTCTTCTCCCATCATCTCTTGGAGCACTGCTCCCCCTGCTTCTAGAACTCGAAGCTCCTCTTGAGCTAGATGGTGATGGAGCATTTGGAGATAACTCCAACTCAACCGTAGAGTCCTTAGTGACTCTTTCTTCTCTCCTGCTTGATTCTCCACTCTCTGACAACACCACAGAAGAGACTCCCTAATACATGATTAGTTCGTCAAACACTACGTTGCGCGATACGATGAAGTTATGGGTCTGCGGATTCATGCACTTCCAAACCTTCTTACGCTCATCGTAGTCGATGAAGACACACTTCCGTGCTTTCGACTTCAGCTTGGTTCTCTGAGCATCCAGAACGTGCACGAAGCAGGTAAAGCCAAAGACTCTCATGTGACCCACATTTGGCTTCTTCCTGAATATGAGATGGTGTGGAGACACCATCATGTTAGGACTCAGAGGTAGCCGGTTGATCACGTGGGTTGCACACACCATTCTCTCCGCCCATAATACTTTGGGAATCCCCTTGGCATATAGCCAACTCCTGGTCGTCTCCACCAGATGGCGGATCTTCCTCTCTGCAACCCCATTTTGCTGAGGGGTGTGAGGGAAACAGATCTCTAGCCGAATGCCGAATTTCCTGCAGAAAGAAGCAAACTCATTAGGGGTAAACTCTCCCTTATTGTCACTTCTCAGCTTCTTCACCCTCAGGTTCAGCCTCCCCTCCACAAGTTCCTTCAACTCCTGGAATTTCTCAAACACTTCTGACTTCTCCTTTAGAAAGTAAACAAGTGTAGAGGGTGTAGTCATCCACCAGAACCAGCACATACTTATTGCCTTCATAAGTAAGGGCGGCACACGACCCCATCACATCAGTGTGTACGCACTCAAGAGGCGCCTTACACCTTGTCTCTGACTTGTCAAATGAAAGTCGATGTGACTTTCCATATTGACAGCCCTCGCATACATGGTCATTACCGTAAGAAGAGAGATTAGGCAGGCCGCTCACCAGGCCCTTTGCAACCATCATCTTTAACTTGTCCATCCTCACATGACCTAACCTCTCATGCCAAATCGCAGCACTATCATTCATCTTCAGCTTGTCCACATAAACATTTACAGAAAGAACATACAAATCCTTCCCTCCTCCCAGTGAGCGTGATATCAGCATCAACAGACGACACGTTCTTCAGGAACTTCACATTCTTCGGTTCAAACAACATGTGGTATCCTGCATTCACTGCATTTGTAACCGAGAAGAGATTCTTCTTCATGCCCGACACATAATACACACTCTTCAGTGTCACAGTCTTCTCTTCACTTCCAAGGGATATCATCCCTTCTTGCTCCACAGGATGCACCGTATCATCCGCAGTGATGATATCATCTGTTACTCCATATGCCTTTAGAGAGGCAAACTTGAACACATTTCCAATGAGATGGTGCCCGCAACCGGAATCCACTATTCAGTTGTTCTCAAAGTTGATTGAAGCTAAGACGTCGACAGACATGACCGTCATCTCAGCCAGGAAGCAGTTGTCTCCGCCTTCACCACCCTGGTGACCTCCACCCCTCGCTCCACCTCTCTAGTGGCCTCCTTCCTTCTCAGCAACATGACCGACCTTCAGATTGGACCGACAATCCTTTGTCATATGCCCGTACTTTTTATAGGCATAGCAAAAAGGTCTCCCCCTCTCATCACGAGCAGGAAGAAACTTCCCTCTATCTCCTTGAGAGGACGTTGAGGGTCCATCTCTGGAGTTCTTCTTCTTGTCCCAGGTCTTCTTCTTTCCTGAGAACAACACCTCACTATCCCCTCCTGAGATAGATACTCCATCCATCTGCTTCGCCATGCTCTCCTGTGACGACAGCAGGTTATCTAGCTCCAATAAGAAAGGATGAGTAGCCCATCCTTGTACCGAGATAATAAATGAAACATATTCCTTCCGCATACCTCAAAGTTTGTGCCTCTTCAGCTTCGCCTCAGAGATCAGCTCATCAAGATCCCAAGGTCGAGATCTCTGCACATATATAAATTCTTCACCTTCAGGAAGAAGGTGGATATCGATAACTCTCCTTGAGTGGACCGCGCCAACTCATTCTCCAGGAACTGTAGCCGAGCTACATTCTTCTTATTAAACAACCTGTTGAGGGCTTTCCAGATCTCAGAAGCTGACTTACAACCCATGATGTGGTCGAACAAGTCAGGTGAGATAGCCCTCTTTAAGGTGAACTCCGCTTTGTCATTTGTCTTCCTCCAAGCTCTCACATCTTGAGCACTGCCTTCAGCAGCTACAACCTCCTCTTGCTCATCTCCACCAACGACCTCCCATAGGTTCTCTCCAAGAAGATAGCTCTCCATGTATGACTTCCACTTCTTGAAGTTTGTCTGAGTCGGTAACTCAATGCCAAGACCTCTCACATAGTCTCCTCCTCCGTCCACCTTGGTTGCTCAGTACTTGTTACTCAGTGCTTGTTTCAACCTCCCTCTGATACCATGTGAAATTTTCAAGATCTATGGAACACTGAGACAAGCACACCAAGAATGAACAAAAAACACCTCTTTATTTACTTGGCAAAAAAGTTACAAAGATTACAAGAGACCGGGCTGAATACAAGTTGCATACAACTTGATTCACAACAGCCGAATATAAGAAAAAACAACTGGTCACCGACAGAGTCCGCTTCTCCTCTTCTCACTAGCGTCTGCGCTAGCGCTATCGCTTGCGCTAGCTTTAGACCGCGCGAGCTCGCTGCTCGCACACTCCTCTGACGAGACCGCTGGTGCAGACCGCCAAGTCTCTCAAACCGCTACCGCATGCGCTAACTCCTAGTGCCCGCGCTAGCTCGCGGTCTTACACAGCTCGCGACACCTGCTCTAGGTCGCTTGCCGAACTCACTCTGAGTTCTCTCTACTTGAGACCGCCCGTTCAGACTGCCCAAGTCACTTCCCGAACTCAACCAAGCTCGCTCTAAATCAGACCGCCAATTTGAGACCGCTCAAATCTTCTCTCTTCTCTGATGATCTCTGCAGGGGGATTAACCCCATATTTATAGATCCGAGGAACTCCTTCTAGAAGCTAAGCTAGCGCCGGCGCTAGCGCTAGCTCACTTCACAATTCTAACATCGGACTCCATGTTTAATTACACCATCAGGACAACTTAAACTAAGATAATTGTTAAATTTTTGTGTGCTTCTACCAAGTACAAGAAACTAACGATGAACAAAGACAAAGAACTCTTTATAACTAGGCAGATGATTACAACAACGACAAACTGGCTACAAGGTGCATACACCTTGAATCACGTCAGCTGAAATATAGAAAAAGTAAACTTGTCGCGGACAATGTCCGCTTCTCCACTAGGTGCCGTTGAGCTTGTCAACACACTCTCCACTTCACAACGCACTCAACCATGCACTGTCCACCTCACAGTGCACTCTCCACCTCTCGCTGAGGTATGGGTTGGGGTTGGACTCTCTTGGGGTGTAGGCACACTCCCACTCTCTCTCAACTCTTCTCTTCACTTTCATCTCTACTCTCTCTCTCTCTCTCTTGGATATCTCTTGCTTATGTCACCCTAGGGGGGGGGGGGGGGTATTTATAGGCAACACAAATAATAGACTAGATGATGGGGGGGGGGGGGGGTGAGGAGAGGGGTGCACTCATCCCTCCTCCAAGATCCACTCGGCAAACACCCAAGACAGCCCCCTACTCATTCCACTCGCCTCCTTCACAAGGCAGCCCCCTCCTTCTAGGTCTACTCGGCAACACCTCTTGCACCTCACACTTCCACTCGCAAGCACACATGGCAGCTCCCCCTCCTCTCACATCCACTCGCGAACACAAGGCAACTCCCTTCCAACATCCACTCGGCAAAGCACACACCAAGCAGCCCACTCGCCCCCATGCTCCACTCGCACCTCACTCGCCCATGCACAACTTCCACTCACCCCACTCGCATGGACTCGCCCAGCTCACCTCCTATCTCCACTCGCCCACCCCAGCCACTTCAACTCTCAACACTCCCCCTTGAAGTGAGCTTCAGGGACAACTCCAAGGCAAGCGCGAAGCTTCTTGAACGGTCCCGCAGATAGGGGCTTTGTGAAGATGTCCACCAGGTTCTCTTCACTCCGCACGTGCTCCACCGCAAGCGAGCCACCCAACACCTTCTCTCAGATGAAGTGGTGCTCGATCTCTATGTGCTTTGTCCTTGCGTGACAAATAGGGTTGGTTGTCAGCTTCAGAGCACTCTCGTTGTCTCCACGCAACACAGTAGGTCCGCTAACCTTCTCATCCACATCTTCCAACAGCCTCCTCAGCTAGACACACTCCTGAGCTACTAAGGACGACGCCTTGTACTCAGCCTTAGTGGTGGAAAGGGAAATGGAGTCCTGCTTCTTGCTGCACCACGAGATGGCAGTAGCTCCACACATAAACACGTAACCTGATGTCGACTTGCGGTCATCATCGTCACCTGCGTAGTCTGCATCTGTGTAGCCATGCAACTTGAAGTCAGTCCTCCCTCTATAGAACAACCCCATCTCCAGGGTCCCCTTCACATACTTCAATATCCCCTTGGCTGCCTCCAGATGAGGCTTCCGCGGCTCCTGCATGTACCGACTCACTCGGCCGACAGCAAAGGCGATGTCCGGCCTTGTGATGGTCAGATAGATAAGGCTCCCCACCAGTGCCCGGAAGATCTTCGGATCAGGAAGAATCCTCCCTTCTTCCTTCTGAAGCTTCAGCCCAATCTCCAGTGGAACGGAGCTGCTCTTCCCCTCCTTCATGCCGAATCTCTCGACGATCTTCTCGGCATACGCCTTCTGGGTCACGAGCAGCCCGCCACTTCTCATCTCCACTTGAAGTCCAAGGAAATGGTGCAGTTCACCAAGATCCTTCATCTCAAACCGGATGGCTAGTTGCTATCTCAGCGTCGCGACCTCTTCACCGTTGTTCCCAGTCACGATCATGTCGTCGACGTACAACAACACCAGCACGTTAAGATCTCCACTCTTCTTCACAAACATGCTAGAGTCTGAGTATGAGGCATCGTAACCACAGAACTGCAGATACTCTGCAATCTTCCCATACCAGGCTCTCGATGCCTATTTCAACCCATAGAGGGCCTTCTTCAGCTTGCAGACATGACGTGGCTGAGACTTGGACACGTATCCAAGTGGTTGCACCATGAATATGTCCTTATCTATCTCTCCGTATATGAATGCGTTCTTCACGTCCAACTGCCACACCTTCCACCCTCTGCACGCTGCTAGGCCAATGACCGTCCTCACCGACGTCATCTTCGCTACTGGACTGAACGTCTCCTCATAGTCCTCTCCATAGGTTTGTGAGAAACCTCGAGCGACAAGCCTAGCCTTGTACCGCTCCACTTCTCCATCAGCTCTCTTCTTCACCTTGTACACCCACTTGCAGGTGACAGGCTTGATGCCCTCCACCATGGGAACAAGGTCCCATCTCTCATTCTTCTTCAGGGCCTCCATCTCCTCATCCATGGCCACGTCCCACTCCTTGGTGCCAACAACATCTTCAAAGCGGGCAGGTTCCCTCTCATCGAGTGGTCCTGCGAAGAAGCAAGAGACCAAACTCACGAAGTTCCCCTCCTTATAACGAGCAAGCGGGACGATGGCCCGCTTCGACCTCCTCAAGGCTTGGACACTTTCCACCGTTCCGGTTAGACTCTTCCTCTCCAGCTCCTCCTTCAACTTCTCTTGAAGCAGTGCTCCCCCTGCTTCTAGAGTTTGAAGCTCCACCTGAGCCAGAAGCTCCCCCTGAGCTAGATGCTCCCCTTGAGCCAGATGGCGATGGGGCACTTGGAGATACCTCCAACTCCACCATAGAGTCCTCAGTGACTCTCTCTTCTTCCCTGCTTGATTCTCCACTCTCTGACAACACCACAGAAGAGACTCCCTGATACGAGATCAGTTCGTCAAACACAACGTCGCACGAGACGACGAACTTGTGAATCTGCGGGTTCATGCACTTCCATCCCTTCTTCCTCTCGCCGTAGCCGATGAAGACACACTTTCACTTTCGGCTCCAACTTGGTTCTCTCAGCCTCTGGAACGTGCACGAAGCAGGTAGAGTCAAACACCCTCATGTGACTCACATCTGGCTTCTCCCCGAACATGAGCTGGTGTGGAGACACCATCCTGTTGGGACTCAGAGGTAGCCGGTTGATCACATGGGTAGCACATGCCATTCCCTCCGCCCATAAGGCTTTGGGGATCCCCTTGGCATATAGCCAACTCCTGGTTGTCTCCACCAGATGGCGGATCTTCCTCTCTGCCACCCCATTCTGCTGAGGGGTGTGGGCGCAGGAGAGCTTTCACCGGATGCCGAACTTCCTACAGAAAGAGTTAAAAGCGTTAGAGGTAAACTCCCCCATTATCACTTCTCAACTTCTTCACCCTCAGGTTCAGCCTCCCCTCCACCAGTTCCTTCCACTCCTGGAACTTCTCAAACACCTCTGCCTTCTCCCTCATGAAGTACACTCATGTGTAGCGGGTGTAGTCATCCACCAAGACCAGCGCATACTTGTTTCCTCCATACGTCAGGGTGGAGCACGGCCCCATCACATCAGCGTGTACGCACTCAAGAGGTGCCCTACACCTGGTCTCCGACTTGTCAAATGGAAGTCGATGTGACTTTCCAAATTGGCAGCCCTCGCACACATGGCCGTCGTCGTAAGAAGAGAGATTAGGCAGGCCAGACACCAGACCCTTCGCCACTATCATCTTCAACTTATCCATCCCCACGTGACCTAACCTCTCATGCCAGATCGCTGCGCCGTCGTTGATCTTCAGCTTGTCCACATAGGCACTTGCAGACAAAACATACAAGTCCTTCACCCTTCTCCTGGTGAGCGTGACATCAGCATCAACAAAAGACAGGTTCTTCAGGAACTTCACCTCCTTCGGTCCGAACAACACGTGGTAACCTGCATCCACTGCATTCGCAACCGAGAAGAGGTTCTTCTTCATGCCCGGAACGTGATACACACTCTTCAGTTTCACGGGCTTCTCTTCACTTCCCAGGGATACCATCCCTTCCTTCTCAACTGGATGCACTGTATCACCCGTCGTGATGATAGCATCAGTTCCACCATATGCCTTCAAGGAGGCAAACTTAGACACATCTCCAGTGAGATGGTGCCCGCAACCGGAGTCCACTATCCAGTCGTTCTCAAAGCTGACGGAGGCTAAGGCATCGACCGACGTTGCCGTCATCTCAGCCAAGAAGCAGTTGTCTCCGCCTTCACCACCCTGGTGACCTCGACCTCTTCCTCCTCCTCTTCTTCCACCTCTCTGATGGTCACCACCTCTCCGGTGGTCTTCCTCTCTCCCAGCAACATGACCGGCCTTGAGATTAGACCGGCACTCCTTTGTTATGTGCCCGTACTTCTTGCAGGCAAAGCACAGGGGTCTCCCCCTCTTGTCATAAGGAGGGAGGAAGTTCTCTCTAACTCCCTGAGAGCACATTGAAGGTCCATCTCCGGAGTTCTTCTTCTTCTTGTCCCAAGGCTTCCTCTTGCCTGAGAACAATGCCTCGCTGTCTCCCCCTGAGATAGACACTCCTGCCATCTTCTTCGCCAAGCTCTCCTGTGACGACAGCAGGTTCTCTAGCTCCAGTAAGGTGGGCTGAGTAGTCCATCCTTGCACGGACGTGATAAACGGAACATACTCCTTCCGCAGACCTCGGAGTATGTGCCTCTTCAGCTTCGCCTCTGAGATCGGCTCGTCAGGATCCAAGGCCGAGATCTCAGCACACAAGTTCTTCACCTTCAAGAAGAAGGTGGATATCGACAACTCTCCCTGAGTGGACCGCGCCAACTCATTCTCCAGGAACTGTAGCCGCGCTACGTTCTTCTTGTTGAATAGCCCATCAAGGGCACTCCAGATCTCTGACGCTGACTTGCACCCCATGATGTGGTCGAACAAGTCAGGAGAGATAGCTCTCTTCATGGTGAACTCCGCCTTGACGTTGGTCTTCCTCCACGCTCTCACAGCTAGACCATTGTCATCGATAGGAAACACTTCTGCCTTCTCTTCTCCTCCAACGACCTCCCATAGGTCCTCTCCAAGCAAGTAGCTCTCCATGCATGACTTCCACTTCTTGTAGTTGGTCTGGGTGAGCAGCTCAATGCCTAGTCCTCTCGCATATCCTCCTCCGCCGTCCATCTTGGATGTCAACCTTGAACCTCGATAGCACACGTCGCTTCACAAACCTCCCTCTGATACCATATTAAATTTTTGTGTGCTTCTACCAAGTACAAGAAACCAACGATGAACAAAGACAAAGAACTCTTTATAACTAGGCAGATGATTAAAACAACGACAAGCTGGCTACAAGGTGCATACACCTTGAATTACGTCTGCTGAAATATAGAAAAAGTAAACTTGTCGCGGACAATGTCCGCTTCTCCACTAGGTGTCGTTGAGCTTGTCAACGCACTCTCCACTTCACAACGCACTCAACCCTGCACTCTCCACCTCACAGTGCACTCTCCACCTCTCGCTGAGGTACGGGTTGGGGTTGGACTCTCTTGGGTGTAGGCACACTCCCACTTTCTCTCAACTCTTCTCTTCACTTTCACTCTACTCTCTCTCTCTCTCTCTTGGATATCACTTGCTTATGTCACCCTAGGGGGGGGGGGGGGTATTTATAGGCAACACAAATAATAGACTAGATGATGGGGGGGGGGGGGAGGAGAGGGGTGCACTCATTCCTCCTCCAAGCTCCACTCGGCAAACACCCAAGACAGCCCCCCTACTCATTCCACTCGCCTCCTTCACAAGGCAGCCCCCTCCTTCTAGGTCTACTCGGCAACACCTCTTGCACCTCACACTTCCACTCGCAAGCACACATGGCAGCTCCCCCTCCTCTCACATCCACTCGCCAACACAAGGCAGCTCCCTTCCAACATCCACTCGGCAAAGCACACACCAAGCAGCCCACTCGCCCCCCCATGCTCCACTCGCACCTCACTCGCCCATGCACAACTTCCACTCGCCCCACTCGCTTGGACTCGCCCAGCTCACCTCCTACCTCCACTCGCCCACCCCAGCCACTTCAACTCTCAACAATAACAATACCTACTTTTTAATTTTAAATTATTGCATCACTCAAACACTTGATTATATTGTAAAGCCCTTGATGTGGTTCAAATCCTAATAGAACCATCAAATTTGGAGTAATACTTTAAAGCAAACGACCCTTGTTTCAATTCTAAAGTACAACAAGTGACCTTGTGCATCTCAGTCGAGTCACCAACCAATCAATACTTCTCCCAAGACCTTAACATATTTCATATTCCAGAGTACGTAGCATATATAGAGAGGATAAATTCGCAGTGATATGTACCAAAGTAATCGAGGAACAACATATATAGTGACATAGTATTATTTCCTCTAAAATATATGGATCGTCATGACTACGTTGAACAATAGATCGTCCATCAATACAGCTATATAACTTATTATTACAAATAGTGTGATGATCTACGCGTGTCGAAACAAGCGATTTCATAGACCAATCAGAGTAAAGCCCCTTCAATATTTTGTAGCGACCCAACCAACAATCTTATAATTCTAGAGTTGTATCATCCATAGGTTTTTCTCCATGCATAGCTAGGCATTGGTGTTTGAAAGTGAAGTGTCCGCTTTATAATTAATCCACCGTGACAACAATAATAAATGACATGACTAAAAGATTATTCAATAAATAAATAATAAAGCATACGACGATATTCTTGATAGCGCAACATCGATATAAAGTATTTGTTATCTTGTCCCATAAAAACACTAGAACAAATCACCATCAACAACAGAGAGATCGTCAATTGATAAGAAAAATTGTACGTTGGGTTGCTCTCGCTCAATATATTATATGTAACTCTATCAAGTTTGAAATAGATTTATATAGTGATACGACACTCTCTCATCCCCTCTTATTTATAATGAGGGGGTGCAAATAGCCACGCACCTCATGATCCCCACCATTTTGGTGGAGATCATGGGATCGCATGCGTATGGGATCAGCGCGTGCGATCCCGCACACGCCAATCTCATTTTCTTCATCTCCTTCTCCTCCCACACGCTCTCCTCCATCCGTTTGGGGGGAACCACCCACTAACCATCATGGTTAGCGGAGGGAGAGTTTGTAGGGAATAATATTATAATAATAATAATAATATTATTATTATTATTATTACATTTAATATAAATAATATATATTTCGTGTATTATAAAATATATATGATAATGATGGTTACGGTGTGCGGATAGCCGCATGACCACCGTAACCACCTCCCACAACAACTACCCACTAACCATCATGGTTAGTGGGACAATAATTATGCGAATAATCATAATAATATATTAATAATATATTATTATATTAGTTATAATTAATTATTAAATATGAAGGTGGTTACGGTGTGCGGATAACCGCATAACCACCGTAACCACCTCCCGAGGCCTATAAATAAGCCCCCAAGACTCCTCATTTGAGGGGAACTTTTCTCCACTTCCTCCATCTTCCTCCTACGTCTCCTTCTTCCTTCTTTGGCGAGCCGAAGCTCTGCCGGCATTGGCCCGCGAGCCACCACTTCGCCGCCGGTGAGCCTCCGCCTCGCCGCCGTCGTCAAGCTTACGCTCGCTCACCGCAACCAAAGAGCCGTGAAGACCAACTCCCAGTGATATTCTGGGACGTCTACAGCCTCAAAGATGCAGCAAACATTAAGCCTCGCGGTGAGCAGCCTGTTGCCCACCGAGAGCTCTCTCTCTCTCTCTCCACTAAATTGTAACGAGGAGCGTCCTGTCGCCCTCGATTCTCCAAGATATTTGTAACCGCAAGCAGCTAGTGGATTCCGACCAAGCGAGCCAGGTCAACGTGGTTTTTTACCCAATTCAGGGGTTTTTCCACGATAAAATTTGTGTTCTTTTCATATCTCATTGACTGTGTGCGCAGTACTCGACCGCTCCGAGAGCTGAGACGGCCTAAGTTTATTTCGGCCCGACCGGAGCATCGAGTCTGACCGCAACAGTTTGGCGCCGTCTGTGGGAAGGAGTTCCCCGCATTCCAAGAAGATCTAAAAGACAGTATCACCAGCCCAACGATACTCGTGACTTGGCATTATGGCAGGAAAAGCCATCAGCGCCGCCGAAAGATCAATCACCGGGGGGCAAGGTGACCTAGTATCCTCCCGCCGGAAGAGGCTACGCAATCTGGTCGAATTTTCATTCGCCAGCGCCAACGCGGTCCTCTCAATAGAAAATAGGCGGCACAACCTGGATCGAATCTTCATTCTCCAGCGCTAGCGCAAGCCTCCATCTGCAGCCCCCATATTGAATTTTCATTCTCCGGCGGTCCCCTCAATCGGAAAAGCCAACATAACCTGGATCGAATTTTCATTCTCCAGTGCCAGCGCAGATCTTTGCTCGCAGCTCTGGATCGAATTTGCATTCTCCAGTAGTCTTTTCTCCCAGATCTAATACTGGCATTCTCTGACCCGTGGCTAGGCCCCGCAACCAGATCGAATTTACATTCTCTGGCGCTGGATCGAATTTACATTCTCTAGCATGACTGCCCGCCGACGCCCGCCATCGCCAGGGCCTGCCCCCCTCACGATGGCCACCGGATTGAATACTTACATTCTCCGGCAAAGCCGCGAGCAATCCTCGTGCAAACAAAGCCGCGAGCAATCCTCGTGCAAACAAAGCCGCGAGCAATCCTCGTGCAAACAAAGCTGCGAGCCAGTCTCGCGCAAACCAAGTCACGAGTAAATCTCGCGCGAGCAAAAGCCGCGAGCCAGTCTCGCGCAAACTAAGTCGCGAGAAAATCTCGCGCGAGCAAGAGCAGCGAGCCTGCCTCGTGCAATCAAAGTCGTGAGTTAATCTCGCGCGAGAAAAAGTTGCACTTCCAGCTGAGGTCCCAGCTACTTCGTACAGAGGAACAAATGCAGATTCGATCGCAAAAGCATGACCAACTACTTCAAAGGATACAAAAAGGAATGTATCACTCGAGGGCACCAGATACCCCACGCCACAACAATCTTCTCTCTTCAACAAATGACGATATGCAAAATAACCGGTTAGCCGGCTCGCGCGGATCAGTGAACCCCAGAAAAGGTGAGAACTCCCACTCCCGTTCATCTTTAACACAGGAGAAAATTCTCGTCACTCTCGTAAAATCGCTCGAGCCACGGGAATTTTGGGGGCATATGATACGACGCTCTCTCACCCCCTCTTATTTATAATGAGGGTGTGCAAATAGCCATGCACCTCGTGATCCCCACCATTTTGGTAGAGATCATGAGATCGCATGCGTATGGGATCAGCGCGTGCGATCCCGCACACGCCGATCCCATTTTCTTCATCTCCTTCTCCTCCCACACGCTCTCCTCCATCCGTTTGGGGGGAAACCACCCACTAACCATCATGGTTAGCGGAGGAAGAGTTTGTAGGGAATAATATAATAATAATAATAATATTATTATTATTACATTTAATATAAATAATATATATTTCGTGTATTATAAAATATATATGATGATGATGATTACGGTGTGCGGATAGCCGCATGACCACCGTAACTACCTCCCACAACAACTACCCACTAACCATCATGGTTAGTGAGGCAATAATTATGAGAATAATCATAATAATATATTATTATATTAGTTATAATTAATTATTAAATATGAAGGTGGTTACGGTGTGCGGATAACTGCATAACCACCGTAACCACCTCCCGAGGCCTATAAATAAGCCCCCAATGTAAGATCTCTTCCCCGCTCCCGGGGCCAAGTGGACCTTATGCCCAGAACCGACGCATTGCGGTGACTTCCAACACACGGGTTGGGCTACACCACGCAACGTCGACCCTGCCGGCTACGATCATAGTGCAAGCAATAGCAAAAGTGAGTACAAGAGAGAGTACAAACTAAATGAAAGGAGTCCACAAATCACATTCCAGAATATATCAAAAGCTAATCAAGCGATTCATATAAAAGTCAGAGCATGAAAATGAGAGTACATAAATGAAAGGGCTTAAAGCCCGGTACATCATGGAACAAAACTCTCTCATCTCACATCCTCTCTACATGCGGAAGCTATCTCATCATCACACTTCACTAATACTCAAAATGTAATCCACCTGATGTCTCGTGGCCGCTACCCGCTGCGTCGCTGGCTGCTCAGGTCCTGCCCTCGTCTCCTGCGGTGCGTGCGACAACTCCGTCTCCTCGGAATCCTAGATTCTTTTTCGGCCCCAATGCAAACCGTCAATCAAACAATGACCGAGCTCGCTAGGTCCCCTCCTCCTCCTGCGACTCCTAGGAACCGCGCGGGAGGAAGAAGCGGGGGACGAGCAAGGAACAAGCAAGTGACAAGGAAAGTAAACTGGTATATAAATACACAAGTAAAAAGGGGCTAATCTAAACAAGTATAAGCAGGAGTATAAGCAGGAGTATAAGCAGGAGTATAATAAAGGTGTGCAGTAATAAATAAACAGCAAGTAGAGCAAGTAAAGCGAAGCAGTAAAAACAGTAGCGACAAGTAATCAATCTCGTACCCTAACTTATATGAATGCCCATACAAACTTATAAGTTAGGATTTCCAGGAAATATAACTCATCATATAAAAGAGCCCATACTAATTTATATGATGAGGATCTGCAAGTGCGTATGCTATGCTTATGCTATGAATGATTATGCATTGAACTCACACACACGACTCTCTGCACACAGACCTTTGTAGTTCCCTCTATTTGAGAGGAAGCCAACCTCTCGGGTACCAACCACTGTGACACACGGTGGTAGCGGACCGGGCTGTCCACTCCTAGGCGGGTATACACTCTACCGGGCCTAGACCGCACGTACGCCTCGACGCTAAACAACCGCGGAGCTTTGCGTACTCTTTGCTGGAGTCCACCAGACTGTGAGCCAAGTGAGAGGTGTCTTCGGGGAATTGTCGTCCCGACACGCAGCCAAGCTGGCCCCTTAGACCCCTACACACCCGCTAAGTTAATGTACCGCGGTCGGAGTGACAACCTGCCTAGTACCGAAGACCTGCCACATTTCTGAGAAAGTTACCGGGATAATCATCCCCTCGAGGTTCCTGCTCGTCTAACCGTGCACCACAATACTGCCACTCCCGCAACTGGGAGGGGTTACATAAATCCAATCTTACCCTACTATGGCTACTCTTGCCTACTTTAAATGTTATTGCAGTTTAGGGTTAATCTTGGACTTCCCGAGGGTTACCCTACAAGGGGCTCGCTACGGTACTAGGAACTACAGTGGGATGACACCCCAAAGTTCCTTTTCTCAAGACACTTAGTATTATTGGTCGTGTTTCCTTACTTATTTCTTAGGTTACTTCTTTGGTGATTTAAGGTAAGTCCTGGGCTTCCCGCGGTCCACCCGGTGAAGGGTTCCCGGCGGTACTAGGGGACGCAATGGGCTCAACCCCCACCATCCTCCTCAAGACATTTACTTTAGTTGGTGGATTTACTTTTGAATAATCCAACTTCTACATGAAGTACAAGAAATGTAATTCAACATGCTTCCAAACAAATATCATGGGCTCATATTGACATAAAATGACAGATTCCAAGGTATCATAACATTGCCCTATGATTTGGTATTTTAAAAGGATTTATTACACTAGTGATGTAAATTTCACTTTCCACATGAAGTACAAGAAATATAATTCAACATGCTTCCAAACAATTATCATGGGCATATCTTAACCTAAGACTACAGATAACCAAGTATCATCTCATTGCCCCATGATTTGATATTTTTAAAGGATTTAATACACAAGGGTTGAATAATCCAATTTCTACATGAAGTACAAGAAATATAATTCAACATGCTTTCAAACAATTATCATGGGCTCATATTAACCTAAGACTACAGATAACCAAGTATCATCTCATTGCCCCATAATTTGGTATTTAAAAAGGATTTAATACACAAGGGTTGAATAATCCAATTTCTACATGAAGTATAAGAAATATAATTCAACATGCTTCCAAACAATTATCATGGCCTCATATTAACCTAAGACTACAGATAACCAAGTATCATCTCATTGCCCCATGATTTGGTATTTATAAAGGATTTAATACACAAGGGTTGAATAATCCAATTTCTACATGAAGTACAAGAAATATAATTCAACATGCTTCCAAACAATTATCATGGCCTCATATTAACCTAAGACTACAGATAACCAAGTATCATCTTGTTGCGGAACGCTTAGGGCTCGTGGTAGACCGGTTCACTTGAACCACCTTAGCTCGTGGGCGAACTAAGCGCGCAAATAGTCAATTAGAGATTTGCTGAGTACACAAAGACTTTTTAACGTGGAAAACCCGAAAAGGGTAAAAAACCACGCGACCGGAGCTGTGCCGACCAAACTTCACTATCTTCTGGGGGTTACAACTTGGAAACTAGAACTTGAGCGCGACAGGCCGCTGCTCGTTACAATATTTGGAGAGAGAGAGAGAGAACGAGCTCCGAGGGTGACAGGCCACCTCTCGGAAAAACTAAGTCGGAAAAACTAAGTCTTTTTCCCTTCTGAGAACGCTAGTCGCCTTTCGGAAGTGAGGCGGCTAGCCGCCTTTTCCTTCTGAGAATGCTAGTCGCCTTTCGCAAGTGAGAAGGCTAGTCGCCTTTTTCTTCTGAGAATGCTAGTCGCCTTTCGGAAGTGAGAAGGCTAGTCGCCTTTCGGGATGATGAAGATCTTCAAGTCCACGAAGGAGATCTTCAAGCGCCGAAGGAGAATTCCGCAAAAGTCTGCAAGGAGCTCTCCCGGGTCCAGAAGTCAACGTCCTCTCAAATGAAGCCTTGGGGCTCCTTTTATAGCTTTGGCCGGGGGCGGTCCGGTAATTTTGCCGTTTGCAGTTTCCATAAATGCTTGGTGGACGAATCATATTTTCCGATTTGGGGCACACAGATCGCCATTTTTCGTAAATGACCACCTTGCCCTTCGGGCAGCCTGGGCGGCTCGGGCAGTTCGGGCAGTTCTGTTGGAGGCGAAAAAGGCGACTGGCCGTTCCTGAAAAGTGAGAAGCCTGAAAGACAAAAAGTGAGAAGCCTGAAAGACAAAAAGTGAGAAGCCTGAAAGACGAAAAGTGAGACAGTCGGAAAGACAAAAAGTGAGAAGCCTGAAAGACAAAAAGTGAGAACGCTCCCGAATGTGTTCGGAAGCATTCTGAGCGCGCGCGAGCGCTAAAGTGTTCTGAGCGTGCAACGAACATGGAAGTGCTTTGAACGCGCTTGGAGGCGTTCTGAGCGCGCGTAAGCGCGGAGGCGTTCTGAATGCGCTTGGAGGCGTTCGGAGCGCGCGCGAGCGTAGAGGCATTCTGAGCGCGCCTAGAAGCGTTCTGAGCGCGCGTTAGCGCGGAGGCCTTCTGAGCGAACGGTGGGGCGGGGAGTTGTCCCCCAAATAGAAATTGGGATCTGACGCACCTGACGAGGGGGCACGACTGCGGCAGGGCCCCTTGCGAGCTCCCCTGCGGAAAAAGGCGAGGGGAGGGGGCCAGACCGCACCCTATGGGCGGTGCGGCGGAGCCGCACACCAGTGGGGCGCGGCCGGGCCGCACCCCTTGAGGGGTGCGGCTGGGCCGGCCGCACCCCTGGAGGGGTGCGGCTGGGCCGCACCCCTTGAGGGGTACGGCTGGGCTGCACCCTCAAGGGGGTGCGGCTTGGCCGCACCTCCTTGAGGGGTGCGGCTGGGCCGCACCCCCTGAAGGGGTGCGGCTTGGCCGCACCCCCTTGAGGGGTGCGGCTGGGCCGCACCCCCTGAAGGGGTGCGGCTTGGCCGCACCCCTTGAGGGGTGCGGCTCCGCGCGAGCCGCACCCCGAGGGAGGTGCGGCGGGGCCGTTCCCCCGCGACGGGGGGTGCTTCCCGCGCGCTACCGTGTGTGCGGTAGCGTACGCGCTTGCGGTTTGTTCTCCGCGCACTCTGTTTCTGGCGGTTGTCGGCGGAAATGGCGGGCTCGGTTTCTTCGATTCGAGCGATTGCGTGTTGACTGCTGACCCCATATCTCTTTAGTGGAGCTTCCTTTAGACGCACCCCAAGGCCTTCACGGGTGGTATAACATAAGCCCCCCAAACCTTCGGAGTCCGAGTTTCGGTGCGAGGAGTTCGGAGGTTTTAATTTTTTTTTGGTGGTGCCTTGGGTAGGAGTTGCCGTCGGGGGTAAGCGTGGTTGACTCTGTTCCTTTGTTCTGGTCAGGCGTTCCTCGCCCTGTGCTGTGACCTGATAGTCCTCTGATGGTCCTGCTGCCCTGGTTGCCGACAAAGTGTTGATTGAGGGAAGACGCTTTAAGATGGCCGGCGAAGGGCGCTGGTTCTCTGAGATTGTTGCTGGCCTGCTGCCTAGCATCGATATTCGTATAGGTTGAGTGCTTTCTGCAAAATAACAGATGAACTTGCGCGGTTCTGAGCCCGCGGCTTTTATATAATGGAAATTCAGCTTGCACGAGTCTGTGCTCGCAGCTTTTACATAATAGAAAATTAGCCCGCGCGAGTCTGAGCTCGCGGCTTTTTACATAATAAAAGATAGGTTTGGGCGGTGAAGAGCATATGTATTCAAACCGTGGAAGAACGTAGGAGGGGAAAATACTTATGACTTCGGGACCTTACTGCGGTGGAGAAGGGCGAACCTTCAATCGATGACAGTGAGAGATTGTTGTGAGCGCGCTGCCCGGAGGCAGTTGCTGTTCATTAGCGCACTGCCCGGAGGCAATTGCTATTCATTAGCGCACTGCCCGGAGGCAATTGCTATTCATTAGCGCACTGTCCGGTGGCAATTGGTGTTCATTAGCGCACCGCCCGGAGGCAATTGCTGTTCATTAGCGCACTGCCTGGAGGCAATTGTTGTTCATTAGCGCACTGCCCGGAGGCAATTGCTGTTCATTAGCGCACTGCCCGGAGGCAATTGCTGTTCATTAGCGCACTGCCCGGATGCAACTGTTGTTCATTAGCGCACTGCCGGGAGGCAATTGCTGTTCATTAGCGCACCGCCCGGAGACAATTGTTGTTCATTAGCGCACCGCCCGGAGGCAATTGCTGTTCATTAGCGCACTGCCCGGAGGCAATTGCTGTTCATTAGCGCACTGCCCGGAGGCAATTGCTGTTCATTAGCGCACTGCCCGGAGGCAACTGCTGTTCATTAGCGCACTGCCCGGAGGCAACTGCTGTTCATTAGCGCACTGCCGGGAGGCAATTGCTGTTCATTAGCGCACTGCCCGGAGGCAATTGCTGTTCATTAGCGCACTGCCCGGAGGCAATTGCTGTTCATTAGCGCACTGCCCGGAGGCAATTGCTGTTCATTAGCGCACTGCCCGAAGGCAATTGCTGTTCATTAGCGCACTGCCCGGAGGCAATTGCTGTTCATTAGCGCACTGCCCGGAGGCAATTGCTGTTCATTAGCGCACTGCCCGGAGGCAATTGCTGTTCATTAGCGCACTGCCTGGAGGCAGGTGCTGTTCATTAGCGAGTGGACGTCTTTACGTAGTTTCGATGGCGCAAGGTATGACATGCGTGAAATAGAACTTTAAAAACTCTTAGTCGTAGTGATAATTTACGCAATTTCTTCAGAAACAAAGTTGATAGAAACAAAGTTGACAGAATATTTCAGCGGCGCTGGTAGAGCCCCGCTGATGGGTATGAAGCTTTCTCCTGGGATGAATGCCTTAAGGGTTGCTCCTGGTCCTTCCTGACAAGCCGCTACCTGATCTCCTGCTAGCCGAATAGTCGCCTAGTCTCGTAGGAATTTCCCCAGTAGGCCTTGCTTGACGAGTTGCTCGATTTCATCCTTAAGCTTGGAGCAATTTTCCGTGTCATGTCCTTGTCCACGATGGAACTCACAATATTTTGTCTGGTCCCCTGAGTTTTTAGCGAGGGGTCTGGGCTTGAGGAGCGTCTGGTTGTCTTTGATTGCGTACAGTACATTAGTCCTGGTAGTGTTCAGGGGAGTGTAGTCCTGATGTTGGCGAGATCCTCGGTCTCGGCTGGAGTTGTCGTAATGCTTGCTTTTCTTATTGGGAGTTGTCTGCGGCAGTGACTCCTCTTTCTTCCTCTTCGAGCTCCCCTCGAACTGCTGGCGGTGCGCTTCAATTGCCTCATCTGCTGCTATCTGGGCCTCGACTCGCTGAACGAGGTCAGGGTAGCTTGGTACGGTCTCTCTCATTAGAGCTGAGTAAAAGCCACTTGGGCGGAGTCCACCAAGGAAGACTCCCCGTAAGAGCTCGGGATCGACTCCTGGGATCTGTCGAGCCTCCGTAGTGAAGCGTCGGAAGAAATCTTTGAGTGTTTCTCCGTCGTTTTGGCGGATCCCTGAGAGATGGGAGGGATCTCGGACAATTCTGCGGTTGGCGATGAATTGGTCCACGAACTGCTGCGCCATTTCTGCGAAGTTGTTGATAGCCCCATTCGGCAGGGAGTGGAACCAAGTGCGCGCTTGCCCCTTCAAGGTTGCCAGGAACACCTGACAGAGGAGCTGATCATGGGCGCTGTAAATCCTCATGATGGTGGTGAAGTGATTGACATGTTCCAATGGGTCGTCCGTCCCGTCAAATGTTTCGATGTTGGGAAGCTTGAACCCGTTTGGAACTGGATGGGCCAATACTTGAGGCGATAGTGGGGAGCCCTGATGCGCGGGACGGCGGGCGAGTGTGGCGCGTCGCCCTGCTTGAGCGTATTCCTCCTCTATCATATCGCGTAATTCTTCTCGCGTAGTTCTTTCCGTTGCTCGCTCAGGGGCAGCTCTTCTGGGATGATGGCGACGGTGGTCATCCTCTGGCCTCCAGCTGGTGGGGCAAGGTGAGCGGAACTCGCCGCGTTGGAGAATCCTTCTGAGGCCTCGTCCTCCTGAATGGCTTCTTGGTTCGGAGCATGATTCAGAACTGGGGGTGGTGGCGCGTTCGGAGCCGGTGGCTGATTCGGAGCTTGAGGAGCCCCGAGATTCCTCACGAGAGCCAACACCTCGGCTTGCTGTTCTTCAATCTGCCACATGCGCCCTTCCAATCCTGCTGCGGGCGCAGGCACTGCGCCTTCCGCGGGAGGCGCATTGATAAGCGAGTGGGAGGGAGCTGGGTCGACGCGCCCTTCCGGGATTGATCCTTCAGTAGTGCGAGCACTCTTTCTTGCCATCGCAGTTGGCCTTCAAAAAGTTTTGGGAAATGTTCCCACAGACGGCGCCAAACTGTTGCGGAACGCTTAGGGCTCGTGGTAGACCGGTTCACTTGAACCACCTTAGCTCGTGGGCGAACTAAGCGTGCAAACAGTCAATTAGAGATTTGCTGAGTACACATGGACTTTTTAACGTGGAAAACCCGGAAAGGGTAAAAAACCACGCGGCCGGAGCTGTGCCGACCAAACTTCACTATCTTCTGGGGGCTACAACTTGGAAACTAGAACTTGAGCGCGACAGGCCGCTGCTCGTTACAATATTTGGAGAGAGAGAGAGAGAGAACGAGCTCCGAGGGTGACAGACCACCTCTCGGAAAAACTAAGTCTTTTTCTCTTCTGAGAACGCTAGTCGCCTTTCGGAAGTGAGGCGGCTAGTCGCCTTTTCCTTCTGAGAATGCTAGTCGTCTTTCGGAAGTGAGAAGGCTAGTCGCCTTTTTCTTCTGAGAATGCTAGTTGCCTTTCGGAAGTGAGAAGGCTAGTCGCCTTTCGGGATGATGAAGATCTTCAAGTCCACGAAGGAGATCTTCAAGCGCCGAAGGAGAATTCCGCAAAAGTCTGCAAGGAGCTCTCCCGGGTCCAGAAGTCAACGTCCTCTCAAATGAAGCCTTGGGGCTCCTTTTATAGCTTTGGCCGGGGGCGGTCCGGTAATTTTGCCGTTTGCAGTTTCCATAAATGCTTGGTGGACGAATCATATTTTCCGATTTGGGGCACACGGATCGCCATTTTTCGTAAATGACCACCTTGCCCTTCGGGCAGCCTGGGCGGCTCGGGCAGTTCGGACAGTTCTGTTGGAGGCGAAAAAGGCGACTGGCCGTTCCTGAAAAGTGAGAAGCCTGAAAGACAAAAAGTGAGAAGCCTGAAAGACAAAAAGTGAGAAGCCTGAAAGACGAAAAGTGAGAACGCTCCCGAATGTGTTCGGAAGCGTTCTGAGCGCGCGTGAGCGCTAAAGTGTTCTGAGCGTGCAACGAACATGGAAGTGCTTTGTGTAAGGCCCCCCTCCCGGAACACAAAACACGGCCGAGGGGAGTCTTATGCCCAGGACAGCCGCCTTGCGGAAGCGCCAGCTCACGGGCTAGCCACCTCCACAAGACGCCTATCCCGCCGGCTAAACCAACTCAACAGCGCCAACCCATCAATAAACTAAAACAAGAAGCCACATATAGATATATAAAATTTGCATAAGTAGAGTCCATAATTATACAAAAAGGTAGCTCCACGAGCTCCTGCAAAATATATCAGAGTATCACAAAAGATGCCCAAAGGGGCTACATCTCAAAACTACTACTCACGTCAGCCGCTGCCGGTACTGAGGGTATCGCTGTCTCCGGCCCTGTGGTCCTGACCTGACTGTCCTCCTCCTGCGCCGTGCGCTGCGGCTCCAGGGCGCACTCCTAAAAAGAGGGGCGTAGCAACCGTTAGTCATAAAGACTAAGTGGCTTCACATCCGCTCCCCCGACGACTCCAAGGCACCGGGCGGTAGAATTGAAAGAAAGCTGCAATATTAGCAATAGTATACAAAACAGGTGACAGGAAGGGTTGTTCGTATGTGTCGGTTGTATAAGTACCCAAGTACTTGCAATATTCCTAACTAGCATGTTCATAGTTATATATATAGCAGCAGTGACTATCCAAGCAAGTGTAGGCACAACAACATAAGCTGAGTATTAAAGAGCTGAATTAAACTTAACTTATAAGGATGCCCATACAAGTTTATAAGTTAAGGGTCTGCATAAAAAGGTAACTCATCATATAAAGATGCCCATACAAGTTTATATGATGAGTATCCATTGCTGTGCAATGCGATGATTATGATATGAATGCGGTGCAATGATTATGATATGAATGCGGTGCAATGATTATGATATGATGACTTCTCCAAGCGCATTTGCTATGTCGACACAGACTTTTAGTTCCCACTTTTCGAGGGTAGCTAACCACTCAGGCGCCCCCCGTCGTGGCCAGACGGTGGCAGTGGCACGGGCCTCGCCACTACTAGGAAGGTATGCACACTACCAGTCCTAGGCCTCTGTACGCCTCAACGCTCTTTGTTCATAGCGGAGCCCTGCGTACTGCTCGCATTTCTGCAGAGTCTTCAGGAGTGGAAGGGGGCTTTGGGAGATGAGCACCAAGAAGACGAGCCCTTCCAGTCCGAGTCTGACTGCCAGCTCCCGTCGGTGTGACGATCGGCGAGCCCGTAGACCCTCCACCAACTATCCTCTACCGAGGATCACTACACCACCATGTGTGAAAACCTGCACATTCATACTGTCACGTCCTGCCCGTAGGCCCATTCACAACCGGTGCTCGCAAGCACCCATCATATTTACTCGTTCTGCCCGTAGGCTCATTCACAACTTGTGCTCTCTAGCACCCATCATATTAACGCGTTCTGCCCGTAGGCTCCGTTCGCCACAAGTTCAACCTAGTTGAACTATTCACATTCTTGAGAGTTTACTAACAATACGTATCATCCCGTTGTTTATCTAGCGATGCGATCATTCATAGAAGCACGTCTTCCAAACATGCGCCAAGAGTCCCCTAATATAACGTTCGTGATTTCCAAGCATATCTCACATGTCATCGACATTCACTTCTCGTACTCAATTTACAGCTCACTCTATCACGATGAGATCCTTATCGCATTTGAGAGGTTGTCACCAAACCACACTCTTCGCTGGATGATCGATCGATGTGCGCATTATTATAAACATGTCGTCAAAGTCTTTATTCGATTATTCATCGCAATGCCTCATTCTAGCATCATGCCATTCGCCCATGCTCCGCCCAATTGACACGTAAATCTGGGCACTCATTTCTCATTAAATTGGAGAATATAGATTTCTCTGTTGCTTCCGTAGTTCCGCTAGCTTGTTATGGTCATTCTCTCCAAACAATAGCCACGTCGGCATTCCTAATTATTATTCCCAGAGCGAAGCGGAACGAACTACGGTTGGCGAAATCACAACAAGTACCCTCCCACAACTCATGAAATTCAACCAAGGTCAGCACAATACCATCAATTCGATTTCTACCAATTATTAAGAGCGTCAGACAAGTATTATAAAAGTTATCCCCAAAGATTACCGCAATTCAAACTACAACGACGCTGATTAACAAAACTGAGATTCTGGGAGTTCTACTCCACCCCAAATTATGTGCCACCCCATTTTGGAAAGCCCTCACCAAAGGCTACAACATTCATGTTGAGTCCTAAACCCAGATCCAAGTGGCTCCTACCTAAAATCTGCTCCAAAGTCAGCTGCAGAAATCCTGGACAGCAAAAACAGCACGCAATAGACCCAGACCAGCTTTCTGGACAGTCCACTCGACTGGACCTTTAGAGAGCTACAGGTCACTTCAGGAAACGGGTAACCTATCGTTGGAAATCTCTTTCCGAGGGCTACAACTTCCTTGTTGAGCCCGAAGTCTAATTCCAGTGGGGTCAAGCCTAAAAATTGGCTCGAACCCAGCTGCGCACAAATTCACCCCTTATTTACCAAGTGAAATGCTGTTAATTAAATCTTTCTTTAAGGAGGGGGCTGTTATCATAACATCCTTATCACATATACATAATTAAAAACCCTATTTAACAGAGGGTTATTAACAGGGAATTTACACCTCATCTTTTCCCTAATAATTAAATTCACCCCTCTACTTAATAGGGAACTATTCATCATCTTCCCCAAACAAAATTAGGTCATTACACTTTTAAAATCCTACACAATCAATTCCCCTCATTCTCCCTCAACGACCATGGGTTTGCCCCAAATCAAATCCCATCTCTTCCTCTTGGAGAGAAGAAATGATTCCGAAAACCTCGCGGCGAACGATGCCCTAAATTTTGAGGTTTCGACTTGGTCTTCCTAAGGGAACTCCATTAAAGCTCACACGAGAAGCTCTCTTGAGCCTTCATCTCTCCTATTGTGATCTAAGAGGCTAGCACCAAGGGAGAGGGGAGGAAGTCACCTTAATTTCTCGGCCGTGGGTCAAGCTCATCTTCGTGGCATCCGGGTGGTGGTCGGCCAAGCTCCAAATCTCCTCCAAGCTTTGCTCCTTCAAAGCTCCATGGCCAAAAGAAACAAAGCCCCTTAGGGTGGCAGGAAGAAGATGAAGAGAAGAAGAAGAAGAAGCAGAAGATGAAGAAGATGAAGAATCGGAGAAGTGAGCAGCCCTTGGGTTAAGAGAGAAGAGGATTTGCATTAATTAGCCTTGGGACCCCAAAGTTAGCTGTCAGCTACTTATTGGACAGTAAATAAACTGTTGGCCTCAAATAATCATAAAGAAAATAAGCACCCAAGCTCTGTCAGGAAGGCAGCAGAAATTGCCCGAATTTCGTCGAACTGGAAGATTTCGTCGACAGCTGAATTTAATACATTTCGTCGATCTGCTGCTAAATCAATTTGTCGAGCGCCGTTCGACGATTTTCGTCGAACGCCGTTCGACGAATTTCGTCGAACGCAGGCAGACTTCTGCGGCTATATTTCTGCGATCGACGAATTCAGAGGATTTCGTCGAACGGTGGCTAAAAACTGATATCGACGAAATTTAGAATTTCGTCGAACGACTTCAGCTCATTCGAACGGAAGGAGATTTCTAAAAATGCAGAAATTAACATACCTATTATATCCATACAGGAATTTGCTAATGGAATGCACAGAATAATCATACATATATATATTCCTATATATATTTTATCCCTCCAGATCTCTGCTCATAAATTTCCGCTATCCGCACACCAATGTGCACAACCTCAATGCACTGGTATATTTATAAGTCTCCCAGCAACATAAATGTACCCCAACCAAAATGTAAACTATATTTTCATCATAGGGGCCTAGCGCGCACGGGGATGTTACACTTTGAACGCGCTTGGAGGCGTTCTGAGCGCGCGTAAGCGCGGAGGCGTTCTGAATGCGCTTGGAGGCGTTCTGAGCGCTCGCGAGCGTAGAGGCGTTCTGAGCACGCCTAGAAGCGTTCTGAGCGCGCATTAGCGCGGAGGCGTTCTGAGCGAACGGTGGGGCGGGGAGTTGTCCCCCAAATAGAAATTGGGATCTGACGCACCTGACGAGGGGGCGCGACTGCGGCAGGGCCCCTTGCGAGCTCCCCTACGGAAAAAGGCGAGAGGAGGGGGCCGGACCGCACCCTATGGGCGGTGCGGCGGAGCCGCACCCTGGGGGGGTGCGGCCGGGCCGCACCCCACAAGGGGTGTGGCTTGGCCGCACCCCTTGAGGGGTGCGGCTGGGCCGCACCCTCAAGGGGGTTGCGGCTTGGCCGCACCCCCTGGAGGGGTGCGGCTCCGCGCGAGCCGCACCCCGAGGGAGGTGCGGCGGGGCCGTTCCCCCGCGACGGGGGGCGCTTCCCGCGCGCTACCGTGTGTGTGGTAGCGTACGCGCTTGCGGTTTGTTCTCCGCGCGCTCTGTTTCTGGCGGTTGTCGGCGGAAATGGCTGGCTCGGTTTCTTCGATTCGAGCGATTGCGTGTTGGCTGCTGACCCCATATCTCTTTAGTGGAGCTTCCTTTAGACGCACCCCAAGGCCTTCACGGGTGGTATAACACATCTCATTGCCCCATGATTTGGTATTTATAAAGGATTTAATATACAAGGGTTGAATAATCCAATTTCTACATGAAGTACAAGAAATATAATTCAACATGCTTCCAAACAATTATCATAGCCTTATTTTATCCTAGTACAGCCACTGATATCATATCAAGGTCATACAAGGTCATATGCCCTTGCATTTTATTTTATTAAGGAAAAGGGGCAAACTCATTTATTAGGGAGAAAAGTACTTATATGTCTCTAACAATTCTCATGATAATTATCCTAGCCCTATAACACTATTCCCTACCTAGGGAGGAAGTTTGGTTGTCTAAATATGTGTTTAGGCCCTAGTTGCTTCATTAAGGCCCAAAAGGGCAATTAAGTAATTTTAGAGGTATGGGCTAGGGTTTTTGGTCTCCATTGCTCCAATCACCCCTTGATGATGAGCAAGACCCTACACAATCCCTAAGCCCCATTATCATTGGATTTGGATAAGCCCTTATGGCTAAGCTCCAAAATCCACAAGCCACCAAGGCTAAGTGTATTCAAACCTAGGGCACCAAGACATCCTTTGGGGGTTCACCATTAAGATGAACTCCAATTGTCCTCAAATTTGAAACAGAGGCTACCCATATACATATCTACATGCCACCAAAAGGTTGGGGCAATTAGGGGTGGTTACACCCTCTAATTATTCCTAGGTTAGTTTCCTAAGTTGTGATCAAAACTATAACAACAAGTGCCCTAATCACACTACTATTTGGGCACAGGGTAGGCCTAGGGAGGGCACTTATGTGGCCAAAATTTCAGCCCCATAGGCCCACTCATTCAAAAGTTATTAAGGTTTTGGTGGGCTAACCCCACCTAGGACCAGCCCTAGGAAAAAGGCTTCTGTGGGGTCTACTGACCTCCAAATGCCAAAATCTCAGTTTCTAATGAAACTAGACAGATAGGGCTACAATAGTGTGTCTCACACCATTTTCATGATTTGGCCATTAAGGGCCTCAATTTGGCTCCTTTAGCTAAGTGAAATTCCTGGCCCAACAAACACAAACCCTTAAGTCATCCTCACTCCAAAGAGGGTTCACCCACAAGGAGTGGTCCAATGGACCCAATATTTTAAGAGTGTATGGACATAGCCTAAGCTTCACCCTACCCTAAAATGGGGGCCCCACAAGGGGGTTTGGCCACCTAATTATCATAAATTTCAATTTCAATGTTTAGACAAAAACTATAGAAAAATATGCCCCAAAAATTCTGATTTTTGGGCCCAAGGTAGGTCAGGGATAGTTACAATAGGGTTTAAAGTTTCAACCCTAAACTCCAAGCCAAATGGGAGTTATGATTTTTTTAGTGGTGGAAATAATTTTGTACCAGTCTCAGCAAAATGGGTCTACAGGAGTCAAATCAACTCCAAATGGTTTGATCTAAGGTTCAAATGAAAGTAGACTTCTAGATCTACAATAGTTGTCTCCGGCAACTTTTTGATTTATGGCCTCTAAGGGCCTTAATTTCAAGTTACATGAATCGGCAGAAATTGCTAACAGCACATCAAGGTTATTCATTACTTAGGGCGCTGATCACGCACGAATCTTAAAGTAGATCTGGCGGCGCTCCTTCTTCGTCTTCCTCGAGCCAACGACCCAGATCAGCCCGCCCTGGAGCCATTTAGAACCAGAAATCCCGTCCCTCCTTCCATCTCCCTGGCCAGCCACCGCCACCACCACCTCCGTTGAGGTGGTGCCGATCGATTGGCGGCGGATTGGTCGCCGGAGGAGGCGGTTTCCGGCGGTTCTACTAAGAAACCCAAACGGCTAAAACCATGGAAAATCCGAATTGAACTCGGCTCAATTGAGCTCGAGCTCGACTCCTAACGATCCTAGATGCTAGCACAGTCAGAGGGGGGGGGGGGGGGGGGGGAAGCGAACCTGGAAGCGGGCTGGGCGGCGAGTATTCCGGCGGTTTGCCATCTCCTTCTCCGTCTCCGACGAGCTTGCTACAGAACTCGTTCCTCCACCGAATTCCTCGATCCAAGGCTCTATCCCGATTGTAAAACGTTTCTGAAGCTCGTGGAGGGGTTTAAATGGGGAGAGGAGGCCGGCCTTGGGAGGTTTGGAGCTGGGGGTCACGGGGTTGCCACCTCAGCCGACAAGGCTGCCTCTACCAACTTTCCAGCTCCTCCTCAGCACTCATCTCCCTTCAGGGAAGAGCCCAAGGCTGATTGGGAGGAGAGAGAGAGGGAGAGGGGAAGCTTTTGCTTTATCAAACCACTTTTTGTCCCCTCCTTTAGCCCAATCCCCACTTGGGTTAGCTTGGGTTAGCCCAATCTTCCCTATCCACCCTCCACCTGATCTCTCATGAGCCTAATTAAATCTTACAACTTTAGACTTAGGCCTTAATAAATGGGGATAATGACTTGGTCACTCAAATTGAGCTTAAGCCCATTTGGGTTGACTTTGACTTTTACTATTTGGGTTGACTGGTCCCCCATATAGGTTATGGGTCCCATGTCATCACCCAATAGGGCTTGGCCCATGGTGGGGCCCTATTTGACCCAATTTGATCAAAAGGTGTGAAGTTACCCAAAATGCCCTTCCTTGGGACTTTGGCCAAATTGGGGGAAATTGTCCCTTCCATGATGGGGCTTTTGGGTCTCTTAGATCCCTAATGATGTTTAAAGACTAGATGTGGAGCCAATTTTAAGGTTTGAAAGCAAATTGACCATATTTGGGTTGAGTTGACCTTTTTGCCCTAATTTGGATTTTGACCAAATTGGAGAGGGTTGACCATCCCATGAGGGGGCTTTTGGGTCCAATGGGTCCCTAATCATGTTTAGAGAGTAGGGGGAGGGTCAATTTGATCATTGGAAGGCTAATTGGCCCTCAATTGATTGATTTGGGTTTTTGCCTAAAAGTGCCCTACTTAGGGCATTGGCCCAATTAAGGGAAATTGGATACCCCATAATGGGGATTTTGGGACCTTTATGTTCAAAATTATGATTAGAATATAGGTGTGAGATCAATTTGGTCATTGGGTGGCCAATTGGTTATAAGAGGGTGGATTTGACCATTTTGCCCCCTTGTCACACTTTGGCCCAATTGAGGAGGATGGGTCACCTCATGATGGGGATTTTGGGTCTAGTAGGTCTCTATTAGTGTTTGGTGTATAAGGGAAAGTCAATTTGGCCACTTGGGGGGTCAAATGCCCCTTAATTGATTTGTTTGGTCCATGTTCACCTAAGGTGATTTTGGGCTAATCCTATGGAATTGAGCCCTACCAAGGGGTGATGCTCACCCCATCACCCTTCATTAAGGTTTAGGGTACTAAGGGTGGCCTCAATTTGGGGAAATTGGAGTCCAACTGGCCCTCCTTAGTAGCTTGGGTCCTATCTGATTGGCACTTTAGGTGTGCACTTAGCAAAATTATCATCCTAAGGGGTCCTCAAGGCCCCTCATCCCACCCCTTGAGCTCACCATTCTCACACTAGGGGTCTAGTAGGATTGGGGATGTTACACCCAAGACTCCTCATTTGAGGGGAACTTTTCTCCACTTCCTCCATCTTCCTCCTACTTCTCCTTCTTCCTTCTTTGGCGAGCCGAAGCTCTGCCGGCATTGGCCCGCGAGCCACCACTTCGCCGCTGGTGAGCCTCCGCCTCGCCACCGTCGTCAAGCTTACGCTCGCTCACCGCAACCAAAGAGCCGTGAAGACCAACTCCCCGTGATATTCTGGGACGTCTACAGCCTCAAAGACGCAGCAAACATTAAGCCTCGCGGTGAGCAGCCTGTTGCCCACCGAGAGCTCTCTCTCTCTCTCTCTCTCTCCACTAAATTGTAACGAGGAGCGTCCTGTCGCCCTCGATTCTCCAAGATATTTGTAACCGCAAGCAGCTAGTGGATTCCGACCAAGCGAGGCAGGTCAACGTGGTTTTTTACCCAATTCAGGGGTTTTTCCACGATAAAATCTGTGTTCTTTTCATATCTCATTGACTGTGTGCGCACTCGACCGCTCCGAGAGCTGAGACGGCCTAAGTTTATTTCGGCCCGACCGGAGCATCGAGTCTGACCGCAACATATAGTATCTTCAGCTTAGAGCAGGACCCTAAAAAGACACGAAACCCATTAAAGCTATATAGTCGATTCCGACACGCGTGGACATAATATGAAAATATTCAACAGAAACTACATAAAGATACTTGGATCTACGAGTAATGATCGATTTTTCAACCAAGATGAGACGGAATTCAAAGATGGTTGGCTTAAAAAATAATGGATCGAACTCCAAAGAAAATTAGAAAGAAATCACAGTTTAAAAATCACCTATGAATTTTGACCCACCCAAGTGCAAGCCATTAGAGGAGGCTTAGGCTTTGTTTGGCGCGGCCGTGAACGCGGCGGTCATGAACCGTGGTTCGTGAACGCGACGGTCATGAACCGTGGTTCGTGAACGCCGAACCTTACCTACAAAAAAATTCATGCATTTTATGCTCAAAACTAGTTTATTTTCTTTGAAGCGGTCATAACATTTGTCTTGCCAAACATACGATCTATGATAATGACGATTTTCACCCACCTCACTGGAGCAAATAAGCCGCGCCAAACGTTGACGCGACGGTGGCGGTCGTGAACGCAGTGGTCATGAATCGTGGTTCGTGAACGCCCGACCTCAACTAAAAAAATTCATGCATTTTATGCTCAAAACTAGTTTATTTTCTTTATAACGGTCATAACCTCTCTGATCTTGCTAAACATACAATCTACGATAATGACATTTTAACCAAACTCACAGGAGCAAATAAGACGCGCCAAACGAAGCCTTAATTTCTTAGTGTCTCTAAGAAGGAGAATGACATCCACATCCACCAAAGGAGTATGACCTTATGTTGCTGGTGGTTAATTAGTAAATTAAGAAGGACGGCGGGCCCAAGAAGCTGCTGGTAGCAACAGAAAAAAAAATGAGTAACATATATTATAATCTATGTAAAAATTTTTTAAATATAATGTATATTCAATTTATTACACGTATTAAATCCCCAAATTAAAAATAATGATGAAAATTCATAAATTCAAAAAAGTTTTTAGTAGAACTCATATAGCTACTATGATAAGTTGTCATTAAACATATCAGTGATATTTTCAAGGAAGGTTGTCATTAGTCATGTCAACTTTATTAAAGTTGATTTGACATTAATTAATGATGATTAGAATTTTTTTAAGCAATTGTTATCCGCACTACAGTTTTGGCTATCCGCATTTTTTTTGTATGAGTTATTACACGCCTTTTGGAAATACGCTTTGTACATGCATTTTTAAGAAAAGTGTTCAACACGAAAGTTGTAGATCTTGTCGAGATCTACAACTTTCGTGTTGAACCCTTTTCCTAAAAATGCATGTACAAAGCGTATTTCCAAAAAATCGTTATAGTTACATCAATGTTAATTTCAATCAGAGCGACAATATGTCTTGTGCGTGCATTTTTAGGAAAAGTGTTCAACACAAAAGTTGTAGATCTCGACGAGATCTACAACTTTCGTGTTGATCACTTTTCCTAAAAATTCATGTACACGGCGTATTTCCAAAAGGCTAGTAATAACTCATACAAAAAGAGTGTGGGTAGTCAAAACTGTAGTGCGGATAACAATCGTCTTTTTTTAACAAAAATTTAAAAGCGGTGTATAAATAATTTCCGGATTAATTAACTGTCAGTGTTTTTTTTAAACTGTATTAATTAATTGATAGGGGCGGAGCCCATATCTGTCATATATATAAATGATCTTTGTGGATCACAGATGAGATCAGCGTGCAGACGTCGCATATCTTTGACTGTATACGATCGTTATGCATGCACATATCATTATCCGCTCCGGATTAAAACTAAAGTGGGAGAGAGATGTTTAGATAGTGGGAAGCTGATATATACAGAGAGAATTAAGGGGCCGGGCCAGCATGGTGGGTTAACCACACATTCCTTATTCCCATGCTGAATGCCTTTACTAATTATATTATAAAATATTAATATATTATTATTATATATATTTGCAATATTAAAAGGGGAAAATTGCTTTCGGCGAAACATTCAAAATTGTCAAATATACCCTTAGTGTTTTAATCTAATGACATAACATATATTATAATTTTTATAAAAAAAATTAAAATAATACAATGCTCATTCAAGTAATGACATCATATCCCTAAATTAAAAGTAACGATGGAAGTTCATAAACTAAAAAAATTTTTTAGTAGAGCTCTTATACCCACTATGATACACTGTCATAGAAATGTAAGCGGTCTTTTCGAGGAAGACTGTCATTAGGCATGTCAGTGATATTTTTGAGGAGCTACTATATTAAACTCATCACTTTATTAAAATTTATTTGACATGATATATGCATAAAAATGATTTTTATAATAAAAATCGAAAAGTGTCGTATAATTAACTACTTTACGGATTAATTAATTAATAGTGTGTATTTTAAGCTGTATTAATTAAGACGATTGTTAACCACAACCCATATATTTTTGGCTATCGCAAACTAAAATTTTAAAAAACACCTCATTTTTTGTGTTTAACGGCAGCCCTAAACTCCAAACTTTAACCTCTCTCATATCCCGTCTTCAGTCAGGCCCAACCCCTCACGTATACCCTTTGATTCCTCCTTCCTCTCGTTGAAGCAGCTCGACGCCTCCATCCTCGGGTAGCAACGGGGTGTGGCAAGTCAAATATCGGGTGCGGTTAATTTATTTAAAATTTCCGGGTTGTGTTTAACATTGGGGTTCAACAAGCCAAAATTGGATTGCAGTTAACAATCACCTTAATTAATTGATAGGGGCGGAACCCCGTCCTATCACACGATCAAGATACTGTCACGATTGATCGTAGAGGCGGAGCCCCTGCGCCTTTCACTTGTATATATATATAATAAGAGGAAGTTGCATGCATGGAAGTCGCTCTCAGGAGTGTTGCTGATGAAAGAACCCACCACTATAATTCCATAAACGCCAAGATTCCACCAATCAAATCAAAGGTCATAGATGTTGGTCAAATTTTGCTTGATGAATCCCCCAGAAGAAATAAGTAGGTAAGGTACCCACCCGCACATTGCGCATCTTGCGGGTTTTTTTTTGTCCGTTGGATCCACGATCCGACCGCCAGCCGAACAGGCGAACGCGAGAAAAAAAACAGCCAAAAACACCCTGAGATTTGTTGATCGGACGGCTGGCAGGTGCAGGTGCGAATTTTTTTCTTCATTCCCCAGACTAAGCTCTTGTCTCTTTGTTCTCTCTCTCTCGCTGCAGATCGATCCGGGCTCTTCTTCCCGTCCAGATATATTAACGCCTGCAGGCTGCAGCATTCAATTCCTCCATTTTTAACGCATTCAGACCTTTCAATTCCAACCTTTCTGTGCTTTCTTAGCCTCTGCGTACTGCCAATAATTCCATAGCTTTACTCAATTCCCAATTACTTCTACTGCTACTATTCATTCACGTCAGAGCGACTATGATTTCGTACTACACCTGTGCACGTGAGATGTGATATATAATATATTTATATATAATAGAGCTGCGTGTCCGCAATTGATTGTTATGCACAGATCATAAATATTTATTTGTAGATCAATTTTTTTCTCATTTTATTCTTTATAAATTGTCATTAGCATATCAATTTTAAATTTGAGCTGTCGATATCTTTGTTCTCTAAGAGCAAGGCCCGACAACGAAGGAACATCTGTGACGACCTTCTGAGCACTTCAATGTGCGCAATGATCGTGATTCATAAAATAAATGCGCGGATAAAGATCGAGTTGAGTAACAAAGACTATTTCTTCACTGTTCATGCGCGGATAAAGATAGCTAGGGTTTGTTTGGAAAGATTTAGATAGCTAGGGTTACTCTCTCCCTGTGGTGAGGAAGGTGAAGATGATGACAAAAGTTCTTATTTTTAAATTTTTTTTTTGACTATTCTGTGGATAACAAAAATATCTGACAATAGACAATCTGTGAATAGACATTGCGAATAACGACCGCCTTATATATATATAGGCTATGTTTGGCAGGGTGGTGGCGATCGTGAACGCGGTGGTTATGAATTGTCTTTCATGAACGCCCGACCTCACCTAAGAAATTTCATCCACTTTTTTGTTCAAAACTAGCTAGTTTTCTTTTCTTGGTGGCGGTCATAACTGTTAAAAATGGTGCTTGAAGCATTCGCGTGAGTGTCTAGTTTGAAACACTCTCATCGTTTTTATAACTAAAATAACATTGTAAAATATCTTTTTTGCTTCATTTTTTTATTTTGGAATTCCTCAGTTCGATTTCCTCTTTTAAAAACTGAAAACGAATCAAATCGAGAGAGAGGCGGTTATCCTAGCTAAAGGAAAAAAAATCGCCCCTACATAGATCCGAGCGGTTTTCAGTTTTTCGTGCAAACCTCTAGTATGGGCACCCATGCATGACTGCTTCTATGTAGTATAAAGACTAAAATTATTAAGTCAATTATTAAAATAGGCGATTGTTATCGGCACTATAGTTTTGGCTATCCACTGTTTTTGTATGAGTTATTACGCGCTTTTTGGACATACGTCTTGTACATGCATTTATAGGAAAAGTGTTCAACACGAAAGTTGTAGATCTCGTCTAGATCTACAACTTTCGTGTTGAAGACTTTCCCTAAAAATGCATGTACAAGGCGTATTTCCAAAAATTCGCTATAGTTACGCACATATTTCAATCAGGACGACAATACGTCTTGTGCGTGTATTTTTAGGAAAAGTGATCAACACGAAAGTTGTAGATCTCATCGAGATCTACAACTTTCATGTTAAACATTTTTTCTAAAAATGCACACACAAAACGTATTTCTAAAATGCACGTAATAACTCATACAAAAAGAGCGTTGATAGCCAATACTGTAGTGTAGATAACAATCGCCTTAAAATAAGAAAGATAATTGTACGCAATAAAACAGATTTTGGTGGTAGATAATTAATCCTATCTTATCGTTATTGATGAATAGATTGAAAAGATCGAACCCGTGCTCTCGATAATTATTGGCACTATTATTATTATCACTGTCGCCTTCATACTAACCTTGGGCCCCCTTCCTTGTTCATCTATTTAGTTTTTTTGTTTGATCTATTTTGAGAGTCTAAAAGATCTATTTTTGGATTAAAAAAATATTATAGATTCCAATTTTTATAATCATTTTAATACCAAATTGATTATAATTCGTTCATATTGACAAAATCTGATCCGAATTCATTTTAAATCCATTCTTTATTCTTTGTTTACGAAAGATTGGATTATATTTAAATAAACTTCAAAAGATTTTTCCAATAAGATCGAAAAAAACTCATATTAGATTGAAAAAAGCAGATCATATATTTTTTCAGCAGTGCATAAAAGATCCTAACAATAATATTTTCTGAAAAATTCCTAAGAATTGATCATTTGAACCCCAAAACAAGATCTAGATAGGAAAAAAAAAAGGCAAGTATTCTATGCTTCGTTGTTATACCATGTATATTTTGACGATCAACTCTCGAGCTCCTAAAAAAAATCTCAAGGACATAAACACATACTTTGCCGAGTTCTTATGCTCGGGTGCATGCCAACAACAAAGCTATCATCACTGGTACACACTTTGATACATGTCAACCTTAGCCAAGGCGGCTTGAGAATAAACCGGCTTACGAATATTTGGAAAGTACATTGCGTCAAAGCAGCATGACATCGACAAATACTTCTCTAGAAGAGTCTATATTAAGATTTTATACGACTACATGAAAATGCATACACCGTACCTCGGACCATGTCAATCAAAAAGTTTATGAATATGGGAGGGGTATTTGGAGCACATTTGTGTGATTAACACAAATTTTACGAATCATCTTCCTACATCAAATCTATCAAATGATAAGGACATGGAAAACATTAAGTAACCTATATAAGGACATGAAAAACATTAAAAAACATTAAGAAACCTATCAAATCATCTTCCTAGCTACATCAAATACACTTAAGCTCAGTGGATCGAGGCATGCATGAAAATGATACACATCCAAATTCAGTAATGTTGAAATCAGTAACCCGGTTTCAACGTTCGAAAGGGGGATGCGGCTAACTCTTACTTGACCTAAGCTAAGACCCTTGACCGGTCACTAAGAACTGAGAGACCCTTGCCCTTGATGAACACCTGAGTCCACAAAATGGACCCCTTAAGCTGCAGCGCGGAGGTCCCACCACACACCCGGAAGCTCACTCGGAACTTCCCCTCCCAAGCCAATGCTGAGCCTGGGCACCTTGGAGGGCACTAAGGATCACCTCACCATCCGCCTTCAACGACAAGGGGAGGGGAGGGATAGTGCTTGCTCACGCGTGAGGGAGGGGGTAAAGAACCAACCCTTCCCAAGGTGCCCATGGGGGTCTATTTATAGACTTTCCCAAAAACGGACTGCGAATAGCCAAAATGGTCTGCCAATAGCCTAGTTCCGCTATTTGAAAATACTACCCGCACCCTAATGAGCCGAGGTCACCCTGCTCGGGCAAGTGGACATCGGTCCACTCGCTAACCTGGCCGGACGGGTAGGTGCCCAAAGGGCGGGCGAGTGGGGGAATCCCCCACTCGCCCAAGGGCGGGCGAGTGGGGGTTTCCCCCACTCGCCCAAGGGCGGGCGAGTGGGGGAATCCCCCACTCGCCCAAAGGGAGAGCGAGTGTGGGTTTCCCCCACTCGCCCAAGGGTGGGTGAGTGGAAAGACCCACCCCCTCTTGCCCCGCTAACCCCTTCTTCCCTTCTACAGCCTCGACCGGCTCTGGTTGCCTCTGATCGATTGCTCTACTTGCCTCGGCCACCTTTACTATCTTGACCTCATCCGCGCCGGGTTACACCAACTCAAAAAATATGAGGGTTGTACACAATCCCCGGTCTTTTCGAGCTTGCCTAAAGCTCGGAAAGAAAGTCCAACCCACCTATTTGACGAGTGGGTGGGACCCTTGAGGAATCCCCGAAAGACCCTGCCAACGGGATACCCCTGCCGAGTCCTTCAGCTGAACCTGACTTGAGGCGGAAGGCGAACCTTTCTCCACTAAACACCCCTCCTGTGAGCCTGCTCACCAGGAGGTGGAGAAAGCTCAACACCTTTAGGTCGAGCTTGACTCGACCGAAGGTGGAGGGAGACTCAACACCTCTAGTCGAGCTGATCTTGACATGAGGTGAGGAACGAACCTTTCTCCACTAGACACCCCTCCTGTGAGACGAGCTCAACAGGAGGTGGAGAAAGCTCAACACCGCTGGTCAAGCCTAACTTGACCTGTGGTGGAGAAAAACTCAACACCCTTAGTCGAGCCGAGCTCGACCCGAGGTGGAAGGCAAACCTTTCTCCACTTAGGAACCCTCCTATGAGCCGAGCTCAACAAGAGGTGAAGAAATCTCAACACCTTAGGTCGAACTAAATTCGACCTGAGGTTGAGGCAACTCAACATCTCTAGTCGAGCCGAACTCGACCTGAGATGGAGGAAACTCAACATCTCTATTCGAGCCAAACTCGACCCGAGAAGGAGGGAACTCAACATCTCTCGTCGAGTCGAACTCGACCTGAGATGGAGGGAACTCAACATCTCTAGTCGAGTCGAACTCAACCTGAGATGGAGGAACTCAACATCTCTAGTCGAGCCAAACTCGACTTGACAAGGAGGGAACTCAACATCTCTAGTCGAGTCGAACTCGACCTGAGATGGAGGGAACTTAACATCTCTAGTCGAGTCGAACTCCACCTGAGATGGAGGAACTCAACATCTCTAGTCGAGCCGAACTCAACCTGAGATGGAGGGAACTCAACATCTCTAGTCGAGTCGAACTCAACCTGAGATGGAGGAACTCAACATCTCTAGTCGAGCAGAACTCAACCTGAGATGGAGGAACTCAACATCTCTAGTCGAGCCGAACTCGACCTGAGAAGGAGGGAACTCAACATCTCTAGTCGAGTCGAACTCGACCTGAGATGGAGGGAACTCAACATCTCTAGTCGAGCCGAACTCGACCTGAGATGGAGGGAACACAACATCTCTAGTCGAGTCGAACTCAACCTGAGATGGAGGAACTCAACATCTCTAGTCGAGCCGAACTCAACCTGAGATGGAGGAACTCAACATCTCTAGTCGAGCCGAACTCAACCTGAGATGGAGGAACTCAACATCTCTAGTCGAGCCGAACTCAACCTGAGATGGAGGAACTCAACATCTCTAGTCGAGCCGAACTCAACCTGAGATGGAGGAACTCAACACCTAACAGGGAGCCGAGCTCACCTGGAGGTGGAGGGACTCAACACATCCTCAGACCGGCTTCTCTTCTTGGAGCCTTACCAACCCTAACGAATCTACCCGATGAGCCACCCAGCGACCGACATCAACAAGCCTGGGCGAGTGGTCTCCAGTCGAGAACTCGACTTAAAACAAATCTACCCGACGAGCCACCCAGCGACCGGTCGTCAACAAGCCCGGGCGAGTGGTCTCCAGTCGGGGACTCGACTTAAAATGAATCTACCCGACGAGCCACCCAGCGACCGGTCGTCAACAAGCCCGGGCGAATGGTCTCCAGTCGGGGACTCGACTTAGAACGAATCTACTCGACGAGCCACCCAGCGATCGACATCAACAAGCCCGACCGAGTGGTCTCTAGTCGGGGACTCGACTTAGAACGAATCTACCCGACGAGCCACCCAGCGACCGACATCAACAAGCCCGGGCGAGTGGTCTCCAGTCGAGGACTCGACTTAAAACAAATCTACCCGATGAGTCACCCAGCGACCGACATCAACAAGCCCGGGCGAGTGGTCTCCAGTCGAGGACTCTACTTAAAACGAATCTACCCGATGAGCCACCCAGCGACCGACATCAACAAGCCCGGGCGAGTGGTCTCCAGTCGAGGACTCGACTTAAAATGAATCTACCCGACGAGCCACCCAGCGACCGACATCAACAAGCCCGGGCGAGTGGTCTCCAGTCGAGGACTCAACTTAGAACGAATCTACCCGACGAGCCACCCAGCGACCGACATCAACAAGCCCGGGCGAGTGGTCTCCAGTCGAGGACTCGACTTAAAATGAATCTACCCGACGAGACACCCAGCGACCGACATCAACAAGCCCGGGCGAGTGGTCTCCAGTCGAGGACTCGACCTAGATGCTATCTTTAACTACTTTTGATATATTATAAATAGATTACATACCATTACAATGCGCTTCCTTGCGCTTACTCGGCCACATGCACCTTGGCCACCTCATTCATCACTTCCTACATCTCCTCAGCTTCCTCCTGGTCCTTCCGGGTATAGCTGTCTCCTCTCTGCCAAGGTTCTTCTTCCTTTCCTTACCTCCAGAAACTCTGGGCATGTGGCTGTCGCGTGTCCCTCCTGCTGATAGAAGTTACAATACGGCAATGCCATCATCCTTGCTTCCTTGCCTGCGCGACCCCTTTTCTTATTTCCTCCTTTTCGGCCAATCGTCATGGTTTGCAGGGGGTGGGGTTGCAATGGCTTAGCCTTGTGTCCGGCTGTAACACCCCATCCGTTCGGGAGCATATAGCAGAAGGTCCGGCCGGGGCCCCACACCATATACTACAAAACAAACGGGAACGTCACTTAATTGAATATGCAACAACACTATACAACGAAGCCTAACTCAGAGCATTCTATGCGGAAGCTGAAAAGAGACAAGATGAATAAACCACCAAAACCCGAACCCGGGTATGTCCACTTCTATTACTTGGAATAAAATGTTTTACAACACAAAATCTAGGCACGACGACCTTACAGTTTACCTACATCGGCGCGCAGGCCGGCCATACATGAAAAGCAAAAGGAACATAAAAGGGGCCTTCAAGGGCCGCAGCAGCGCATGGCTTCAGCCCGCTATGATCCCGCTTGGTCCAGCACCTGAATAACAAGCCCACCAAAAACGGTGGGAAAACAGGGCAACGGTCAGCAAAGCTGACCAAATTATAACGACCCCACCCCTTCGAGGGGGTGGCAATCCTAACCGTCCCTGCAAAACAGTCTCAGCAGCATATATATATATATATATATAAGAGTGTGACTAGCAAAGCCCACAACAATTCATACATATGCAACATCACAAACGTGTGAATGGCCTCCACGTCTCGTGCTCTCAGGCACTCTTCGGTGTACTCCGCCTTCCACCACCATCCACTCTTGATGGCTTTGCCCTTCGAGGCTAAAGTCGGTGGCCCGAATACCAGGGCTCCCCCGTGCTTTAATTGTGAACATAGCGTAGTCCGAAGACTCTTTCCCATTGCCTCCCGACATGCTGTACGAGCCTTACTAATCAGGTGCTGCGATGATGCGGTTTCAGGTTCGCCCAATGCCCGTTGTTCACAACTCTCGTTGTTCAACACGAAGAGCGGGTATGGAGTCCCCTCAGCCTAGGTATTCTCAATTAGCCAGCTCCACGGGCCGCTAAGTCATCCACCAGGACACCCTTATAGGTCGGGCACACCGGCCTCAGGTCCTCTCAACAGGTGGGCACAACAACATCACCAGAGCTCAGTCTGGGAGCTGTCGCCTGGCGACAGTCAATGTCGCCAGCGACAGTAAAAAAAACCCTATTTTGGCCTCTAGCTGTGGGTGCTTCCCGGGGCACACCCCCAGGCATTGCTGCACATGCAGTAACACTCCCACTGCCTCAGAACGCCCAAAATCGCCAGAACCAAATCTGGGAAGCTATCGCCTGGCGACAGTCACTGTCGCCAGCGACAGCAGAACAGAGCTCCACTTCTGCTCCTAACTTCGGGTGCTCCCCGGGGCACACCCCCGGGCGTTGCTGCGCATGCAGTAGCACCCTCTAGTCCTACGAAGCAGTATAATAACACTGGGTTTTTCCCCCGGCACGCACAATACCACAAAGTATCACCAATCCGGACGAACCGCCTCGGATGGGCTTCACACAGCGCGCCTACGCCCATTTTACGCATGGGCTCTATATGAATGCAAGCTTTGACGGGGATAACACGAATCGACCCGTCGGAGGCCACGACCTCACCCTTTTGGGTAGGGGCCTCAACGATGCAAGGGAATGGACTAGGACATGTCCAAATGAGGGTAGGGAAGATCGTTACCCTTAAACGCCGCTTTGAGCCCATGGCTTGACTTTTGGCACGGATGGAAAGGAGCGCCTTGCCCTCCTCTACGCGTAGCCACCAACGTCGAGGGGATCAGATGAGTGTAGCTCCACCAAACCCAAGCTCCAAGTTAGGGTTTACTATTGGCTTCTTCTCCAAAGCTCTCTCTCTCTCCAAAATAAAACCCTTAAGGAAATAAGGAATTATGGGGGGTTTTCGACCTTCTATGCTAGCCACCGAGCCACCCAAGCCAAAACCAGCCCCCAAAGTCAATGTGCAATCAATGGGCACGATTTCGGCTGCAAAGTATAACTTGGAGCTGTCGCCCGGCGACAGCCGCTGTCGCCCGGCGACAGCCGCTGTCGCCCGGCGACAGCGGTAAAGAACCGACCTTGACCCGTCAACGCCACTGCCTTGAACAGTGCATGACACACGCCACGGTGTCACCAGCGTTAGCACTTAACGCCGCCCGACAGCCTCCCCAGAACCCTTCTTAACAGAACACTATCGCCGGGCGACAGCCGCTGTCGCCGACGACAGTGAAGAATTCCAGAAATCTGACTTTTCTGATTTGGGGTCTTACAACCCTCCCCTCCTTATAAAAATTTCGTCCCGAAATTTGTAAAAACAGGCATATATATATATATCCAAAAATGTCTTTACACAAAGGGGAAAAAGAGATATACGTCACCGAAACAGCTCGGGGAACTCCTCCATCATGGTCTGCTCACGCTCCCATGAGAGCTCCTCGCGACCGCAGTTGTCCCAACGGACCTTTACCATACGGATCGCCCTGTTCCGCAACTGACGCACCTCAGCATCCTCGATGCTAACGGGCCTGACCGTCGTCTTAAGCCCACTATCCACGGGCACCTGATCCGCCGCGACCACCTGCGTAGGCTCCTGCACTGCCTTCCGCAACACGGAGACATGGAATACATCGTGTAGCCCGCTCAGTTCCGCCGATAGTGCAAGCCTATAAGCCGCCTCGCCGACGCGCTCGATGATCTCAAACGGTCCAAGGTATCTCGGACTCAGCTTTTTCAAGCACCGAATCCTGGATACACCCTTGAACGGCCTGATCTTCAAGTAAACCCAATCACCAACGGCGAACTGGACGTCGCGGTGCTTCACATTATAGTACTTCGCCTGCCTATCCTGCGCAACCAAAAGCCTCTCCCGGATTATACGTACCGTCGAAGTCGCCTCTTCGACGTCTTTCCTCTTGAAGAGCTTCGTCTCGCCCGTTTCCGCCCAAGCTAAGGGAGTGCGGCACTTCCTGCCATAGAGGGCCTCGAAAGGCGCCATCTGAATACTCGCCTGGTAGCTGTTGTTGTACGCGAACTCAACAAGAAAGAGGTGATCTTCCCACCCCTTTCCAAAATCCAGGACGCACATCCGGAGCATGTCCTCCATCGTCCTATTGGTACGCTCAGTTTGGCCATCCGTCTGAGGATGAAAGGCCGTGCTAAACTGCAACTTCGTACCCAATAGACGGTTGACTAGCCTCCAGTCGCTCGAAGTAAAGCGTCCATCTCGATCACTGACGATGCTACGGGGCACCCCGTGCAGTCGTACTATAGTATCAACATACAGCTTCGCCAACTTCTCCACCGAGTCATCCCTCCGGTTGGGGACAAAGTGCGCCACCTTCGTCAGCCGGTCAACGACTACCCAGATGGCATCATTCCCGCTCTGCGACCTCGGCAGTCCATGCACAAAATCCATGGAAATGTCATCAAACTTCCACTCCGGAACAGGCAATGACTTCAAAAAGCCACCGGGCTTCTGACATTCCGCCTTCACTAGCGCACAAGTGTGGCACTTGGCCACGTAGTGAGCGATGCCCCTCTTTATACCCGGCCACCAGAAAAGGACCTTCATGTCCTTGTACATCTTCGTGCTCCCCTGATGAACTGAATACCTGGTACGATGCGCCTCGTACATCAACTCACCGCGCAGCTCACCCGCCTTGGGGACGCACAAACAGTCGCCTCTCCACAGCAACCCGTCACGCAACTGAAACTGGGCATCCGGCCCACCACCTGACTCCTCCGCGTAGCGCTTTAAACTCGGATCAAGTTCTAAAGCCTGGCGGACTCTAACTGCGAGGTCGTACTGTACCTCAGTCCAACTCAAACAGGCACCGACACTGCTCCTCTTCTCCACGCAAGAAATACCCAAGGCCTCCAGGTCACGTATCAGGTGCTCATCATGCATCTGAATCCAGTTGGCCTACGCTGGAGCCCTGCGACTGAGTGCATCCGCAACAACATTCCCCTTCCCGGGAGTGTAGTGGATCTCGAAGGTGAAGTCCCCCAGGAACTCCATCCACCCCTGCTGCCGCATATTCAGCCCTTTCTGCGTCAGAAGGTACTTCATGCTCTTATGGTCCGTGAAGATGTCGATCCTCAAGCCATACACATAATGCCGCCAAAGCTTCAGGGCAAATATCACGGCCGCCAACTCCAAGTCGTGGACCGGATAATTCCGCTCGTGCACCTTCAGCTGGCGAGAGCCGTACGCTATCACCTTGCCACGCTGCTGCAGAACACAGCCAAGGCCGCTCCCAGAAGCATCGGTGTAGATCTCGTACCCCTCTGTGCCGCAAGGCAAACATAAGATCGGGGCCGTGGTAAGCCGCCGCTTTAACTCCTCGAAAGCCTGCGCACACGCGGGCGTCCAAATAAACTCCTGCATCTTCCTTGTCAGCGTCGTAAGAGGCAGCGCGATCCGTGAGAAGTTCTCCACGAAGCGCCTGTAATAGCCGGCCAGTCCGAGAAAGCTACGGACCTCCGCTACAGTAGAAAGAACAGGCCACTCCCTGATGGCCGCAACCTTCACCGGATCTACCACCACACCCGAACCACTAACCACATGGCCTAAGAACGCCACAGAAGGTAGCCAGAACTCGTACTTCGAGAACTTGGCATACAACTGGTTCCTCCTCAGAACCTCCAAGACTACTCGCAGGTGATCACCGTGCTCCTCCTTGGACTGAGAGTAGACTAGTATGTCGTCAAGGAAGACGACCACAAACCGGTCGAGGTACTCTCGGAAAGTCCGGTGCATCAAGTCCATAAACACCGAAGGCGCATTAGACAGCCTGAACGGCATCACGGTGAACTCATACTGCCCGTACCTTGTACTGAAGGCAGTCTTCGGGATGTCGCACTCCCTGATCCGCACCTGATAATAGCCGGACTTCAAGTTCAGCTTCGAGTATACTGTCGAACCAACGAGCTGGTCGAACAAGTCGTCTATCCTCGGAAGAGGATACTTGTTCTTCTCGGTCAGCTTGTTCAGCTCCCGATAATCGATGCAAAGCCGCAGGCTACCGTCTTTCTTTTTGACAAAGAGGACCGGTGCACTCCAAGGTGAGGAACTCGGACGCACGTAGCCCTGCTCAAGCAGCTCCTGCAACTGCAGCTTCAACTCCGCCAACTCCTTCGGAGCCATACGATATGGCGAGCGGGCCACAGGCTTAGCGCCTGGCACCAACTCAATCGTGAAATCTATCTCCCGCTGCAGTGGAGCACCGGGGAGCTCGCTTGGGAACACATCAGGGAACTCTGAAACTACCGGAATATCCACTAGGCTGGGCCTCGGCGTTGAAGCCTCCACAAGAGCAAAGAATAACTCTGCTCCCTGTCGCACTGCCTTGGACACCTGGAGAGCAGACATCAACATCTTGCTCGATCCACGCATGCCCGCAAAGACCGTCTCATGATCGGCACACTGCCCAAACCTCACCTCCTTGGTGGTGCAATCGATACATGCACGCTGTTCCGAAAGCCTGTCCATACTGAAGATTACATCGAACTCAACCAGGGGGAGTAACGATGCCTTCAGGTCATATTCCTGACTTCCAACTAGAACCTTCACGCAGCAACTCCTCTCCACACGCATCGAATATCCATTCGGCAGTAGGACCTCCAGTCCATCTGCAGAAGCCATCGACGGCGCACCAATACATTGGGCGAAGTCCGACGATAAGAAGGAGTGCGAAGCTCCAGTATCGAAAAGCGCTCTCGCAGGAATGCCTAAAACATTTACATAGCCTACGCCGCTAAACAAGTTAGCATGAACATTAAAGCAGGTATATAAAACAGTAAGAACTGTATCTTAAATTATACCTGTCACGGCGTCCTTAGCTTGGATAGCCTCCTGCTGAACAAGATTGAAGACCCTGGGCTGCGGGGGAGCCATACGGGAGGCAGTGGACTCAGCTGCCTTCCCCTTCTCAGAATAAGCTGGCCCAGTCTTCTTCTCTGGCCTTGGAAGCCCACTGCGGAAATCCCGAGAGAAATGGCCAGGCTTGCCACAAGTAAAACAAGTAAGAGGGCCACGTCCAGACGACGCGCCCGAAGCAGAGGGAGCTGGCCCAGATAATCGAGCCTTCTTCCAGCGATTCAACTTCCGCAACTTCCCCGCACTCGGCGCCTTGCCCTCCGGCACTGCCTCGACCACAGCCACCTTGCCCTTCTCCCTGAGCATGTCCTGCTCAAGCGCTCGGGCTGAACCAACGAGGGTCGTGAAACCCCGCGTCAACGGCCCTGTCAGGAGGTACCGCAGCTCACTACGCAAACCACCGTAAAACCTGTTCACCCTTCTCCCCTCGTCATCGAAAGAAGTTCCAGCGTAACGCTCGAGGCGGGTGAACTCATACAGGTAGTCATCAACCAGTCTACCACCCTGCGTCAGAGCCAAGAACTGGTTCTCCATCGCGATCTGCTGCGACGGAGGCACATACCTTGCCAGAAAGATTTTTGAGAACTCTTCCATCGGCACATCAACCAGTCGCCTTCCCGCAAACTGGCGCCTCTCTACCTCATCCCACCAACGTCTGGCTTCCTTTTCCAGCAAGAAAGTAGCAAAAGTCACCTTCTGCGCTTCATCCGACTGTGTCGCTGCCAGAATTCGCTCCACATGCGACAGCCAGTCCTCGGCCTCAGCTGGGGATTCAACCCCGGTAAACGGAGGAGGTCGAAATCCCAGAAAGTGCTTCAGTTGCTGGTCAGCAGCACGCCTCACGGGGACCTAGTGGCTCTGGGGCCACTTCTTGCACCAGCGGTTGACCTTGCCTTCCAGGCTGGCCATTCAACGCAGCTAGAACGGCTTCTGTAACTAGCCGAACCAACTCAGCAGACGGAGTTGTAGGAACCTCAGCAGACCCGCTACTCTCACCCACGTCACGGGGACGCGACGGTCCTGCTGCACTTCGAGTGCCCTACACAAGTGCAACACACAGTTAGGCGACAACACAGTCGCAACTAACAACAAAAGGAACGCTCAGGTTCCAAAATCATGCAATTATTGTTGGTTTGTTGTTACATTTTATTCCTAAGTGGACATTTTTGGGTTTATTTTACCTCTCAACGGTAGCGCACACACGTGCACACACGTCCCTCTGATACCAATTTGTAACACCCCAATCCGTTCGGGAGCATATAGCAGAAGGTCCGGCCGGGGCCCCACGCCATATACTACAAAACAAATGGGAACGTCACTTAATTGAATATGCAACGACACTATACAACGAAGCCTAACTCAGAGCATTCTATGCGGAAGCTGAAAAGAGACAAGATGAATAAACCACCAAAACCCGAACCCGGGTATGTCCACTTCTATTACTTGGAATAAAATGTTTTACAACACAAAATCTAGGCACGACGGCCTTACAGTTTACCAACATTGGCGCGCAGGCCGGCCATACATGAAAAGCAAAAGGAACATAAAAGGGGCCTTCAAGGGCCGCAGCAGCGCAGGGCTTCAGCCCGCTATGATCCCGCTCGGTCCAGCACCTGAACAACAAGCCCACCAAAAACGGTGGCAAAACAGGGCAACGGTCAGAAAAGCTGACCAAATTATAACGACCCCACCCCTTCGAGGGGGTGGCAGTCCTAACCGTCCCTGCAAAACAGTCTCAGCAGCATATATATATAAGAGTGCGACTAGCAAAGCCCACAACAATTCATACATATGCAACATCACAAATGTAACATCCCCCAGACAGCTAGACCCCCCCAGGTGAATCTGTCATGACAAGGTCATGACAAGGTCATGACAAGGCCTTGGTAGTGTAGAAATCCCTTTATCTTAGGCAAGATTAGGGTTGAAAGTGCCTTGGACTGCAAATAGTAATTTCCAGTGACCAAGATTAGGGTTGGACTTAGGGGCCTCAACTTGACCATTTGACCCCACCATAGTATCTCTAACCCTTTAGGGGTCCCCTTAGGGCACCAAGGACCCATTGGGGTCAACCAAAGAGGCCAAATTGACCAAAGTCAACCATAACCCCCAAATTGGTCAAAGTAGCCTAATTGGAGTCAATTAACCTCCACCCTGCCAAATTGACCACTCATCTAGGTCTAGAATATCATAAGAGACCTAGTAGACCCAAAAGACCTATCATGGGACCCCCAGTGGTGCAAATTGACCAAAATGCCCTTTTTAGGTCAAAATGGCAATTCTTCACTAAGTGCCCTAATTGACCATCACCATATTAAATTGACCATACCCATAGTATTATCATGTCATAGGGGACCCAGTTGACCAAAAAGCCCCATGACTGGGTCAACCCTAGGGCTCAATTTGACCAAAGTCAACTTAGCCTGTTTTGGTCAAATCAGCTTAGATTGGGTCAACAAAGGCTCATGTGACCAAATTGACCCCACCAGTAGTTTCTAAACCTAATTTGGAGTCCAATGGACCCAAAAGCCCCATCCTAGGGTCCCCCAATTGGTCAATTTGACCAAAAGTCAAACTTGCCCAATTTAGGGCAAATCACTTGGATCAAGCCCAATCCACTTGGGCTAGACCCAATTGAGGTGGTCCACCACCTAATGGGGTTGGGTGCTACTGAAATGGCCATTTAATTTCAAGAAATTCGGCCAGGAGAGAGAGAACTCCATTTTCCCCAAAAATGGAGGAGAGAGAAAGAGGGGGAATTAATGGGGAGGAAGAAGGAACCTTCAATCTCCCCCATTAATGGTCACATTCATCTCCTCTAGGGGAGAGGAGGAGTTTCCAGCCTTCTCCCGACTGGATTAAGGCCCTATTCATCCCCCCCAAGCAAAACCGAAATTCCTCTTAATGGCCATTAATGGCCATGGCCGAAATCTCCCCTCTCAAATTCCCCCTATACAGCCCTCCCCACTCAAATCTAACTTCACCATTAGCTTCAAAAGGCGGAGGGCAGTCGAAATCGACTCTTACATCAAGGCTATTGGTGGAGAATCATGGAATCGGCAAGGAAAAGCTTGGAGCTCGCCGACAATGGCGCACCACCACCACCCTCACCGCCAAGCCCGTATAAAGGTCTGGTTCTTCTCCTCTCCCTCTGTGGATAAATCTTAGATCAAAATAGGAGAGAAATCGGGCTCAATTGAGCACGATCCTGTGAGCGAAAATATGAAATTTTCATGGATTTTGGAACTTCGGGATCGCCGGAAACCGCCACCTCCGGCGGCCAAACCACCGCCAATCGATAGCCACCACCTCAACGGAGGTGGTGGTGGTGGCCGGCCAGGGAGGAGGACGGATGGCCGGCGGCAGCGCTTGGAAAAGCTTCAGGAAGAAGGGATCTTGGCCGTTGATTTTTGGAGCAGATGAACAGATCCCGTCCATTTCCTGTACAGGAAATGTTAATAACAATTTTTATTATTAACTCTTTTTTTTGTATTATTATTGGCTGTAGATAGAAATTATTATAGAAAATACCTATGGCTCTCTACAGAAAAAGTGCCAAACATGAAAGTTGTAGGCCTTGACCCCTAGGGTCATACAAAATTGACCTCACCCAATTAGGAGTCCTGGTTTGACCTCATCACTCATTCTAGTGCAAAGTTTGACTGAAATTTGAATGGGTGCCCACACCAAACCACTAGTCCAAATGACATGAAATTTGGACTAGGAGTGAGTCATGCCTAGGGCTATAACATATCCAAAAATGAGAATTTTTGGAGAACTTTTTTCTAAAGTTTTTATAGAAATTTAATAATCCTTGCATAAATTATTTGGAGGGTCAAATGACCTCCAATCACCACCAAATTTTGGTGGGGTGTTATTAGGGTCATGATAAACCCCTGGTTAAAATATTAACCCATTTGGAGTTCATTTGATTAGGTAATCTTTAGGCCAAAGTTTTGTCCATTTAGGGGAAATTTGTGATTAAGGGCTATTTGGGATTTTTCATGGTCAAACCACCTCCTATTGAAGTGGGACTTTGGCCACTGCCCTAATATCACCCAAATCACCTCCAAGAGAGTTATGGGACCATGGGGAGTTGGATTGCCCTAGGTCATGGGTTTGGGGCACCTTGGGGTGCATTTAGCCAAGTAGAGATCCAATGGTCAAATAGGTCCATAGAGGCTTGAGTCTTCTTGGAAAGGTCAGTGGGATCAATTTGAGACCCCATGAGGAAGTTTTGTGAGCATTAGAGTTGATTTGCTCAAGGCCATAGGGTTGATCCCTATGGAGTGGAATTTGGGGTTGTAAAGGACATAGGAGAGTTTGTCCTTGGAGAGGGGTGTATTGGACCCCCCTGAGTTCTATAAGTGTTGTGACACCCTCACAAGAAGTTTGGGTGGATTTGGAGAAGTTTTGACCCTAACCCTAGGTTAAACCCTAAAGGGGTGCAATTAGAGGCCAATGAAGGAAGAGGGGTCAAACCTTAATGGTTTGACTAGAAATTTTGGGGAGATGATCTTGGTGACCATAGAATGCTACTGTGAGAAATTGGTGGGGTTTGGAGTTGCCAAACCTAGGTAATAAATCCTTGGGTAGATTTATAAATATTTAGGGTTTTGGGATTTAGGAAGAAATAATACTTAATGATTAACCATCTTCTGACACCAACTTAGTTTTGATGTTATTAACCCCTGAATATTTTATTAGAACCATTGGAAAACTTTTGGAGGTCCAAATTGTAATTATTCATATTGTTGACAATTTTTGGGATGATCAATTTTAGGGTGTTAGTTTTCTGTAATTGCATGAAACTTTGATGGATGACATTTCATACCATTATGAACCCACAGTATTTTTCACATAATTTAAGGATTAATATTTTTGGTACCTCTAGTTCAATTTGGAATTAATTGCAAATATATCCTTTGTGGAAATTACAAATGTACCCTCTGTGGAACATGGTCAAACTTTGTAGGACTGAATATTTTAGTGTGAATCACCCCTGTGTTAAATTGCATAAGGTTTGGAGATCATATGAGGGTACCTCCTTTGGAATATATTGGTAATAAATGAGTTTTGGAATTTTTAAAAATAGTAAATCTTGCTGGTTTTTCCTAAGAATTCATATCCATTGATTATTAGGTACCCTTGATTTATGTAAAAATTGAGGCAGGCATTGGAAGTTAGGAAAGTATACTTGTAGTTCAAACCCTAGGAAATTGTGTTTTGGAAAAGGGTCTTAAATATTAATAATAATGGGAAAATTATGAAACTCTGGGTTTGATCTTAAACAGGTAGCATGTACCCCCAGTAAAATTGTTGGGTCATGGAGTTGACTAATTAGTGTACCTCCCTTCATGAGCATCAAAACGTTAAGGGTGGTCTGCGTTTAGCAATTTAGCAACCTTGGGGTACATTGATTGGAGAGGTGAGAAGTCTAATGGTGATCACTTGGATATGAGAGGACCCCTGGAGATAATTAAGGTTGATGAGTTCTGGGGTGGTGGGGTGCCACCCTTGGGGTAGGTCATCTTGGGATTGACGAAAGATCGTCCCTTCCCTTTAGTGTCTTAAAGCACTTAGGTTTAAATCAGGTGAAAAGTATTAAGAGGATTTTCTTATGGGTAGATACCAATAATACTAAGTGTCTTGGGAAAGGGAACTTTGGGGTGTCATCCCATTATAGTTCCTAGTACCGTAGCGAGCCCCTTACAGGGTAACCCTCGGGAAGTCCAAGACAAGCCCTAAATTATAGGAGTAAGACAGTGTACAAGAATAATTCATCTCACACTCACCCATGGTTACGAGAAGTTAGTTGGTTTGGTCTTACAAGCGGTAGGCCCGGTGGTTAAAGGTGCGGATTGCTGAGTCAGGAGAGCTTGTGACGCAGTAGTGTTTTGGGGTGCGGGCAGGTTAGCCCGGGGAGCTTATGGCTCGGAAGGTTATTGATGGCGAGCAGGTTAGCCAGGGGAGCTTATGACTCAGAGATAGGAAGTAGAACATGTTGCTTGTGCATTGAAGGTGGTGGGTCTTCGGTATTGGACGGTCGTTCACACCGACGTCAATACGTTGACTCGGCGAGTGTGGTATTTACACTTAGCCTTGAAAGTCTGGCGGTCCAGTCAGCAAGAGTACGCAGACGCTCCGCGGGTTTAGTGGAGGCGTACAATAGGTCTAGGTTAGGTAGTGTGAATACCAACCTAGAGGTGGGCGAGGCCCAACCCACCGCTTCCGTTTGCCACTACGGGAGTATCCTGGGAGTCTAGCTCGCTCCAAAAAGGGGGAACTAAAGGTCTATGCGCATAGAGTTGAAGTGAGTTAGTTGCACTTGTATGAACATAGCATAACAACATACCTTGCATGTCATAGCATGAACATTGCATTCAACCTACCCTTAACGTATAAGTCGGTTATGGGACTTCTTATACGGTAGGCTCTGCTAAACGACCCCTTGGTCTATAGGTTTGTATGAGCATTCCTATAAATCAATGGTTACTTTTTGCTACTACACTTACTGCTTACTGCTCTTTATATACTTTTTACCATGCTCTTAATTACTGTTTCAATTATATAAATACACATGTGTAGTGTAGAAACATTTCATGTACCATCGTCACCTTCTCTTTGTTATACCCCTTGCTGTCCTCCGCTTCATCCTCCCGCACGGTGCCTAGGAGCCATTGGGGGTGGGGTGGGGAACATAAGGCTTAGTCTTTTTGACTAACGGTCGGTGGACCATATCATTTTAGGGGTTCGAGGAGACGCAGCAACATCGGAGAAACAGGTGCAGCAGGATCCGACAAGATGGACCCCACGACCATGCTACCATTGTCACCAGCCGGGCACACTCGAATCAGATGCCCCATGATGAGTGGAACCCCTCCAGCACAGCGACCAGGAGGCCGAAGGCGAAGACGTAGACGTGGATTGCGAGGCAGCGACCGCAGGCCAAAAGAGAAGAAGCATCCAGTGTTACAGCACCGGTGGAGTACAGAGTCTGCAGAGATGGGTCAGACTAGTCTGAGTACTCCGGTTTCAGTGTCGGTGACGATTAGCTTTGGTTTTACTTAGTAGTTAGCTCCCGCGAGTGATTTTGTAGTGAGGAAATGATGTATAGGGCAAGAGCCCTCTTTATTATTGTAACCCTTATTATCTTTTATTCAGTTAGTAGCTGTGGACATTTTCCTTTATGGTTTATAATTCATGTGATTCTGTGGACTTGTCTTCTCTTTAATGTACTTTTCTTCGTGATCGATTTGGCCGGCAGGATCGGCGTTTTGTAGTGGCGACCTTCCCGAGTGAAGGTGTCACCGCAAAGCGGCAGTTCTGGGCCTAAGACCCGGTGGTTTTTGCAAAAAAAAAAAAAGGGGTCTTACAAGTGGTATCAGAGCTAGGCTCGATCCGAAGAAAAGAAGTCCACAAACCCTGGCCACCCCGCGCGAGTTTAGTTTGAGGTCAAACTAAGCAGCGGAAGCAGTGGTGTGCCCATATGGGGAAATCACATGAAAAAGTCCACTTTTAACTGAATCTTCTTAGTTATTTTCCCTACGAGTGTCAAGTTTTCTTTTGTAGCCTACGGCGAACCCTGCCCCCAGCAGGGAATACCTCCGGCTACAAAGATCTCTTTAGATAATCTTTTAGTCAATGAGTTAGACTCAACCCCACTAGGACACGTGACTTACTTTGACAATTCATACCATGACCTAGTCTGAAATAGACCGTAAGTATAACTTTTGGTGAAGGTACGAGGATACCCAAAAGAGGCTAGAGAAAGAGAGATTGACACATAAGCAGAATGGTGTGAGACTTGTAGACTTAATCCTCGTATCCGTGACGTGATTACATTAAGACAACCACCACGACAAACACCGAGGGTTGGATAAGAATTCAAGTTCAGAAGAGACCCGTTTGAGATTAGGTCAAATATTGACCCTGTTAAGGTTGCGTAGAAGGTACCTAGAAGAGTCTAAGGTGTGGAGCATACCAATGAGCCCCAAGATAGAACCCCAAGTCTAAGGTTGTATGCCCTAAGAATTGTTTGCATACTTGGGACGAATATAACTTGGTGATATTGAAGATACTCAGCCCAAAATAGATAGTGGCTTATCTTTTGTTTATTGGGGGCTTATCCTTTGTTTATTGGAGCGTACCTTTTGTTTATTGGACAAATTATTGACAGACTTGGATTTCCCTTAAACTTAAGTTAGAAATTTTGTGTCGTAAACACTATGATTTTGAAGTCGATCTTACTCAATGTTACTTAAAAGAAGATGAGACGGTGTAACAGTATGTTTGGAATGATGACCGGTAGAAGTACCAGGGCAATGGATAGACATTATTTGGGTCGGACAACAACTTTCCCTTAGTTGAGTCTTGGGAAATGTAAAGTCGCTAGGATTAATCATTTAAGGATGTGGATGTCCTAGTATAGAAGTTAAGGGCGGAAATTAGATCTTACAAGTTGTAGTTAAATTTGAAAACTCTTGTGGTTGGGGGAAATTCGGAAGTGATCAACTTATGATTTGTTAAAATCACACTCTGTCATGGTTGAAATTTTATCTACAATAATAGCTTTATACCATGTGAACTTTGATGATAAATAACCAGAGATCTTAGACGCTGACTCTTGGATTTAGAATCTAGTGCTTGAGTTACTATGATAATAACGATCTAAGTTTATCGTGCTATGGACCATTTGAGAGTAATCGAGACTAGCATAAGTGGAAGTGACAGGATTTTGGAGAAATAAACGTGATGATATTTTCTTGATGAAATTGAATTATGAAAAACCCCAAGGTATCAAAATTTTGTCGTTATGAATAGAATTTCATGTAGAAAGTGATTGAGAGTCATCTTATCATTATGAGTGGTTAGTATATACTCATGAGGGCCCACAAGTGCACCCCCAGTAATATTTAAGGATGATTGGGACGCTAGCCGATTTGATTAGTTCCATCAATAGTAAGAACTAGAAAAGTTGTAGATTGGAGACGATTGATTACTCGGACGTACCTGAAAGAGTAAGAATTTAAATGCGAGAAGAAAAATTTAGAGGCATAAGAGTCTGCCCAGGTTAGAGTGGAAGTTCGAGGATAGATTGACCAAGGTAGCTAGGTCACCCCGGTCAGGATAGATGATACGACGGTGCGAGTCTTGCGGCGCAAGAAGATTCCAGAGGTTAAGACATGTGGTAAAATTAGGGTCAGGAGGAGCACAACTTGGAGCCACTAGATCTGGTGTGGCATAGATAGTCGGTGCTCTTCGAGCCAGGAATAACTTTGACTCTTAGGGGATGTTACGTTCAGTCACTCGCGATGAAAACCCCGCAAGCCTAACCTGAATTTCGAGGACGAAATTATTTTGTTTGTTTATTGGGATTTGTAACATCCCCCAGACATATAGACCCCCCCAGGTGAATCTGTCATGACAAGGTCATGACAAGGTCATGACAAGGCCTTGGTAGTGTAGAAATCCCTTTATCTTAGGCAAGATTAGGGTTGAAAGTGCCTTGGACTGCAAATAGTAATTTCCAGTGACCAAGATTAGGGTTGGACTTAGGGGCCTCAACTTGACCATTTGACCCCACCATAGTATCTCTAACCCTTTAGGGGTCCCCTTAGGGCACCAAGGACCCATTGGGGTCAACCAAAGAGGCCAAATTGACCAAAGTCAACCATAACCCCCAAATTGGTCAAAGTAGCCTAATTGGAGTCAATTAACCTCCACCCTGCCAAATTGACCACTCATCTAGGTCTAGAATATCATAAGAGACCTAGTAGACCCAAAAGACCTATCATGGGACCCCCAGTGGTGCAAATTGACCAAAATGCCCTTTTTAGGTCAAAATGGCAATTCTTCACTAAGTGCCCTAATTGACCATCACCATATTAAATTGACCATACCCATAGTATTATCATGTCATAGGGGACCCAGTTGACCAAAAAGCCCCATGACTGGGTCAACCCTAGGGCTCAATTTGACCAAAGTCAACTTAGCCTGTTTTGGTCAAATCAGCTTAGATTGGGTCAACAAAGGCTCATGTGACCAAATTGACCCCACCAGTAGTTTCTAAACCTAATTTGGAGTCCAATGGACCCAAAAGCCCCATCCTAGGGTCCCCCAATTGGTCAATTTGACCAAAAGTCAAACTTGCCCAATTTAGGGCAAATCACTTGGATCAAGCCCAATCCACTTGGGCTAGACCCAATTGAGGTGGTCCACCACCTAATGGGGTTGGGTGCTACTGAAATGGCCATTTAATTTCAAGAAATTCGGCCAGGAGAGAGAGAACTCCATTTTCCCCAAAAATGGAGGAGAGAGAAAGAGGGGGAATTAATGGGGAGGAAGAAGGAACCTTCAATCTCCCCCATTAATGGTCACATTCATCTCCTCTAGGGGAGAGGAGGAGTTTCCAGCCTTCTCCCGACTGGATTAAGGCCCTATTCATCCCCCCCAAGCAAAACCGAAATTCCTCTTAATGGCCATTAATGGCCATGGCCGAAATCTCCCCTCTCAAATTCCCCCTATACAGCCCTCCCCACTCAAATCTAACTTCACCATTAGCTTCAAAAGGCGGAGGGCAGTCGAAATCGACTCTTACATCAAGGCTATTGGTGGAGAATCATGGAATCGGCAAGGAAAAGCTTGGAGCTCGCCGACAATGGCGCACCACCACCACCCTCACCGCCAAGCCCGTATAAAGGTCTGGTTCTTCTCCTCTCCCTCTGTGGATAAATCTTAGATCAAAATAGGAGAGAAATCGGGCTCAATTGAGCACGATCCTGTGAGCGAAAATATGAAATTTTCATGGATTTTGGAACTTCGGGATCGCCGGAAACCGCCACCTCCGGCGGCCAAACCACCGCCAATCGATAGCCACCACCTCAACGGAGGTGGTGGTGGTGGTGGCCGGCCAGGGAGGAGGACGGATGGCCGGCGGCAGCGCTTGGAAAAGCTTCAGGAAGAAGGGATCTTGGCCGTTGATTTTTGGAGCAGATGAACAGATCCCGTCCATTTCCTGTACAGGAAATGTTAATAACAATTTTTATTATTAACTCTTTTTTTTGTATTATTATTGGCTGTAGATAGAAATTATTATAGAAAATACCTATGGCTCTCTACAGAAAAAGTGCCCAACATGAAAGTTGTAGGCCTTGACCCCTAGGGTCATACAAAATTGACCTCACCCAATTAGGAGTCCTGGTTTGACCTCATCACTCATTCTAGTGCAAAGTTTGACTGAAATTTGAATGGGTGCCCACACCAAACCACTAGTCCAAATGACTTGAAATTTGGACTAGGAGTGAGTCATGCCTAGGGATATAACATATCCAAAAATGAGAATTTTTGGAGAACTTTTTCCTAAAGTTTTTATAGAAATTTAATAATCCTTGCATAAATTATTTGGAGGGTCAAATGGCCTCCAATCACCACCAAATTTTGGTGGGGTGTTATTAGGGTCATGATAAACCCCTGGTTAAAATCTTAACCCATTTGGAGTTCATTTGATTAGGTAATCTTTAGGCCAAAGTTTTGTCCATTTAGGGGAAATTTGTGATTAAGGGCTATTTGGGATTTTTCATGGTCAAACCACCTCCTATTGAAGTGGGACTTTGGCCACTGCCCTAATATCACCCAAATCACCTCCAAGAGAGTTATGGGACCATGGGGAGTTGGATTGCCCTAGGTCATGGGTTTGGGGCACCTTGGGGTGCATTTAGCCAAGTAGAGATCCAATGGCCAAATAGGTCCATAGAGGCTTGAGTCTTCTTGGAAAGGTCAGTGGGATCAATTTGAGACCCCATGAGGAAGTTTTGTGAGCATTAGAGTTGATTTGCTCAAGGCCATAGGGTTGATCCCTATGGAGTGGAATTTGGGGTTGTAAAGGACATAGGAGAGTTTGTCCTTGGAGAGGGGTGTATTGGACCCCCCCTGAGTTCTATAAGTGTTGTGACACCCTCACAAGAAGTTTGGGTGGATTTGGAGAAGTTTTGACCCTAACCCTAGGTTAAACCCTAAAGGGGTGCAATTAGAGGCCAATGAAGGAAGAGGGGTCAAACCTTAATGGTTTGACTAGAAATTTTGGGGAGATGATCTTGGTGACCAGAGAATGCTACTGTGAGAAATTGGTGGGGTTTGGAGTTGCCAAACCTAGGTAATAAATCCTTGGGTAGATTTGTAAATATTTAGGGTTTTGGGATTTAGGAAGAAATAATACTTAATGATTAACCATCTTCTGACACCAACTTAGTTTTGATGTTATTAACCCCTGAATATTTTATTAGAACCATTGGAAACTTTTGGAGGTCCAAATTGTAATTATTCATATTGTTGACAATTTTTGGGATGATCAATTTTAGGGTGTTAGTTTTCTGTAATTGCATGAAACTTTGATTGATGACATTTCATACCATTATGAACCCACAGTATTTTTCACATAATTTAAGGATTAATATTTTTGGTACCTCTAGTTCAATTTGGAATTAATTGCAAATATATCCTTTGTGGAAATTACAAATGTACCCTCTGTGGAACATGGTCAAACTTTGTAGGACTGAATATTTTAGTGTGAATCACCCCTGTGTTAAATTGCATAAGGTTTGGAGATCATATGAGGGTACCTCCTTTGGAATTTATTGGTAATAAATGAGTTTTGGAATTTTTAAAAATAGTAAATCTTGCTGGTTTTTCCTAAGAATTCATATCCGTTGATTATTAGGTACCCTTGATTTATGTAAAAATTGAGGCAGGCATTGGAAGTTAGGAAAGTATACTTGTAGTTCAAACCCTAGGAAATTGTGTTTTGGAAAAGGGTCTTAAATATTAATAATAATGGGAAAATTATGAAACTCTGGGTTTGATCTTAAACAGGTAGCATGTACCCCCAGTAAAATTGTTGGGTCATGGAGTTGACTAATTAGTGTACCTCCCTTCATGAGCATCAAAACGTTAAGGGTGGTCTGCGTTTAGCAATTTAGCAACCTTGGGGTACATTGATTGGAGAGGTGAGAAGTCTAATGGTGATCACTTGGATATGAGAGGACCCCTGGAGATAATTAAGGTTGATGAGTTCTGGGGTGGTGGGGTGCCACCCTTGGGGTAGGTCATCTTGGGATTGACGAAAGATCGTCCCTTCCCTTTAGTGTCTTAAAGCACTTAGGTTTAAATCAGGTGAAAAGTATTAAGAGGATTTTCTTATGGGTAGATACCAATAATACTAAGTGTCTTGGGAAAGGGAACTTTGGGGTGTCATCCCATTATAGTTCCTAGTACCGTAGCGAGCCCCTTACAGGGTAACCCTCGGGAAGTCCAAGACAAGCCCTAAATTATAGGAGTAAGACAGTGTACAAGAATAATTCATCTCACACTCACCCATGGTTACGATAAGTTAGTTGGTTTGGTCTTACGAGCGGTAGGCCCGGTGGTTAAAGGTGCGGATTGCTGAGTCAGGAGAGCTTGTGACGCAGTAGTGTTTTGGGGTGCGGGCAGGTTAGCCCGGGGAGCTTATGGCTCGGAAGGTTATTGATGGCGAGCAGGTTAGCCAGGGGAGCTTATGGCTCAGAGATAGGAAGTAGAACATGTTGCTTGTGCATTGAAGGTGGTGGGTCTTCGGTATTGGACGGTCGTTCACACCGACGTCAATACGTTGACTCGGCGAGTGTGGTATTTACACTTAGCCTTGAAAGTCTGGCGGTCCAGTCAGCAAGAGTACGCAGACGCTCCGCGGGTTTAGTGGAGGCGTACAATAGGTCTAGGTTAGGTAGTGTGAATACCAACCTAGAGGTGGGCGAGGCCCAACCCACCGCTTCCGTTTGCCACTACGGGAGTATCCTGGGAGTCTAGCTCGCTCCGAAAAGGGGGAACTAAAGGTCTATGCGCATAGAGTTGAAGTGAGTTAGTTGCACTTGTATGAACATAGCATAACAACATACCTTGCATGTCATAGCATGAACATTGCATTCAACCTACCCTTAACGTATAAGTCGGTTATGGGACTTCTTATACGGTAGGCTCTGCTAAACGACCCCTTGGTCTATAGGTTTGTATGAGCATTCCTATAAATCAATGGTTACTTTTTGCTACTACACTTACTGCTTACTGCTCTTTATATACTTTTTACCATGCTCTTAATTACTGTTTCAATTATATAAATACACATGTGTAGTGTAGAAACATTTCATGTACCATCATCACCTTCTCTTTGTTATACCCCTTGCTGTCCTCCGCTTCATCCTCCCGCACGGTGCCTAGGAGCCATTGGGGGTGGGGTGGGGAACATAAGGCTTAGTCTTTTTGACTAACGGTCGGTGGACCATATCATTTTAGGGGTTCGAGGAGACGCAGCAACATCGGAGAAACAGGTGCAGCAGGATCCGACAAGATGGACCCCACGACCATGCTACCATTGTCACCAGCCGGGACACACTCGAATCAGATGCCCCATGATGAGTGGAACCCCTCCAGCACAGCGAACAGGAGGCCGAAGGCGAAGATGTAGACGTGGATTGCGAGGCAGCGACCGCAGGCCAAAAGAGAAGAAGCATCCAGTGTTACAGCACCGGTGGAGTACAGAGTCTGCAGAGATGGGTCAGACTAGTCTGAGTACTCCGGTTTCAGTGTCGGTGACGATTAGCTTTGGTTTTACTTAGTAGTTAGCTCCCGCGAGTGATTTTGTAGTGAGGAAATGATGTATAGGGCAAGAGCCCTCTTTATTATTGTAACCCTTATTATCTTTTATTCAGTTAGTAGCTGTGGACATTTTCCTTTATGGTTTATAATTCATGTGATTCTGTGGACTTGTCTTCTCTTTAATGTACTTTTCTTCGTGATCGATTTGGCCGGCAGGATCGGCGTTTTGTAGTGGCGACCTTCCCGAGTGAAGGTGTCACCGCAAAGCGGCAGTTCTGGGCCTAAGACCCGGTGGTTTTTGCAAAAAAAAAAAAAGGGGTCTTACAACAAACGTGGGAATGACCTCCACGTCTCGTGCTCTCAGGCACTCTTCGGTGTACTCCGCCTTCCACCACCATCCACTCTTGATGGCTTTGCCCTTCGAGGCTAAAGTCGGTGGCCCGAATACCAGGGCTCCCCCGTGCTTTAATTGTGAACATAGCGTAGTCCGAAGACTCTTTCCCATTGCCTCCCGACATGCTGTACGAGCCTTACTAATCAGGTGCTGTGATGGTGCGGTTTCAGGTTCGCTCAATGCCCGTTGTTCACAGCTCTCGTTGTTCAACACGAAGAGCGGGTATGGCGTCCCCTCAGCCCAGGTATTCTCAATTAGCCGTCTCCACGAGCCGCTAAGTCATCCACCAGGACACCCTTACAGGTCGGGCACACCGGCCTCAGGTCCTCTCAACAGGTGGGCACAACAACATCACCAGAGCTCAGTCTGGGAGCTGTCGCCTGGCGACAGTCAATGTCGCCAGCGACAGTAAACAAAACCCTATTTTGGCCTCTAGCTGTGGGTGCTTCCCGGGGCACACCCCTAGGCATTGCTGCACATGCAGTAGCACTCCCACTGCCTTAGAACGCCCAAAATCGCCAGAACCAAATCTGGGAAGCTATCGCCTGGCGACAGTCACTGTCGCCAGCGACAGCTGAACAGAGCTCCACTTCTGATCCTAACTTCGGGTGCTCCCCGGGGCACACCCCCGGGCGTTGCTGCGCATGCAGTAGCACCCTCTAGTCCTACGAAGCAGTATAATAACACAGGGTTTTTCCCCCGGCACGCACAATACCAAAAAGTATCACCAATCCGGACGAACGGCCTCGGATGGGCTTCACACAGCGCGCCTACGCCCATTTTACGCATGGGCTCTATATGAATGTAAGCTTTGACGGGGATAACACGAATCGACCCGTCGGAGGCCACGACCTCACTAAGGGGGCGAGCGGTTCGGTTTGGGTCGGTTTGGACCAAAACCGAAACCGAACCAACATGCTTCGGTTTTCGGAAGGTCCAAATCGACCCGAACCGAACCCAGTCAGTTCGGTTTGTTGTCGGTTCGGTTTTTTATTGGTTTTTTGCGGTTCGGTGTCGGTTTTTGTATGGTATGTGGAGGGAAAGACTACGAGAATCTCACACCTATAAAATTTAAGGTCATTACTAAGAGAATACATCACACATGTGAGTATTATAAATATTTAAAAATGGTTAACTGAGATCTAACTCGGAGAATTCAATTTCCTGAAGCAAGTGCATCTTTTTTTTTAATTATAATAAATATGAGCTCTAGTGGTATATTTTGTGCTTGCATGTTATGAAATAATAGATTTTTTGCAGTTTACATTCTAATATAACAAAACTATTGAAGGAAACAAGTTATTTAAAAGTAAGGAATCAAACTTAAGAAGAAGAAAAAACCATTTCCAGTAGCAAACAAAAGGTAACAGAAGTAAATAGAACTACAAAATGAACGGAAGATAACAAAACTATAGATGTAAATAGTAGTAAATTGCAGTAGTTATTCAGTAAATTGGCAGTAGCTATTCACCTAACTCGCTGGCACACCTAACTCGCGAGCTTAGCGTGAGTGGCCAACGACTTCAGTGCTTCCAGAATCCAGAGTCCAGACTCGCCCTAAGCCCCTAACTCGCGAGCGTGAAGGAGACCTAAAATGACGGAAGAGTGGAAATGAGGCGACAGAGGCGTGCGTGAACGAGACCTAATTTTGTATATATATTTATTAAGTGCAGCTATGCAAGTCTCCTTCTGTCCTTCACGGAAGGTAGCACTCACATCTCGTCATCTCGTGGCCCGATTCACCTAAATGGCCGAATCACGGAATCACCGAATCAGGGATTCATTCATTCAAATATTCAATGTTTGCACACTTGAACCGGCCTATACATGATATAATTTATGGAAGCGGGAGCCGGGAAGCCCACATTCAATGATTCAGATCAAATAGAAGATGACATATACATAATTTAAAATTATTATAATATTAGTCGGTTCGGTTCGGTTTGGTCGGTTTTTACTACTTGAAAACCGGCCCCGAACCGATATGACTTCGGTTTTTACAAGCCCCAAACCGAACCGGCACCAAACCGGGCGGTTCGGTTTAACAATCGGTGCGGTTGGGTCGGTTGGGTCGGTTTTGTCGGTTTTCGGTTTTTGCTCCTCACCCTTAGACCTCACCCTTTTGGGTAGGGGCCTCAACGATGCAAGGGAATGGACTAGGACATGTCCAAATGAGGGTAGGGAAGATCGTTACCCTTAAACGCCGCTTTGAGCCCATGACTTGCCTCTTGCAACGATGGAAAGGAGCGCCTTGCCCTCCTCTACGCGTAGCCACCAACGTCGAGGGGATCAGATGAGTGTAGCTCCACCAAACCCAAGCTCCAAGCTAGGGTTTACTATTGGGCTTCTTCTCCAAAGCTCTCTCTCTCTCCAAAATAAAACCTTTAAGGAAATAAGGAATTATGGGGGGTTTTCGGCCTTCTATGCTAGCCACTGAGCCACCCAAGCCAAAACCAGCCCCCAAAGTCAATGTGCAATCAATGGGCACGATTTCGGCTGCAAAGTATAACTTGGAGCTGTCGCCCGGCGACAGCCGCTGTCGCCCGGCGACAACGGTAAAGAACCGACCTTGACCCGTCAACGCCACTGCCTTGAACAGTGCATGCCACATGCCACGGTATCGCCAGCGTTAGCACTTAACGCCGCCTGACAGCCTCCCCAGAACCCTTCTTAACAGAACACTATCGCCGGGCGACAGCCGCTGTCGCCGGCGACAGTGAAGAATTCCAGAAATCTGACTTTTCTGATTTGGGGTCTTACACCGGCTGCCTCCCTGCTGGGTTGAACCGTCCCTCCTCCCCCTGAAAAGTTTTCTCTCCCTTGGAAATGGCCTCTTCCTTGGCCTCGAAGGGGTCCCCCTGGCGGCCTCTAGGTCGGTAGGGCGACTGGTGGTTGAAACTCCCAGCCTTGCTCCTGCCCAACGGGGGGTACCTGGTCCCCCTGACTCCTCATCTCCTCCTTCCTTCTTCCTTTATGCTCCTTCCTTTCCTCCTCTGCTATCTGGGTTAACCTCGCCATGAACTTCTGGTTGGTGGTCTTGCACTCAATTTCCCTATCAGCGCGCTCCATCAGCTCCTCGAAAGACAGGGGGGATCCCGAGTTAGACTCATCCTGAACAACCCCTGCTGCAGCCCAAGGGTGAAGGCTAGTTGCAGGGTATGCCCGGGCACCTCGACGACAAGGAGGACCTCCGCCTGGAACCTATCCATGTAGCTAGCCAGCGTCTCCCCTGACTTTTGTCGGACCAAGAACAAGGCCTCCACCCCTTTCCTCCTCTTCTTCGAGGTAGAGAACCTTAACAAGAAACTTCGGCGTAAGTCCTCGAAGCTGTAAATGGTACCCACTGGGAGCTGGTGGAACCAATCCCTTGCCTTTTCCTAGAACGTGACGGCGAAGAGCTTACATTTAAAGGCATCTGACACCTGCCTGATCGAGGTCATGTCCTCAAACCATTGAAGATGCTGGAGAGGATCGCTGCTTCTTTCATAGTAGGACATGACGGGTTCGCGAAACCCATCTGGAATGGGGGTTGACACGATCAGCTCGCAGAAAGGACTTCTCCACCCTCCCTGGTTGGACGGAGGCGTTCTTATCATCTCCCTGCCGGGGCAGCTGTTCCCGGGCGAGCTGTTGAAGAGCACTCGCGCTTGGAGGCTCAAACCCACCTCCGAGGCCGGCTCTCTTCCTTGCTGATGGGTTCTCCCTACTTCCATCGAAGGTGGTGTGGTGATCCTAGGTGCAGGTGGTGTCGAGCACTCGCCACGAGTGGGGGGTGCGGCCTGCAAGAGCTCCAGGATCCTTTTACTGAACTCATCGAAGTCACTCTTCTTTACATACTCACAAGTAGGAGGTGTAACACCCTGCCAGTACGAATAGTATAACAGTAGGTCCGGCCGGGACCCCACGCCATACAAACCACACTAGCTAGGAGTTAAAAGGTGATAAACAGAAAGAACTACAACAGAGTAAACTAAACACTAGCGGAAGCATAATGATTTAACATTTCATTTAGAACTGTCCACTATCATAGGAATGAAACCATAAAATAGAGTTACGGCCTTAAGACCTTACATTCACGAATGTACAAAACTCAGAACATACTTCGGCACGCAGGCCGGCAATACATGAGAAAGCAGAAAAGGGAGGATGACCTTCAAGGGAAAACTCAGCAAAAGGGCCACCGCCCACTATTTCCCACTAGGCTCACCTGCACCTGCATAAGAACATTCCACCAAGCGGTGGCAAACAAAGTAAAGGTCAGCACAGCTGACCAAATTATAACGACCCCACCCCTTTCCCGGGGTGGCGGAGCTTCTACCCTGCAAGCAAGCCATACTAGCACAAGTACTAATATAAAGAAAGTGCAACTATACAAGGTGATGTTTCAAGCACAATCAATCTTCTAGGTTGAGCATCAAAAAGGAGGGAACCTAGGTATGCACATGATGTTGGTTAGGTTCACCCGAAGGTTCCCCACAACCGCCTAAACAACCGCATGAGGCTAACAATATCAATTCAACAAAACACTCCACCGTAAGGGCCATCGCCTTAGGTGGGGAAAAGAGCTTTTGGTCGGTCTAGGTAAATCACCTTCCACGACCTCTCCCATGATCACACGGCTTCCATGAGGTAGGGACCTCTTACCGATCTGCATGGAAACAGGTTCGATTTAGCTTTGCCCGTGCTCTAATCGTCGCGATCTATCGCACGACGCGGGTACGACTTCACCTCGGCCCGTAAGGGTTTAGCACTTGTTAGTGCTACACAAAACATAAGTTACAACACCCAAGCCTACAAGAGGACTTAGGCTTTACACGTAACCAAAAAGGAGGTACAAGACCACTCCTCAACAATTCTAGGGGTGAAGGTTTGCATTCAACCATTCGCAAAGCATGGGGCTTTCGTTAGGATCTTCACAAGACGCCTACGCTTAAATCCCGCAATACTATCGCATATATCACGGAGTCATTCTCCGGCACGCATTCTAGGCTTAACCTAAATGCAACGTCGCAAATCAAGCATCACCGACTCGGGCTCACGGCCACGAATAGGCTTCACACACAATGCCTAAATCCGCACGACTACCGGTTTTTCTACATGCAATATGCCGGGGACGGACACAATCTACCCGGAGTTCCGAAGAACTTGAGGAAATCCTACACTTCACCCATTTGGTGAAAGGGATTCCTCATGCAAGCATAGAGAAATGAAAGAGAGGACAAATGACAAGTCCAAATATCGGGAGGAAGAATCGTTACCCTAGAAGCGTTCTTCTTAGCCATGGATCTGAGATATCACATGGAAGGAAAGGATCGCACCGGGCTGTACTCTCCAGATCTGGAAACGGCTCGCGAAACGGAGCTCCGGAGCTCCGTCAATGGTGGGATCTCCTCTTCTTCTTCCTTGCCTCCTTCTTCTTTCTCTAGCCTAGGAGAGAGAAGAGCCTTGATATTATGTGGATAGAACCCCTCTCAAAAGCCCTAATACCCTCCAGCCATTCATCACAGCCGTTGGATCAAATTCCAAGAATTTTAAACGGCCGGATCATCTTCTCCGTTCATTTTCGCGGAGCAGAATAAACAGTGCGCACATTCACAGGCGCACGGTCACTGGTCGTGCGCGAAGAACCTCTGGTCGTGCGCGTAGCTTTGCAGCTGACCATATTTCCTCTCAATTAACGCACGATCATGCGCACGATCACTGGTCGTGTGCGAAGAAGAGGCCACTGGTCGTGCGCGAGGAGCAGGTAGGGAAAATTCAGCCTACTTCGAGCGCCGCACTACCATTCCGCATACTTCGACAAACTACGATTTTTGGAGTGTTACAGGAGGTGTGTCCCCCAACTCGTCGTTTCCAGCCATGAGGCTCGGCTCAGAGCTTTCCGAACTAGCCGCTTCCACGCTCACCGCACTAGAATGTTGAAACCAGTAACCCGGTTTCAGCATTCGAAAGGGGGATGCGGCTAACTCTTACTTGACCTAAGCTAAGACCCTTGACCGGTCACTAAGAACTGAGAGACCCTTGCCCTTGATGAACACCTGAGTCCACAAATGGACCCCTTAAGCTGCAGCGCGGATGTCCCACCACAAACCCGGAAAGCTCACTCGGAACTTCCCCTCCCAAGCCAATGCTGAGTCTGGGCACCTTGAAGGGCACTAAGGATCACCTCACCATCCGCCTTCAACGACAAGGGGAGGGGAGGGATAGTGCTTGCCCATGGGTGAGGGAGGGGGTAGAGAACCAACCCTTCCCAAGGTGCCCATGGGGGTCTATTTATAGACTTTCCCAAAAACGGACTGCGAATAGACAAAATGGTCAGCCAATAGCTTAGTTACGCTATTTGAAAATACTACCCGCACCCCAATGAGCCGAGGTCACCCTGCCCGGGCGAGTGGACATTGGTCTACTCGCTAACCTGGCCGGACGGGTAGGTGCCCAAAGGGCGGGCGAGTGGGGGAATCCCCCACTCGCCCAAGGGGAGGGCGAGTGGGGGTTTCCCCCACTCGCCCAAGGGCGGGCGAGTGGGGGAATCCCACACTCGTCCAAGGGGTGGGCGAGTGTGGGTTTCCCCCACTCGCCCAAGGGTGGGTGAGTGGAAAGACCCACCCCCTCTTGCCCCGCTAACCCCTTCTTCCCTTCTACAGCCTCGACCGGCTCTAGTTGCCTCTGATCGATTGCTCTACTTTCCTCGGCCACCTTTACTATCTTGACCTCATCCGCGCCGGGTTACACCAACTCGGAAAATATGAGGGTTGTACAAGTAAAGAGGTTACATAAGAAATCATAGGAGCTATTCCGATGTTAATTATATAAAAAATTGGGCTTAAGGAGCAAGAAAATCTATGACAACTATTATTCCAACAACGATATACTTTGCCTTGATATCATCTTTAATTTTAGGGCTACATAAAGAAGGAAGAAGTTCATCGACACGTACAATTTTGTTGGAAGCGAAAAGAACTAAACGTGAGTTATGGACTCACTGCAAATCAAAAACTTATACAAATTAAGTGTACTTGTTAATTAAATGGAACATCTATCAATTCCTTGGCTTAAATCCCACTACACACTTATAATGGGCCCCCCCTAATATACAACTTAACTCTGCACATTGTGGTGATTGTAGAAAAAGGAGAGATGGTATGCTTATTATGACATACCATACATATGCATGCACATTATAAATACCCTCTGAAGTTTAATTTTTCTCCATGGGAATATCTTTGTGATGTTGTGAAATGTATGTTGGACAGTCCAACATGAATAAAAAAAAGATATGTCAAGATTAGTCTCACACCGCCTATCCAGATGGTCCACTCCTGCTTATAATTAATAGACCCCAAAAAGGCATGATATCAGAGGAATGAAAAATGGGTGCGGTGGTTTAGCATGGTATCAGAGCAAGGTTCACACTGATGGGGCATGTTGGACAGTCCAGCATTGTTGCGGGTCGCTTAGGGCTCTTGGTAGACCAGTTTACTTGAACCACCTTAGCTCGGGAGCGAACTAAGCGCGCAAACAGTCACAGAGAAATTCGTTGATTACACTTGGACTTTTTAGCGTGGAAAACCCGGAAAGGGTAAAAAACCACGTGGCCGGAGCTGCGTAAGACGAGATCTCCCACGTTGATTGGACTGGGCTTCACCCTCCTGTCATAGATTCGGGCTACACGCCTTTGGTAGGATGCGGCACGTTGGGCGGTGTCGTCCCAGACTTCGGGGATTAGGTCTAGATTTTCCCGAAGCAGGCCGTCATTCTTGCTGGGATCGAAGGTTAGTACTCGGGTGCTCGGAACGCCGATGTCGATGGGGATGACAGCTTCAGTACCGTAACAGAGGTTATATGGCATCTCCCCTGTAGGAGTCCTCTCTGTTGTTCGGTATGCCCATAGTATGTTTGGGAGTGCGTCCACCCATTGTCCCCTAGCTTCTTCCAGGCGCGTCTTCAACCCTTTGAGGATGGTGCGGTTCGTGACTTCTACTTGCCCGTTGGTTTGCGGATGCGCTACAACAGTATGACGAAGGTTGACCTTCAGGTCCTCGCACATTTTGGTGAAGGACTTCCCGGTGAATTGGGTGCCGTTGTCGGCAATGATTGTTGCTGGGATACCGAAGCGGCAGACGATGTTCTTCCAGACAAATTGTTTAGCGTTCTCTTCTGTGATTTTGGCTAGGGGCTCCGCTTCCACCCACTTGGTGAAGTAATCGATGGCTAGGATGATGAATTTCCTCTGCCCGGATGCTGGAGGTAGGGGCCGAGGAGGTCGATTCTCCATTGCGCGAACGGCCACGCACTTTGGAGTGTGGAGAGCGCGACTAGGGGCTGATGAGGTACATTGGCATGCAACTGACAGCTCCTGCACTTTTGGACTAGCTCGGCTGCGTCCCTCTTCATTGTTGGCCAATAGAAGCCTTGTCGTAGTATCTTTTGTGCCAATGCCTTCCCGCCTATGTGCTCTCCGCAGACTCCTCCGTGCACTTCTCTGAGGGCGTAGTCTGCCTCGCCTGCCGATAAGCACTTTAGGTATGGTCCGGAGAACGCCCGCTTGTAAAGCTCCCCGTCCATGATAGTTAATGATGTCGCCCGCATCCGTAATCTTCGTGCCTCTAGGCGGTCCTCAGGGGGGTGTTCGTGCTCGAGGTAAGCTCGTAAGGGGGTCATCCAGGATGACTCTTCCTGGTGGATGGTTGTAACTTCCCACGGCCCTTGAATACTCGGAATCACGATCTCTTCTATTCGGCGTCTTCGAGAATGGTAGCTGGAGGGTGAAGTGGCGAGTTTGGATAGAGCATCAGCCCTGGAATTCTGCTCCCGGGGAATGTGTAGAATTTGATACGACGGGATCTTCTGGAGGAGTAATTTTGTGAATGCGAGGTATTTCGCCATCTGGTCGCTCTTGGCCTCGTAGTCTCCTTCGACTTGTGAGACTATGAGTTGAGAGTCTGCGTAGATAGTTAGGTTCTCTACTTTGCAATCGATGGCGAGTCGAAGACCGGCGATCAGTGCCTCGTACTCTGGAATGTTGTTTGTCGCGGGGAACTTCAACCGGAGGCCGTAATCCAAAGTAATCCCATCGGGACTTATGAGGAGCAGTCCCGCTCCGGACCCTTCAGCTCCAGAGGCACCGTCGACATAGAGAGTCCAACGGGGGCTAGTGGTGTCTTCGACGGGAGCTGCTTCTGGTGGGATGGTGTACTCTACAACAAAGTCGGTGAATACTTGTGACTTGATGTCTGGTCAGGGCAGGAATTGGATGTCAAACTCGCCGAGTTCTACGGCCCACTTCACTAGTCTTCCTGAGACTTCTGGTTTCTGGAGGATTGCTCGCAGTGGGAGTTGTGTCAACACTTTTACTGTATGAGCCTGGAAGTAGGGCCGAAGCTTCCTTGCCGAAAAGACAAGGGCCAAGGCTGTCTTGTCTGCTGCTGGATATCTGGTTTCGGTGTCGGAGAGGACTTTGCTGAGGTAGTAGATTGGTCGTTGCACCCCTCCTTCATCTTTCACGAGCAATGAGCTAAGAGCCATAGGCGACACTGCGGGGTATAAAAATAGAGTTTCTCCGGGGGTGGGCTTTGACAGAAGCGGTGGCGAAGCCATGTATTGTTTGAGTAGTTCAAACGCCACCTGTCATTCGTCAGTCCACTGGAAGCCGGAGTGGCGCGCTCCCCGGAGGATTTTGAAGAAGGGGAGGTACTTGTCTCCCGTTCGTGACAAGAAACGGGATAGCGCATCAATCCTCCCATTTAGGCGTTGCACTTCCTTAATTGAGCGAGGCGGCGACATATCCTCCAACGCCTTGATCTTCTCAGGGTTGGCCTCAATCCCTCGATGAGTTACCATGAAACCTAAGAACTTTCCCGCCGTCACACCAAACACGCACTTGCTGGGATTGAGCCGCATCTGGAAGCGACGGAGAAGTTGAAAGCACTTTCCCAAGTCTTTCAAGTGGTCGCAACGGTGGACGCTTTTCACCAGCATGTCGTCCACGTAAACCTCCATCGTTTCCCCGATGTGATTCTTGAAGACCTTGTTCATTAGCCTTTGATAGGTGGCTCCGACATTTTTGAGACTGAATGGCATCACCTTGTAGAAGTAGACTCCTCTGTCGGTGCGGAAGGCGGTATGCTCCTCGTCCGCGGGGTTCATCCTTATCTGGTTGTAACCTGAATAGGCATCCATGAAGCTGAGTAGCTCGTGGCCGGCCGTCGCATCGACGAGCTGGTCGATCCTCGGGAGGGGGAAGCTGTCCTTTGGACATGCCTGGTTTAGATTGTTGTAGTCGATGCACATTCGCCATTTTCCGGAGGCCTTTTTCACCATGACCACGTTGGCAAGCCACGTGGGGTATTCCGCTTCGCGTATGAACCGTGCCTCGAGGAGTTTAGCTACTTCCCTCTCGATCGCTTTCAGTCGCTCGGGGGCAAAGTTCCTCTTCTTTTGAATTACAGGCCTACAGGCGGGGTTGATGTTTAAAGAGTGATAGATGACTTCAGGATCCACCCCGGGCATGTCTTCCAGGCTCCAAGCGAAGATGTCCTCGTTCTCATGCAGGAAAGTTGTGAATTCTTCTCGTTCTTCTCGTGACAGGAGTGACCCGACCTGAACAGTCCGGGTCGAGTCTTGCTGGGAGAGTGGTACTTCCACTAGTCCTTCAACGGGCGCTCCTCGCTGCAGAGTGGCTTCGTCTCGCAGGTCGAAGTTATTGATATTGAGAGCGGTTGCCTTCACTGGTTGAGCCTGCATCAGATAGAAGGTTCTGGCTGCCTCTTGGTCTCCTCTTACAACTCCTATGCCTGCGGCAGTTGGGAACTTCATAGCTAGATGCGGAATTGATGGGACTGCCCCAAAGATAGACTGGAGCGGTCTCCCGAAGATGGCATTATAGGCGGAAGTGGATTCCACCACCACGAACTGGATGTTGTGCGTTGACTGTCTTGGAAACTCGCCCAATGTGACTGGGAGAGTGATCATGCCTTGAACAGGGACACGTCGATTGTCGAAGCCGTAGATGGGCCCGGCCGCAGGGCTGAGCTGATCCTTTGTGAGCTTCATATTTTTCAAAGTAGAAAGGAACAAAACATCAACTGAGCTTTCGTTATCGACCAATATCCTCTTTACGTTAAAGCAAGGGTCCCCGATCCCTGCGCTGATTACGAGGGGATCCTGGTGCGGAAGCCGCAACCCTTGCAAGTCTTCTTCTCCGAAAGCGATTGTAATATCCTGCTTGAGCTTCTTGTCTTCGTGGTCTCTCACGGGTTTGGCAATTGAGAGGACTTGCGATGCTAAGATGGGAGGTCCGGCGATCGTTTCGATTTCTCCCACCATCGGCCTTCCTCCTCCTGCGCCTCGGGGAGCGGGAGGCTGCTCCCTTGCCTCCCTAGGTTACTGGGGCTGATTGGGTATCTGGCCTTGTAGGAATCTTCCCAGGAGTCCCTGGCGGATGAGGCGCTCTATCTCATCTTTAAGTCTGGTGCACTCCTCAGTGGTATTCCCGGTTCCTCGATGGAACTCGCAGTACCTGGACTGATCGCCCCTTGGGTTTGGGGCTAATGCCCGAGGTGCGCGGAGTTCTGGGTTGTTTTGGATGGCGTAGAGTACGTTTGTTCTGGTGGTATTCAACGGAGTGTAGACCCTGGGAGGCTGCGGACCCAGGTCTCTTCGGGGGTCACGACGACGTTCATCGTTACGGCGTCCCTCGTCACGCCGCTCTTCTCGTCCACGAGGGGCTTGATCTGACCCCCTCTTTCTTCCTTGGCTACCTTCGAACTGCCGACGATGTGCTTCGATGGCCTCGTCAGCAGCTATTTGAGCTTCAACTCGGTGAACGAGATCAGGGTAACTTGGTACGGTCTCTCTCATGAGAGCTGAGTAGAAGCCACTTGGGCGGAGGCCTCCGAGGAAAACTCCTCGCAGGAGTTCGGGGTCGACTCCCGGAATTTTTCGAGCCTCAGAGGTGAAGCGTCGGAAGAAGTCTTTGAGTGTCTCTCCGTCGTTTTGGCGAATCCCTGAGAGATGGGAGGGATCTCGGACGATCCTGCGGTTTGCTACGAATTGATCCACGAACTGCTGCTCCATTTCGGTGAAGTTGCTGATGGCCCTATTCCGCAGAGAGTGGAACCAAGTGCGTGCCTGCCCCTTCAAGGTTGCCGGGAACACCTGACAGAGGAGCTGATCAGGGGCACTGTAAATCCTCATAACGGTGGTGAAGTGATTGACATGTTCCAACGGATCGTCCGTCCCATCGAATGTCTCGATTCTGGGAAGCTTGAATCCATTCGGGATTGGATGTGCCAAGACTTGAGGCGACAACGGGGAGCCATGGTGTGCGGGACGGTGGGCGAGAGTTGCGCGTCGCCCTGCTTGGGCGTACTCTTCTTCTATCATGTCGCATATTTCCTCTCGCGTGGCTCTTTCCAATGCTCGGATGGGAGCAGCTCTCCCTTTGCAGGGGTGATGGGGGTCAGCCTCCGGTCCTCTGACCGGCGGAGCAGGTTGAGCGGAGCTTGCAGCGTCGGAGAAATCTTCAGAGACTTCATCTTCCCGAATGGCTCCCTCGACCGGAGCATGATTCGGAGCTGGGGGCGGCGGAACGTTCAACGCTGGGGGTTGAACGGGAGCTCGAGGAGCCCCAAGATTTCTTACGAGAGCCAACATCTCGGCTTGCTGCTCTTCCATTTGCCGAATGCGCCCTTCCAGCACTATCGCAGGCGTAAGCACTGCCTCTTCTGCGAGAGGCGCATTGATGAGCGAGTGGGAGGGAGCTGGGTCAACGCGCCCCTCCGGGATTGATCCTTCAGTAGTGCGAGCACTTCTTCTTGCCATTGCAATTGGCGACAAGTGCTACCTCCGATGAGTCTTTAGAGAACCTTGGGAACTCCTTCCCACAGACGGCGTCAAACTGTTGCGGGTCGCTTAGGGCTCTTGGTAGACCAGTTTACTTGAACCACCTTAGCTCGGGAGCGAACTAAGCGTGCAAACAGTCACAGAGAAATTCGTTGATTACACTTGGACTTTTTAGCGTGGAAAACCCGGAAAGGGTAAAAAACCACGTGGCCGGAGCTATGCCGACCAAATTTCCACTATCTTCAGGGGGGTTACAATCCGGTGTTTAGAATTCGAGCACGACAGGCCGCTGCTCGTTACAATATTAGAGAGAGGGAGAGAGAGAGAACATTTCGAGGGTGACAGGCCACCTCTCGAAAAAACTAAGTCTTTTCCTTCTGAGAACGGTAGAGAACGAAAGTGAGAATGCCTTGTCCGCTTTCGTGAAGACGAAAGCAAGAACGCTGTCCGCTTTCGTGAGAGCGAAAGTGAGACTGCCGAGTCGCCTCTCGGGACGAAAGAAAAATTCAAGTCCACGAAGGAGATCTTCAAGCGCCGAAGGAGAAATCCGTGGAAATCCTCAAGGAGCTCTCTCTGGTCATCAAGGCGTCCCCTTCAAATGAAGCCTAGGGGGCCCTTTTATAGCTTTGGCCGGGGGTAGCCCGGTAATTTTGCCGTTGTAACCACCATAATCACCTGGGAGGACGAATCATATTTTCCGGTTCAGAGCCCACGGATCACCATTTTTCGTAAATGACCGGCCTGCCCTTCGAGGAAAGGCGACAAGCTGTTCTTGAAAAGTGAGAAACTGAAGAGACAAAAAGTGAGCGAGCCGAGTCGGAAAAGTGAGCGAGTCGGAAATGTGAGAATTCTAGAAAGACAAAAAGTGAGCGTGCCCGAAATGTGAAAAGTGCTCTGAGCGCGCTCAGAAGTGCTCTGAGCGCGTAACGAATGAGGTATTGCTCTGAACGGAGCCCGGAGCCCGAAAAGCGGGCGGCGAGCCGGAAGAGGGGGGATTCACCCTAGCCTTGCTACGGGGGAGAGCGGTTGGACCGCACCTAAAGGCGGGCGAGGCGCGGCCGCACCCGAGGGAGGGGCGCGGCCTGGCCGCACCCCACATGGGGTGCGGCTTGGCTCGGCCGCACCCCTCATGGGGTGCGGTTTGGGCCGCACCCCACATGGGGTGCGGCTTGGCCGCACCCCCCACTATGGAGGGTGCGGCTATTCGCACCCCACTAGTGGGGTGCGGGCTAGTCGCACCCCAGTAGTGGGGTTCGGTTATGGCGGGGCGCGGCGTGCGTTTCGTGCATGTTGGCGGTTGGCGGCGGAAATGGTGGCTTCGGTTTCTTCAACTTGGGTGATCATGCGGTGACCGCTGGCCCTACCTCCCGTTAGTGGAGTTTTTCCTAGACGCACCTCAAAGCCTCTACGGTTATGTAACAAGCATGAACCAAAAAAAGGCATGCCAAGCTAGATTAGTCACACACCGCCTACGAAGATGGTCCAATCGTGCTTATAATTAATAGACCCAACATCTCCTATCTTTAACCCGGGTTTTGGAATGAAAAATATGTGCGGTGGTTTAACAATGTAAACTCACTCTTTACTTATTTATCTATCTATCTATCTATATATATATATAGAGAGAGAGAGAGAGAGAGAGAGAGAGAGAGAGAGAGAGAGAGAGAGAGAGAGAGAGAGAGAGAGAGAGAGAGAGTTTACAGTGAAATTTCATGTCATTGGGTCAGACATGTATAGAGCTTAGAGAAAAACGACAAGTGTGTACCCAAAACTCTGAGGGCGAAGTACACAGTCGGGACAGCATAAATGTTCATGCTTCCAATGTGGCAACCAGTAAGAATAAGAATCCACAAGTTGCTGGAGAGCAAAATACTCGGTGAATCTGGACAAAATTTATTTTCACCGCTGCAGGGGTAAAGTGAAAAGACTTAGTTTTCAGTGTCCAGGAGGATCTTCTGTGGCTCTTCTGGAAGTTTCTCTTGATGGCCGTGTCGTGAGCGCATCAAAAAGCTTCAAATATTCGCCCAATGGGGTCGGTCGTGTTTGGCCAGTTGGAAACGCAGAAGTTAGAGGTGGCGTTTGCAGTGGTTTGAAACAACGGGCTCAAACGCAATTTTGTCGTTTGGTGAAGCTGTGTTTTTGATACTGTCACGAACGTGAAAGCAGTTTTATCTATTTGATAGCACTGACTATATTGTTTTCGATCAGTCTAGTTGATTATTGGCCATATAGTTTTTGTTCTTTCTGCTCCGTTCAACATAGACAATTATAACATTTGTGAACAATGTATTATGAATAAAATACATTAACTAGAATGTTAAGATACCCGTGATATGGGCGCTCGGTTAGGTATCGTGCCGCAAGATGAATACACGAAAGCTGGAGGGAGGGGGTCGAAATATGTTCTAAAACGCTAATAATAGCGGTGGGCGGTGGCATTTTTGCACGCCAAAATGACTAGCGCACAAATAAAAGTCACCGCAGCAAAAACGACGCCCCAAACGGAGCCTATGAGAGCATTATTGGGATGTTCATGAATCCAATTTATATTTATGTATAATCAAGCAGAGGAATTCGAGATTTCATGACTCATTTAAAAAGGGCGCTGCTAGTAGCGCCGCAGTTTTGGCTAGTCGCATCGCTCTTTCTCCTAATTTTTCGCGTCTTTTGAAAATACGCCTTCTACATGCATTTTAGGAAAATTGTCCAACACGAAAGTTGTAGATTTCGACGAGATCTACATCTTTCGTGTTAGACACTTTTCCTAAAAATGCATGTACAAGACGTTCTTTGGAAATACCCTCATGTTTCGCGCCTTTGGAAATACGCCTTGTACATGCATTTTTAGGAAAAGTGTTCAAAACAAAAGTTTTAGATCTCGTCGAAATCTACAACTTTTGTGTTGGACAATTATCCTAAAAATGTATGTACAAGTGTATTTCCAAAAGACACAAAAAATTAGGAGAAAGTACAGTGCGACTAACCAAAACTACGGTACTAATAGCAGCGCTCTTTAAAAATAATCGGTGGTAAGGCCTTACCGGTTGCCGAAAATTCTCACGCGTGTACCTAAAATTCTCACGCCGGTTGGACCCCATAGTTTATAACTGCATGGGTGGACGTAAAATTAATAATTGTACGGATGTAAGTGATATAAAATCAGACGTAAATGCAAAAATAATGTAGTAACTAGGAGGGCATAGTTAGGTTGATGTAAATGTTAAAATAGTAAAATAATGAACATAAATAATATATTAAGCATCAAGATCTGTTAGATGTTAAAGAAAATTTGTTTAAGTACTTATTTTGATTAAAAAAAGATTTGTAATTTGTGCACCAGGCTGTCTTTTTTTTCTAGAGCAATGTTATAAGCACATCAGTTTTGGCTATTCGCACATCAATTTCTATGAGTTATTACGTGTATTTTGAAAATACGTCTTGTACATGCATTTTTAGGAAAAATGTTCAACACGAAAATTGTAGATCGAGATCTACAACTTTTGTGTTGAACACGTTTCCTAAAAATACATGTACAAGACGTATTTTCAAAATGTGCATAATAACTCATCGAAATTGGTGTACGAATAGCCAAAATTGGTGTGCTTATAACATTCCTCTTTTTTTTTTTATATAGAGGTTGTACACTGTACACATATGTGTCTGCAATTTGTATTATTTTTCTATAATGTGTATTTTATTTTTCCTAGTTACGTCATAAAATCAATAAGTTAAAAAATTTAATTTGTATATATTGTTAATTTGTGAGACAATTACTTTTTGTTCGATCAGAAAGCTACGTGTTTTAAACGATTTATTCGTTATTGTAAAGGCCCCAGATTCTTTTGGAAAGCAAGAGATGCTATCTACTCGTGTAAAGGTTGTCGTGGATTCATTGGCAACTTCCTTCAATTCAAATGGTGTTGGGAGTCTGGCTTTGGGAAGTTGGGAAGGCTTGAAATCTTCTTGTATTTGAGGACATCAACCTCCCTCCATCGTCGTTGGTGCAAAGTGGCCGGCTAGCAATCTGCCAAGGAGTTGTTACCGTGCTACTGAAGGTGGCCTTCTGCTCGTCAACCCTCCTCTCTGGGTTCTCGAGGGCGACTCATTCGTCGTCCCACTTTAATTTACCCTCTTCTCTTGAAAACCCCCACGGGAGGGCTTGGATGCGCGAGATGACTAAGTTATTCGTGATGTCAGGGGATAGGTGGTTGATTTGTTGGAAAACATCATTATTCATGGAACACTGGGAAGTGAACCGTGTTGCTGATGAGTGTGAAATTTTCTAGATCGATGGAACACTGAGACAAGCACACCAAGGATGAACAAAAACACTTCTTTATTGCTTGACAAATTGGTTACAACAATTACAACAGAAGCAGGCTGAATACAAGTCGCATACAACTTGATTCACAACAGCCGAGAATAAGAAAAAACAACTGGTCGCAGAAAGAGTCCGCTTCTCTTCAGCTCGCTAACGCCCCGCGTTGTCGCTAACGCCGGCGTTGACTCAGTCCGCACGAGCTCGCTGCGAGCACACCCTCTTGACGAGACCGCAGATGCAGACCACGTTGTCACTAATGCCGGCGTTGACTCGCGATCTTGCACAGCTCGCAAACTCTTGCTCCAAGTCGCCCAGAACTCACTCCGAGTTCACTCCCACTTGAGACCGCCCGGTCAGACCGCCCAAGCTCTCCTCCGAACTCACTCCAAGTTCGCTCTCACTTGAGACCGCCTATTCAGACCGCACAAGTCTCCTCTTGTCTCTGATTATGTCTGTGGGGGGATTGACCCCCCTATTTATAGATTCCGGAGCTGCCACCAAAAGGCGGGGGCTAACGCCGGCGTTGACTCTAACGCCAGCGTTAGCTCACTTCACCAAATTCAACACTCCCCCTTGAAGTGAGCTCCGTCAACCACTCCGAGCAGCGAGCGAAGCCTCATGAACGACCCCACAGAAAGAGGCTTTGTGAAGATATCCACTATGTTGTCTTCGCTCCGCACATGCTCCACCACAATCAAGCCACCCAACACCTTCTCTCCGATGAAGTGATGCTCAATCTCTATATGCTTTGTTCTGGCGTGACAGACTGGATTGGTTACCAGTTTCAGGGCGCTCTCGTTGTCACCGCGAAGAACAGTAGGTCCGCTGACCTTCTCGTCCACGTCTTCCACCAGCCTCCTCAGCCAGATACACTCCTGGGCTGCTAAGCACGACGTCTTGTACTCAGCCTCTGTGGTGGATAGGGAGATAGAGTCCTGCTTCTTGCTAGACCACGAGATAGCAGCTGCTCCACATAGAAACACATGACTTGAGGTTGACTTGGGATCATCAGCGTCACCACCATAGTCTGCATCCGTGTACCAATGCAGCTTGAAGTCAGACTCCTCTCCATAGGACAACCCCATCTCAAGGGTCCCCTTCACGTACTTCAGAATTCCTTTAGCTGCCTCCAGATGAGGCTTCCACGGCTCCTGCATGTACCGACTAACTCGGTCGACGACAAAAGCTATGTCTGGCCTCGTGATAGTCAGGTAGATTAAACTCCGCATCAGTGCCCGGAAGACCTTCGGATCAGGAAGAATCCTCCCTTCTTCCTTCCGAAGCTTCAGCCCAACCTCCAGTGGAACAGAGCTGCTCTTCCCCTCCTTCATGCCAAATCTTTCGACGATCTTCTCAGCGTAAACCCTCTGAGAGACGAACAGTCCGCCACTTCTCTTCTCTACCTGAAGTCCGAGAAAATGGTGCAGTTCACCAAGATCCTTCATCTCAAAACAGATAGACAACTGCTGTCTCAGCACCGCGACCTCTTCACTGTTGTTCCCGGTCACGATCATGTCGTCGACGTACAGCAGCACCAACACATGAAGATCTCCACTCTTCTTCGCGAACATGCTAGAGTCTGAGTTTGAGGTATCATAACCACAGAACTGCAAGTACTCCGCAATCTTCCTATACCAGGCTCTCGGCGCCTGTTTCAACCCGTAAAGGGCCTTCTTCAGCTTGCACACATGATGTGGGTGTGACTTGGACACGTATCCAGGTGGTTGCACCATGAATATGTCCTTGTCAATCTCTCTGTACAGGAACGCGTTCTTCACATCAAGCTGCCACAACTTCCACCCTCGGCACGCCGCAAGAGCTATGACCGTCCTCACCGACGTCATCTTTGCCACAGGACAAAATGTCTCCTCGTAGTCCTCTCCATAGGTTTGCGAAAACCCTCGAGCGACAAGCCTAGCCTTGTACCGCTCTACTCCTCCGTCAGCTCTCTTATTCACCTTATACACCCACTTGCAGGTGACAAGCTTGATGCTCTCCACCATGGGAACAAGGTCCCATGTCTCATTTTTCTTCAAGGCCAGCATCTCCTCATCCATGGCCACGTCCCACTCCTTCGTGCCTACAACATCTTCAAAGCGGGCAGGTTCCCTCTCGTCGAGTGGTCCTGCGAAGAAGCAAGAGACCAAACTCACGAAGTTCCCCTCCTTATAGTGAGAAGGTGGGACGATGGTTCGCTTCGACCTTCTCAAGGCTTGGCCACTTTCTACCGCTCCGGTAGACACCTCCTCTTCAACTCTTCTCTCTTCAACTCTTGGAGCACTGCTCCCCCTGCTTCTCGAGCTCGAAGCTTCCCCTGAGCCAGATAGCGATGAGGCGCTGGGAGATAGCTCCAACTCCATAGTAGAGTCCTCAGTGACTTTCTCTTCACACCTGCTAGAAACTCCACTCTCCGGCAGTACCACAGAAGAGACTCCCTGATACGAGATTAGTTCGTCAAACACCACGTCGCACGAGACGACGAACTTGTGGGTCTGCGGATTCATGCACTTCCAACCCTTCTTCCGCTCGTCGTAGCCGATGAAGACACACTTCCTTGATTTCGGCTCCAACTTGGTTCTCTCAGCCTCTGGAACGTGCACGAAGCAGGTAGAGCCAAACACCCTCATGTGGCTCACATTTGGCTTCTCCCCGAACATGAGTTGGTGTGGAGACACCATCCTGTTAGGACTCAGAGGTAGCCGATTGATCACATAGGTGGCACACGTCATTTCCTCTGCCCACAAGGCCTTGGGAATCCCCTTGGCATGCAGCCAACTCCTAGTAGTCTCCACCAGATGGCGGATCTTCCTCTCTGCGACCCCATTTTGTTGAGAGGTGTGGGCGCAAGAGAGCTTTCGCCGTATACCATTTTTCCTGTAGAAAGAAGCAAACGAGTTAGAGGTAAATCCCCCCCATTATCACTTCGCAGCTTCTTCACCCTCAGGTTCAGACTCCCCTCCACAAGTTCCTTCCACACTTGGAACTTCTCAAACACCTTCGCCTTCTCTCTCAAGAAGTAAACCCACGTGTAGCGGGTATAGTCATCCACCAAGACCAGCGCATACTTATTTGTTCCATAAGTTAGGGTGGCGCACGACCCCATCACATCAGCGGGTACGCACTCAAGGGGTGCCTTACACCTTGTCTCCGACTTGTCAAACGGAAGTCGATGTGACTTTCCATATTGACAGCCCTCGCATACATGGTCATCGCCGCAAGAAGAGAGATTAGGCATGTAACACCCCCATCCGTTAAGAAGCATATGACAGAAGGTCCGGCCGGGGCACCACGCCATATACAACAAAACGAATGGGAACGTCACAATAAGGAATACCATTCAACTCTAAACAACGAACCTAACTCAGAGCATTCTATGCGGAAGCAAAAGAGAGAGACAAGATATATAAACCACCAAAACCCGAACCCGGGTATGTCCACTTCTATTAATAGGAATAAAATGTTTTACACAACAAAAGAGGCACGACGGCCTTACAATATACGAACATCGGCGCGCAGGCCGACCATACATGAAAAGCAAAAAAACATCAAAAGGCCTTCAAGGGCCGCAGCAGCACAAGGGCTTCAGCCCGCTATGAGCCCGCTATGTTCCCGCTCGGTCCAGCACCTGTACAACAAGCCCACCAAAAACGGTGGCAAAACAGGGCAACGGTCAGCTAAAGCTGACCAAATTATAATGATCCCACCCCTTCGAGGGGGTGTCAGTTCTAACCATCCCTGCAAAACAATCTCAGCAGCATATATATATATATATATATATATATATATATATAAATAAGAGTGCGACTAGCAAAGCCCACAACAGTTCATACATATGCAACAATCACAAACGTGGGAATGACCTCCACGTCTCGTGCTCTCAGGCACTCTTTGGTGTACTCCGCCTTCCACCACCATCCATTCTCGATGGCTTTGCCCTTCGAGGCTAAAGTCGGTGACCCGAATACCAGGGCTCTCCCGTGCTTTTAATTGTGAACATCCCGTAGTCCGAAGACTCTTTCCCATTGCTTCCCAACATGATGTACGAGACTCACTAATCAGGTGCTGCAATGGTGCGGTTTCAGGTTCGCCAAATGCCCGTTGTTCACAGCTCTCGTTGTACAACACAAAAAGCGGGTATGACGTCCCCTCAGCCCAGGTATTCTCAATTAGCCGGCTCCACGAGCCGCTAAGTCATCCACCAGGACACCCTCACAGGTCGGGCACACAGGCCTCAGGTCCTCTCAACAGGTGGGCACAACAACATCACCAGAACTCAGTCTGGGAGCTATCGCCGGCGTTAACGCTAACGCCTGGCGATAGCGCACAGAAACCCCATTTTGGCTTCTAGCTGTGGGTGATTCCCGGGGCACACCCCCAGGCAATGCTGCACATGCAGTAGCACTCTCACTGCCTCAGAACGCACAAAATCACCAGAACCAAGTCTGGGAGCTACCGCCCGGCGATAACGCTAACGCCGGCGGTAGTGAACAGAAACTCCATTTCTGTTCTAACTTTGGGTGCTTCCCGGGGCACACCCCCAGGCGTTGCTGTGCATGCAGTAGCACCCTCTAGTCCTACGAAGCAGGATATCAACACGGAGTTTTCCCCAGCACGCATAATATCGAAAAGCATCACCAATCCGGACGAACCGTCTCGGATGGGCTTCACACAACGCGCCTACGTCCATTTCACGCATGGACTCTACATGTATGCAATATTTGACGGGGATAACACGAATCGACCCGTCGGAGGCCACGACCTCACCCTTTTGGGTAGGGGCCTCAACGATGCACGGAAAAGGACTAGGACACGTCCAAATGAGGGTAGAAGAGATCGTTACCCTTAGACGTCGCTTCGAAGCCATGGATCTGAGATTTTACACAGAGGGAAAGGACCGCACACTGGTCCGAGCTCCGAAATGACCACGTGAGTTCTTCCCCGCACTTGGCCGGCCAAGCTCCAACTCCACAGTCGTGCACACAACGACACCCAACCAAAAGGGGTCGGCCTTCTCCTAGCCAGCTGCGGCTGGGACAAAGAGAGGGGATGAGAGGATAGGTCTCCCCGGGCTTCTCCTTCCAGCAGCAGAACAAGAAAGAGAAGGGGAGAAGAGGGAGAGGGCTGTTCGGGTGCCCTTGCTCCAGGCCGACGGGGAGAGGGAAAAAGGGGGCTCGGGGGATGCTCCTCCTTACTCCAGTCCGACGGCGAGAGAGGGAGAAGGGGGCTCGGGGGCAGCTCCTCCTTGCTCCAGGCCGACGGGGAGAGAGGGATCGAGAGAGAGGAGGGGAGATCGGGAGGGGGAGGGAGATCGGGAAGAGGGGGAGCGGCGCCCTGTGCGAACGAGAGCGAGAGGGATCGGCAGGGAGAGGGAGATCGGGAGAGGGGAGAATGGATTTTAGGGGTTTTATCAAAACCCTAACCCATTCCCGCTACCCGCAGACCCACTTCCCTAACCGCACACCGCACCCTCTAACCGCACCCCAAAACCGCTATTCGCGGACCAAAATCATTTTCTTTAAAATTAAGGCGTTACAAGGCAGGCCGCTCACCAAACCCTTTGCAACCATCATCTTCAACTTGTCCATCCCCACATGACCTAGCCTCTCATGCCAGATCGCATCGCTATCATTCGTCTTTAGCTTGTCCACATAGGCATTTGCAGACAAGACATACAAATCCTTCACCCTTCTCCCGGTGAGTGTGATGTCAGCATCAACAGACGACAAGTTCTTTAGAAACTTCACCTCCTTCGGTCCAAACAACACGTGGTATCCTGCATCCATTGCATTTGCAACTGAGAAGAGATTCTTCTTCATGCCCGACACATGATACACACTCTTCAGTGTCACGGGCTTCTCTTCACTTCCTAGGGATACCATCCCTTCTTGCTCCACAGGATGCACCGTATCATCCACAGTGATGATAGAATCCGATCCTCCGTATGCCTTCAAGGAGGCAAACTTAGACACATCTCTAGTGAGATGGTGCACGCAACTAGAATCCACTATCCAGTCATTCTCAAAGTTCACGGAGGCTAAGGCATTAACAGACGTTGCCGTCATCTCAGCCAGAAAGCAGTTGTCTCCGTCTTCACCACCCTAGTGACCTCCACCTCTCGGTCCACCTCGCCGGTGACCTCCTTCTCTCTCAGCAACATGACCGGCCTTTAGATTAGACCGGCACTCCTTTGCCATGTGCCCGTACTTCTTGCAGGCAAAGCAAAGAGGTCTCCATCTCTTGTCGTGCGTAGGGAGAAAGTTCTCCCTATCTCCCTGAGAGGACGTTGAAGGTCCATCTCCGGAGCTCTTCTTCTTCTTGTCCCAATGCTTCCTCTTGCCTGAGAACAACACCTCACTGTCTCCCCCTGAGATAGACACTCCCGCCATCTGCTTCGCCAGGCTCTCCTGAGACGACAACAGGTTTTCCAGCTCCAGAAGAGAGGGTTGAGTAGCCCATCCTTGCACAGACGTGACAAACGGAACATACTCCTTCCGCAAGCCTCTGAGTATGTGCCTCTTCAACTTCGCCTCCGAGATCGGCTCGTCAGGATCCAAAGCCGAGATCTCCGCACACAGATTCTTCACCTTCAGGAAGAAGGTGGAAATCGACAACTTTCCTTGAGTGGACTTCGCCAACTCATTCTCCAGGAACTGTAGCCGTGCTACATTCTTCTTGTTAAACAGCCCATCAAGGGCTCTCCAGATCTCTGACGCTGACTTGCACCTCATGATGTGGTCAAACAAGTCAGGAGCAATCGTCCTCTTCAGAGTGAACTCTGCTTTGGCGTTGGTCTTCCTCCAAGCTCTCATCTGCTTCTTGTAATTCGTCTGAGTGAGTAACTCAATGCCAAAACTTCTCGCATAGCCTCCTCCGCCGTCCATCTTGGTTGCTCAGTACTTGTAACTCAGTGCTTGTTCCAACCTTCCTCCGATACCATGTGAAATTTTCTAGATCGATGGAACACTGAGACAAGCACACCAAGGATGAACAAAAAATACTTCATTATTGCTTGACAAATTGGTTACAACAATTACAACAGAAGCAGGCTGAATACAAGTCGCATACAACTTGATTCACAACAGCCGAGAATAAGAAAAAACAACTGGTGGCAGAAAGAGTCCGCTTCTCTTCAGCTCGCTAACGCCCCGCGTTGTCGCTAACGTCGGCGTTGACTCAGTCCGCACAAGCTCGCTGCGAGCACACCCTCTTGACGAGACCGCAGATGTAGACCGCCACCTCACACAGGTTGCTAACGCCCCGCGTTGTCACTAACGCCGGCGTTGACTCGCGATCTTGCACAGCTCGCAACTCTTGCTCCAAGTCGCCCAGAACTCACTCCGAGTTCACTCCCACTTGAGACCGCCCGGTCAGACCGCCCAAGCTCTCCTCCGAACTCACTCCAAGTTCGCTCTCACTTGAGACCGCCTATTCAGACCGCACAAGTCTCCTCTTGTCTCTGATTATGTCTGTGGGGGGGGGGGGGGGGGGGGGGGGGGATTGACCCTCCTATTTATAGATTCCAGAACTGCCACCAAAAGGCGGGGGCTAACGCCGGCGTTGACTCTAACGCCAACGTTAACTCACTTCACCAAATTCAACAATGAGTGCGCTAATCTCGCTATTGCACATGATAATTTTTCTATCTCCGAGCCGGATCTCCCCTTCGAGATTAGGATGCATGTATGAAAGAGCCTCCTAATCTAATTCCTTAGAATTCTCTTGCCTACCCAAAAAAGCAATGTGACTAATTTACAATCATAATATGTAGGAACTTGAAAATCACTTATAGCGGAAGAAAAAGAATCATACCTTGATTCATATTTGTTTTTGGGAGTTTTAGAGAGGAGAAATCTTGATCTTCTAGTCTATCCACCAAGAGCCTTTTGCTACAAACCTTAATCCGAAAATCTGTCTTTGCTCCTTTTATTTTGGTGTTAGACAGAAGATCAATAACCTCCATTAAAAATAACTACAAGATAACTGCCATCGACTGCAAGCGATAGTTATTTCCATATAATTCTCTTGAACCGCCAACTTAATTAAAACTGTATATTAAGTTAATTCTAATAATAACATTTGTACCACTTATGAATTAAATATTAATAATACTAATTAATTTTAATTTAATTACTAACATTATTGATTAATATTTAATAAAATTACTAACAATTAAATAGCGTTCATGTATTAATTTGTTGGCTAGAAAATAGAGGAAAAAATGGAAGAAGCGATTGTCATGATGTAGAGAGCCATTACAATATAATTATTATATTTTGCCTCTTATTTTTTAATATTGAAATAATATCAAAATAATGACACGATGATTACAATATAATTTGTTAGAGTTATTAAGTTTTAGTATTTTAATATTGTTGGAGTTTAGTCTCACACCGCCTATCGGTGTTGGGAGTCCTATTATAGTTCCTATATATATGCCCCTTTGTGAATGAATAAAATACACTTTTCATTTCCACCTTCTATTTCAACATAATTATTATAGTTAATTATAATAGTAATATAATAAATAAATAATGTTATGATGGCTTAAAGGGAAACCCTTGTGTATCGCGTGACAGTATCCGCGTAGCTCGCCATCTCTAGTGCACAACATATGTCGTTGACCGGACCTCAACCTTGCTCGATGTCATCGTCACTGTCTCTACACACCGGAGAAAACAAGCGACATATCTTTTGACAAACATAGAGCCAATTTTTTCCGTTCTTTACCGCACTTATTTTTTTAATAAAACTAGGGGCTCGCACGCACGCAGTGTGACGGCGATAGTATCCGATCAGAGGGATTGAAATTTAACAGCTGAAATTCATATGATGGTCTTAATTTAGGACCATGATCATCCAAATTTTTTTTGTTCAATATTGTGCACATGATGTTAAATATATCTTTTGCCCCAAATATATTAATCTCAAAAATATAATCCATTCTTTTAAAAATTATTAAATTCAAAAACTAAAATATTCTGACTGAGAAATAATTTTCATAACAAAAACTTAAATTGTTAATACAAAATTATATGCTACTGAGTTACTCCATACTAAAGCATGTATAGTTAATTAAAGAGTGATGTTATAAGAATTGCAAGTATGATTATTCGTAGTTCATTGATGTTCGTAGTCCAAAAAAAAAAATTTACAAGCAAAAAATATTCGCAGTTCAAAAACAGAGCATCTTGAATTGATATCCCTTTCATCTATATGAGAAGTAGGAGCACATTTTCAGCTGGATAAGTGACATTCGTTGGTTTACATTGCTGTAGCGGAGACATACTCCATAACAAGATCAATTAAGGGTTCATTTGGCTCTCCGGCGGGGGAGGGCCTCCGTTCCAGTTGTTATGTATGTGTTATATTATTATGTGTAGGCTATATATAGCCATAGTATTATCTAATTAATTAAGTATTATTTTGTCCCACCATCATTTCTCGTAACTTGGTATCAGAGGCGAGAAAACGAAACCCTACCGCCCGCTGTTGTGTAACTTTGATCGATCCCGACGCTGTGTCACCTTTGCTCGTCCGCTCGCGGCCGGCACGCCCTCCCCTCTAGCCGCTGCTGTCGGCGATCCCTCCCCTCTCTGTCGCCGACAACCTAGGCAGCCTCTCACACAACCATCGTCGACACTCGCTGCGGCTATTCGCCGCAGCAGCACGCTGCGATTGCTCCCCTAGGGTGTGGGGTGTGGTGTTCTTGTGTTGTGCACGCCTGCATCACGTCTTGCGCTCTCCAACAATATGATGTAATGATTGACTCTCGGAAAGGAGGCAACAATGCTTGAACCGGTAATAGGATGTGGTGATCGCTGAAGGAGCCGATCCATGACGACGAAGGAAGGTACGATGGAGGATGTCTTCAAGATGTTGGGTCATGCCGAGATGACCACGTTGTTGAGGGTGTTGGGTTCATCGCACCAAGCGACAAAGTTGGAACTTCCACCAGTTGATTTGAAGCTCGATGGATCTACCACCTACCTGGGATGGTCTCGTCGTGAAGAAAACCCTTGCAACGAAGCAAATTGGGGGCTTCTTGACAGGGGAGTTGAAGAAGCCATAGACCACGACAGGAGGAGATGAGTGGGAGTCCACACATATGATGATGTTCATGTGGCTTCGTAGCTCAATCGTCCCATTGATCGCCGCCATAGTAGATGGCCTGGAGATGATCGGTCAAGGAGGTTTGGGATAAGCTGAGGAGTACATATGATGGCATGGGAAACACTCTGCTAGTCTTCCGGGTGAAGGGAGACATTGATGACACCGTTCAGGGGGAGAAGACGGTGCAGGAGTACGCCTCAGAGTTAGAATGCCTATGGTGGATTACGATCTTGCCTCCGGTGGGACGGGTAGCAACTGCCCATAGTGTCGGGTCTCCACACTCGCCTTGCTGCTGCAGATAGCATCTAGACGACGAATGAGACTTTCCAACTAGTGATCGATAAGGGTACTGTCAATTACATAGATTCGGTAAAACTATCCAATGTCTTGCATGCTCCTTTTTTCCTAGTTAGTCTCTTATCCATTAGTTTCATAACCATTCATCTGAGATGTGTTATTTCTTTTGATATTCCCAAGGTGCCTTTTCAGGAAAAAGGGACGAGGTGGATACTTAGGACTGGGACTTGGCATGACGGGCTATGGTATCTGGACCAGGAAGGATTGGACACATCTCTTATATCTGTGGCAGAAAGGGTAGGAGTTGGGGGTGGGGGGGGGGGGGGGGGGGGGGGTGGGGGACAGAAGATGAGTGCGATGATACGTTGATACCCCATCACCGACAATTGGGACACCCTTCTTTCATCACTTTTGCTAGATTATTTCCTACTATTTTTGAAAAAAATAAATAAAAACAAACTATTTTGTGAGGCTTGTGACTCATGCAAGCTTACTAGGAGATCTTATGTTTGTATAAACCGGAGAAACCCTTCTCTTTTTGATGTAGTACACATTTTGATGTATGGGGGGTCTTGCGCCCTATGTTTTTTGCATAGTAATTATAAGTATTTTGTTATTTTTATTGATTGTTCATCTCGTGTTACTTGATTATACCTGATGAAACATAAAAGTGAAGTATTTACCTACTTTTGAGACTTCCATAAGCATGTCCAAACACAGTACACGATAGTGGTTAAGGTTCTAAGATCAGATAATGAGACAGAATAATCTAATAGGGCAATGGAAGAGTATTTATAAGTCCATGAGATACTGCATCAGACCACCTGTGCATACACACCAACACAAAATGGAGTGGCGGAGAGGAAGAACATACACCTTTTGGATGTGACAAGGAGTATGATGCTCAACATGAAGGTTCCTCAGAGTTTGTGAGGATATGCGGTATTGACGGCGACACAGCTGATCAACATGATGCCATCACTGGTTCTAGGTTAGAAGTCCCCATGTCAGAAGCTGCAGGGACACAATGAGGGATACTTCCATTGAAGGGTTTTGGATGTGTGTGTTTTGTGAAGGACATCAAACTGAGTATTGGGAAACTTGATGCAAGGGCAATCAAATATATCTTTATGGGCTACTCTCGTACTCAGAAGGGGTACATGTTCTAGACGTTCACTTTAGAGAGTTGGAGCAGTACTACAGACAGGAGGTAGCCCCACCCATATACCAGATTCGCCAGATATCAAATGTATAAGGCAAAAGAGAGATTTTGGTGACATATCTGGGAGTATGACAAGGAGGATCGATCGAGGAACAAGAGAGTGATGGGGAGCATGAGGAGGAGATGGAGGAAGAAAGGAGATGTGTTAGGCATACAACTCATGGGGAGTTACTTATATATAGTAGGAATGGGAAGTTGACTACAAGATCTGTTCCAGCACCTTTAGTGACAGTGCCCAGTTCCTTGGCCACGTCGGTCCCTACTCTTGGAGCACCACCACCACCACCATCACCTTCAGGTGACATCCTTCCTCCTACCACTCCTTCCCTAACTGTGATGTTACGGAAGACCACTCGCAGTAATGCAGGAAATCCTCCTAATATATATGGTTGGGACCTCACTTTTTTTGTTTATTATGATACTGCTACTTCTTCTCATGGAGTATTCATCACATCTTTGGATAGTATTATTGTACCTAACAATTGATAGGTTATCAAAGACGACCTAAAATGGAAGGCAACAATGAAGGAGGAGATGAGATCCCTTGAGAAGAATAAGACTTTGAAGCTGACATAGCTTCCAAAGGATTAGAAGGTTGTTGGGTGCAAATGAGTTTTCACCGTGAAGTAGAATCCAGGTGGACAAGTCGAGCGCTACAAGGCCCGATTGGTTGCAAAGAGGTACAACCAAATCTATGACATCAATTACAATGAGACATTTGTACTTATGACAAAGATGAGCACCGTCAGGACTCTGATCAGCTTGGCGGTGAATGGTGGATGATGGTTGCACCAATTAGATGTGAAGAATGCATTTCTTCATGAAGATCTAAACGAGGAGGTGTACATGGAGATACCACTAGGGTTTGACACAACCAAGACAGAAGACAGAGTTTGCAGGTTGAAGAAGTCCCTCTATGGACTAAAGCAGTCTCCCCGGGCGTGGTTCGATAGGTTCAGGATCACCATGATTGAGATGAGATATTATCAGATCAATGCCGATCACACAGTGTTTTTCACACAAAACGAAGGCCACATCACCATACTTATGGTGTATGTAGATGACATGATCATCACAGGAGATGATGAGCAGGAGATTGGCCGCCTCAAGGGGGGCTTTGAGCAAGGAATTCGAGGTGAAGGATCTGGATCCTCTTAGGTACTTTCTTGGGATTGAGATTGCTCGTGAGGCAAAGGGAACGATTCTTTCTCAAACGAAGTATGCCTTAGATCTCCTCACAAAGATGGGGATGTTGGGGGTGTAAGCCTGCTGCAATACCAATCGATCAGAAGTACAAGCTGGGTGCTGATGCCGGAGAACCAGTTGATCATGATATGTACCACATGTTGGTTGGGAAGTTGATTTACTTGAGCTACACACACCCGAACATCTCCTTTGCAGTGAGCGTGGTGAACCGCTACATGCATGATCCAAGGAAGGGTCATATGGATGCAGTGTAACAGATTCTTCGATATTTGAAGAATGTCCCTAGAAAGGGGTTGATGTTCAAAAGAAACGAGCACATGAAGATTGAGGGTTACCGTGACTCTGGTTGGGCAAGCTATGCAGATGACAGGAGGTCCACCTCAGGCTATTGCATATTTGTGGGAGGCAATTTGGTTTCCTGGAGGAGAAAGAAGTTGTTAGTGGTGGCCAGATTGATTGACAACAAAGGCAAAGTATAGAGCCATGACATTGGGGGTTGTAGAGCTCCTGTGGCTGAAGAGCATGCTAGTGGAGTTGAAGCTGGATCGATGAGATAAGATGAAGTTGTGGTGTGACAGCCAATCAGCCATCAATATTGCAATTAATCCAGTCCAACACGATAGAACCAAACATATCGAGATCGATATGTTCTTCATAAAAGAGAAGTTGAATTGTGGGCTACTAGAGCTGAGTCACGTCTCGAACAATAGTCAGACAACAAATTGCTTGACCAATGGACTCAACTCAGAGAATATGATTAGGGGATGTGATAAGATGAGCTTAGTGAATATCTCTCAACAATCTTGAGGAGGAGTGTTGTTATGTATTATATTATTATGTGTAGGCTATATATGGCGCCTATGGTATTATCTAATTAATTAAGCATTTTTTTGTCCCTCTATCATTTCCCGTAACTGTTCCCTTCGCCCTAAACCACCGATCGTCGGCGTCGCTGCGTTTTTTTTCGCGTCTTCCGATCGATCTCCGTTCGCACCGCCGAGCCGATTTTACCGTGGGAAACGGCGAAATAGCGTCGTCTCCGAACCGAGCTAGGTACCTCCGGTACTAGAACTACGCGGTGGCGTTCCGGGAGTTTCTCCACCGCACCGAAAGCCCGCCGGGGAGCCAAACGAATCCTAAGAAACAATTCATCTCTGTTTGTGGTAGAGAAGAAGCAATGTTTCACAGTTTTTGTATCAATTGGGTCAGTAAACTCTTCTTTACCTGTTTCGCTTCAACATTCTTCTCTCCGGTCGTGGATGAGATGATCATATGCCCAGTGCTTCAACATTCTTCTCTCCGGTCGTGGATGAGATGATCATATGCCCAGTGATAAAGTGGTTTAAACCAAGGGCAATGATATTAGCAGTCCTATAACGACTATTCATGATATTTGTAGGTCAAACAATTTATTCGTAGACCAATATATTTATTCAAACCGCAAAATTTGTTCAGTAAAGTGTAATGAAAAATACGACGATGGCCTTCGATTCTTGGAGATCAGGAAGAGCTTTCGGGTCGAACTCGGCAGCGAGGACACGAAAAGAGAGTTGAGGATCAGATAATTCTCTAAATCTGGAATAATTTTCTTCTTCCTCCCCAATTTAGCTCTTGGTTTTTCAGTCTTAATTACTCGTCTCAATGAAGTTAAAAACTTGTATTTTCATTACCCTTCACAATAACATAAGATTGCTGCCATGAATTCCGTAACACGAGATAACAGAGCTACACGAGAGACGGCGTCTTTCTGCCATGAATCGTCGTCAAAAATATCAATTTAAGCATTGATTTCAAGCGACGTCTGAAGGCGAAGCCATGAATTTGCTTCCAATTGTGTATGGCTGCGATCGAGAGATCCAGCCGCAGGAAGAGCAGTCACAAGCAGGACCTCATTGGTTATCCCGTCGACGCGATTCATCAATCTGAAAAGCTTCAGAGCTTCATTAAACTCTCAACTTTCCGCATACCCCGCAATCATGGCTGTTCAGGTGAACACATTCCTCCAAATTAGCTGGAAACGCTAGAGAGCTTCTTCGCCTCTGTTCACCACGAGGGAGCAGGGGATTTTGACTCAGCCGAAAAAATTGTGAAGGGAAATGACTTGGGCTCGTTGTAGACGGAAACGTCGATGCTCTGCTTCTCGGCGGCGTCTTTGCCATCGTGGAGGAAGGAGAGCTTCTGGTTTCAGACGGGGTTCAGTGATTTCCAGGCGGTCAGAGTGCGGGCGCCCTGGTTGTCAAAGGAGAAGCGAACTCCAAAGGCCGTTTTTTTAATTTCAATTATATTGAATAAAATGATAGATTTTAGGATTTTTTTTTCGGGATAAGAATAACCATTTTAGGAACGAGGAAGACAGAGCACCCCACGGGTTCAGAAGCTCAGAAATAGAACACAAACAAAGAACTTCATAAGAAATGAGAGCTGTAAAGAATCAGACGACCGTTAGAACTTCATGAGCTAGCAAGCCAAATAATATTGAGCTGGAGCATTCTCAGATTTGGGTAAACTCATGCAATTGATCGAAGATCTACAGAAAAAGAATTAGGAAGGCAAATGACATCAACCGGAACTCTAACCAGAACACCTTCTCCTCCGCTTTATATATCTTCTCCCGCCTCCTCTGCTTTTCCGACAAACTCAGGCCACCCACCGCCACCCCTTATAACATTACTCTAATTAAATAGTAGGTGCATCATATATAGTTAATTAAAGAGGAGGAATATTCGGGCGTTAATAAATAAGCATATCAGATCTTCCTGCAAGATCATAATCTACTATAACCTACATGATATTCCTCCGGCGTCGAGCTTTAGATCCGCTGCAGACAGATCTGCAGCGCAGAAACGAAGATCCGGGTGATGTTTTTGAGCTATGACTGAGCTCACGCATGTGGCCTAACGTGACGCATGCTGCATGGAATATTACTGTCGGCCCCTCTTTCCCAATCGACGAACCATCCGGGAAAGAATTAAATGTGAAGCCAACATGAAATATACATAACAGAGAGTCTCTTCTTCAAAGCTGTTGCGGATAAAGCTAATTAAAGCTGCCATCTTGCACACCCGGCCCACTTCACCATTTTAGACTGAATAATTCTACTTGTTTTGTGCGAACGAGATTTCCCGCACATTCTTTGTTAACCTACAGCACGCACTTTTCACCGCTCTCAAACGCCGCTCTCAAACGCCACCACCGAAACAAACATAGTCTTAGGCCCCGTTTGGCGCGGCTGTTGCGGTTAGAAACGCAGCGGTCGGCGGTGGCGGTCATGAAAGCAGTGGTTTGAAATTGTGGTTTGAAACGCAGTTTTGCCGTTTGATAAAACTGTGTTTTTGGTGCTGTCATGAACGTGAAAGCAGTTTTATCTGTTTGGTAACACAGACTGTGGTGGCGGTTTCTTTTTCTTTTTAAATCCAATTATCATGCTTAAAACAAAAACATAAATATATCATTGTTCACAATGAAACATAAACATCAAATTGTTCAAATCATAATAAACTATAGCATTCTTATCCGACTACTCAAATTTTCATTCCTCTCCCAGCTCCGATCAACATCGTCTGCACATTAGACAATTATAAAAATTATGAGTAATTTTGTATGAATAAAGAGTCCATTAACAATAACTAACTAGAATGTTAAGATACCTTAAGGTCACCATTTCAGCTAGTTGACTGGCTATATGATCCCTTAAGTCCGCCATTTCAGCAGACCCTCCCCCATTTATGAAATCAGCATCTATTTCATCTGGTTCCAACCACTCCTGTTGTTCGATGTTTTCATCAGCCTCGCACTCTGCAAACTCTGGGTCTTCACGTGAAGGATGCTTACGAATAAAGTTGTGCAATGTCATTGTTGCTACAACGATTAAAACTTGTTTCTTGAAAGAGTATTGTGGCATGTCTCGTAGTATTGCCCATTTTTTCTTCCATACGCCAAATGTTCTTTCAATAACACCGCGCAGTGACGAGTGTGACTTATTAAAAAGCTCTCGGGGTCCTCGAATTGGACGATTACCTCGCGCAAAATCCGATAAATGGTACCTAGTATCAGGGTAGGGTTTTAAGAATCCCCTCTGTAGTGGATACCCAGCATCTACTAAGTAATATTTACCTGTAGAATTTTTTGTATTATTAACAAGTTCAGGCATGGCGTAGTTGTAAAAAAAACTTTAAAAAAAGTATCACATTTACCAGGCGGCGGAAATGGGAAATTGCTGTTCCGGTCTGTTAACGCACGGTGAAATATCCGACTGTCATGTGCCGATCCTTCCCATCCTGGTACCACGAATGTGAAGCACATATTGAAATCACAAATAGCCATAACATTTTGTGTTGGTTTTCCCTGTCGACCGATATATGGTACCTGTTTATCGGCTGCAATGCGTGCATGCACGTGTGTCCCATCAATCGCTCCAATGCAATTTCTGAAGAAAGGCATATATCTATCATCGTACTTTATTTTTGCAGGAATATCTCTAAACTGTCTGTCATCCGGCTGAATAATATCTACTGATAGTCGAATTAGAGCATTAATACCACATGCGAAAAAACGACAAATTGTTTCTGTTGAATGTTGAAAGCGTTCAGCAGTAGCCCTCATTGTTTCATTTTGAGCCAAAATGTATATCGTAATGGCTAACACCTCATTTGCATTTGTTCTTACTGAGCCTTTAAGACCATATGTGCTTTCTAGTTTATTAACCAGATCAACATAAACATTTTTTGACATCCTTAGCATGTTATGAGATCTACTTGGATGGCCAACCAATAATTTAGTAACCCATCTAGCACCACTCTGTCTTGAGGTCATACATGGGGTCTTGACTTGTAAACTAGAAATATATTCATATGTGATGCATATGACTGCAACAACTTTTCTGATGAACCGTGCATAACGTCGATGATAAACAGAACTACTAGATGAACGTTCAGAATCAGAAGACAAATCACTGGAAGAGTACTCCATATCTATAAAACAAAACGGTGAAACGATGAAATGATATTAGATAGCATATTAAACTTAACATCATAACATGAAGATACAATCTACTTCAATCTCTCCAATACAGAAAACATAGCAACATACTAAAAGTTGTCTTTAGCCACACATAACAACCCTAATATAGATAAACATGAAAATAAAGCATAACATCATAACGTGTCTTTCACTCCAAGCTCTTCATGTAACGTGTCTTTAGCCACCATACTTTCCTATCCGCCGGGCAGTTCATGAACCCCTCTCGCTTGTTTTTATCCATCACAAAATCAGTTGCAAAATTATAGAAATTCAGATCATCATATATTAAAGGGATCTTTGACAATTCCTCAAAGGCCTCTTTGATGGTCGATACCCTAGATGTAGGTGCTGCCTCACGTGCAGTGCCCACTAACTCCTTGACGTAGTTGACTAGCTGTGATTTCATAGTGCTCTTTCTTTTGCTCTGATGTGAGGAGGATTCTCCAACCGACATATGTCCTCCATCATACCTACTTCCATGAGTACCAGTATCTGCTGCCATATTATCTGTTGCCATATTATCATCATCATCTGATGCAATATGCTCTGACATGACTTCTGAAGGTAGTTTGCCCGAGCTAGGCATCCAAACATCTTCACCAGTTGCAACCACAGAACTAAACATTCTATCAAGCTTTTCCTCCAACTCTGGTGCAATGCCCCCATAGCGAAATTTCTTAGCATTTGGTATGGCCTAAAGATAAAAAGGGAAACTTCTTAGCATTTGTTAAACCAAGAATTTGTAATGAGTAAAAGCAGACTACGTAAGGGTTGACTATTACCTGGATTTTCTCAGCCCACCACTCATTGGGGGCATCAATCGTCTTTTTGATGGGGTTCCAACCCAAACCAAACACACACACCATCAACACACTCACCACACAAAAATATACACACATTCACCACAAAAAAAAACCAACAGATTCACTACACAAAATCAAATACAAACACACACACACATTCACTACACAAAAACACAAACACACACTCACCACACAAACATACAAAATCAAATACAAACACACACACACACACACACACATTCACTACAAAAAAATACAAACAAACACACACACCATCAACACACTCACCACACAAAAATATACACACATTCACCACAAAAAAAACCAACAGATTCACTACACAAAAAATCAAATACAAACACACACACACATTCACTACACAAAAACACAAACACACACTCACCACACAAACATACAAAATCAAATACAAACACACACACACACACACACACACACACACACATTCACTACAAAAAAACACAAACAAACACACACACCATCAACACACTCACCACACAAAAATATACACACATTCACCACAAAAAAAAACCAACAGATTCACTACACAAAAAATCAAATACAAACACACACACACATTCACTACACAAAAACACAAACACACACTCACCACACAAACATACACACACATTCTGGACACAAACACCCAAAAACAAAAATGAAAAACAAATACAAACACACACACCATAGAAGTACTATAAAAATCCATCAAAAATTTGAAAAAGAACAAATCATTCTTCAAACAAACCCAAAAACAAAAATAAATACCTTCTCCTCCACCATAGAAGTACTATAACAAGCCAAGATAAAATAAAAAACTGAAGAAAGGAGGATTTATTACCTAAATCCGGAGGATAAGGGCAGAAGAACCGCCGGCAAAGGAAGATGAATGCTCGGTGAGAGGACTGAGGACTGGAGGCTTCTGGACGCCGTCGGCGAGGGGACTGGAGGCTTCTGGACGCCGTCGACGAGGGGAAATGGAGGCTCGGCGAGAGGACTGGAGGCTTCTGGACGCCGTCGCCAGCGAAATCGAGAATGAGGAGAGGGAAAATCGCGCTGATGGAATACGCGAAAGTGATCGGCCGACGCGTTCAAAAAAAACCTAAAAAATGCTGAATGTCGCGGATGGCGGTGGCGTTTTTGGGAACCAAACGGGTCGCGCCGTGCGGTTGCGTTTATTTAGAAACGCAACCGCGGTTTAAACGCTGCGCCAAACGGGGCCTTAGACTTCGTTTGGCATGATGGTGGCTGTTGTGAACGCGGTGGTAAAACCGTCATTCGTGAACGAGCACCTAAGGAACTTCGTCCACTTTTATGTTTAAGTGGATGAAATTAATTAGGTGGGCGTTCATGAATGATTGTTTTACCACCGCGTTCGTGACCGCCACCATTGTACCAAACGGAGCCTTAGACTGTAGCGGCGAAGAAGCTAGGTGAATTCCGCATCGCTAAAAGGCGAACCAGTGCGTCTGGGTTATAATTAGCAGCGAAGAAGAGCTAAAAGATAGTCGGTCGGAGAGAACTGGCCAATGGATCGTCGGGATGAACTACTACGAGATCAAGCAGCCAGAGACTTTGCAGTCGATTTGGCGAGGGGAACCAGTCCATTATGTAATTAGAATCAGAAACCTAGGCCAGGCCAACATGCCATTGATTTTGTTAGGCATTGGCCGGACAAAATCTATTCATATCCTTCATCGCTTGATCTCGAACAAAATTTTGTCCAATGGCACTGCGCACCATATCCATATTCAAAAGAGCCATTGCTGAGAGTCGATCGGGCTCTCGGACCTGATCCCCACTCTCGCAAAATATTTGTGTCTGGGTCCCGGTTATAACCTGGAGTAGCTCCAAGTCACTCATTTATATTTGAGATATTTTTGTGAGATTTTCCGGATCACATGACACAAAGACAAGCACATCAAATAATGAACAAAAAACCAGCCTCTATTACTTAGCACAAGATTACACTTTACAAGAGATAAGGCTGAATACAAGCTGCATACAACTTGATTCACAACAACCAGAAGATATAAAAAACTTGGTCGCAGACAGTGTCCGCTCTGCTCCACTTCTTGCTACCGCCGACGCTAACCCCTAACGCCAGCGCTATATCACTAGTACTCCCTCACAGCTCGCACTCGCACTCATAGCTCGCTAGCCACACTCGCACTCGCTCCACTCGCTAGCTACTCTCGCTCTCGATACCGTCGACGCTAGCACTAGCGTCCACGCTATCTCGCGAGTGCTCTCTCTCCTTCTCGCTCAAGAAACTCTCTCTGAGTTCTCTCACACTCTTAATAACTCTCTAACATAAAAAAGGGAGGGGGGGGGGTCTGCCCTCCTATTTATAGGCAGGGAGAGACCTTCTAGAAGACGAGCTACCGCCAGCGGCAGCGCTAGCGCCGGCGCTAGCTCACTTCACAAAATTAACACTCCCCCTTGAAGTGAGCTCTGGGAATAACACCAAGCAATAAGCGAAGCCTTCTGAATGGCCCCGCAGATATGGGCTTTGTGAATATGTCCGCAAGGTTGTCTTCTCTCCACACATGCTCCACCTCAATCAAGCCACCCAACACCATCTCTCTAATGAAGTGATGCTCGATCTCTATGTGCTTGGTCCTTGAATGACACACTGGGTTGGTTACCAGTTTCAAGGCACTCTCGTTGTCCCCTCGTAGCACAGTAGGTCTGCTGACCTTCTCATCCACATCCTCCACCAGCCTCCTTAGCCTGACACACTCCTGGGCTGCTAAGCATGACACTTTGTACTCAACCTCTGTGGTGAAAAAGGAGATATAATCCTGCTTCTTACTACACCACGAGAAAAAAACAGGTCCACATAGAAACATGTAACCTGATGTTGACTTGCGATCATCAGCGTCACCTCCACAGTCTGCATCTGTGTACCCATGTAGCTTGAAGTCAGCCTTCTCTCCATAGATAAACCCCATCTCAAGGGTCCCCTTCACGTACTTCAGAATCCCTTTTGCTGCCTCCAGATGAGGCTTCTGCGGCTCCTGCATGTACCAACTCACTCGGCTGACGGCAAAAGCGATGTCAGGCCTTGTAATATTCAGGTAGATTAGACTCCCCATCAGTGCCCGGAAGACCTTCAGATCAGGAAGAATCCTCCTTTCTTCCTTCCAAAGCTTCAACCCAACCTCCAGTGAAACGGAGCTGCTTTTCCCCTCCTTCATGCCGAATCTCTCGATGATCTTCTCAGCATAAGCCCTCTGGGAAACAAACAGTCCATCACTTCCCTTCTATATTTGAAGTCTAAGGAAATGGTGCAGTTCACGAAGATCCTTCATCTCAAAGTGAATGGATAGTTGTTGTCTTAGCGCCGCGACCTCTTCACCGTTGTTCCCCGTCATTATCATGTCGTCGACATACAACATCACCAACACATGAAGGTCTCCAATCTTCTTCACAAACATGCTGGAGTCTGAGTATGATGCACCATAACTACAGAACTGCAAGTACTCCACGATCTTCCCATACCAGGCTCTCGGCACCTGTTTCAACCCATAGAGGACCTTCTTCAACTTGCACACATAATGTGGCTGTGACTTGGACACGTATCCAGGTGGTTGTACCATGAATATGTCCTTGCCAATCTCTCCGTACAGGAACACATTCTTCACATCAAGTTGCCACAACTTCCAGCCTCGACACACTAACAGAGCTAAGACCATCCTCACCGACGTCATCTTTGCCACAAGACTAAACATGATCTCCTCATAGTTCTCTCCATAGGTTTGCGAGAAACCCCGAGCGACAAGCCTAGCCTTATATCGCTCTACTCCTCCATCAGCCCTCTTCTTAACATTTGTACACCCACTTGTAGGTGACAGGTTTGATGCCCTTCACCATGAGAATAAGGTCTCATGTCTAATTCTTCTCTAAGGCTTCCATCTCTTCATTCATAGCCACGTCCCACTCCTTAATGTCAACTGCATCTTCAAAGCTGACAGGTTCCCTCTCGACGAGTGGTCCTGCGAAGAAGCAAAAGACTAAACTCACGAAGTTCCCCTCCTTATAGCGAGAAAGCGAGATGATGGTCCGCTTTGACCTCCTCAAGGCTTGGCCACTCTCTACCACTCCGGTAGACTCATCCTCTGCATCTCTTCTCACATCATCTCTTGGAGCACTGCTCCTCATGCCTCTCGAACTCGAAGCTCCTCCTGAGCTAGATGGCGATGGGGCACTGGGAGATAACTCCAACTCCACAGTAGAGTCCTCAGTGACTCTCTAATCACTTCTGCTTGAACCTCCACTCTCCGGCAGCACCACAGAAGAGACTCCCTGATACGAGAACAGTTCGTCAAACACTACGTCGCGTGAGACGACAAACTTGTGGGTATGCAGATCCATGCACTTCCACCCCTTCTTCCGCTCATCGTAGCCAATGAAGACACACTTCCGTGCTTTCGGCTCCAACTTAGTTCTCTGAGCATCCGGGATATGCACGAAGCAGGTAGAGCCAAATACTCTTATGTGACCCATGTTTGGCTTCTCCCTGAATATGAGTTGGTGTGGAGACACCATCATGTTAGGACTCAGAGGTAGTCGGTTGATCACGTGGGTTGCACACATCATTCCCTCCGCCCATAAGGCCTTGGGAATCCTTTTGGCATGTAGCCAACTCCTGGTTGTCTCCTTCAGATGACGGATCTTCCACTCTGAGACCCCATTTTGCTGAGGGATATGAGCGCAAGAGAGCTCTCGCCGAATGCCAAATTTCCTGTAGAAAGAAGCAAAATCGTTAGATGTAAACTCCCCCCATTATCACTCCTCAGCTTCTTCACCCTCAGGTTTAACCTCCCCTCCACTAGTTCCTTCCACTCTTAGAACTTCACAAACACTTTTGAATTCTCCCTCAGAAAATATACCCACATGTAGGGGGTGTAGTCATCCACCAAAACCAGCGCATACTTATTTTCTCCATAAGTAAGGGTGGCGCATGACCCCATCACATCAGCATGTACGCACTCAAGAGGTGCCTTACACCTTGTCTCTGATTTGTCAAACGGAAGTCGATGTGACTTTCCATATTGACAACCCTCGCACACATGGTCGTCGCCGTAGGAAGAGAGATTAGGCAGGCCAGACACTAAGCCCTTCGCATCCATCATCTTCAACTTGTCCATCCCCACATGACCTAGCCTCTCATGCCAGATCACAACACTGTCATTTGTCTTCAGTTTGTCCACATAGGCATTTGCAGATAGAACATATAAATCCTTCACCCTCCTCCTGGTGAGCGTGATATCAGCATCAACAGAAGACAGGTTCTTCATGAACTTCACTTCATTCGGTCCAAATAGCACGTGGTATCCTGCATCCACTATGTTTGCAACCGAGAAGAGATTCTTCTTCATGTTTGGCACATAATACACACTCTTTAGTGTCACATGCTTCTCTTCACTCCCAAGGGATACCATCCCTTCTTGCTCTACCGGATGCACCGTATCATCCGCAGTTATGATAACATCCGTCCCTCCATATGCCTTCAAGGAGGCAAACTTAGACACAACTCCAGTGAGATGGTGCCCGCAACCGGAATCTACAATCTAGTCATTCTCGAAATTGATGGAGGTGAAGACATCGACTAGTGTTGCTGTCATCTCAGCCAGGAAGCAATTGTCTCCGCCCTCACCACCCTGGTGACCTCCACCTCTCGCTCCACCTTTCTAGTGGCCTCCATCCTTATCAGCAATGTGACCGACCTTCAAATTGGACCGACAGTCCTTTGGTATGTGCTCGTACTTCTTACATGCATAAACAAGAGTTCTCCCCCTCTCATCACGAGTAGGGAGGAACTTCCCTCTATCTCCTTGAGAGGATGTTGAAGGTCCATCTCCAGAGTTATTTTTCTTCTTGTCCCAAGACTTTTTCTTTCTTGAGAACAACACCTCGCTATCTCCCCGTGAGATAGACACTCCGGCCATCTGCTTCGCCAAGCTCTCCTGTGACGACAATAGGTTCTCTAGCTCCAATAAGGAGGGCTGAGTAACCCATCCTTGCACTGAGGTAATAGACGGAACATACTCCTTCGGCAGACATCAGAGTATGTGTCTCTTCAACTTTGCTTGAGAGATCAGCCCATCAGAATCCAAGGCCGATATCTTCGCACACAGATTCTTCACCTTCAAGAAGAAGGTGGATATCGACAACTCTCCTTGAGTGGACCGCGCCAACTCATTCTCCAGAAACTGTAGCTGAACTACATTCTTCTTGTTGAATAGCCCATCGAGGGCTTTCCAGATCTCAGACGCTGACTTACAACCCATGATGTGGTCGAACAAGTCAGGTGAGATAGCTCTCTTTAAGGTGAACTCTGCTTTGACGTTTTTCTTCCTCGAAGCTCTCACATCTTGAGCATTACCATCAGCAACTACAACTTCCTCTCGCTCATCTCCACCAACGACCTCCCATAGGTCCTCTCCATAAAGGTAGCTCTCCATATACACGACTTCCATTTCTTGAAGTTTGTCTGGGTAAGCAACTTAATGCCAAGACCTCTCGCATAGCCTCCTCCTCCGCCCATCTTGGTTGCTCAGTGATTGTTACTTAGTGTTTGTTCCAACCTAGCTCTGATACCATGTGAGATTTTTCGGATCTAAGGACACCAAGACAAGCACACCAAATAATGAATAAAAAACTTGCCTCTATCACTTAGCACATGATTACACTTTACAAGAGATAAGTCTGAATATAAGTTGCATACAACTTGATTCACAACAGCCAGAAGATATAAAAAACTTGGTCGTAAACAGTGTCCGCTCTTTTCCACTTCTCGCTACCGCCGACGCTAACCCCTAACGCCAGCGCTATCTCGCGAGTACTCCCTCACACCTCGCACTCGCTAGCTCGCACTCGCAGCTCGCTAGCCACACTTGCACTCGCTCCACTCGCTAGCTACTCTCGCTTTCGCTACTGCCGCCTCTAGCACTAGCTCCCGCGTTATCTCGCGAGTGCTCTCTCTCCTTCTCGCTCAAGAAACTCTCTCTGAGTTCTCTCACACTCTCTAACTCTTTAACATAAGAGGGGGGGGGGGGGGGGGGGGGGTCTGCCCTCCTATTTATAGGCAGGGAGAGACCTTCTAGAAGCTGAGCTACTGTCGGCGGTAGCACTAACGCCGGCGCTAGCTCACTTAACAAAACTAATAATTTTTTCTTAATTTACTTGAGTTACAACTCCTTTATCTGAGATACATCTACCTTTACACATTACACAATCTGGTTGGTCTCGGACGGTCCACTCTAACACTCAAATACTCACTATATCAAAATAATAAGAGTTATGCTATTTACGTATATAATTCACATAATTAAAGGCAGCGCATGTGAAAGCCGGAGGAATGAGAAGAGGAGTTGTTCGGTTCTTTTGTATGTAACTGCAACACTAAGGCTCTGTTTGACGCAATGTTTTTGCTCCTGCGAGTTTGAACAAACAATTCCACCATCATAGAATATATGTTTGACATGACAACAGTTATGACGGTTCACGAATGGCGGTTCATAACCATCAAGAAAAAAAGGCTAGTTTTGAACATTGACGTGGATGAAGTTCCTAATTAGGTGAGGTCAGGCGTTCACGAGTGACGGTTCATAACCACTGCGTTCACGACCGTCACCGCTGTGCCAAACGAACCCTAAATGAAACAATGTAAGAGGCTCTATAAAAGCCCGTAAAACCGATTGAATTAAGAAAAAATGTATGACTAGTAAAAGTTTTCTAATTTTCCATGTGTTCTTCCTTCTATTCACTTGCCTTTTTTGTTTCTTTTATTTTCATCAGTGGTATCCTAGCCATAGTAGGTTATTTGTGTGCTGTCTGTTCAATCGAGAATGACCTTATCATCTACCTCCTTACCGCCAACATATACTCAAGCTTTTGTCTTAATATTCAACGGAAATGTATGAATATTGGAGCATCGAGATGGAGACCCTTTTTATCTCTCAAGACCTTTGAGACATCATAGAGATTAGACTTACTCCATCTAACAAATCCATAGAGGGGGAACACAAAAATTTAACAAGGAAGAAATGACGAAGGATGCTCATGCTCTCCTTCTCATTCAACAAGATGTCTACAATGACTATCTTCCCTCGCATCATGGGGGCAGCCTCAATCAAAGCCGCCTGGGAAATCTCGAAAGAAGAATTCAAGGGATTGAATTAAGGTACAAATTACACTTTGGCGCCAATTTAACACTCGTAGAATGCAAGGGGATGAATCTATATAGAACTTTATTTGCACGCTCAATCAAATAAGAAACTTAGGAACTGCCATTGATGATCAACAAATAGTCCCTAGGATTATTCTAAGAAGCCTTCCAAAATCTTTTGATCACGTTGTTGGCGTCATTGATGAAGCCAACACCTTAATGAAATATACTATAACTGGATTAATGTGGTATTTTCAGTCTCACGAGGATAGATTCAGTCGAGTATAAGCCATAGCAAAGTCCTAATCTCCCAAACTATCCCACAAGAAAAGAAAAAGAACAAACAACAACCACAAAATCACCTCTGCTAGCACACAACAACGCAACTTCCTAGAAATCGACCTTCAGAGGTCGAGGGAGGGAAGAACTCAACATCCTCAGCCTCCTGATCAAGCTGACAATAAAATTAAAATTGATACCTAATGACACAATCATCAACTTATCCTCGATTTTGTGCAATCTACACAAACACCAAAAATATTTCTCATTCGAGAGATCAAATACGCATCACAATGCATTTGCTTCTATTTGTTTGCTAATTTTCTTTACTAGCTCAGACAAAACAAGCTACGTACCCAATCAGTTGTGTATCTCCTCACGATTCTAGCACACTGAGACATCAAATCTACATGCATATCAACTCAATTATCGGCTCTAACATCGTGAGTCCGATCTATGCAGTTCTTTCTGTTGGGTTTTAAGGGTATCAAATGCGCATAAAATACAAGAAACTCTCGGTATGATCCATGTGAAACACACTAAATAAAGAAAGAAGTTTATACCTGCGTCGAAATAAAATTTCGAGAAGAACTAGCGTTTAGGTCTAAACGCTGAATATTATCGATCCGCGTCTCTAGAGGTATCCACACGAACACCAGAAACACCACGCAGTCCGTCCAACGAACTCGGGGCTGGAAGATGATCGTTTTTTCTCTCCTTCGAAATGCTAGTTCCGATTTAGTAGGTGTGTTCTTGGTGGTTTTACGGTATATATGAAGAACTCCGAGAATGATGACATATGTTCTTCAGGATAAGTTGACATATATATAGGAACAAACCCGTACGTGAAATTTGGGTGCACACGCCCTTAGCACATGAGCGTGTGCCTTGGGCATGTATCCCAAAAGTCACGTCAGTTCATGCAGACACGACTTCTCGTGACTCTGAGTTTGGGAAATTCACCATTTCCTCAATGAGCAAGATATCACACTTTCTAATTTATAACTTTCCAAACCACTCAACGTTGTGGGTTTCAAGTTACACTTACGATCCCCTATACACATCAACTATGATATACAAAATTGGATCGTCACTAATATGGACTCGCCAACTAGAAAACTCTATCCAAGGGTTTTCTAACAAATTTTGTGATTCATCACAATGAGTACTCATACTACCTGACTGAACAATCCCCATAAATGGGTTATATTCATACTCAAGTTGGCACATTTCTTTTCAACAGAATAGTAACAACATGCTTTATAATAAGCGAACGATTCTTCAAACACTAAATATGAGCCGTTAATCAAAATTTAGTCAAATTAAGCTCGACTCTTTACAAAAGTCATAGATCACTAGTAGCTTATGGGTACCACTCACATAACTAATATTGTACAACTCCGATGTTCGCCGGGAAGAGTCAGATGGTTAAGCACCCAAGAAGGCGAGCCGAGAAGGGCGAACCCCGGTGAGGCGAGCCGAGATGAGCGGACCCCGGTGCGGCGAGCCCTGGTGAGGCGAGCCCCGGTGAGGCGAGCCGAGATAGGCGAGCCCGCCTAGAGTAAGTGCGGATAGCAATTCGGGGCTCGCCAACCCAGAGGCTCGCGAGCTCCACTCGCAAGGGAGGTCCCAGCCAAGGTAGCGTAGGCGTGCGAGCCAGGTAACGTGCCTATAATAATTCTGGGGCTCGCCAACCCAGGGGCTCGCGAGCTCCACTCGCAAGGGAGGTAGCGAAGCGGGCTGGCTCGCCCAGTATAAGTCCAGGAAGGGACTTTTACCAGGAGGCCCCCGGTGGTCTGCGGTTAGCCTCTCCAAACAGCGGAGTTTGGCTGTTAGCAGATCCATCCGGTGTGCGGATAGTAAGAATAGACAGCGGGCCGGATTTGGCTATTGACAGACCACAAAACTAAAATCTATAAATAGACCTCAAATGGCACCTTGGAAGGGGACCGGTTCAGAATCTTTGAGCCTTCTTCTCTCCTTAGGTCGCTTTGGGTTGGGCTCTCTAGCTCTCCAAGGTGCCCGAGTCTTAGCTTTGGCTTGGGAGGGGAAGCGCTCAACGATCTTCCGGGTTAGTGGAGGGACCTCCTCGCTAAGACTAGGGTCTTTGTTCTTTGTCCGAGTTATCTGCCTATCTCTTCTGAGGGATCAGTAAGGGCTAGATGCCCCTCGATTCGTTGAGGGCCCCGAGCTCCACAAGAGACCGAGAAATCGGTTTCAACATTTTGGTGCGGTGAGCGTGGAGTGTGGCTGGTTCAAGAAAGTTCCAGAGAAGGGTTATGGCGGGAAATGAAGAGCAAGGCGAGGAGTTCGGCGAGACACCTCAGGAGGCGATGGCCAGAATGCTCGCAGATTTCAGAAAGGAGGTGCTCGACACCTTGGGGTTCACGGTCACAGCTCTGCGAAGCGAGTTTGCGACCCCAGCCCCTCGGGCGACCCCTGCCCCTGCAACAGTCGGCGAGAATGCACCAGGGGGAAGGGCTGGAAAGGAAGTTGCCGTTGGTTTAGGTCAGGACAAGGAAGGGCGAGTGTTGTTCGCCAGTCCGGCGAGCTCTGTGCCGGCGTGCTCAGTGCTGGCGAGCTCTGTCCCAGCGAGCGCGGCGCAGGCAAGCGCGCGCCAAGAGGAAGCGGCGACGGTCGGGGTGGTTCAGGCGAGCACCGCCCTCGCAAGTGCGGTCCCGACGAGCTCAAGTTTGGCGAGCGAGCTTGGAGGGCGAGTGGAGCCAGGAAGAGTGACAGGAGGGGGAAGCCCCTTTTGCGAGCTGGTGCTTTCCGCACCCGTCCCTGGGGGATTTGGAGAGTGGGACCGGGTGTACTACAACGGTAGAGATGACCCTGTCCAGCACCTGCAGAGTTTCGAAGACTCGATCTCCATCAGGCCGATGTCAGATGCCTTCAAGTGTCGGCTCTTTGCCGTCACCCTCAAGGAGAAGGCCAGGGACTGGTTCCATCAGCTTCCTGCAGGGTCAATCTATGCGTTCGAGGATTTGCGTCGAAGTTTTTTGCTGAGGTTCTCGACCTCAAAAAAGAGGAAGAAGGACGCTGATTCCCTCTTCACAGTGAAGCAGGGGCCCAGGGAGTCGCTGGCTCAGTACGCCGATCGGTTCCAGGAGGAAGTACAGCTCACTCAAGAGATGCCTGGGTTTGCACTCCAACTCGCCTTCACGGTCGGGTTGAAAGAAAGTTTCTTCAAGATGGCGTTAAAGAGAAAAGCCCCCGTCTCCTATGAAGAGCTGATGGAGAGGGTGTCGGAGGAAGTCGCGAGTGAGGAAGCCAACCCGGAGCTCACCAAGAGGCTAGCAAAGCTCAGTGAGCCGGAGGTGAGGCAGCAGGAGGTCAGGAGAAGGGAAGAGCCCCAGGCTCCGGAGGGGGAATGGAGGCCGCAAGGTGGAGGAATGCAAGGGCAGGGAAGGGGTTACGACCCAGGAAGGGGTAACCATATCGGAGGTCAATGGAGGCCCCCCAGTTAGGGTGGAGGCAGGGTCCGATGCAAATGCCTCCCCCTCCCCAACAGGCCATGGCAATTGGACGGGGAAGAGGAAGAGGAAGAGGAAGGAGAGGAGAGGTGGAAACGACAGCCGCTAGGAGGAGAAGGAATAGGGTGGCAGAGGCTGATGCAGGGGAGGTGACGTTGCCATATTGTATCTTCCACGATGAGGAAGGTCACTCAACGGACACCTGCCCGGAATTCCTGGAAGTAAAGAGGGGCAGAGCACCCGCACCACAGCAGCTGCAGCCAGTGAGGATCGTGGAGGTCGAGCCTCGAGAAGCGGATGAGGAAAGGCGTGAGGATAGAAACGATGTGGGAAATAGGGGAGGGATCAGGGTGATCCATGGGGGGGGGGGGGGGGGGGGTTGGGGTGGAGGCGACCCGCAAGGCTAGCCTCCATACCATCTATCGCCGGAGCGTAGCTTCAACAACCACCGCTCCACCCCCGGCCGAAAAAATCATTTTCACCCAGAAGGACATGCCGGGCTATGAGGACCCGTTCTGCGACGCGCTGGTCATTCAGACGGCGATCGAGAACTTCACCGTCTCCCGAATCCTAGAGGACAATGGGAGTTCGGTCAACGTCATCTTCAAGAAGGCGTTTGACAAGATGGAGGTGGAGCCCAGAAGGGTGTTGGCCTCGGATGGCCCTCTGTTTGGATCCTCGGGGGAGAGGAAAGAAGTAGAAGGGGGAGTAGGACTTCATGTAACCCTGGGTGGGCAGTCCAGGAACTGCCGTTTTGTCATAGTGGACGCTCCAAGCAGCTACAGCGCCATCTTCGGACGGCCGCTCATCAGCGCGTTCCGCTGTGTCCCCTCCACCTTTCATCAATGCCTTAAGTTCAACGACGGAGGGGTTCAGGTGCGGATCAGGGGGGATCCCAAGGTGGCAAGGCAGTGCTGCGTGACGGCTGTCAACACCATCTCCTGGATGGGAGAAGCGGAGGAGTGGGATAAGATGATGGAGGAGGCGCCGAAGCCGGAGGTAAGGAGGTAGCCGAGGAGAAGATGGAGGGAGATGAAGTCCATGTCCAGGAAGGGGTAGCTGAGGGACCTCGAGCGGAAAAGGAGGAAGAAGAAGAGAAGGCACAGGAGAGAGGGGCGGAGGAGCTGATGGAGGTAGAGAAGGAGGTCGAGGAAGGAACCTAGGCTCTCGCTTGTGCCGAGGAGGAGAGGGCTTGGGGAGAGCAGTCCCGGCTGGAGGCTATGGACGAGGTCGTGGAGCTCGAGGTCACCACCCGGATAGGGGTGGTAGAGAAGGTCCGGGTTAGCGGAGGACTCAACCCGGAAGATCAAGCGGAGATCCTGGCGTGCGTGCAGAAGAACATAGACGTCTTCGCTTGGAGCACCGCGGAAATGCCCGGGATCGACGCGGATGTGGCTTGCCATCGCCTCAACCTCGACCCCGACACCCGCCCTATCCGCCAGAAGAAAAGGGCCACTGCTGACAAGCTGGAAGGGCCCATCCGCGTGGAGGTGAGCAAGCTCCTACAGGCAGGCTTTGTTACGGAGATCCAGTATCCAGGCTGAGTCTCCAACGTCGTTATGGTAAAGAAGGGAGGAGGTAAATGGAGGATGTGTATCGACTTTTCTTTACTTAATAAATCATGCCCTAAGGATTGTTACCCCCTGCCTAGGATCGACGCGCTGGTTGACTCAGCCGTCGATTTTCCCGTGATGTCTTTTTTAGATGCTTTTTCAGGTTACCATCAAATCCGCATGCACACCCCGGACATCAAGGATGTCTACTTCATCACGGGGGATGAATGCTACTGTTATAAGATGATGCCGTTCGGGCTCAAGAATGCAGGTGCCACATACCAAAGGATGATGGACAGAGTCTTCCGCGAGCAGAAGGGAAGAAACTTGGAGGTTTATGTCGACGACCTCATGGTAAAGAGCCGAGACCTTGGGTCTCACCTCCGGGACCTTGAGGAGACATTCGGGACCCTGCGGCGCTACAAGATGAAACTCAATCCCTTGAAATGTGTCTTCGGGGCAAGCCGTGGAAAGTTCCTAGGCCATTTACTCACCCCCGCAGGAGTGGAGCCTAACCCGGCCAGGGTTAAGGCGGTAATGGAGTTGGGGTCACCGAGGAATCCGAAGGAAGTTCAGAGCCTTACAGGGAAGTTGGCCGGACTCAGCAGGTTCCTCTCCAAGGCCGGGGAAAGGTGTGCACCTTTCTTCAAGGTGCTACGGGGCAACAAGAAGTTTGAATGGACCCGGGAGTGCGAGGAGGCCTTCCATGCTCTGAAGGAACAGCTCACCCAAACCCCTCTGCTCCAGGGGCCGAGACCAGGGGAAGACCTATCCCTGTACCTGGGGGTAGGGTCCGAAGAAGTAAGTTCCGTGTTGATCCGGGAGGAGAGGAAGAAACAGTTCCCTATCTACTACGTCAGCCGAGTGCTGAAGAAGGCAGAGCTCCGGTACCCGATCCTGGAAAAGTTAGCCTTCGCATTAGTGGTGTCGGCCCGGGGGCTCCGACCTTACTTCCAAGCCCATTCAATCAAAGTAGTGACGGACCACCCGCTCCGTAAAATCATGGAGGGGGTGGAGCACTCGGGAAGGTTGGCAAAGTGGTCCGTAGAGTTAAGTGAATTCAATATCACGTTCGTGCCCAGGACGTCCATCAGGGCTCAAGCAGTGGCAGACTTCATGGCCAACTATGCGACCGAGGTGGGGGAGCACGAACCACCTCCCCCGGAGGCATGGAAGATGTTGGTGGACGGAGCGTCAGGAAAGTACTCCTATGGAGGGGGGATAGTCCTGGTGAGTCCTCAGGGGACTCGGATTGAGCAAGCCTTAAACATCAATTTCCAAATTACCAACAATCAAGCTGAGTACGAGGCAGTGATAGCGGGCCTTCGGCTGGCCCGGGAACTAGGGGTGCAAGACGTGGAGGTCTCCACGGACTCCATGGTGGTAGCATGCCAGATCAATGGAGAGTTTGAAGCGAAGGACTTGATCCTCCGGCTATACCTGGAGAAGGTTAAGGGGGTCATCGGGCAATTCCGCACCTTCTCCATCAAGCACGTGCCGAGGGAGGAGAACACCCAGGCGGACCTCTTAGCCAAGTTCGGTCCCCGAGCGGAGGGGACGGCCTCGGAACTCTTCCGGCCCTCCATCGAGGAAGGAGAGTTGATGGAGGTGGATCGACGAGCCTCGTGGATGGATCCATTCATCATCTTCCTATCCTCCGGGCAGTTCCCAGGAGAGGACGTGGACAAGAGACGCTTCAGGTATAAGTCTGCTTATTACTCCTTGCATGCAGGAGAGCTATATAGGAAGACCCTCTCAGGACTCCTGGCCCGTTGTGTTTCCGAGGGGGAGGTCCCGAGAATCCTGGAAGAAATCAACTCCGGGGAGTGCGGCAGCCACTCCGGGAGTCGGACCCTGGAAGGGAGGGTGTTGAGGTAAGGCTACTTTTGGCCCACTCTCAGCAAGGATGCGACAGAGTTCGCGAGGAAGTGTCCGAAGTGCCAACTCTATGCTCCACTCCAACTCCTCCCAGCCCAAAGGCTCCAGACCATCACGGCTCCCTAGCCCTTCGCCATATGGGGGTTGGATCTGGTCGGTCCCTTCCCCCAAGCCAGCGGCCAGCGGAAGTTCCTGCTGGTCATGATCGACTACTTCTCCAAGTGGGTAGAAGTGAAAGCACTCGCTAAGGTAACCTCTCAGGTGGTAAGGAATTTTGTGTGGGGAGAGATAGTTTGCAGGCACGGGCTACCTCTAGCTATAGTGACGGACAATGGGCCGCAGTTTGCTAGTGAAGAGTTTGCTAGCTTCTGCACCCAGCTCGACATTGACCTCAGGTTCGCGTCGGTCCACCACCCGAGGAGCAATGGGCAGGTGGAGGCAGCGAACAAAATAATCGTTAAACTATTAAAAAAGAAAGTAGAGAACCTTCGAGGAAACTAGGTAGAACAGCTACCCTCCGTCCTCTGGGCCATGAGGACTACTCCGAATACCGCCACCGGGGAGACTCCGTTCAAGCTCTCTCACGGGTCCGAGGCCGTTCTCCCCATAGAATTTGAGGTAAAGACCCCCCGGGTAATCGCTGCAAGCGAGGGGGATGAAGAGTGTCTAGAAGATAACAATGCGGAGCAGAGGCAATCTTTGGACCTGATGGAAGAACTCCGGGACTTGGCCACCGTCAGACAGGAAGAGGTCAAACGACGGATGACTCGATATTTTGACAAACATATCTGGATCAAGCACTTTCAGAAAGGAGACCTAGTCCTGAAGAAGGTCGATGCGGCCGACAGAGGGGGCGCGGTGGGTAATCTTAACCCCAACTGGGAGGGACCATATATTGTAAGCAAGGTGCTCAGGTCGGGGGGGGGGGGGTATCACCTCCAGGATGTGGAAGGGGTGCCCCTCGACCGAGCCCGGAGTGGGGATGATTTGAAAAGGTTTTACCCTTGAAAGCTTTATTATGTTGTTTAATGAATGTCTTACTCCTTTTTTATGATGCCTATAACCACTGTCGTGCCGGCGTGACAAAGGTTGTATATGTTGGTGCTGGAATTACCCAGATCGATTCCGCTCCCGGGCTCTCACCTAGACGGGGGGTTCAGGTTGATCTCTGGAGAGGCTGGCAAGGTGGGATAAGTTGGTGCTGGAATGCCCCAGATCGATTCCACTCCCGGGCTCTCACCTAGACAGGGGGTTCAGGTTGATCTCTGGAGAGGCTGGCAAGGTTGGATATGTTGGTGCTGGAATGCCCCAAATCGATTCCGCTCCCGGGCTCTCACCTAGACGGGGGGTTCAGGTTGATCTCTGGAGAGGCTGGCAAGGTGGGATAAGTTGGTGCTGGAATGCCCCATATCGATTCCGCTCCCGGGCTCTCACCTAGACGGGGGGTTCAGGTTGATCTCTGGAGAGGCTGGCAAGGTGGGATAAGTTGGTGCTGGAATGCCCCAGATCGATTCCGCTCCCGGGCTCTCACCTAGACGGGGGGTTCAGGTTGATCTCTGGAGAGGCTGGCAAGGTTGGATATGTTGGTGCTGGAATGCCCCAGATCGATTCCGCTCCCGGGCTCTCACCTAGACGGGGGGGGGGGGGGGGGGGGGGGGGGGGTTCAGGTTGATCTCTGGAGAGGCTGGCAAGGTTGGATAAGTTAGTGCTGGAATGCCCCAGATCGATTCCACTCCCGGGCTCTCACCTAGACGGGGGGTTCAGGTTGATCTCTGGAGAGGCTGTCAAGGTTGGATAAGTTGGTGCTGGAATGCCCCAGATCGATTCCGCTCCCGGGCTCTCACCTAGACGGGGGGTTCAGGTTGATCTCTGGAGAGGCTGGCAATAGGGTCACGATCTGAAGGTAACAGGTTGAGGTGTTAGAGCCAGAAGGGCTTGGTTCGCAAAATTGAAAGGGTTGAGGCTGGTAAGGCCTAAGGTAGCGGGTTGAGATACTAAAGTCAGGGAGTTTTAGTTCGCAGGATGCCTATGTCCAGGCTCGCCAAGGTCGGGTTCGCCGGGCAATATCCGCGGGCGGCGACAGCCCGGGTTCGCGAGATCTATAAGAGGAGAACCTTGGCGAGGCGAGCCCAGACACACACATTCGCGAGCCCCCCGGAAGCACTGCCGCATAACAACTAGTCATGAGAGTTCAAAGGAAAGAGATCAAGTGCGAGAGAAAAAAGAAACGCGAGCATGCGCATAAACGCTAACGAAAAAAAATCATAACTATCATTCCCCAAGATTTTTCTGTGTTCGGCGGCGATCTCGCCAGCCCAAAAAGAATAATATACATTCGAAAGAGGGAGAAGGGAAGCTAAGGGGGTTCATTCTGGGGGGCCCTCGCCATTCTTGCGAACCCCCAACCATGGCGCCAAGTCGAAGAGGTCCGGGCAGACGTCTTCGGCTGTAAACTCCATCGCGTCTTCAGCTAGTAGACTCGCGTTCTTAAGGGTCGTGAAGACGAGGTTAGCGACCTCCTGTGCATCTCGCCGCCTCTGTTCCTCGCTTTCGGCAACCCTTTGTTGAGACCCGGCTCGCCCAGGAGAAGGAGGTAGCACGCTGCGAACCAGCTCGTCCACCCGAGCCTTCAGCATGGTATTCTCCAACTCCAGCTCGCCGTTGCGAGCGAGAAGCTTGGTTGCTACGTCGGCATCCTGAGTTAGCATCAAATGAGTTAGACAAAGGTCGGAGGTCGCGAACAGCAAAGAAAGGAGGCCCAAGGGCCGCTTACCATCTTGCCCTGCATCCCGGCGAGAAGGCTTTCCGACACCTCCTCTCTCTCCTTAAGACCTTTGATCTCCTCGCGAGCTCTCTTAAGATCCTCCCTGTACGCGCGGATATCCCTATCCGCCTGTAGATAACGGCGCCTCGCCATGTGTGCGAGCTCCGTCGAGCGGAACTGGGCTCGCATTTCTTCGTAGACCAGTTGCCTTGGCCCCATCTCTTTATAGGCGGCGGCGTCCTCGCGGCCGTATAAGCCGAAGGAGATAGAGAATGCCTCCTCCCCAGCCTTACCAAGATCCATCCAGGAGGGGTGAAGGGTGGAGCAGGAAATCCGGATGGCGTCAGGATCCCAAGCGAGCAGGGGCTCGCCGAGGATATCAGAAACCTTCTCACCTAGACCGAAGTTCTTGTGTCCCTTGGGTTGGGGAGTTGCGGAAGAGCTCCCAGCGCCCTGGCTCGCCAAGGGGTCCGGCTGTTTCGCAGGGGAAGGGGGCGAGCCGTCGGTCTCGCTCAGATCAACGACCGCGCTCTTGTCCTTGACAGCGAGAGTTTTTCCCTTTGACTTCTTGGAAGAGGGTTGCGAACCGGGCTGACTCGCAGACGGAGGTCGCTTCTTGCCGGATCCAATGGTAGGAAGATCGCGGCAAGCCTCTGCCGCCGCGGTCGCGAGTGTGTCCGCCGTAAGCGTGGTGCCTTGCGCGTGCGGAGGATTAACGGGGATCTCGCGCTCGCCTGTAGAATAAGAGCGTTACACAGCGAAGAAAAGAAAAGGGGGATAGGACGAAAGCGAGCCATACCTTCCCCTTGAGGAACCACGAGTAATGAGTCGACATTGCGCCTCAGATGGGCGACCTCGAAGTTTTTCCCAGAAAGGTTGTTGAGGAGTTTGGCGTCGGCGCCGCTCAGCGAGCTCGGAGGGCGGTAGTTGGCATCATCCCGTTGAAGAGGAGTGAAGTGGAGGTTGCCGAAAGGTCCCTTCACCAAAATTAATTTCTGAGTCCAGTAGTGACTCTTGTTCACCGTCTCGCAAACGGTGACGTGTTGACTCGTGAAATAAGTAGTCCCGTCCCGGAAGGCGCGGAAAGAGAACACTTTGCGGAAGATGAGGAGGCTGAACTCGATCCTCTCCTCCCGCAGATAACTAGCGAATGCGACAATATCCGCGATCGCATTCGGGGTCAGCTGGCTCGGCAGCACCCCATAGTACCGTAGCACCTGCAAGGAACAGAGGATGAAAAAGTTGCGATAGTGAGCAGGGAGCGGCGAGAGGGCTAAGCAAAGTACCTGACGAACCTCAGGCCATAAGGGGAGTCGCAACCCATTCGCGAAGTGAGCAATGGGGATCGCGAGCTCGCCGGCCTCGGTCTCGTTCAGCGTAGCTCTCTCGCTTGGACAGCGAGCCGAATAACCCTCCGGGAGATAGCGATCCACGGCATATTTGTACTCCTCTGCCGTGATGTTCGCGCAGTAGAATTCGTGAGCTTGAAATGCCGAGGCGCATCGTGACCGCCCCTCGCTCTCGCCATCTGCTCCCATTGAAGAATTTGTTCGCAGCGATCCGTGAAGAAGCAACCTGCAAATAGTGTACGCGAGTGCAAGCTTGCGAGAACGGAAAGGAGTATAGAGGCGAGAGGATTGGGGAAATAAATGCGACGAATGGAAATGTGAATCCGAACTATTTCTAGGAAAATAGAATGGGCACAGGAATCGAAGCGTCGGGAGTGCGGATAGTGAAAATAAAGCGGATTTCTACTCGAATAAGACTACAGCCTTGCGAGCCAGGGCTCGCCACTGCGCGGTAACTGAGCCCCGCCTGAGGTCGGCCCGTGACGAAAAGGGGGTCCGGGCGCAACGTCGCCCAGAAGTTCGCGAGCGCTCCACAAAGGCAATCATATCAAACACAGCGAATGAGCAGAATAAGCCACAGGCACACCACAGAAATAAGGGACAAAACAAAAAATGATAAAAGGCGAGTCACGATGAACTCGCGAGTATTATCACACCACAGATATCGTTCAACGGAAGCGTCATGAAAGAAATGAAAGCAAGGGGACAGTAAAAAACAAGCCCACGGCAGGCTCAGGGGTTGTCACAACCCTCATTTTCTCCGAATTTAAGAATATCAGAGTAAGAGAAAATACACGTCATGATGCCACGTCATACAGGAGACAACTGTAGACGCTCAGGCGGGAACCTATTACTTAACTAAACAAACTTGATTATATGATAAGTCATCATTTGAAATCATTTATCAGGGGTTTTGAGATAAGAACTGTGTCTCTCAGTTCGTGGATCAACTAGTCCACCGAGAAAGTATATATAATTGCAGCGGAAAGTACTTGATTTAATTTACTTAAAGTCCTACATGTATGCAAACGACGGAGCATGAGGTAAATGATATGCACATAACTAGGCGTACTGTAAGAGTAGAAAATACCTTTAGGCGACTTTAAAGTAAGGGTTTCAGTTAGAAAGAATGCAATGAGGATGAAGAAAAAACATTTTATAACTATAGTGCATCTAGCATAAATCATTCCCAGAGGGTAAGATACACAAGATCTAAAAGTAGTGGCATAATCTAGCAAATAATCTATAAAGTATAAAAAGGGGCATAATGGGCGTCAACAACATGACACTAACTCATTGGCACCAACTAGTATGTCTGAGCACAAGAAGTAACTAAAACAACTACCTCGCAGCAGCGGGGTGAACAGCTACTAAAACTCTGAACTTCAGGCTACACCACTAGTCGCTACGGCTCTGAACCTGAGGCATTCAATAAAACAAAGAACGACTCAGCAAGGAATTACAAGTGGCAGAAAACTAGCAGAAAAACAAGCAAGGCATAAGGGGTACCAACCCAAGCCAAATTTACCGAAAGAGAGCTCTAAACAAAGAATCAACAAGCATTAAGTGCACTAAATACCAAAAGAGGAACAAACATGTTCATTTATTTAGTTTCATCAATTAAAGAGACTGATCAACTCAAATTATACAGGAGCGGTTAACTACCTCCGCTACCCCAGGCCCAAAAGCAGGTGGGGGTACCACTAGACCCAACCACCCAAACACGACTACCGTGCAAGGCTATAACATTTCCCCCACTGTCCCCCAAACACAACTACTGTGAAGGGCTAAAGACAGTAGTTCTTATTACTTAAGTTTTAATTAAACACGGGACGCTACCCGAAAGGATAAACACTTGAAGGCCCTAAGAAATAGGGTCGATGCAAGGTACACACCGATCAAGATAAATCATAAGAGTAAACTCAAACGTTAACAGATCCACAATGAGTAAAAAGGGATACAAGCAAGAGGGATTCAAGATCAGGAGCACCGAAGGGTCACTGGCAATCATCCAAGTACACCCGAGGGGTCACGAGCTCCTAACACAAAAACTCAACGAAAACACAAGCGTTCCGGGCGGGGTTCCAAGGGGCCGCGCCCCTGGCGGGGTCTTAGGGGCAGAGCCCCTAATGGGGTCCAAGGGGCAGCGCCCCTGGCGGTGGTCCCGAGAACTACATCAAATTGAGGACTTCCCGAGAACTACAAAGGACTTCTCGGGAGATAGAAGGTTGAATTTTCGAGTAATAGGCAAACTCTCGAGACATGAAAGGGATCTCTCGAGATATGAAGGGGAAATCTCGAGACATCAGAAGGGATCTCTTGAGACATGAAGGGAAAATCTCGAGACATCAGAAGGGATCTCTCGAGACATGAAGGGGAAATCTCGAGACATCAGAAGGGATCTCTCGAGACATGAAAGGGGAAATCTCGAGACATCAGAAGGGATCTCTCGAGACATAAGGAATTTCTCGAGACCAGGACAGGGCTCAGGCTTATTTCTCGAGATTTGAAGGCAAGGTTCAAGTTGATATCTCGAGACATAGGAGGTTAATTTCTCGAGACAAGGGAAATCTCTCGAGAAATCAGAAGAAAACTCTAGATTCAGTAAGGGAACGAGGATTTTATCTATCCCGGTTTTCTCCAGGGAACAACTACCCGATTCATAGCAAAGGAAGAACAATCAAGGAAGCTTATATCAACACTCCAAAACTTAAGTTAAACCGAGCGACATGAAATCGACACGAGCGAAACAATGCTTCAAGAAAAGAAAGAGAAGGAGGAGGAAGCCACTTGCCTTAACCTTGCAAAACTCGAGATCCTCCGCTCCGAAGGCTAAGGAAACACTCAAGCACGAAATCCTGGAACGATTCGGACCAAAAGGAAGAGTTAGGTTACCGCCAAATCTCCCAAAACTCCACGAAACGAGAAAAGCTTACCGCTAGAACGAAGATCTCGCCGAGAGCTTTCCAAATCTTCAAACCAATCCCGATTCCGACCACTACAGCCCTAGAAATCACCGGCCGGAAGCTCTCCGAAGCTCCGCTCTCGCCCTAACCCTCGGCGGCTGATTTTGATCGAGGAAAAGGAAGATGAATAGGAGGAGATGTTTTAGGTATTTATATGAAAACCTAATTTAATATTTAATTAATTAATTAATTCCCTTATTTACTTAAACTGCGAGGGCGACCAGATTACCTCGGATTTCTACGAAATTCGCGCCTTAACTGAAAAACGGCGCTACGAATCCTACGGCGGAGTCAGAATTCAATTCCGACGAGCCAAACTCCGGATAAAGCCTTCCGAAGCTAAAATCTTGATATCCACTCAAAATCTTCACTTTAACTCGAAACGACGTGAAATCTCGCACGTTTGACCTAAATCACAAGCTTTAACTAAGCTAAAACTCGAAACACTACCAGACGAGCTGACATAACGCCCTTACGCCAAAATTACGTCACAGAGGGTACGTAAAATAATTAACGAAAATCAGGGGCGTTACAGGGGTAAGGAAGCCATTTCCAGCGACCCCAGCCTCGCTTCCCCGCGCGCGGCGACACTCTCGGATAGTGGTATTCGCGAAGTACTTTGAGCTCGCGCAGGATCAGGTGTGCTTGGTCCTCGCCCCGCGAGATGTGCACGCCGGGCGAGGTAACGTCTGCGCGAGTCACCGGCCCCGCCTCAGCGAGTAAGCGCGCATTCGCGTCCTCCATCGCGGCGAATCTCTCGTTGAAGGAAGCTCGATCCGCGTCATACCGCTCCTCCAGCTCGCGCAGCATCATCCCATGCTTCTGAAGCACCTCTGACACCCGTCTCTTCATTCACGTGGGGTCGCCCGGGTCTCCCAAGAAGTCTTCCATCTGGCTCGGCGAGGGCGGCGGTGACATCTCCACCCTCCCATGCTCTGACTCAGGCGTGGCTTCTGAAATTTCTGCGAAGGAAAAGTTAGTAGGATCAGGGGGCGAGCGAGAAAGTGAGCCCGCACAAAAGTACTAACCTTGGGAGAAGGGGGACTCGTGACGTTGCTTGCGAGAGGACTCCGGTCGGCCCTGGAAGTTTTCGCGGAACCCTCAGACGTGAGGTTTCCCCAGACCAGGGGGATACACCACCCTCTCCGCGACCTGGGCGCCGTCGAGAAGCGAGCCGCCTGGGCTTCGCCTGCCCGCAATACCGAAGCCCGGGGTCTCCACGTTAACCTTAGGCGGAATCGGCGAGCGCACTGGTGTGGAGCCTCTCTTCTCGGGGCTCGGTGGTGGGGTATCTGCATAGGCCGTAAACGCATGGGTATCGCACAGACTTAATCAGAGAAAGGAAGGTACTTATTACTTACGGGGTTGCGAGAGAGGCGCCTGTTGGGTCGAGGTCCCAATCCCAGCACCTAGCGATCCCAGCCTCGAGGGGGACGGAGCATGAGAAGAGGTCAGCGTAAGGCCCGCCATGCGTTCCTCAGGCGGAGGATTCTGCGAGAGGAGAAGGAATGAGCAGGGAGTCAATATAAAAAAACCTAGACGAAGAATACCTGTTGCGCGAGCCCGGTATTCGGCGGCGGGGGAGAGGCAGGAGGTGACGACACGTCCTCCCCCTGCGACCTCCAAACCGTCTTGGCTTTCTTAGACTGGGGGGAAGGGGACGTGGCGGGGTTAAACATCCAGGCGTTGCGCTCAGCGGCCTGGGCCTTCGCCATCTCTCTGGAAGCCTTCAGTCGATCCCGCGCGCTCGGCTTGGAAGACATTCTGGAGAAAGGTTGTTTTCAGCGAGGAAGAAGGGGAAGGACAAGCTTGATCACTAGCCATGGTGGACAGTATTTATAGTTTTGGGCATGGGGCCCACCAAAAGATTCCCGCCACGTCAGCCGAATCGGCGAACACCAGGGGTTGGATGTTTCTTCGCGAGCTCAAGACGACCTCGCGAAGAGCGGAGATTGTGTACAACCCCGATGTTCGCCAGGAAGAGTCAGATGGTTAAGCACCCAAGAAGGCGAGCCGAGAAGGGCGAACCCCGGTGAGGCGAGCCGAGATGAGCGGACCCCGGTGCGGCGAGCCGAGATGGGCGAGCCCCGGTGAGGCGAGCCGAGATAGGCGAGCCCGCCTAGAGTAAGTGCGGATAGCAATTCGGGGCTCGCCAACCCAGAGGCTCGCGAGCTCCACTCGCAAGGGTGGTCCCAGCCAAGGTAGCGTAGGCGTGCGAGCCAGGTAACGTGCCTATAATAATTCTGGGGCTCGCCAACCCAGGGGCTCGCGAGCTCCACTCGCAAGGGAGGTCGCGAAGCGGGCTGGCTCGCCCAGTATAAGTCCAGGAAGGGACTTTTAGCAGGAGGCCCCCGGTGGTCTGCGGTTAGCCTCTCCAAACAGCGGAGTTTGGCTGTTAGCAGATCCATCCGGTGTGCGGATAGTAAGAATAGACAGTGAGATTTGGCTATTGACAGACCACAAAACTAAAATCTATAAATAGACCTCAAAGGGCACCTTGGAAGGGGACCGGTTCAGAATCTTTGAGCCTTCTTCTCTCCTTAGGTCGCTTTGGGTTGGGCTCTCTAGCTCTCCAAGGTGCCCGAGTCTTAGCTTTGGCTTGGGAGGGGAAGCGCTCAACGATCTTCCGGGTTAGTGGAGGGACCTCCTCGCTAAGACTAGGGTCTTTGTTCTTTGTCCGAGTTATCTGCCTATCTCTTCCGAGGGATCAGTAAGGGCTAGCTGCCCCTCGATTCGTTGAGGGCTCCGAGCTCCACAAGAGACCGAGAAATCGGTTTCAACAAATATATCTTCAAAATATAACATTCGTCTTACCAGTTCCATAGTTACTCAAAACTTAACAAAAATGAAAAAGGCAAAAATCATATACAATTTTTTTGCCAAATCATAATAGCTCGAGTACATGAATTCATGGCTTGGGTGGAACGACAATGTGTGCTACAAATGACTCCACCGTTTTTCCTTTCTCCGCGTCATCAGGTCTAGCGGCCTCTTGCTTCACTTCCATAGTCCTTATCATTGGCGGGCTGCTCCGGCATGAACGTGCAATATATGTCCCACCTTGCCGCCCGTGAAACAGACCAAGGGTCCTTCAACTTTAGAGACTTCTTCTTGTGCATTTCACTACCAGGTAGCGCGGGTGTCCATCCAAGTTTGCAAAGATAACTCTTATTTGCCAAAAAATAGTAGGCGTAAGGACCCCTCTAACTTTAACACCAGCAACTCCCGAAATATAATGAGGTGCAACAGTTTGGACGTCCTTCTTTGAGCGACCACTTCGGCAATAACGTGCAATGTGTCCCACTTTGCCACAGTTCCAACATGTACTAGGGTCTGTAGCAACAACACTACTGAGATACCAAATATATTTAGTGGTAGCTTCTTTTTCTTTTTGAATACATAAGACGTAACATTCCTCATCTTGTTCACCAAAGTGGGCTTCTCCTTCTTTATTTTCTTCATTAGATTGTTTGAATCAACACTCTTTATCTTGGTGCGTGGCCATTTTACATCTCTTGTATTTATAGAAACAATCATAGGCTTCATGATTCTTTTATGTTACACAAATTACAATATAATGTGGTATATGTTTTCTCCTTCCCCTGTGTAGTTTGAGGTTTAGTAGGCACTTCAACTTTCTTTTAAAGTGGTATTTGAGTGAGACTTTACTCTGGATGGAAAGGGTGTTAAGGTCTTTGGCTTCTTCTATAACCGTGATCGCATGAGCATATTTTTGAGACGTGAGATTTCTTTAGATTTTTAAGATCACTATAACTCTGTATTTGGTTAAAGAGAGTGGCGATCTTGGTGAAATATGCATGTGTGAGTGATATCGATCTCCTTCTTTCATGCTTAATGTGTCATATTCTTGCCACAAGTTTTGCAATTTAATGGAGATTACTTTTGTAGATTCTTGGAACTCAGTCTTTTGTACGTGTGTACAATGCTTCTTTAGCCGTAAGAGCTCCCATGATTCTGGGAAAAATGCTCCTTCCTACTACTTGTGGGATGTAAAAAAGTGCTTTTGCATCTCTTTTATGATATCGAACATTGGCTTTGACTTGAGCTGCTTCCCATCTTTTAGTGGGATTGATCGATGTTGGTTGAGGATAGCCATGCAAAATAAAGCCCTTTAAACCTAGGGAGAGGAAAAGATTTCATTTGCGCATGCCAAAAATAAAAAGTAAGCACTTAAAAAATGGGAACGCCAATGGGTGAATATTGAAAATTTTGGTGAGTAGGTGTGCTAGAGGAGGTCATATGATGACTTGAAATTTCATAGGATGAACACACAATGATCAAGAACATGATATTTTACACCAAATCTGATGAGTGATGGGAAACTCTGCTATTGTATATACCATGTTGGAAAACCAAGAAAAATTAAATGGAAGGAACAAGGGAAAAGATAGGCGGCGCTATCGCCCATCATTTCATTGAATAATGGCTTGGTGTGTTACAACAAGTGCACATTGGTATTACATTAATATTTTCTCCTCCAACAAAAATGGAGTACGGCTCGTACATTTTAAAACAACAAAAATAAAGTTATGGACTACCCATAATTCAAAATGGTCTGGACTAATAAATTAAGTTGATGGCTGCATCCTCTCTGCTCCACGTCGATCGATGCTTATCAGGGAGATTATCTTTTTTCATTTTTATCTGTCAAGTTACATTCTAACCATGATGAATTCATTTCATTTCCAACATGTGACGAAGATATCAATTTAATCACTATAGCTTTAGTTTACTTCTAGTGTTTTATTTATTTTACTTGTAGCTTTACTTCATTTGTTCTAGCCAATGACTTCTTGTAGCTCTTCCATGCTCCTTTAACATTAGGTTAGAATTGAGTTGTGGACAAATAAGTCATCTACCCTGGTGTATTGAAGTTTTTTTTTTTTGAAATATTAAGAACCAAGCTCTTCGCGGTTGATTGTATGTTTGCTTTTCTCAAATCAATATTCACCATGGTGTGAGGCTTTGTCTACTTATGTAGTAGTTTGCTAATTGTTTTGGATACGGATTAATATTTTATCTTCTAAATTTAATACTCCATGTAGCTAATGATGCTTAATATTACTCATGTACTGTTGTTTATACATTTACTAAAAAAAAATCACATTTTCACCCTGGATCCATTCCATATCTTTCTTTCGTGATACAACACTTCTGGCAACCACATGCATCTCCGACAATTAAACTAAAATCAATTCTCTGATATATGTTTAGAACTCTAAGAACTCGGTAAAGTGTTAGGTAGAAGTCATGCATACATGCTATAGAATCATAAATCACATGAAACCCTCGGTGTCCATCGAGCCACCGTGGTACGCATTCTCTTGAGGATTAAAAAAATGATCTAGCTAGGTTAATGGACACCAACAACCAAAAAGTTCATACCAATAATATTAGGATCCTTATAATATACTATAGTAAGAACTTAATTATATATATAGGGGCTTTTATCGCGACCTCCCCTCTAAGTTTGAAAAATTACAGATTGCACCCCTGTTATTATCAAAATTACAAAAAATCTCCCCTGAATATTACAAAACATACCACCTACCTCCCTTGAAGTTCACATTTCATAGCATCCATGCATGCACAAAAACACCCCCATCGGAGTACGTACATTTTCAGGAGGGGTATTGTTTTGTGTACACTGTTGCCTAAATGTATGAAAATTGTTGCCTTTGACCTTTGGTAACACAGTTATAAGCAACATCATATGACAACAGTTTTTAATGTTTTAGCAACAGTTTACAGTTTTAGGCAACATTTTTCAATTGTTGCTAAAGACCAAAAATATTGTAGTGATGCATGAATGTTTATTATGAAATCTGAACTTCATGGGATTGTAACATTCTTGGGATCCAGGTTATTGTAATTTCAATAATAAGAGGGGTGCAATCTGTAATTAATTATTCGTATATATACATATATATATATATATATATATATATATAGTATTCAAATCTTACAAAGACAAGAGCTTCACCTGATGAGTAGTTATACTACGCTTTCTATACCTCATATGCCATGCATGTGCCTTTTAACAATCGCTGCCTAAAGCAGCGGGGGGAGGCATCGATGGGCTCTACAAATGCATGGAATTCCGAGCCCAGACCCGGACCCACTACACCCCTCTCTCTCTCTCTCTCTCTATCTCCATCTCCATCCATCTCTCTCTCTAAACATTCATTGCCTTATATTTATAGGAATATATTATACATTATTATCTCTCTCGGTTTCATCTGTTTTAAAGTAGGGCAGCGCACAGCTCATCAATAATTATCTTGTCATCTGGCAGGGAGAAGCAAAGAGGAGAATGCTCTCTTTTCTTTTCATGGCCGGCTACATGGAGAAGCTATGTGAGTGTATAGTAGGAGGGGGAGAGAGGAGAGAGGAAAGAGGTTAGTCAGCTGCTGCTGGCTCGCTTTATTCTCCTCTCCGCCATGAGAGTGTGTGTGGTAGTGTAGTGTGACCACCTTGGTCCTCGCGAAAGCCGACGAGAACCCAGATTCTCTTGGACGACAAGGACACTTAAACAGACATTAATGGTTTTCAAGGAGAGAGAGGATTTCTCTTCTTCTTTCTTTTTCTTCCTCCTCCTCCTTCCCCGCCCTCTTTCTCTTTTCAACCTTCTTCCTTCTGCCTTCTTCTGCATAAATCTTCCTTCCTGCCTGCATCTCTCTCTCTCTCTCTCCCCCTTTTTTTATGTGCATAATTCCATATACCTCCTTTGTTTTCAGTACTGCACCCCCGCCCCACCCCCAGCTTGCGTGCCATCATCAATTAAACGCAGCACACATATATCCAAGAACATTCCACCTCTCTCTCTCTCTTCCAAATAGTTATATGATCGATTCATCCTATGTTTAATTAACTCAAAGATACGAGGCATTAAATGAAATAATAAATATAAGAAGATATAAAGAAATATCAAATCCAAAGTCGTTGAAATGATTACGGCCGTCAAATAAATCTTGAATGATATTTCATCAGCCGTATCGCTCCCACTCTCTCCACTTTTTCATAGGTCTCTTATGCCCACTAGGTGGTGACCTAAAACTATGAAGGTGTAGAGTATCATACAACACAATATTACGATTTTACCTTTAAATTTATTAAAAAAGGAGTCATATAACCTATTTTTTTAATCTCACAAAAATAGTCAATGGTGAGAATTGAACACAGGTTTCAACTATGTCAAGCAAAGATGACAACCATCACGCTATATGGTTTTTGTTGAACAAAATTGAATTAAGTTATATATATATGTATATAAATATTGATCGCTCCCGCCGAATGTCGCCGCCTTTGCCGAATGTCTCCCCCACTGAATATCGCCGCCCCTGTTGAATGTCTCCCCCACCAAATATCACCGGCCTCCGTGCCCTGTTACTCGTGTGTACACACACACATATACATGTATTCACTTTTTGATCAAATCCCTAAAAATATTATTTTTAATATATCAGTCAAAAATCATTTTCTCTGCGCGGCATGACATTAATTTTAAAAAGTGATTTTTGCCCACCATTCCATGAGTAGTATGTGTGTATGAGCAAAAAAAGGGAGTTGCGGAGATGAGAATGCTTAGGAATGAGTGTATTAGGGATAAGATGAGAGTGTCGCCAATTGTAGAGAAGATGTGAGAAGCTCATTTAAGATGGTTTGGAAATATACATATAGGAGATTACGATTATAGATAGGGCGGAGCAGAGGAGCCATATAGCCGACCCCACTATGATGAGATAAAGGCTTGAGTGTTGTTGTTGTTGTTGTATTCCATGAGTAGTATGGCTCGTTTTTATTCAAAGGAATATTGGAATGGCAAGGAAAAGTCAGCCAAATTTTATACTCGTTTCAATTGCTGCAAACCTTAATTATTATTATTATAGGGTTTCATTTACTGAAATTACACAGAATGGATAGATTGGCGGTAGCTAGGAGTACTTATATATAATAATTAATCTGACGAAAAAGAAGGAAAAACCAAAAATTCAACATCTATACTACTTTGTTGTAGCCTGCATTGCAACAAAAAAAAGGCATGGAGTGGCCGGCGATATGCAATAGTAGATGATGGCTTTGACAGCAAGCAGCAGATCAACCAAATAAGAAGGACGATGTGATGGTAGTACTCATCTCTATCTCCATCGATCAATGCAGCTCTCATCCATCTCGCCATGCTGCTATATACACATGGTATGGTAGCACCCTATATAACTTATATTATAATTTCATCATTCTTTAATTTAAAACAAAACAAAATTTTAAATTAAATTAATGAAGAACAACATTGGATCCGTGGATAGATCCGATTGGTCAAAAGTGTAGTACTGCTTCTCCTTCAGCTCTCAAAAGATGAGACTTATTATTATTTCTTTACATGTTTTCATTTCTTGCCTGCATGAAATCATTACTTTTTCTCTTCAATTCTTCTGATCAAAATCTTTAATTGAGGCTTCAAATTCAAATTTCAGTGATTCAATCTGCTCAAATATAATATATAAAGTTCAGAATAAACATAATGTAAGCATACAGAAGCTGGAGCATATATATATAGTAGAAGTTAATTAAGCATATATTGTAAAATGAAGACAAACATCGGCTGGCATTCTAACATGCATCCGGTGCTATTAATGCACAGCGACATTGTGTAACCATTCTATGAAGATACATTGCTCCACCCACCACCCAAGAAGAAGAAGAAGAAGAAGAAGAAGAAGAAGAAGAAGAACTCAAATCAAATATTTAAAGAAGCCTACCTAGCATCTGGGTCTAGTTTCATGATCAGCATATCTATAAAATTGCACGTGGATCGAGTAAATTATAACATGTTGCCGGATGAGGAGGAGTTGAATCCGGAGAGATCGCCGAGCCAACCACCGGCGGCGGTGGTGCCATTGCCAACGCTTGCGCCGCCGTCCCAGTACGGATCATTACCAGGAACGCCCAAATAGTGCCTTTGCAAATTGAGGCCGTGAGAGCTGTCCTCCATCTTCACGGAGGCCATTTGAGAAATAAGCCCGGAGTTTGACGACGTTTTATTAGAGAGCATTCGGCCGCCGGAAAAACCATCGCTTTCTCCATCGAAAGGAAAAAGGCCGGCAACCGTCGGCGGTGCGGCGGGAGAAACATCGAGTCCGCCCATGAAAGGAAACTGCTGCATCTGGTGCATCCGCCATTGCTCGAAGCCGACTCCGCCGCTTCCTACGTGGTGGTAATCGACGGGATCCATGGCGTGAATTCCGGCGAAATTGAGTCCGATAGTGGTCGCCGAGTAGTCGCTGAGCGGCTGAAACGATGTCATGAAAGGTGGCAGCGGCTGAGGCGGCGGAAGGATGTTGGTGGAGCTCAGGCTGCCGGAGGCGGTAGAGGACGAAGCGCCGGCGCAGCCGGAGAAGGTCTTGTTTGAAGTACTGCTGGAGCCGCCCTTGCTGCGCTTGTTGCGGCGGCAGCCGCCGCCCACGGGGACGTTTCGTAGGGCGCCGCCGCGTGTCCAGTAACGGCGGCAGGTCTTGCAGAAGTGGCGGGGCTGGGAGAGGGAGTAGTTATTGAAGTAGCAGAACTTGGTGTTGGCGGATTCGCAGCGGGGGCACTTCAGGGCCGGCTCCGGTTGGGGTATTTTGGCCACACGGGCGCGCTCGGCCATGGAGACCGGCCGGGGTGTGCCGGAATCAGCCTGCGGAGGCGGCGCCGGCGGCTCAGCCATCAAGGAAGGGAACTGCGTCGTAGGGTGGTTGATGCCGGCGGTGCTTGGCGGTTGTTGCTGCATATATATATATAAATATATATACGACGACGACAGAGATGGTACAAAAATAATAATTAGTATATTCAAGAATAGCTAGGTATATATGAAGGGATTTAAAGAGTATATATGAAGAGAATATTTTAATTCTTCGGGCTTCATCAATCTCTTTTTGATTTACTTTTTTCATGAAGAAGCTAAGCTTTGTGCGTGTGTGTGCAGGAAGAGAGAAGGGGAAGAAGAAGAAGAAGAAGAAGAAGAAGAAGAAGGAGATCCAAAGAAAATAAATAAAAAATAGAAGGCCGGGAGCTAAATTAATTACCTGCTGGTTCCAGTTGGGAGGATCAAGATAGATAGGAAAAGATGAGAACACCATGGTTGGGAGATTTGATTTCTCTGTCGTCTGAATTCTTTGTGTATGAGCTTAATCGAGCGAGGGGGGTAAGCTAGCTAGCTAGATATTAGGAGACGATGAAGAAGGAGAGAGAAGAGGAGGAACAACTATCTCTGCTTCATGAGTTTCTCCATGATTGAGAGAGGGGGGATCGATCTCGCTCTTGTGTTTTCTCTGGAGAGGAAATGATGAGAGAGAGAGAGAGAGAGAGAGAGAGGAAAACTAAGGAGGAAGACGTCGAGTTTCTTAGCCACTAAGATTCTGTGTGGGCTGCTGCTATGCGGAGCAGTGACAGGAGTCTAGTTAGTGGCCGGCTGCTCTTGCATATATAAAAGTTGGGAGTGGGGTAGAGAGAGAGAGAGAGAGAGAGAGAGAGGAGAGGAAAATATATATATTAGTAAAAAGTAAAAACAGCGAGTCTATAAAATAAGACGATTATTAACCGCCTCTGGGTTTTGGCTATCGGCACCCTACAAATTAAAAGAAGCCTTAGAAAATTTATGTTATGTTTTCTTTGCTCGCAACCCAAACCCCCTTGTGCCGAAACACTCGTTCCTTCTATCCACGCGCCCAGCTATGATCGTCGCACTCCGTCAGTTCCCGGGCTGCCCAGATCGAGGAATGTCGCTGCCACCTTGCCCGGATGCAACCCTGATCCCGTAATGATATTTGCCGATAGAACCCATAGCTAGCCCTAGCCGTTGCAACTACGTACCCTCACCAGCATCCCTAGCCGCCGCGGTCACCTTCGTCAAAAGCCATAACCCTAACCTAAGCTCTGTTTGGGACAGCTTATGCTGACCAGAAGCTTGTTGGTCCAATAGAGCTTTGCGAATAGAGCTGCTTACAAAAGCATTGATGAGAAAGTTGTATAATGTTTGGAGAGTTTGTTCTTAAGTGTTGATCGAATAGAGCTTTTTCATTTAAGCCGTTTGATAAAACAGTTGTCTGACAGCTATTTTTTTAAACAAAAATATTGAAATATAAAGTTGGAGAAAAAATGCACGTCCGGGAGTAAAAGCACGTTCGTGCAAAAAATGGCCGCCGGACAAAAAACTGCCGCCCGGGCGAAAAAACGACCACCCAGGCGAAAAACGCGAGCCCGAGCAAAAAACGGCCGCCCAAGCGAAAAACGTGCTCCCGGGCGAAAAAATATTCGTCTGGGCGAACACGCGCACACTGGCCAACACGCGGCAGCCGGGCAAAAAAAATGCGCGCCCGGTCGAAAAAGCCCGCCCAGGAGAAAGAACACGCACCCAGGTGAAAAATGGCCGCCCAGGCGAAAAAACGACCTCCCGGGCAAAAAACGCGCGCCCAGCGAAATAATGCCCTCTGGCGATAGAACCTCTAGCCCTAGCCCGGAGAACAATAGAGATGAATGAGAGGTTCACCACCACATCATTGCAAGGGGAGCTCGCTCAATTCACAGATTGGTCCGACACGTAATTGATGTGCATCCGTAAAGATATTGCTCCTCAACGAATTTATAAGTACCATGAGGTGCGCTTAGAGAGAGAGCTCCACTAGAGGGAAGTGGAGGTAGTGGTCCAATCCATGATCATGTGAGTGGAAGATTTCGCCACTCAATCTACGCTCCGCCAGACGCCGCGCGCCAGCATGACCGCACCCCACCATTGGGGTGCGGGTAGTCCGCACTCCACTAGTGGGGTGCGGATAGCCGCACCCCCATAGTGGGGGATGCGGCCTAACCGCACCCCAAGTGGGGTGCGGCCAAGCCGTGGCCGCACCCCATGCGGGGTGCAGCCGAGCTGCACCCCATGTGGGGTGCGTTCAAGTCGCACCCCTTGGGGTGCTGCCGAGTCTCACCACATGTGGGGTGCGGCCGAGATGCACCTCATGTGGGGTGCGGCCGAGCTGCACCCCATGCATGCGGGGTGCGGCTAGCCCCCCCCCCCCCCCCCCCCCCCCCTCGGAGGGGGTCCTGCAGTGGATACGGCCGAAGCCGCGCCCTCTCGTCAGGAGCGGCCGAGGCCCATATTTTTCTTTAAGGCGCGACTCCTCGTTCGCCAAAGCTCGTTGCGTGCTCAGAACGCTTCTGAGCGCGCTCCGGACGCTTCTGAGCGCGCCCAGGACGCTTCTGAGCGCGCCCAGGACGCTTCTGAGCGCGCCCAGGACGCTTCTGAGCGCGCCCAGGACGCTTCTGAGCGCGCCCAGGACGCTTCTGAGCGCGCCCAGGATGCTTCTGAGCACGCTCAGAACGCTTCCGTGTTCGTTGCACGCTCAGAACGCTTATGAGCGCGCTCAGAACACTTACGTGTTCGTTGCGCGCTAAAAATGCATCTGAGCACGCTTAGAACACTTCCGCATTCCTGGTACGCTCATATTTTGTCTTTCCTAGTTTCTCAAATTGCAGGACTCGCTTGTCGTCTTTTTCACCTTCAACAAAGCTGCTCGAACTGCCCGAAGGACGAAACGGTCATTTACGAAAAATTGCGATCCATGTGCTCCAAATCAACCAGCATGATTCGCCTGTCAGGTGGTTACGACAGCAAAATTACCGGGCTACCCCGACCAAAGCTATAAATGAAGCCCAGAGCTTTCATTTCAGGACACCTTGCCTTATGCACCCGAGTGAGCTCTGTCGAAGATTTCCCTTGAGTTCTCCTTCAGTGCTTGAAGATCTCCTTCGCGCTTCGAAGATCTCCTTCGAAGCTTCGAAGATCTCCTTTGTGGACTTGGGGAATTCCATCGTTCCGGAAGTCCGTCTTCCTAAGCGATCTGGGAAGCCTTCGGATCCCGAAAGGCGACTCAGCATTCTCACTTTTGTTCTCACCACAGTTCTTAGAAGAAAAAAGACTTAGTTTTCTGAGAGGTGTTCTGTCACCTTCGGAGCGCTCTCTCTCTCTCTCTTTCTCTCACTCTATTATTGTAACGAGCGGCAGCCTGTAACGCTCGAGTTCTTATAAGCCCCCAGGAGATAGTGGAAGTTGGTCGGCACAGCTCCGACCGCATGGTTTTTTACCCTTTCTGGGTTTTCCACGTTAAAAACCATCGTGTCATTTACTAACTTATTCATCGACTGTTTGCACGCTCGGTTCGCTTGCGAGTTAAGGTGGTTCAATTCGACCGGTTTACCAGAGCACCCGAGCGATCCACAGTAGTTTGGTGCCGTCTGTGGGAACCGTCCTCCCAAATACTCTGCAAATGCTTCCTAAAGGCGACACCTGCTTCGCCAAAGTACTCAAGACCGGCAGGAATGGATATCCCCCAGACAATTTTGGACGCGTGTAGTTCCTCCCTTCCTGCAGGTTCGGGAGAAAAATCACTCATCGTGGCACCCATCCTGCCCCAGTGGCTTGGCTTAGACAGCAAACCGGCCCCTCTCGCGGTGGAACAGGATTCGAATGATGTCACGTACCAGCAAAAGCGATCCCCCTGTCAAAGTCAATCTTGACATATCCAATCCCGTCATGGCTAAAGCTCTCACACTACAAGGAGTTCCACGGAGCAGAGGACCCGTGCGGGCACGTTAATCACCTCATGAAATAGATGCAAACGTCCGGGCTTCCCGACCAAATCTGCTGCAAAATCTTCACAGAGACACTGCGTGTAGATGCTCTCAGCTGGTATCGATCCCTTCCTGAGGGAGCAATCCACAACTTCACCGAGCTGTCCTAGTTGTTCGTTGAATGGCACGAAGCACGCATGCGAAGGATTCAAGAAGAGGAACAGGAAGAGCTCGAGACGGGCAGGTTGTAACGGTCTCCCCAGCATACAGCTCGCAAGGACGACCGCCGGCACCCCCAACATCCAACTCGAAAGGGTTCAGCCTACATCGGTCTGCAGACCATGCACCCCAACCCCTCCCTGTCCCACCACTGGGCACAGTGGGTTGTTGGAGGCCGCAGCCGCCCTTTTCATGAGAAATGATTCAGTTAAGCGGCAGCGCAGGGACTTCACAGGAGGTCACCCATCCCGTGACTACTCCAGCCCGAGCACGCTTAACTATGGAGTACTTTCACTTCTCATCACCAATTGAGCTGCATAGTTAAGCGTGCTCGGGCTGGAGTAGTCACAGGATGGGTGACCTCCTGTGAAGTCCCTGCGCTGCCGCTTAACTGAATCATTTCTCATGAAAAGGGCGGCTGCGGCCTCCAACAAACCACTGTGCCCAGTGGTGGGACAGGGAGGGATTGGGGTGCATGGTCTGCTGACCGGTGTAGGCTGAACCCTTTCGAGCTGGATGCTGGGGGTGCCGGCGGTCATCCTTGCGAACTGTATGCTGTGGAGACCGTTACACAGGTCCCCCCACCCGGGGAGGCGGAGCATGGCAAACAAAAAGAAAAGATCTTCATAAGCTTCGGACAGAGCATCCCCATGGAGGGTTGGACTTCGCCTTAAACGCAAGCATATGCAACCCAGCCTGTGAACTAATAAGGGCATTGATAACCCATCGCATCTCATTCAACATCTTGTTCATGGCAGTCGTGGTGTGGCTCAAACTCCTAGGCGGGTACCTCAATCTCAGAGCCGACGACGCAGAACTCCCGGACGGAACAGTAGTACCCACCATAGTAGTCATCATCCTCCCCGTTCAAATAGGAATTCTCCCGGAACCGGTTCAGTACGATGTTCAGTTCACCATCGCAGAAGCAGACTCGCCCTACGACGCGATATTTGGGAGCCTCTTACTCGACGCTGTGCATCATGACGTTTTCATGGCTAGCCGCATGGCCAACAAAGGAAAAATCCTCAGAGATTCGATTTGTGGTCTCGACGCAGCCACAACCGGGCTTCCTTGGATCAACTACGACCCATCACCAAATCCGAACTCTGAGAAGCGCGGCACACAGGAGGGCCACACAACCCCTACATTGGCAGAAAAAGATAATCTTTTGGCATCAGCAAACCCGCAACAACTTAAAGAAACATGTTGAAAGAGAAAGGGACATCAACAACAGTTTGTGAAGGTCGGACGACCTATTCAGAGCCAAACAGCCCGCTCCCGAGGGTCGGCGAATCAAAGCTCCTGGGTCTACACCCCGTTTAATGCCTCCCGCGAGCATATACTGTCCGTAATCTACAACATCAAAATCATTAACTGGCCCAGAGCGCTCTCCCAGTGCAGGGGAGACCAATCCCAGTTTTGCAATTTCCACAAAGGCCTAGGGAATCCTGCGGAGCACTGTGTCAGGTTGAAAGAAGAAATTGAATGCCTTATCCAGTCAGGACACCTTGACGTTTTCCACAAAGAAGCATAGAAGGAGGCCAACAAGCGTCGGTCGCCGGAATGATCAACACCCGGATCATTGCTGCTTACCACGCCGAACGACCGGAAGAGCTCGTGCAGGCACAACGCAAAGGGAGCCCGACATTGCCATCACTCTCGTAAAATTTGTATCAAAAATTTGCTAACTCAAAAGCCGCAAGATTGCACTTGCGCATGTATCAACGTTTATTTTTCGATACGTTTTGCCTGTTCTAAATTATGCTGCTACGGGAACACTTTGGGGCCCGGCCCCCGGGGACTTCGCACTGCCGTCGATTGAAGGTTCGCCCTTCTCCTCAGCGGTCAGGTCCTGACGTCGTAAGGGCCTGCCCCTCTTACGTTCGTCCACGGTTTGAATACACCCACTATTCACAGCCCACTTTGGGGTCTTGCCCCGGGGACTTCGCACTGCCGTCGATTGAAGGTTCGCCCTTCTCCTCAGCGGTCAGGTCCCGGCGTCGGAAGGGCCTGCACCTCTTACGTTCATCCACGGTTTGAATACACCCGCTATTCACAGGCCACTTTGGGGTCATGCCCCAGGGACTTCGCACTGCCGTCGATTGAAGGTTCTCCCTTCTCCTCTGCGGTCAGGTCCCGACGCCGTAAGGGCCTGCCCCACTTACGTTCATCCACGGCTTGAATACACCTGCTATTCACCGGCCACTTTGGGGCCTTGCCCCAAGTACTTCGCACTACCGTCGATTGAAGGTTCGCCATTCTCCTCCGCGGTCAGTTCCCGACGCCGTAAGAGCCTGTCCATCTTACGTTCATCCACGGTTTGAATACACCCGCTATTCACCGGCCACCTTGGGGCCTTGCCCCGGGGACATCGCGCTGCTGTCGATTGAAGGTTCGCCCTTCTCCTCCGCGGTCAGGTCCCGACGTCGTAAGGGTCTACCCCTCTTACGTTCGTCCATGATTTGAATGCAAACACCCTCTACCAACCATCCTAGAGCCTGTCCCCCCTCTCAACACTTTGACAATGACCAGAATTACAGAGTCACAAGGCACAAATGTGTCATCACAACGCAGTACATATCAAGAAGTACCTAACAAAATAGGAAACGAAAGCGACCTCGCAACTCACCCTCCAGTAACGATGCCGACCCAAGACATCACGAAGATGACAATGATCGGAACTATCGCAGAAAAATCAAAACCTCCGAACTCCTCCGCACAACGTCTCGGACTCCGAAGGATTGAGGGGCTTATGATGTGCATCTGTAAAGATAATGCTCCTCCGCGAATTTATAAGCACCATAGGGTGCGCTTAGAGAGAGAGCTCCACTAGAGGGAAGTGAAGGTAGTGGTCCAACCCATGATCATGGGAGTGGAGGATTTCGTCGCTCAATCTATGCTCTGCTAGACGCCGCGCGCCAGCATGACCGCACCCCACCATTGGGGTACGGGTAGTCTGCACCCCACTAGTGGGGTGCGTATAGCCGCACCCCCTAGTGGGGGATGCGGCCTAACCGCACCCCAAGTGGGGTGCGACCAAGCCGTTGTCGCACCCTATGGGGGGTGCGGCCAGGCCACACCCCATGCGGGGTGCGGCTAGGCCCCCTCGGACGGGGTCCTGCGGTGGATACGATCGAAGCCACGCCCTCTCGTCAGGTGCGGTCGGGGCCCATCTTTTCCTTTAAGGCGCGACTCCTTGTCCGCCAAATCTCATTGCGCGCTCAGAACATTTTCGTGTTCGTTGCACGCTCAGAACGCTTCTGAGCGCGCTTAGAACACTTTCGTGTTCGTTGCGCACTCAGAACGCTTCTGAGCACGCTCAGAACACTTCCGCATTCCTGTCACGCTCACAATTTTTCTTTCCTAGTTCCTCAGATTGCAGGACTCACTTGTCATCTTTTTCACCTTCAACAAAGCTGCCCGAACTACATGAATTGCTCCATGTGCTCCAAATCGACCAGCGTGATTCGCCCGTCAGGTGGTTACGGTGGTTATGATGGAAAAATTACCGGGCTACCCCCGACCAAAGCTATAAAAGGAGCCCAGAGCCTTCATTTCAGGACACCTTGCCATCTGCACCCGAGAGAGCTCTGTCGAAGATTTCCCTTGAGTTCTCCTTCGGTGCTTGAAAATATCCTTCGCGCTTCGAAAATCTCCTTCGAAGCTTCGAAGATCTCCTTCGTGGACTTGGGGAATTCCATCATTCCGGAAGTCCGTCTTCCTAAGCGATCTGGGAAGCCTTCGGATCCCGAAAGGCGACTCGGCATTCTCACTTTTGTTCTCACCACAGTTCTCAGAAGAAAAAAAGACTTAATTTTCCGAGAGGTGGTCTGTCACCTTCGGAGCGCTCTCTCTCCCTCTCTATTATTGTAACGAGCGGCGGCCTGTCGCGCTCGAGTTCTAAGTCTCTCATTGTAACCCCCCAGGAGAGAGTGGAAGTTGGTCGACACAGCTCCGACCGCGTGGTTTTTTACCCTTTCCGGGTTTTCCACGTTAAAAACTTTCGTGTCATTTACTAAATTATTCATCGACTATTTGCACGCTCGATTCGCTTGCTAGTTTAGGTGGTTCAATTCGACCGGTCTACCAGAGCACCCGAGTAATTCGCAACAGTAATACAGTTCTGACCCCATGTTCGATAGCCTGACCATATTGATGTTAATTGTGGTTACATCCATAAGTATCTTGGCCCATCTTTATTCCATTTCATATATGTCAGAGGATCCGCATAGCCCTCGATTTATGTGTTCTTTATCCATTCTTACTTTTTTAGCTGTTGCAACTACGTATACCTTCACCGAAATCCCTAGCTGTCGCGGTCACCTTCGTCAAAAGACCTAACCCTAACCTAAGCTCTGTTTGGGACAGCTTAAGCTGATCAGAAGCTTGCTAATCGAATAGTGCTTTGCGAATAGAGCTGTTTCAAAAACACTGATGAGAAAGTTGTATACTATTTGGAGAGTCTGTTCTTAAGTGTTGATCGAATAGAACTTTTCCATTTAAATTGTTTGATACAACAGTTGTCTGAAAGCTGTTTTTTTTAAACAAAAATATTGAAATATAATATTTGTGAAAATGAGCGTCCGCGCAAAAAATGACCGCCTGGGCAAAAAACGCGCTCCCTGTACCCGTTCCCCCTGCCCCTCTGGTGCCCCCAGTGTTGCTACCGCCAGAGATGAATTTCATCTCGCACTTTCAGCGACTAGGACCTCCCACCTATGACAGGAGAGCCGATTTCATGATGTTAGACGATTGGATTATCGTTATTGAGGAAATGTTTTCCTATTCTGGGATTTCTGCCGACCAAAAGGTGATGGTCGTCGCGTACCAGCTGAAAGGTCTCGCGAAGAGCTGGTGGATAAGAGAGAAGGAGAACCTGACAGGTGGATGTTCATGGGAATCCTTCAAGAAGATGTTGCTGAAGAAATTTCTGCCGTCGGTCGAGTAAGACCGCTTGATGAACAACTTTCTGCATCTGAAGCAGAGGTAACTCACTGTTAGTGAGTATGAAGTCGAATTTAGCAAGTTGAGCCACTTTTCTCCAGATCTAGTCGCCTCTGAAGCAGGAAGAGTGAAGCGATTCCTGGGAGAACTTCGCAGTGATATTCAACAATTAGCTTGTGCTTCTAGATCAGAGAGCTATGCTGATGCAGTGGAATTCTCTGAAAGGTAAGGCGATTGATAACGCCAAGAATCGAGGTGTTGCGTTGAGGATAGAAAAGAGGAAAGATGTTGATGAAGGAAGTTCCAGGGCATCAGGCCCCGCTTCAAAGAAGAGTGGTGGAGAAGCGTGCAGTTTCTGTGGGCGCCCTAGCCACCCCTATGAAAAGTGTTTCAAGAGGATCGGAGCTCAGAAGCAGCAGCGGGTGCTCGCCATTCAGGGCGCACCCAAGGGAGAACTAGTGTGCACTATATGTGGGAAGAAGGGTCATGATTCGAGCAGGTGCGGGATGAAATACAGAGTTTGCTATCAGTGTGGTCAGAAAGGACACATGAAGTCTGCGTGCCCAAGGAACCAGCCCCCGTTGCAGCCTGCTCCGCTTCGGGCCTTGCCGCCGCCTAAAATCCGGATAACGAAAGGGGGAAGCTGAACGTGATGACGAGGGAGGAAGCTCAGACCTCCACTCAAGTGATATCAGGTTAGATTCTAATCTAACTCTTAGTTTCAGCTTTTGCCCTAGTTTTTTTTCGCTCGTCTAGTTATGTATCTGCTTTTATAGGAGAGTTTATGGTAAAGAACCGTATGATGCGCGTTCTTTTCAATTCTGGTGCTACCCACTCGTTCGTGGCTAGGAATTTTGTAGAGCGTCATCGGTTGAATCTCGATCAAGTTGGTGATTCTTTTTGTGTCAAGTTTCCCTCCAGTGACACGGTGGTGTCAAACCAGGGTATCCAGAGATGTCTTATCCTCTTAGGTGATTTCTTAGCATTCGCTGATTTGAAGATGTTGGACCTAGAATACTTTGATGTTATTTTGGGCATGGATTGGTTGTCCCGTTATGATGTTGTGATCCAGTGGAAAGTTAAGCGCTTGGACTTCAAGTTGGACAACGACTACCCTATGAGTGTGTATGGCTTCCCACGCCAGGATTCCCCGATTATTTCCGGGGTATGTGCTCGGAAACTTGTAGATTCTGGTAATTTTGCTTACCTCATTTCTATTATAGAAACTGCTAGTGGATCGCCGCGTGTCGAGGATATTGCTGTGGTGCGGGAGTTTCCGGATGTTTTTCCGGTTAGTCTTCCTAGTCTTCCACCTGAGAGAGTTGTGGAGTTTGTTATCTATCTTGAGCCTGGCTCGCCATATTGCTAAGACATCGTACCGTATGACCCTGCATGAGCTGGAGGACTTGCGCACTCAACTCGATGAGTTGCTACAGTGTGGGTTCATTAGGCCGAGCTCTTCGCGTTGGGGTGCTCCAGTCTTGTTTGTAAAGAAAAAGGATGGCTCTATGAGGCTGTGCATTGATTATCGAGAATTGAACAAGGTAACCATCAAGAACAGGTATCCGTTACCAAGGATAGACGATTTGTTTGATCAATTGCGTGGTAGCACGGTGTTTTCAAAGATTGATCTTCGATCAGGCTACCACCAGTTAAGGATCTGTGACTCAGATGTTCCACGGACAGCTCTTCGATCTCGGCATGGGCATTTTGAGTTTTTGGTGATGTCCTTTGGACTGACGAATGCACCCTCTGCCTTCATGGATATGATGAACCGAGTGTTCAAAAATTTCATGGATCATTTTGTAGTCGTTTTTATAGACGACGTTCTCGTGTATTCTCGGAGCGCCGAGGAGCATGCTCATCACTTGCGATGAGTTTTGACTATCTTGAGAGAGCATAAGTTGTATGCGAAGCTGAGCAAGTGTGAGTTATGGCTTCCTAGGGTGTCCTTTCTGGGTCACATAGTGAGTAAGGATGGAATTTCCGTGGATCCAGAGAAGATTTCTGCTGTTATGAATTGGAAGAGACCTACTACAGCCAAGGAGATCAGAAGCTTCCAGGGGTTGGCAGGTTATTATTGGAAGTTCGTGGAGGGATTTTCAGTATTGTCTGCTCCGATGACTAAGCTCGCAGAAGAACACAATATTCGTGTGGAGCAATGAGTGCGAAGGAGCTTTTCAAGGATTAAAGAGGAGATTGTGCACTGCACTAGTTTTGACCTTACCTGCTGAAGGAGAGGAGTACGCTGAAGTATCGAGGTAGATTTTGTATCCCCGCGGTGGGTAATATTCGGACAAGGATTTGCGATGAAGCACATGGTTCTAGTGTGGCCTACCACCCTGGTCCTACGAAAATGTATAGAGATTTGAAACAGATTGTGTGGTGGAGTGGAATGAAGAATGACATAGCTAAGTTTGTGTCTGAGTGCTTCACCTGCAAGCGTGTCAAGGCAGATCCTATAGGACTACTTGTGCATGTAATGTCAAGTTCGAGTTCACTATGCAAATCTGCCCATACACATTAACCATACCACCCCTCATGCTCGACTCACAACCTGCTTTTAACACAATTGAATTCCTAAGCTTCATTCGATCACGATTAGTCAATACCAATCATCTCACGCCCGTTCTCTTTAAGGATCATCAATCATAATTTCTACTAAGCGGTTATCACAAATCTAACTCTCTATTAGATTACCAAGTGATATATGTACGGTTTTATGCATGTTTCCAAAATTCTTGTCTAAATGATCACTTAACATTTCATTTCACCATAATAAATTATAATGACGTATTTAATTCATGACTCATTTCAAAACCAAATCATCTGAAACTTCTACCATAGATCATAAATAAGGCTTGAATCATTCCTACCAAATATCGGCATCATTGTATTACACAATACTTATTTATAGTACTTAACAATTAAATGATATGACACACAAATATATGACAAATATGTTTCCAATTTTTTTGAAATTAAACAGGATTGGTCACAATATCATCAGATACATCTCTACCAAGTTTCGTAAGCATCCATAAGTATTTTGGAGAAAATCAGTAACACATTTAAAATTTGTACATATTAATCAGTGTATACTAAAACAGGATTTGCGGAAGCTCCAAACCACCAAAAATAATGTACCACCCTATTCCGAAAAGGTATCTCCAAGGTCTACAACTTTCGTGTTGAGCCCAAGGTCCAGATCTAAGCCTAACCTATCTAAAATTGGGTTTGAACCCAGCAGAGTAAATATGAACAGCAAGTTGTCCTGTACATTGCCGGAGCTACAGAACTCCCCAGAAAACCCACAACCACTCATTGGAAAGGTCTTTCCGAGGGCTACAACTTTTGTGTTGAGCACAAGACTTGAATGTAGCCATATCATGCCTAAAAATAGGCTTGAAGTCCGGCACGTGCAGAAAACAGGTTTTCCCCAATTTATAAAATTTGCACGGATCTCAAGACAGATGAACAACATCTGTTCATCTTCTTCCTCCAACACTCCTACATACCATTTCACCTTCTCACCTCCAATACTCCCTCGTTATACCACCATTTTTCACGAAATCAGTTCCTACAACTTCATGTTGAAGAGAAGACTTGATTGAAGATATTTTTTCGGCGAACGACGCCCTAGAACAGAAGTTCTAGCATGGTTTCTTCCTAGAAAACTCTATTAAACTCACCAAAATCAAGCTCTTTTGAGCCGACATCTCTCCTAAATCAGATTTAAAGATCTAGCACCAAGGGAGAGGTGGCGGAAGTCAATTGATTTGCGGCCATGGATCGAGTTTGTCTTCTTGGCTGCATGGACGTGGCGGTCGACCAAGCTCCAAGTCCTCCTTCTAAGCTTGATCTCCTTTAGGAAAGCAGACGGTCTCAATGTTTGAGTGTAGGGAAGAGGAAGAAAACTAATCAGCCCTTGGATGAGGGGATGAAGTTGAAGGTTAAGGGAGGAGAGAGAAAATGGAGGCTGATTTGACTAGAATTAATGGGAAAAACACTTCCCATGCTTTGGATTGGACAATCCATCCATGTGTCACTGTTTTATTGGCTTAAGACACCTCCCAGCCTCGAAATAAGCAAGGATGTGGGCTGCAAGTAGCAGTTTTCTCCTTGTTGACCCTTTTTCCTGAAATCTAGCCTAGTCAGTCATGCAATTCTCGAGTTATAGGTAGTCGATTTGGGGATGTTGGTGTTGGTGGATTATAACCACCGCCACAGTGCCCTGCACTTAAATTGGATATATTACGGGAGTTTACCTGAGTTGGTTGTTTGTTTGTTTTACTGCTGGTGTGCTGGCGGAGGTATCTCCCACCGCAGTTGTTGGATATTTTCCAGTATGGGTGTGTCGGGCTATGAGACCACCTTACCCTTGGGCCCTTGTAGAGTTTGTTCTGTGGGTGTGTTGGAGGAGGTATTCCCCCTGTTGAAACCAGTAACCCGGTTTCAGCGTTCGCAAGGGGGATGCAGCTAACCCTTACTTGACCTGAGCGAGACCCTTGACCAGTCACTAAGAACCGAAGAACCTTGCCCTTGGAGAACACCTAAGTCCACAAATAGACCCCTTAAGCTGCAGCGTGGAGGTCCCACCACATAACCGGAAGCTCACATGGAACTTCCCCTCCCAAGCCAATGCTGAGCCTGGGCACCTTGGAGGGCACTAAGGATCACCTCACCGTCCACCTTCAATGACAGGGGTAGGGGAGGGGTAGTGCTTGCTCACAACACACACGCGAGGGAGGGGTGTGGGGGGGGGGGGGGGTATCAACCCTTCCCAAGGTGCTCATGGGGGTCTATTTATAGACTTCCCAAAACTGGGCTGCGGATAACCAAAATTCTCCTATCCGCAGCTCAACCATGACCCTGAACGGACAACGCAGGAAGGGGGCGAATGGGGCTCGAGGTGCCCACTTCCCCCTTCGCGAGAGATCCTACCTCCCCCCCCCCCCAAGGGGGCCGGGCGAGTGGGAGGGTCCCTCCCACTCGCCCAAAGGGGGCCGGGCGAGTGGGAGGAGTCCTCCCACTCGCCCGAAGGGGGTCGGCGAGTGGGAGGGCCTCTCCCACTCGCCCAAAAGGGGGGCGGCGAGTGGGAGGGCCTCTCCCACTCGCCCAAAAGGGGGGCGGCGAGTGGGATGCCCCTCCCACTCGCCCGGCGAGTGGGTGGACTCCTCCCACTCGCCTAAAGAGGGCCCGGCGAGTGGGATACCCCTCCCACTCGTCCAAAGGGAGTTGGGGGAGCGGATGCTCCCTCCGCTTCCCCTGCCACCTCTTCTTGCCTTGACTGGTTTTGATCGCCTTTGAGCGGTCGCTCTACTTGCCTCGGCCACCTTTACTATCTCGACCTCATCCGCGTCGGGTCACACCGACTCAGAAAATATGAGGGTTGTACACAATCCCCGCTCTTTTCGAGCTTGTCTCAAGCTCGGAAAGAAAGTCCAACCCACCTATTTGACGAGTAGGTGGGACATGAGGGGGATCCGCGAAGGGACCTGCCAACGGGATACCCCTGCCGAGTCATTCGGCTGAACCTGACTTGAGACGGAAGGCGAACCTTTCTCCACTAGACACCCCTTCTGTGAGCTGAGCTCAACAGGAGGTGGAGAAAGCTCAACACCTTTAGGTCGAGCTAAACTCGACCGAAGGTGGAGGGAGACTCAACACCTCTAGTCGAGCTGAACTTGACATGAGGTGAGGAACGGACCTTTCTCCACTAGACACCCCTCCTGTGAGCCGAGCTCAACAGGAGGTGGAGAAAGCTCAACACCTTTAGGTCGAATTGATCTTAACCTTGGGTGGAGAAAAATTCAACACCTCTAGTCGAGTTGAACTCGACCTGAGGTGGGAAACAGACCTTTCTCCACTAGACACCCCTCCTGTGAGCCGAGCTCAACAGGAGGTGGAGAAAGCTCAACACCTTTAGGTCGAATTGATCTTAACCTTGGGTGGAGAAAAACTCAACACCTCTAGTCGAGCTAAACTCGACCTGAGGTGGGAGACAGACCTTTCTCCACTAGACACCCCTCCTGTGAGCCGAGCTCAACATGAGGTGGAGAAAGCTCAACACCTTTAGGTCGAATTGATCTTAACCTTGGGTGGAGAAAAACTCAACACCTCTAGTCGAGCTGAACTCGACCTAAGGTGGGAGGCGGGAACTCCATACCTACCAGGGAGCCGAGATCACCTGGTGGGGGAGGGACTCAACACCTAATAGGGAGCCGAGCTCACCTGGAGGTGGAGGGACTCAACACCTAACAGGGAGCCGAGCTCACCTGGAGGTGGAGGAACTCAACACCTAACAGGGAGCCGAGCTCACCTGGAGGTGGAGGGACTCAACACCTAACAGGGAGCCGAGCTCACCTAGAGGTGGAGGAACTCAACGCCTCACAGGGAGCCGAGCTCACCTGGAGGTGGAGGAACTCAACACCTAACAGGGAGCCGAGCTCACCTAGAGGTGGAGGGACTCAACACCTAACAGGGAGCCGAGCTCACCTGGAGGTGGAGGAACTCAACGCCTAACAGGGAGCCGATCTCACCTGGAGGTGGAGGGACTCAACACCTAACAGGGAGCCGAGCTCACCTGGAGGTGGAGGGACTCAACGCCTAACAGGGAGCCGAGCTCACCTGGAGGTGGAGGAACTCAACACCTAACAGGGAGCCGAGCTCACCTGGAGGTGGAGGGACTCAACACCTAACAGGGAACCGAGCTCACCTGGAGGTGGAGGAACTCAACGCTTAACAGGGAGCCGAGCTCACCTAGAGGTGGAGGAACTCAACACCTAACAGGGATCCGAGCTCACCTGGAGGTGGAGGAACTCAACACCTAACAGGGAGCCGGGCTCACCTGGAGGTGGAGGGACTCAACACCTAACAGGGAGCCGGACTCACCTGGAGGTGGAGGGACTCAACACCTAACAGGGAGCCGAGCTCACCTAGAGGTGGAGGAACTCAACACCTAACAGGGAGCCGAGCTCACCTGGAGGTGGAGGGACTCAACACCTAACAGGGAGCCGAGCTCACCTGGAGGTGGAGGAACTCAACACCTAACAGGGAGCCGAGCTCACCTGGAGGTGGAGGAAACTCCATACCTATCAGGGAGCCGGGATCACCTGGAGGTGGAAGAACTCAACACCTAACAGGGAGCCGAGCTCACCTAGAGGTGGAGGAACTCAACACCTAACAGGGAGCCGAGCTCACCTGAAGGTGGAGGGACTCAACACCTAACAGGGAGCTGAGCTCACCTGGAGGTGGAGGAACTCAACACCTAACAGGGAGCCGAGCTCACTTGGAGGTGGAGGAAACTCCATACCTATCAGGGAGCCGAGCTCACCTGGAGGTGGAGGAACTCAACACCTAACAGGGAGCCGAGCTCACCTGGAGGTGGAGGAAACTCCACACCCAACAGGGAGACGAGCTCACCTGGAGGTGGAGGAACTCAACACCTAACAGGGAGCCGAGCTCACCTGAAGGTGGAGGAATTCAACACCTAACAGGGAGCCGAGCTCACCTGGAGGTGGAGGAACTCAACACCTTAACAGGGAGCCGAGCTCACCTGGAGGTGGAGGAACTCAGCACCTAACAGGGAGCCGAGCTCACCTGGAGGTGGAGGGACTCAACACCTAACAGGGAGTCGGGATCACCTGGAGGTGGAGGGACTCAGCACATAACAGGGAGCCGAGCTCACCTAGAGGTGGAGGAACTCAACACCTAACAGGGAGTCGAGCTCACCTGGAGGTGGAGGGACTCAACACCTAACAGGGAGCCGAGCTCACCTGGAGGTGGAGGAAATCAACACCTAACAGGGATCCGAGCTCACCTGGAGGTGGAGCAACTCAACACCTAACAGGGAGCCAGGCTCACCTGGAGGTGGAGGGACTCAACACCTAACAGGGATCTGAGCTCACCTGGAGGTGGAGGAACTCAACACCTAACAGGGAGCCGCGCTCACCTGGAGGTGGAGGGACTCAACACCTAACAGGGAGCCGGGCTTCAACACCTAACAGGGAGCCGGGCTCACCTGGAGGTGGAGGGACTCAACACCTAACAGGGAGCCGAGCTCACCTAGAGTTGGAGGAACTCAACACCTAACAGGGAGCCGAGCTCACCTGGAGGTGGAGGGATTCAACACCTAACAGGGAGCCGAGCTCACCTGGAGGTGGAGGAACTCAACACCTAACATGGAGTCGAGCTCACCTGGAGGTGGAGGAAACTCCATACCTATCAGGGAGCCGAGCTCACCTGGAGGTGGAGGAACTCAACACCTAACAGGGAGCCGAGCTCACCTGGAGGTGGAGGAAACTCCACACCCAACAGGGAGTCGAGCTCACCTGGAGGTGGAGGAACTCAACACCAGCAGGGAGCCGAGCTCACCTGGAGGTGGAGGGACTCAACACCTAACAGGGAGCCGAGCTCACCTGGAGGTGGAGGAACTCAACACCTAACAGGGATCTGAGCTCACCTGGAGGTGGAGGAACTCAACACCTAACAGGGAGCCGGGCTCACCTGGAGGTGGAGGGACTCAACACCTAACAGGGAGCCGGGCTCACCTGGAGGTGGAGGGACTCAACACCTAACAGGGAGCCGAGCTCACCTAGAGGTGGAGGAACTCAACACCTAACATGGAGCCGAGCTCACATGGAGGTGGAGGGACTCAACACCTAACAGGGAGCCTAGCTCACCTGCAGGTGGAGGAACTCAACACCTAACAGGGAGCCGAGCTCACCTGGAGGTGGAGGAAACTCCATACCTATCAGGGAGCCGAGCTCACCTGGAGGTGGAGGAACTCAACACCTAACAGGGAGCCGAGCTCACTTGGAGGTGGAGGAAACTCCACACCCAACAGGGAGACGAGCTCACCTGGAGGTGGAGGAATTCAACACCCAACAGGGAGACGAGCTCACCTGGAGGTGGAGGAACTCAACACCTAACAGGGAGCCGAGCTCACCTGGAGGTGGAGGAACTCAACACCTAACAGGGAGCCGAGCTCACCTGGAGGTGGAGGAAACTCGACACATCCTCAGACCGGCTTCTCTTCTTGGAGCCTTACCAACCCAAACGAATCTACCCGACGAGCCACCCAGCGACCGGCATCAACAAGCCCGGGCGAGTGGTCTCCAGTCGAGGACTCGACTTAAAATGAATCTACCCGACTAGCCACCCAGCAACCGACATCAACAAGCTCGGGCGAGTGGTCTCCAGTCGAGGACTCAACTTAAAACAAATCTACCTGACGAGCCACCCAGCGACCGACATCAACAAGATCGGGCGAGTGTTCTCCAGTCGAGGACTCAACTTAAAACGAATCTACCCGACGAGCCACCCAGCGACCGGAATCAACAAGCCCTGGCGAGTGGTCTCCACTCGAGGACTCGACTTAAAACGAATCTACCCGACGAGCCACCCAGCGACCGACATCAACAAGCCTGGGCGAGTGGTCTCCAGTCGAGGACTCGACTTAAAACGAATCTACCCGACGAGCCACCCATCGACCGACATCAACAAGGCCGGGTGAGTGGTCTCTAGTCGAGGACTCGACTTAAAACGAATCTACCCGACGAGCCACCCAGCGACCGACATCAACAAGCCTGAGCGAGTGGTCTTCAGTCGAGGACTCGACTTAAAACGAATCTACCCGATGATCCACCCAGCGACCGGCATCAACAAGCCCGGGCGATTGGTCTCCAGTCGAGGACTCGACTTAAAACGAATCTACCAGACGAGCCACCCAGCGACCGACATCAACAAGCCCGGGCGAGTTGTCTCCAGTCGAGGACTCGACCTAGATGCTATCTTTAACTACTTTTGATATATTAGAAATAGATTAAATACCATTACAATGCGCTTCCTTGCTCTTCCTTGCGCTTACTCGGCCACATGCACCTTGGCCTTCTCATTCATCACTTCCTCCATCTCCTCAGCTTCCTCCTGGTCCTTCCGGGTATAGCTGTCTCCTTTCTGTCGAGGTTCTTCTTCCTTTCCTTACCTCCAGAAACTCTGGGCATGTGGCTGTCGCGTGGCCCTCCTGCTGATGAAAGTCACAGTACGGCAATGCCATCATCCTTGCTTCCTTCCCTGCGCGACCCCTCTTCTTATTTCCTCTTTTTCGGCCAATCGTCATGGTTTGCAGGGGGTGGGGTTGCAATGGCCTTGTGTCCGGCTGCCTCCCTGCTGGGTTGAACCGTCCCTCCTTCCCCTGAAAGTTTTCTCTCCCTTGGAAATGACCTCTTCCTTGGCCTCGAGGGGGTCCTCCTGGCGGCCTCCAGGTCGGTAGGGCGACTGGTGGTTGAAACTCCCAGCCTTGCTCCTGCCCGACGGGGGGTCCTTGGTGTCCCTGACTCCTCATCTCCTCCTTTCTTCTTCCTCCATGCTCTTTCCTTTCTTCCTCTGCTACCTGGGCTAACCTCGCCACGAACTTCTGGTTGGTGGCCTCGCACTCAATTTCCCTATCAGCGCGCTTCATCAGCTCCTCGAAAGACAGGGGGGATCCCGAGTTAGACTCATCCTGAACAACCTCTGCTGCAGCCCAAGGGTGAAGGCTATTTGCAGGGTGTTCCCGGGCACCTCGACGACGAGGAGGACCTCCGCCTGGAACCTATCCATGTAGCTAGCCAGCGTCTCCCCTGACTTTTGTCGGACGAAGAACAAGGCCTTCACCTCTTTCCTCCTCTTCTTCGAGGTAGAGAACCTCAACAAGAAATTTCGGCGTAAGTCCTCGAAGCTGTAAATGGTACCCACCGGGAGCTGGTGGAACCAATCTCTTGCCTTTCCCTGGAACGTGACGGCGAAGAGCTTTCATTTAAAGGCATCTGATATCTGCCTGATCGAGGTCATGTCCTCAAACCATTGAAGATGCTGGAGAGGATCATTGCTTCCATCATAGTAGGACATTGCGGGGTCACGTAACCCATCTGGAACGGGGGTTGACACGATCAGCTCGCAGAAAGGAGTTCTCCACCTCCCTGGTTGGACGGAGGCGTTCCTATCATCTCCCTGCCGGGGCAGCTGTTCCCGGGCGAGCTGTTGAAGAGCACTCGCTCTTGGAGGCTCAAACCCTCCTCCGAGGCCGGCTCTCTTCCTTGCTGATGGGTTCTCCCTACTTCCATCGAAGGTGGTGTGGTGATCCTAGGTGCAGGTGGTGTCGAGCACTCGCCACGAGTGGGGGGTGCATCCTGCAAGAGCTCCAGGATCCTTTTACTGAACTCGTCGAAGTCACTCTTCTTCACATACTCACAGGTAGGAGGTGGATCTCCCAACTCATCGCTTCCGGCCATGAGACTTGGCTCAGAGCTTTTCGAACTAACCGCTTCCACGCTCACCGCACCATAATTTTTAAACCAGTAACCCGGTTTCAGCGTTCGCAAGGGGGATGCAGCCAACCCTTACTTGACCTGAGCGAGACCCTTGACCAGTCACGAAGAACCGAAGAACCTTGCCCTTGGAGAACACCTAAGTCCACAAACGGACCCCTTAAGCTGCAGCGTGGAGGTCCCACCACATACCCGGAAGCTCACATGGAACTTCCCCTCCCAAGCCAATGCTGAGCCTGGGCACCTTGGAGGGCACTAAGGATCACCTCACCGTCCACCTTCAATGACAGGGGGAGGGTAGTGCTTGCTCACAACACACACGCGAGGGAGGGGGGGTATCAACCCTTCCCAAGGTGCCCATGGGGGTCTATTTATAGACTTCCAAAAACTGGGCTGCGGATAGCCAAAATTGCCCTATCCGCAGCTCAACCATGACCCTGAACGGACAACGCAGGAAGGGGGGCGAATGGGGATCGAGGTGCCCACTTCCCCCTTCGCGAGAGATCCTACCTCCCCCCCCCCCCCCCCCCCCCCCAAGGGGGTCGGCGAGTGGGAGGGCCTCTCCCACTCGCCCAAAAGGGGGGCGGCGAGTGGGATGCCCCTCCCACTCGCCCGAAGGGGGTCGGCGAGTGGGAGGGCCTAGTGGGAGGGCCTCTCCCACTCGCCCAAAAGGGGGGCGGCGAGTGGGAGGGCCTCTCCCACTCGCCCAAAAGGGGGGAGGCGAGTGGGATACCCCTCCCACTCGCCCGACGAGTGGGTGGACTCCTCCCACTCGCCTAAAGAGGGCCCGGCGAGTGGGATACCCCTCCCACTCGCCCAAAGGGAGTTGGGGGAGCGGATGCTCCCTCCGCTTCCCCCGCCACCTCTTCTTGCCTTGACTGGTTTTGATCGTCTTTGAGCGGTCGCTCTACTTGCCTCGGCCACCTTTACTATCTCGACCTCATCCGCGTCGGGTCACACCGACTCAGAAAATATGAGGGTTGTACACCCCCCACAGTCATCGGATTCTTACCGGTGTTGGTGTTTGTTGAATTCTTAATTATAAGAATTAGTATAATATTGTTTATACTTTCATATTATAGATGTGTAGATATGCTTTTGGCTTTCCACCATTCTTGGTGTTGTCAGGTATACGTGAATTTTCACGTAAGTGTTTCCACTGTTATTTATCATACATATTGTACTTTACTTTCAATATAGTTAGTCTTGGGTTGGTACCACTGTTGACCGTGGTTTACTTTGCTTTGTTTTCTGCCGCCTCTTGTACCTTTTTGACGAGGCGTTCTCTCTTATGAATGCTTCAGGTTCAGAGCAGTAGCGGTATGTGGAGCTAGAGCTGGTGTTTCAGTGTTGCAGTAGCATCTTTGACTGTTTCTCCTCACCATTGTGAGGTAGATGTTCGTTGTTTTGTTTTGTTTTAGTTCAGACATACTATTGAGATTTGTGGGTTGGTGTCAGGTTGTTGACACCCACATAGTTTGTTGATTTTGGACACTTTGCTAGCTGTTAGTTGTTTTCTTGCTCTTTTGAAGTAGTTTACTTGCTCTCTGGGAGGTTTATGCTAGGATTGCATGTTAAGTATTTTAAGTATAAAAAATAGGCTTATATCAGTATTTCATAACTTTTTTCAAAACGAATCTCACTCTGTTTTAAGGGTTATTAAAAAGTTTTTTCATACTTATACTAAACCTAGAGGTCCGCATATCATGTTATATCATTGGATTGTTATGTTCATATAGGGTAATAAGTGAATAAAACTAAGTATTTTCCTCTACGTATTTCTACTTGCACCGTTATTCGTGGATTAGTTGATCCACTGAACCGAGGGACACAGTTAATAAACTTAACAGAATTCATGTTTCAAAATTATAATTCATGGATTTTTCATGATAAGTAATAGGAGTATTAATTGCCTGAGCGACTGCAGTTGTCCCCTGCACGACGTGGCATCACGACGCATATTCTCTCTTATTCTGACGTATTATTTAATACGGAGAAAATGCGGGTTGTGACACCCATGACTTTTCAAAAAGAGAAGAAAAAAAAAGTTTTGTTTGATAGCTTTTCCAACCGATAGTTTTTCCAAACAGTTGGTAAAATGCGGTAGCATTTTTCAGAAAACGAAATGGAGTTAAAAAAGCCCTCCCAAACAGGCCCTTAGCTGCTTTGTTAGATTCAAAGTATAATAGATTTATTAGAAAATAGTAACATTGACCTTATTATTCATCACCGGAAAATATCAATGTGGTTGTATCTGAAGAGGCTTCCAAAGTGTCTATAATTTTTTTAAAATAGTTTTCTGGACAGCTCTAATGACACAGATAATTTCTCACCACTATTTTTCTACCGCCACGGTCACACTAAACAAAGCCTAAATTATTGGAAGCCCTTATTTTTTAGTACAAATATATTTAGGTTGTTGTGAATTGACCCACTTGCAAATCGGGCACACACAAGAAAATAATAAAGCAAGACAACAATCACAAAGAACACAAATACACCAGAGATTTACGTGGAAAAATCCTCTCTAAAGCAATGAGAGAAAAAACACTGGACGGGGCACACAAAATCCACTATTTGAAATAAGGATTACGAAATACAAAAATCTAGGCTTGCCCAACCTAGAAACCCCCATTTGGATTCAAAATGAATGCCCTCTCCAACCATGACAATAAGATGGAGAATCATTACATCGAAGACGAAAAGCACCGGGTTGAGGGAACTCTTGTTCTTCCTCCTAAAGAATTGCTCTGGCAAATGACAATGACAGATCTGCAACTTGCGGCCTTTTCACGTACGTACATCAAAAGAAAATTGAGATTCTGATTAGGTTTTAATCTCTCTCTACCTTAAATAGGGTCGTCATTTTTATGAAATCATCATTAAATAGATTCTGATTAGGCTTCATGTGTCTATCAAAATTCTTGATTCTTATGAATCATCATTGGAGGTACTATGATCCACCTCATCGTCGCCCCAATATTTTCATAGCTTCGTCAATGTTGGGGGAGCCGAAGGATGGTGTGGGGTACTGTGAGAGAACGAACGACAAAAAAGAGTTGACATGAGAATAATCTGGCGCGATGAGAGAGGCAATGCATAGCGGTTGTCGGCTTAGGAATATCCGGCGGTCGACGGTGAGAGACGCGTGAAAGAACATATATATATATGAAGTACCGCAAGAACTGTTCATGATGACGATGCGAGTGAATATTGTGAAATACTTTTAAAAAATTATAAATTATGTCTTATTTTTACATTATGCAAAATACTATAAATCTGTTTAAGTGTTTTTTCATATTGTCATTACTAAAATTTAAAAGATAAATGAAATAATTTTATAATGCGATTTTTATCACGACAAAACAAATTGGAGTTCCCTAACTTGTTTAGCCATTCCGCATTCCGCATTCCGCCAGCTTCCTCGAGACCTCGACGTGCGATTTTATCAAAGCAACGACGTGCCCTAACTTCTTCAGCCGTTCGGCCTCCCGTCATCCTGCTTCCTCGAGACCTCGACGGTGCGTCGGCCACAAAGACGAGCTTCCTGAGTCTCTAACTCCTTCGTCGAGGACGAAGACGAGACCTCGACGAGATGACGAGGATGAGCAGGCTACGACTCCGTTTCGTGAAATCAGGGGAGGTAGGCTATTTCATTATGTGATTCAGAAATTGATTCAATTTCAGGATATTTCATTCAATTCCATACTCAATTACTCCGATATTTTTCTTCCATTTCCTCATTTTTTTGAACTCGGGTTGCAAGACAACAAATGTGAATTGCTTGGTTGAATGCTTGTGGCCTGGACTTGCAGAATCCGTCCCTAATCCCTTCCTGGCTGCCTGATTGCAAGTGCCTCCCTACGGTAAGCTTTGTCTTCTCATTCAATGATTTGATTTAGGTTTTTTTTCTAGGCTGTAATTGACACTCTGGTGTATTATTCATCCTCTATAGGTATGTTGTTCATGTCCCTTGTCCAGTTTGCTAGCAGTTAATATGCTTATATAATATTGTTTCTATATATCAGCAGACCTTCATTGAGTCTATAGTTCATGGATATCTTAATTTTTTGTGTTATGATTTCTAAATCAAAACTAAAATTGATTATTGGTTATGCATTATTTGAATGTTATTTTGTAATTAACTTCAGAAGCTCAAATTTAAGAATAAATGACTTATTAAATTGAATAAACTGTAAACTGGCAAAACTTTGAAATGGTTCATAATGTTTTATTAGTTCATAAAGTTCAAATAGATTCATTAGGTAGGGCAACTGAGTCAGATTAGTTTGATTTTACTTGTTTTAAAATGTAATAATATTCCATGGTTAAAATAAATTCAAAGGTGCAATTTAAAAAATATATAAAAATGACCTAAAATTATAATCATCTATTTCTCTCCTCTAATCTCACATTCACCCTTTTCAATTTCTTATTCTTTTTATGCTTTCCTTACCAATTATTTGAATGTAGATCCATTAATTGATCAACTTGCTTAAATTGAGAGTTGCTCCAGCGCAGTTTGACTCACCAGACTAGTTTGACTCACCAGACTAGTTTGACTCACCAAACCTTCATGGTGTTTATGGACATAGTACTGTTAACTTGATTTATTGTATTATGCTTCATAAATCAAAAGTAAATATGATAACTGTTTATGAATTCTTTATTTTTTGCGGAGTTTTATGTTCTGCAAGCCTGTATTATTTGTAGGAAATTGAACTGTATGACTGATGTTATGATGTTATTATGCTATTTAATGTACCTGGTTATGAAAGAGTCACCATTAATGTTTTCTTATACCCAATTGTACTTGGTTCCCTTATAAATCAAAATGCCGTGTATCAGTTATGTTATGTTAAGAATGAATGAAATATGAATGTTGTGTTGAGCTTTCTTCCCTCTTCTTCCTATTCATCTTCTTTCTGTTTCATTTCTCTGATTCATGCAATGATTAAAAATAGCATATCAGTTCATGTATTCCTATAGTGGTATCAGAGCCTTTGATTCCTGCATTCCTGTTGCTTTGGATCATATGGCTTCATCATCTACCCCATGCAACTACTTTTTCTCATCACGTGGCACCCATTTTCAATGGGGGAGATGTACGAACATTGGGTGATCAAAATGGAGACATTCTTTGACTCTCAGGACCTCTGGGAGATAGTCCTCAATGGCCCATCCATCGGCGGAAAGGAAAAAGCGACGGAGGGAGGTGAAGCAAGTATACCCAAGGGAGATAAAATGAAAAACTCCCTGATGTTGCATATCATCCAGAACGTTGTGACAAGCAATATATTTACTCGCATTATGGGAGCCAAGACTGCCAAAGGGGAATGAGACATCCTTAAGGAGTGTTACAAAGGAGACAAGAAAGTGATCTCCATCAGACGTCAAAATCCGCGGCGTCAATTTGATGAACTATCCATGAAAGATGAAAAAGAAATATTTGATTATCTACCACGAGTTACAAACCCGACGAATCAACTCAGCAACCTGGGAGCACCAATCCCAGACTCTACGATTGTTCTCAAAATTGTTAGGAGTTTACCCAAATCATATGAACATGTTGCAACTGCCATAGAAGAGAGCAATGATGTTGAAAAACTCTCCATAACAATACTTGTTAGCAAGATCCAATCCCATGAGGAAAGGATGAAGAGATATGCTCCTTCTTTCGATCAAGCCTTCCAGATGAAGATGTCTTTTCGAGGACAAAGTCATGACAAAAGGTACAAAATTCCCCTAAAGCCTTTCAGACAAAAGGAAACTTTCTAGCATAACACACTAAAAACCATTCAAAGACCCCTGGAAAGTAGTGGCAATGGCAGACCATTGTTTTGCACCCTTTGCAAAAAAACAAATCATGATGTGTCAAAATGTTTTTTCAAATGTAAAAGATGTCGAAACCCTACACACTTTGACAAGGACTGTTGGTTTAAAAACAAAGAAAAGGAAAAAGCAAAACTGATTGCAGAACCAAAAGAAGTCGATGAAAAACTTCTGATAACCTTCAGTCCAGATCCTAATAAACCCGAGAAATCCTCTCAATGCACACCGGTTGTTCTAGTCACATGACTAATGACAAAACATTGTTTGATTCATTGGATGAGTCATACAAATCAAAAGTCTACCTTGGTGATGGCAAAAACAAAGACATTGAAGGGAAAGGGAGTATAACAGTAAGCAATTTTGACAACAACAATCAAGTAATTCATGATGTGCATTATGTACCAACGTTGGCCCAGAACTTGCTTAATGTTGGACAATGTTTGACCAATGGCTACTCCATGACATTCAAAGACAATGCCTGCACAATATTTGATCCCTTCAATCACCAGATTGCCTTGGCAGAAATGTCAAAGAATAGAATATTCCCATTGGAGTTGGGGTCACCAAATCAGACTGCACTCTCTTCAATAGGTTGTAGTATAGATCGAGTAAACATCTGGCATCACAGATTGGGGCACCTAAATTCGTCTCAATGAAGCATCTTTTTGAAGGCAATCTAGCTCTTGGTTTACCACAAAATCTAGCTCATCACAACCAATGTGAAACATGTGCTCTAGAGAAATCACATAGACAACCTTTTCTCCCCTCACAACAACAAAGCTCTTAACCGTTGGAACTAATATGTTGTGATCTTTGGGGACCAACATCGACTATTAGTCACAATGGTAAAAGGTATTTCTTTCTCCTTGTTGATGACTACACAAGATACTCTTGGATATATTTCTTGACACAAAAATCAGAAACATTCTTTGTTTTCTTGGAGTTTAAGAGAGAAATTGAGAAAAGATTTGAATAAAGAAATATAAAATCATTAGAAGTGATAATGGGGGGGGGGGGGGGTGAGTTTATCTCACATCCTCTAACTCATTTCTATCAAAATCATGGTATAAGGCATGAGTTGACTGTTCCAGGCTCCCCGCAGCAGAATGGGGTTGTAGAAAGGAGGAATCGAACCATTGTTGAAATGTCACGATCACTCTTCATTCACAAGAACTTGCCAAAAATCTTCTGGGATGAAGCTGCAAGCACATAAGTATATATTTTGAATAGAGTTCCTACCAAGCCTCTTAATAACATTACACCCTATGAAAAGCTATTTGAGAAAAAAATCGAATCTGGAACATATAAAAACTTTTGGATGTGTAGCATTTGCACACATACTTAAGGAGAAAAGAGAAAAACTCGACAATACCATAATCAAATGTATTGTTATTGGGTATAGCTAGTCAAAACAGGAAAGCCTAAAGACTATTTAACCCAATCACTGAACAATTAATTGTGTCTAGAGATGTGGTATTTCATGAGAATGATAGTTAGAAATGGGCATGAGAGATCAGGGATAATCCTATACTTCCAAGTGCTCTGGTTGAGTTATTTCTGAACCCCATCCAGGAGCCACCAGATGAGGAAGAAGAATTCCAGCAACCTACAGGAGAGCTGCAAGTTGATGTTGTATCTGAAGAAGAAGAAGATTCAGAAGATATCCCATCAGATTCCTCACTGCCCAGAAAAATGAGACTTTCTCACAGATATATATGAAGACACACCTACAGTTCTAATTCATAACACTCAAGCCTCTTTTAGTGATGCAATCACATCAAAAGAGTGGTCACAATCCATGAAAGAAGAAATTGATCTAGTAGAAAAAAAAATAAAACCTGGAGTTTGGTACCAAGGCCAACTCACAGGAAGTGATTTGGCAGAAGTGGGTGTACACATTGAAGTGTAATGAGTCTGGAGAAGCGACTAAGCACAAGTAAAGGATAATTGCCAAGGGTTACATCCAGAAATATGGGAAGGATTTTAGTGAGCCATTTGCTTGGAAACAGTCTGTTTGGTGCTCGCCATTGCTGCCAACAAACACTTCTCAATTCACCACATGGATGTTAAATCAGCCTTTTTGAATGACCTACTCAGTGAAGAGATCTATGTTGAACAACTAGATGGCTTCAAGAAAAACAGAAAAGAGAACCATGTTTACGGTTGGCATAAGGCCTTGTATGATCTAAAACAGACCCCAAGAGCCTGACACTCAAATATAACATCTTACCTTTCTCAACAAGGTTTTTCCTCCAACAAAAATGAACCAACCTTGTTCATTAGAAGACAATGTGAAGAAATCGATCTCATCATCCGCCTCTATGTAGATGACCATCTCATCACCGGAGGCTCAGAGCAATCGATCAATGAGTTTAACAATAAATTGAAATCCAGGAAGTTCAATACGGAAAATTGCAATCCCTGCCTGACTCCAATGAGTCCTGGAGAAATGCTTAGCAAAACAAAAGAAGGAGATGATCTAGTTGATGAGGAAGCATCCTTTTTGCTTGGCTGTGAATTTGGTCTCTGAGCCAAATATTGAGCATGTTGTGAATTTGGTCTCTAATTTTGTTAGCAAGCCAAGTAAAATTAATCTAAATTCGGCAAAAAGGATCTTTCGATACGTACAAGGGACAAAGCAGTTTGGACTTAGCTACACAAAGAATCAAAATCCATCTCTCACTGGATATAGTAATTATGACTGGGGAGGTTCACATGATGATAAAAGAAGCACGAGGGGGGGGGGGGGGGGGGGGGGGGGGGGGGTATATTTTCTTCTATGAATCTAGCTCTCGCAAACAGCAAACCGTGGCACTTTCAACCACCGAAGCCGAGTACACTGCTCTTTGCTCTGATATTTGTGAAGGCACATTGCTAAGAGGGATGCTAGAGGAATTAACAAGAGAAAATGTGGTACTGTGATACTCATATGTGATAACACCTCAGCAATTGCCCTCTCCAAGAACCCCGTATTCCATAACAAGAGCAAACATATTGAAATCAAGTACCATTTCATCTGTGAGAAAGTTGAAAAGGAAGAAGTAAAGCTCATGCATTGCTCCCCTGAGCTACAGCTCACCGACATTTTTACCAAGCCACTTCACAAGATTCGATTCGCAGATCTTAGGAAAGACCTAAAGGTTTCACCGCCATCGGTCCAAGAGCGGGTATAGGAAATTGAACCGCATGGTTGATGTTATTATGCTATTTAATATACTTGGATATCAAAGTGTCATCATTAATGTTTTTTTATTCCCAATTGTACCTGGTTCCCTTATAAATCAAAATGTCGTGTATCAGTTATGTTATGTTAAGAATGAATGAAATATGAATGAAGTGTTGAGTTTTCTTCCCTCTTCTACATATTCATCTGATTCTTGAAATGTTAGAATGAATGAAATATGAATGAAGTGTTGAGTTTTCTTTCATTTCTCTGATTCTTGAAATGTTTAAGAATTGCATATTAGTTCATATATTTCTACATTATTCAATGTCTAGATATTTATGTTGATGCTCATGTAAGTTATGCATACTGAAAAATCAGCAGCAGGAGAACTATGTTTAGTTACTTTAGTGTTAATTCACTATTGTAGAATCACTCATCTATGGAGCCAAAGAGAACTCAGTCTGCCCAATTTTATTATTTGTTTTAGAAGAGGAGGATTTTAGAAACAAAATGTGAAGAATTTAAAGAGTCATTTATAAACGTAGCTAATTCATGTGTCATCAGCTCTATCCCAATTATTTGTGATCTGCTATATGAGATGCTAAGCCTACACTATACATATTATTTTGAATAAAACAATTTCAAGACAAACACATATGTAATCATCTATTCACAGATTAATGACCTAATAAACAGTGTCGTCTTTTCGATGCCTTCAACTTTATTAAAAACTATGGTGATTGTATAACTCGTAATTCATCGAGATCAGAAATGCCTAAGAAGACGACTATTCGCAGACCATTTAGCTCTGCAGCCTGGCGGATATTCGCAGACCTCGCCAGTACAGTATTGAACATCCTCAAGGAGTCGAGTATGAGCGAGTATGAGTAAGCATGGGCAATCATGGGCGAGCATGGGCGAGCATGCGCGAGCACAGGCGAGCATGCGCGAGCACGGGAGAGCATGGGCGAGCACGGGAGAACATGCATGGGCGAGCATGGGCGAGCATGCACGAGCATGCACGAGCATGGGCGAGCATGGGTGAGTATGGGCGAGTACCCATTGCAACTCGCGAGTATGGTCAAGTAACCCCCCCCCCCCCCCCCCCCCCCCCCCCCCCCCCCCCCCCCCCCCCCCCCCGCCCGGGTTTGTCTATAAATAAACCCCCAAGGGTACCAAAATGGCACTTTAGAAAAGGTTGACCCCCCCCCCCCCCCCCCCCCCCCCCCCCCCAAGCGAGATACTCGCCAAATTCATGCCTTCCTCGTACCTAGCTCGGCCTTTGATTTTGGAGGGGAAACTCTTCTAAACTTCCAGGTACGTGGCAGAACCTCCCAGCTGAAGCGCATGAGATGAGCTTGTAGACATCTCTCTCTCCCTCTCCCTCTCTCTTGTTCTAGCCATTAGAGTTGTGGCGTTCGACGACGGGATCAGAAACCTCAGGCTATACTTAGGTCTGAACATTTGGAGCCGGGATTTTCCTGGCTTCAACGATGATCAATTTTAAGTGAAGGGATTTATGTGAATTATATTAAACTTAAGATGATACCTCGTCAATAGATAGGTTGAATCATATCTCTGTTCGAGAGAGTTGTGTAGCGTTTGTTATCATAGATGCTGCTTCCACTTCGTCGGTCTTCAATGCTTTTTATTCCATGAGCAGATTATGATGCTTGAGATCTTAGTATTTTTGAATAATTAACTTGTTCAACCATGGTGGAAAGAGATTTTTGGTAATGACTAGCTCTGCTTCTTCCGAGGTTAGTCAAGATTGTTGGAAGCGTTAAACGGATCATGCGACCTCTCTTCTCTCGCAACTCTTCACTTGGCGAGCACGCACAAGCCCGACACACTCCACGCGCGAATGCACACCCCGGAGATCACATTTTACTCACGGCGAACACTTCCACTCCCTCTCCACACTTGCGAGCACTACCCCGCGAGTACACCGGCGAGCAACACCACCGACGAGCTCCTCCTACTCCTCGGCGAGACACAGCCCACGCGAGCACCTACACCTCGGCGAGCCCCGACTTCACTCCGGCGAGCTCCCTCAACTCACGGCGAGCACCACCCTCAACTTCACGCGAGTTGGGCGAACACTGGCGGCGAGAGCGAGCTGGCGGGCTGCTCCTTCCCCTCCACTTCAAACGGCGAGCACTGCTCCTCTCCTCCAAGTCCAGCGCGCGAGCTCCTCCTCCAAACCCGACGAGATGCACAGGCGGGTCCTCCTGCGGGAGGCGTTGAACGCGAGACGCGAGATGGGGGGCTGCTAGATGAAGGGCTGCTAGATGAGTTGGCGAGAGGGGAAATATTATTCCCGCGGGAATATTAAATCCTTTCTCTCTCTCTCACTCCAAACTCGACCTCTCTCTCTCTAAAATTCTGCCAAAACAACTCTTCAACTTTTCTATTCAGCGCACAAACAAATTACGGGAGGGGGGGGGGGGGGGGGGGGGGGGCTATTTATAGGCAAAAGAAAACAACGCACATTCTCTCTCCACATTAAATGCACACTCTCTCTCCTCAACAACATTAATAATAAAGTATAACAAAATAAAACTAAGACCCATCGACCCGGTCAACAAAGTCAAACCAACAAAGATAGCAATTAAATTTCTTAAAAAACATTCGACTATTCTTGATTTCTTTTAGATTTGCCTATTCCCTTAAACATTCTTTTGGGCCTTTATTCTGAATCTAAATTACATGTATTGAAGTGACAGCTCAAGAATGATATGTTGGGATGCAAACCCTCAAAAATACCCATTGATCCTCGTGGTACTGATTCCGACGGTGAAAACCGGCACAAGAGGCATGAGAAAGATCGAGACAAGATCGAGACAGATCTTGGGGGGGGGGGGGGGGGGGGCATATTTTCTTCTATAGATTTAGTCCCATTGCTTGGAGCTCTCACAAACAGCAAACCGTGGCACTTTCAACCACAGAAGCCGAGTACATGACTCTTTGCTCTGATATTTGTGAAGGCACATGGCTAAGAGGGATGCTAGAGGAATTAACAAGAGAAAATATGGTACTGTGATACTCAGATGTGATAACACCTCAACAATTGGCATCTCCGAGAACCCTGTATTCCATAACAAGAGCAAGCATATTGAAATCAAATACCATTTCAACCATGAGAAAGTTGAAAAGGAAGAAGTAAAGCTCGTGCATTGCTCCTCTGATCTACATCTCACTGACATTTTTACCAAGCCACTTCACAAGATTCGATTCGCAGATCTCAGGAAAGACCTAAAGGTTTCACCGCCATCGGTCCAAGAGCGGGTATAGGAAATTGAACCGCATGGTTGATGTTATTATGCTATTTAATATACATGGATATCAAAGTGTCATCATTAATGTTTTTGTATTCCCAATTGTACCTGGTTCCCTTATAAATCAAAATGTAGTGTATCAGTTATGTTATGTTATGTTAAGAATGAATGAAATATGAATGTTGTGGTGAGTTCTCTTCCCTCTTCATCCTATTCATCTTCTTTTCGTTTCATTTCTCTGATTCCTGCAATGTTTAAGAATTGCATATAAGTTCATATATTCCTACATTATTCATTATCTAGATATTTATGTTGATGCTCATGTAAGTTAAGCATACAGAAAAATCAGCAGCAGAACTATGTTTAGTCACTTTAGTGTTAATTCACTATTGTATAATCACTCATCTATGGAGCCAAAGAGAACTCAGTCTGCCCAATTTTATTATTTGTTTTAGAAGAGGAGAATTTTAGAAACAAAATGTGAAGAATTTAAAGAGTAATTTATAAACTTACCCAATTCATGTGTCATCAGCTCTATCCTAATTATTTGTGATCTGCTATATGAGATGCTAAGCCTACACTATACATATTGTTTTGAATAAAACAATTTCAAGGCCTAATACACGGTGTCGTCTTTTCGGTGCCTTCAACTTTATTAAAAACTATCGTGATTATATAACTCGTAATTCATCGAGATCAAAAATGCCTAAGAAGACGACTATTTGCAGACCATTCAGCTCGGCAGCCTTACAGATATTCGCAGACCTCGCCAATAGAGTACTGAACATCCTCAAGGAGGCGAGCATGTATGGGTGAGCATGGACGAGCATGGGCGAGCATGAGCGAGCATGAGCGAGCATGGGAGGGCATGGACGAGCATGGAGGATTATGGGCGAGCATGCGAGAGCATGAGCGAGCATGGACGAGCATGAGCGAGGATGAGCGAGCATGGGAGAGCATGAGAGAGCATGGGCGAGTATGGGCGAGTATGGGCGAGTATGGGCGAGTATGAGCTCGGCAGCCTTACGGATATTCGCAGACCTCGCCAGTAGAGTACTGAACATCCTCAAGGAGGCGAGCATGAGCGAGCATGTATGGGCGAGCATGGACGAGCATGGGCGAGCATGGGCGCGCATGGGCGCGCATGGACGGGTGTAAGACCCTTTTTTTCTTTTGAAAACCCGAGTCTTATGCCCAGAACCGCCGCTTTGTAGTGACACCCTCGCTCGGGAAGGTCGACACTACAAAACGCCGATCCTGCCGGCCATATCGATCACAGAAGAAGAAAAGAATAAACGAACAAATAGAAGTTCAAGTCCACAATCACATGTTATATATAATAAATGTTCACATGGTATAACTGAAATAACAATGTTACAATAATAAAGGGCACATGCCCTGTACATCATGTCCTCACTACAAGATCACTCGCGGAAGTTAACTACTAATCACTCACTGATCCTGAATCCTATGCTCCTGTACTAGACTGGCCCGCCTCCGTCTGCATCGGCCTCTGGTGCTGCTGCGTCTCCTCGATCCCCTAAAATGATATGGTCCACCGACCGTTAGTCAAAAAGACTAAGCCTTATGTTCCCCACCCCACCCCCAATGGCTCCTAGGCACCGTGTGGGAGGATGAAGCGGAGGACAACAAGGGGTATAAACAATAGCAGGTGACATGGGCATAAACTACAGGGAATATTTCTACAACTCCACATATGTATATAGATAATTGAAGCAGTAGGTAAAACAGGGTAAAGAACAAGTAAAGAACAGTAAGTAAAGACAAATATATAATATAAAAGTAACCATTGATTTATAGGAATGCCCATACAAACCTATAGACCAAGGGGTCGTTTAGCAAGGTCTATCGTATAAGAAGTCCCATAACCGACTTATACGATAGGGGTATGGGTTGAAATGCAATGTTTATGCCATGACATGCAAGGTATGCTGTTAAATGTTATGTTCACATAAGTGCAACTCACACACTACGACTTTATGCGCACAGACTTTTAGTTCCCCCTTTTCGGAGCTAGCAAGACTCTCAGGATACTCCCGTAGTGGCAAACGAAAGCAGTGGGTTGGGCCTCGCCCACCTCTAGGTTGGTATTCACACTACCTAACCTAGACCTATCGTACGCCTCAACACAAAACCGTGGAGCATCTGCGTACTCTTACTGGCTGGATCACCAGACTTTTATGGCTAAGTGCAAATTCCACACTTGCCGAGTCAACGTATTGACGTCGGTGTGAACGACCGTCCAATACCGAAGACTCACCACCTTCATGCACATGCAAATATGTTCTACTATATCCCGAGCCATAAACTCCCCGGGCTAACCTGCACGTCATCATAACCTTCCGGGCCAACGGCTCGCCGGGCCAACCCGTTCGTACCAACAAGCATTAATGAGTCACAAGCTCACCAGACTAACTAGTCCGCTGCTTCAACCACTGAGCCTACCGCTCGTACAACCAAACCAACTAACCTCCTGTAACCACGGGGTGTGGGTGTGTGTATCGTTAAGTTAATCTTGTACAACATCTTACTCCTACAGTTTATGGTTAATCTTGGACTTCCCGAGGATTACCCTATAAGGGGCTCGCTACGGTACTAGGAACCACAATGGGATGACACCCCAAGGCTCCCTTTCTCAAGACACTTAATGTTATTGGTAGCTACCCATAAGAATACCCTTCTTATCATTTCTCTTGAATTACTCTACATATTTTATGACCTAAGGGGGAAGACGATCCTTCGTCAATCCCGAGTACAACTTTACCCTTAACTCACCAAGCACACCCTCATCACCTAAAATCCTTTTGGTGACCTTCAAACTCTTCAACATGACCATGTACACCAACTACATGCCACTTCCACTTGGTATTCCCCTAAATATCCAAATTTCACATTTTTATTATACGCAAACCAAACTAACTATATGAAGCTTATAAGTAGATGTACTCCAAATATTCATCCAACTGACTCAAGTTATTTACTGGAGGTCTATAATGATGTTTTAGAACTAAATCCAGAGATTCATATTTTTCCTTAGTTATTTGCATTTATTATCATTTCTCCAATATTTGTCAAGTATGAATATGAGCATGAAGTGTAAGGTATTCTTATGATATGGCTCCCATAAAATTAAGATAAATCTATCATGCCAAAATATCAGTAAGTAAATATCACAATTTTACAGTAAGGAAATGTCCTCTGTTTTTAATATTTATCATCTATCTAAACTTGAAGATTTATGAAGGAACTACCAAGAATACTTATGCCAAAATTAGGGAAAAATTACCATACCTCTATTGTGTCTAGAAAAGCTTAATTACAGAGTTTCACAATTTATGGGAATCATTCCCTCACTGAATTAATTAATCTAAATAATTTCTAATTTGCACAAGCTGTGAAGTAGCCTACTGATAACAATTTTCAAAAATTATGTAAATATTTACAAAACTTCCAAGTGCTCTGAAATGTCCTATCACCAAGTTGCACATTTTTCTAGAGAGTTTTGGACCCTTATTTATATTTCTTAAGATTGAGACAAAATAGGTGCCTTGAGGATGAAGTACTAGTTAAATCATAAAATAAATTATACAAAAATTACCAGGGGTCTAAAATATGATTAAAAAGGCACCACCAAGATTTATCTTCATCCAAGATCATTTGTGCATGTAAATATCTCTTAAAAGAAGTTTACCTAAAGGGGTTATGACCTAATTTAGGGGGAATAAATTCTCCTAAAATTCTCTCAAAATTCCCTAGGGCATAAATACATCCCATGAACATATCTCCTAGGCTCCATGGCCATTCTATAGCTTTTGACCGCATGTCCTTCACAAAGCTCTATCTGCACCCCAAGGGGTAAGACTAGGGTCCTAGGGCATATCCACTTCTACAGCACCTCATCTTACTCATGAAGGTGTTTTAGGTGATCTTAAACCAGTGTCCAAGGTTTCAACTCATGGTGATGAGTTCTGACCACCATACCCCAAGATAAACATCATGCCCTAACTTTGACCCAATTTGACCTAACTTAGGTTGACAGATTACCCAACCAAATCAGTCCCAATTGGGCTGAGATTTTTACTAGGGTCATGTGATAACCCTAAGAAGTACCCACCAAAATTTGGAGGGCATTGGAGGTCATTTGACCCAATAAATAATTAATATTTGATTTATGAAATTATTACAAAAATCTTAAAAAAAGGTTCTCCTAAAATTCCCATCATTGGGTATGATGTGTGGGTAGGTGTAAATAGCATATGTTTCAATTTTCAAGTCAATCTCATAACCCAATCAAAAGTTATTCAAGAAATGGTGGTTGTCCTACACTAGGGACCAGTCCCACCAAAATAGACTTATAGGGAGCTACAGAACTCCTTTTGGGGTGAAATAAATTTTAAAATAAATTAGACTCCAAGGGCTACAACTTTGGTGTTGATCGCTTTTTCATTTTAGGGGTTCTAGTATTTTTAATAATTAAAATAAAATACTGCGGGAAGTATGACAAAATGTGTTGGAACAAGTCTCTGCGTTCGACGAAATCCAATCTGCGTTCGACGAAATCTGTTTTGCGTTCGACGAACATCGTGCTTCAATTCGACGAAATCAGTTCTCCAGCAGATTACCTCTTCGTTCGACGAACTCCGGGTTCAGTTCGACGAACTCAACTATTAGTTCGGTGAATTAATTCCGTTCGACGAACTCCGGGTTCAGTTCGACGAACTCAACTATCAGTTCGACGAACACCATAGTGTGTCCGACGAATGAATTTCGTTCGACGAACTCCGGGTTCAGTTCGACGAACTCAACCATCAGTTCGACGAACTCAGGCTACAGCTCGATGAATTTCTTCTACATCAGATCGACGAATAAATGAAATAACAATATAACATAATCATTTAATATGAAGATCTTGCACAGATCTTGAAGCAGAACGGACGACATCTGTTTGTCTTCTTCCTCTGGCCGACGGCCAGGATTAACCGCACCTGGATATCCTTCATCCTTGTTTTCCCGGCCACCTAAGCGCCGCCCCGGCTGGCCAATGCCACCACCACCTTCGTTGAGGTGGTGGCTGGCGATTTACGGTGGTTGGCCGGTCGGAGGTGTCCGGAACAGGGGTACGGAGGCGGGATTAAAGCTCCAAAAACGGAGCTCTTGGCCTACCCGATTAGGGTCCAATTGGACCCAATCCTTGCAGGCAACCTGATGGGATCTATCCACAGAGAGAGAGAGGAGAAGAACCAGACCATTAATCGGGCTCGAGGGTGGTTGTTTCCCCGGATTTGCAATGGTCGCCCCCTTCAAGTTGTGCTCCTTGCCGATCTCTTGATTCTCCACCAAATGCAACGATCTAGGACTCGATTTCAACTGGTATCCCTCTTCTGAAGGTGATGGAAGGGTCAATTTGAGGAGGGAAAGGCTTAATGGTGGAGTGTCATTAATGACCATTTCGGTTTCACTTGAAACCTCTTGAATCCTCCACCGGATGGCATGGTAAAGGTTGTAAAACATCTTAGAATTCAATGGGGAGATGAATGGAGGGTGTGGGGAAATGAATGGGGGTCAATTTGTCTTGAATGCCATGAATTCACCTTGAATGGCCACTTTCTCTCTCTTCAAATTGGGGGAAACTCCTAATTTCTCTCTCCTAGTCACCCCCTCCAGAAATTGGATGGCATTTCATGTAATTTCAGTGGTGACTAATCATTTGGGCCATTGAAATTGGGCTTAGACCAAAGAGATTGAGCTTTGGGCTTAATTAACCTAATTTGGGCAATATTGACCAAGTGTTGACTTTGGTCAAATTGGTGAAATTAATTAGGCCCAATGGGTCAATGTTGACCCATTGGCCTCCCTTAGTGACCAATGGAACTTGGGGAAAGTCAATTGGTCCAATTGAACCCTAGTTGACCCTAAATATGGTGGTTTGACTTATAAGGTTAGGGTTGACTTTGGTCAATTTGGCCTCTTTGGTTGACCACAATGAGTCCTAAATGCCCTAAGGGACCCTCCAAAGGGTTAGGTGTGTCATGGTGGGGTCAAAGGGTCAAGGTGTGGCCCTTAAGTCCAACCCTATGCTTGTTAACTGGAAATTGCTATTTGCAGACCGCTGTGGTTTCCTTCTTCCTGGCTAACGTCAAGTGGTCTCTTCAAGCTTCCTAGGGTTTTGTCATGACCTAGTCATGACAAAACCACTCTAGGGGTCTAGTTGTTTGGGGGATGTTACAACGGGCATGGACGAGGATGGACGATTATGGGCGAGCATGGGCGAGCATGCGAGAGCATGGGCGAGTATGGGCGAGTATGAGCGAGGATGAGCGAGCATGGGCGAGCACGAGAGAGCATGGATGAGTATGAGCGAGCATGAGCCTTTATTCTGAATCTAAATTACATGTATTGAAGTGGCAGCTCAAGAATGATATGTTGGGATGCAAACCCTAAGCCCTAAATACCCATTGATCCTCGTGGTACTGATTCCGATAGTGAAAACTGGCACAAGAGGCATAAGAAAGATCGAGACAGATCCCGTAGAAATGGTGTCTATGAGGAGCTTGAAGAGGGGATCTTGGAGATGATGGAAAAATCACAATATATTTGGTCATCGCAATATATTATTTATTTTATGTATTACATGCAAAGAAAGAATGATGTAATGTTTGTTTATTATAAAAAAAATTACGTATTGAGTTTAATAAAGAAAAAAATTGTATTGGTGTGTATTAAAGGGTTTATGCTATCTCCTATTTTTTTCTATTAATAAATTTAAAAGAAACGTTCTCTTTTCATTTATGAGGATTTTTTAGCAAATGGATAATTTATTTATTGTTACTCCCCTATTTCCTCCGGCTATGGCAATTCTAAACCTTCTCTGATTACGGTATTAATAATTTTGCGTATATTCAGTGGATGGAAAGATCATTGGTTCTATCATGTAGAGGCATTGATTTTTTTTTACTTCACATAGATTGCACTGATTTCTCATATGATTAGGTATTATTTCGAGATGATTATTTGGGAAAGGCACTCACGTGGGGCTGGAGGTCGGTGTCGTTGCACTCGCGTAGGGCCGGAAGCCCGTGTTGTTTTCACTTGTGTGTGCGTACTGTCGCAGTTGACCGTAGGGGCGGAGCTCCGTTCCTGTCACTCGTGTGTGTATTCACAATATAATATAAGAAAATATTATGTGTTTTGCTACAGGTCTTAATGCGTCAATTACAAGTGTGTCTGTGTTAATGAAGCCGACACCGGACACGCTGAGCATATAAGAATTTTCCGGTGGCAGATTTTAAAAACTTGTTTGGTATTCTTGACGCCGCAGTTGGTGATTCTGAAGGAGTGGACGGCCCAGTCTAGGTAGAAACGTGTAATAAAATGTTTAATAAACTATATAAATATATACGAGTGACAGTGCACGTGGTGCCCCTTCGTGCCCCACGTTACAATATGCCCACCGCTCTCCTTCTCCCGCCTGTAGTGCGGTGAGATGATCGAACCTCCCAACCTCCCTCGACGGACGCAAGCTCGATGAAATACATTGAAATGAAACTTTATGTAGCACAGTTCGTGCATTTCTTCGAGCGGGCGTCGGGCAAGGCTGGGGTCCGATCATAACAGTGTGCTGCAGGCGGGAGAATGAGAGCGATGAGACTACTGTAACGTGGGGCATGGGAAACCCGTGCACTGTCACTCGTTAATGATCAAGGGACTACATTTCTAAGGTACATTGAGGGTGGTTCCTTTTGTGGAAATTATAATTTGAGATTGTTGTAAATGGACGTAATAAAATAGATTATAAAAAGAATTAATTAAGTTTTATAAATAAAATATAATTTTATTTACCCTATGTTTCTATGATATTTCAACTTAGTTATGCAGTCTATATACGATGGTTGTCCTTTATAAAACAAAAAAGAAATTTCGGGCATTTTGTTCTAAACTTAGAAATAAGTTAATTCCTATCTACTATATAAGACATATTGAATAATTAATTATATATATGCACTATATTTAAAAGAACATTATGGGATATCATATCATAGCAGTTCAATTTTAATTGCTCTGATCTTATGAAGCACTAAGTTTTTTTTAATCTTCTTTGGGAGTGACGGATATTGCCAGCACACAACCGTCAGTATTATATAAACGCAATTGTTATTAGCACATCAGCTTTGGCTATTCGCACACCAATTCCTATGAGTTATTACGCGTCTTGTACATGCATTTTTAGGAAAAGTGTTCAACACGAAAATTGTAGATCTCGTCGAGATCTACAACTTTCGTGTTGAAGACTTCCTAAAAATGCATGTACAAATTTTCAAAAATTCGTCAAAAATTCGTTATAGTTACGATCAGGGCGGCAATACGCGTTGTGCGTGCATTTTTAGAAAAAGTGTTCAACACGAAAGTTCTAGATCTCGACAAGATCTACAATTTTCGTGCTGAACACTTTTCCTAAAAATGCATGGACAAGGCGTATTTTCAAAAGGCGCGTAATAACTCATAAAAATTGGTGTGCGAATAGCCAAAACTGGAGTGCTAATAACAATTGCCTATATAAATCAAGGGTTTGTTTCTTTGAGCGTTTTTGCTCCTTTTTCATTGAAAAAATTTAGGTTGCAACTTTCTCTATGTGAAAGAATCGTAATTGTCGTTTGATGTATGATCGGAAGGTTCACGAATTCTAAAATACCATATTTTTCTTTGGATTTTTTTATTAAATATGGTCGGATTTCGTGTGCTGTCGGATCGTAGATCGGACGGCACACAGTTTTTCCTCACCTTCCTCTACGCGCCTTTTTCCTACCGAATTCGTGCTATTTTTCATTGTGTGGGTGGGGGTGGGGGGGACACTACTGCTAAAAAAATCTATTTGATAACCCTCTCATTTGTTGGGTGTGGCCCGTCATCCAGGTTGTTAGACGAGGCAGTCCAGACCCACCATGGTTGGCTCTTGACATAGGTGCAGGGGAACTCCAAAGGTACGATTTAGTGCAAGGGAGCTGAGTTGGCTCGGGGCATGAGTACATGAGAGTTCTGGGCACGGTTTGGTGCGAGAGAGCCATGAGATCAATTTGACCAGTCTTGCTTGAAAGTAATAAATGAGTTGGTAGCGTCTTTTCCTAACACTCCGGAGTTTGGGATAGTTTGTAGGCATCTTTCCCTAACATCACTCCCACCACCACTGTTCCAAAGTACAATTTTTATTTTTTTTAAGACCGCAACCACTCTCTATTTCCCACCGCTCCTTTGCCAACGCTTCTCATTCTCACTGCTTTCATTCTCACCTTCGAAACAAGCAGACTGCCTAGTCATATTTCAAAAGGAATCAAAATAGCAAAACAGAGAATAATTTAAAATATATTATATCCTGTTTTGCTATTTTGATTTATATCTATGTTTAATCTGTTGCTCTTAAATTGTATTTATTATATACTCACATAAAAATAACTTAAATATTAATATGAAAAATATATAATAGTTAAGCACTTGATACTTAAATTAATATAATCAATAATATATTGTATGTCCCGTACTCGCCGAGATTGACAAAAGGCAGCTCAACAGAGAATAATTACTAATATGTTAAATTTTATGCTACCCCCGTGCACAAGGATACCAACGATGGACAATGAAGCAATCTCTTTATAACTAGGCAAATAAGTACAACAAGACAAGCTAAATATAAGGTGCATACACATTGATTCACAACAGCTGAAATATAAAGAATAAACTTTGTCGCGGACAGGGTCCGCTTCTCCACTCAGTGCAGTTGAGCTTGCAACGCACTCTCCACTTCACTGTGCACTCTGCACTCTCCACCTCACAGTGCAATCTCCACCTCTCGCTGAGGTATGGGTTGAACTCTCCTGGGGTGTATGCACACTCTCACTCTCACTCAACAACTCCAATCTCATCAACACACTACTAAGGGGGGGGGGGGGGGGGGGATATTTATAGGAAAACACAAAACGGAGAGAAAAGGGATGGTGGGGGGGGGAGGAAGGGGTGCACTCACCTCAACACATGCACTAGCCCCTCCCCAACATTGCACTCACCAACCCCCCTTGCTTCCACTCGCCCAACACAAGAGCACTCGCCCCCACTCATCCACTCGCCACCCCCATACTCCACTTGCCCACCCCCCTATGCTCCACTCGCCCACCCCCATGTTGCACTCGCCCAGCACCCCTCCTCATTTCAAACTCAACACTCCCCCTTGAAGTGAGCTTCAGGGAGAACTCCAAGGCAAGCGCGAAGCTTCTTGAATGACTCCGCAGATAGGGGCTTTGTGAATATGTCTGTCAGGTTCTCTTCACTCCGCACGTGCTCCACCGCAAGCGAGCCACCCAACACCTTCTCTCTGATGAAGTGGTGCTCAATATCTATGTGCTTTGTCCTTGCGTGACAAACTGGGTTGGTTGCCAGCTTTAGAGCACTTTCATTGTCGTCACGCAGCACAGTAGGTCCGCTGACCTTCTCATCCACATTTTCCACCAGCCTCCTCAGCCAGACACACTCCTGAGCTGCTAAGGATGACCCCTTGTACTCAGCCTCAGTGGTGGTAAGGGAAATGGAGTCCTGCTTCTTGCTACACCATGAGATAGCAGTGGCTCCACACATGAATACGTAACCTGATGTCGACTTGCGGTCATCAGCGTCACCTGCGTAATCTGCATCTGTGTAACCATGCAGCTTGAAGTCAGTCCTCCCTCAGAGCAACCCCATCTCAAGGGTTCCCTTCACATACTTCAGTATCCCCTTAGCTGCCTCCAGATGATGCTTTCGCGACTCCTGCATGTACCGACTCACTCGGCCAACGGCAAAAGCGATGTCAAGCCTTGTGATAGTCAGGTAGATCGGAGTCCCCATTAGTGCCCGAAAGATTTTCGGATCAGGAAGAATCCTTCATTCTTCCTTCTGAAGCTTCAGCCCAACCTCTAGTGGAACGGAGCTGCTCTTCCCCTCCTTCATGCTGAATCTCTCGACGATCCTCTAAGCATAAGCCTCCTGGGAAATGAACAGCCCCGCCTCTTCTCTTCTCTACTTGAAGTCCAAGGAAATGGTGCAGTTCACCAAGATCCTTCATCTCAAAGCGAATGGAAAGCTGTTGTCTCAGCGTTGCGACCTCTTCACTGTTGTTCCCTGTCACGATCATGTCGTCGACGTACAACAGCACCAGCATGTGAAGATCTCCACTCTTCTTCACAAACATGCTAGAGTTTGAGTCTGAGGCATCGTAACCACGGAACTGCAGATACTCTGCGATCTTCCCATACCATGCTCTCGGCGCCTGTTTCAACCCATAGAGGGCCTTCTTCAGCTTGCAGACATGGTGTGGATGTGACTTAGACACATACCCAGGTGGTTGCACCATAAATATGTCCTTGTTAATCTCTCTGTATAGGAACGCGTTCTTCACATCAAGCTGCCACAACTTCCACCCTCTGCATGCTGTTAGAGCTATGACCGTCCTCACCGACGTCATCTTTGCTACAGGACTAAACGTCTCCTCATAGTCCTCTCCATAGGTTTGCGAGAAACCTTAAGCGATAAGCCTAGCCTTGTACCGCTCTACTCCTCCGTCAGCTCTCTTCTTCACCTTGTACACCCACTTGCAGGTGACAGGTTTGATGCCCTCTACCATGGGAACAAGGTCTCATGTCTCATTCTTCTTAAAGGCCTCCATCTCCTCATCAATGGTCACGTCCCACTCCTTAGTGCCTACAGCATCTTCAAAGCGGGCAGGTTCCCTCTCGTCGAGTGGTCCTGCGAAGAAGCAAGAGACCAAACTTACGAAGTTCCCCTCCTTATAGCGAGCAGGCGGGACGATGGTCCGCTTCGACCTCCTCAAGGCTTGGCCACTTTCTACCACTACTCCGGTAGACTCCTCCTCTCCAGCTCCTCTTTCAACTTCTCTTGAAGCAGCGCTCCCCCTGCTTCTAGAGCTCGAAGCTCCCCCTGAGCCAGATGGCGATGGGGCACTTGGAGATACCTCTAACTCCAACATAGAGTCCCCAGTGACTCTCTCTTCCCCCCTGCTAGATTCTCCACTCTCCGGCAGCACCACAGAAGAGACTCCCTGATACGAGATCAGTTCGTCAGAAACTACGTCGTGCGAGATGACGAACTTGTGGGTCTGCGGATTCATGCACTTCCACCCCTTCTTCCACTCGTCGTAGCCGATGAAGACACACTTCCTCGCTTTCGGCTCCAACTTGGTTCTCTCAGCCTCTGGAACGTACACAAAGCAGGTAGAGCCAAACACCCTCATGTGACTCACATTTGGCTTCTCCACGAACATGAGTTGGTGTGGAGACACCATCATGTTAGGACTCAGAGGTAGCTGGTTGATCACATGGGTGGCACACGCCATTCCCTCCACCCATAAGGCCTTGGGAATGCCCTTGGCATGTAGCCAACTCCTGGTAGTCTCCACCAGATGGCGGGTCTTCCTCTCTGCGACCCCATTTTGCTGAGGGGTGTGGGCGCAGGAGAGCTCTCGCCGAATGCCGTTTTTCCTGCAGAAAGAAGCAAATGAGTTAGAGGTAAACTCCCCCCATTATCACTTCGCAGCTTCTTCACCCTCAGGTTCAGTCTCCCCTCCACAAGTTCCTTCCCCTCTTGGAACTTCTCAAACACCTCTGCTTTCTCCCTCAAGAAGTAAACTCACGTGTAGCGGGTATAGTCATCCACCAAGACCAACGCACTTATTTCCTCCATAAGTCAGGGTGGCGCACGGCCCCATCACATCAGCGTGTACGCACTCAAGAGGTGCCTTACACCTGGTCTCCGACTTATCAAATGGAAGTCGATGTGACTTTCCAAATTGGCAGCCCTCGCACACATGGTCGTCGCCGTAAGAAGAAAGATTTGGCAGGCCAGACACCAGACCCTTCGCCGCTATCATTTTCAGCTTATCCATCCCCACATGACCTAGCCTCTCATGCCAGATCGTTGCACTGTCGTTAGTCTTCAGCTTGTCCACGTAGGCACTTGCAGACAGAACATACAAGTCTTTCACCCTTCTCCCGGTGAGCGTGACATCAGCATCAACTGAAGACAGGTTCTTCAGGAACTTCACCTCCTTCGGTCCGAACAGCACGTGGTATCCTGCATCCACTGCATTCGCAACCGAGAAGAGGTTCTTCTTCATGCCCGGCACGTGATACACACTCTTCAGTGTCACGGGCTTCTCTTCACTTCCAAGGGATACCATCCCTTCCTGCTCAACTGGATACACTGTATCATCCGTCGTGATGATAACATCAGTTCCTCCATATGCCTTCAAGGAGGCAAACTTAGACACATCTCCAGTGAGATGGTGCCCGCAACTGGAATCCACTATCCAGTCATTCTCAAAGTTGACGGAGGCTAAAGCAACGACTGACGTTGCCGTCATCTCAGCCAGGAAGCAGTTGTCTTCGCCTTTACCACCCTGGTGACCTCCACCTCTTCCTCCACCTCTTCCTCCACCTCTCTGATGGTCTCCACCTCTCTCAACAACATGACTGGCCTTGAGATTTGACTGGCACTCCTTTGTCATGTGCTCATACTTCTTGCAGGCAAAGCAAAGGGGTTTCCCCTTTTTATTATATGGAGGGAGAAAGTTCTCCCTATCTCCCTGGGAGGACGTTGAGGGTCCATATCCAGAGTTCTTCTTTCTCTTATCCCAGGACTTCTTCTTTCCTGAGAACAAGGCCTCGCCATCTCCCCGTGAGATGGATACTCCAGCCATCTGTTTCGTCAAGCTCTCCTGTGACGACAACAGGTTCTCTAGCTCCAGTAAGGTGGGTTGAGTAGCTCATCCTTGCATAGACGTAATAAACACAGTATACTCCTTCCGCAAGCCTCAGAGTATATGCCTCTTCAGCTTCGCCTCAGAGATCGGCTCATCAGGATCCAAGGCCGAGATCTCTGCACATAGATTTTTCACCTTTAGGAAGAAGGTGGAAATCGACAACTCTCCTTGAGTGGACCGCGCCAACTCATTCTCCAGAAACTGTAGTCGGGCTACATTCTTCTTGTTGAATAGCCCATCGAGGGCTTTCCAAATACCAGACGATGACTTGCAACCTATGATGTGGTCGAACAAGTCAGGTGAAATTGCTCTCTACAGAGTGAACTCCGCCTTGGCGTTAGTCTTCCTACAAGATCTCACAGCTGGACCATTGTCTCCGGCAGCTACAACTTCCTTTTGCTCATCTCCTCCAACGACCTCCCATAGGTCCTCTCCAAGCAGGTAACTCTCCATGCATGACTTCCACTTCTTATAGTTGGTCTGGGTGAGCAGCTCAATGCCTAGTCCTCTCGCATAACCTCCTCCACAGTCCATCTTGGTTGTCAACCTTGAACCTTGATAGCAAACTCCGCTTCACCAACCTACCTCTGATACCATGTTAAATTTTATGCTACCCCCGTGCACAAGGATACCAACGATGGACAATAAAACAATCTCTTTATAACAAGCCAAATAAGTACAACAAGACAAGATGAATACAAGGTGCATACACCTTGATTCACAACAGCTGAAATATAAAGAATAAACTTTGTCGCGGACAGGGTCCGCTTCTCCACTCAGTGCAGTTGAGCTTGCAACGCACTCTCCACTTCACTGTGCACTCTCCACCTCACAGTGCACTCTCCACTCTCCACCTCTCGCTGAAGTATGGGTTGAACTCTCCTAGGGTATAGGCACACTCCCACTCTCACTCAACAACTTCAATCTCATCAACACACTACTAGGGGTATTTATAGGAAAAACACAAAACAGAGAGAAAAGGGATGGGGGAGGGGGTGCACTCACCTCAACACATGCACTAGCCCCTCCCCAACATTGCACTCGCCAATCCCTCTTGCTTCTACTCGCCCAACACAAGAGCACTCGCCCCCCTCATCCACTCGCCACCCCCCATGCTCCACTCGCCCACCCCGCTATGCTCCACTCGCCCACCCCCATGATGCACTCGCCCAACACCCCTCCTCACTTCAAAGTCAACATAATATGCCCCTACATATGCGAGCTTGCAACCAAATTGCGGCCAGTCCGCAGTCAATTCGCAGCCCGCTCGCTGGAACCATCATTGTTCAGCTATGTGTCGAGATCAGCTCGCCACAGCTCGCCACCAATCGGGTCAACTTCGCATAGGGGCGGTTCCCACCTGCAGTTCTAGGGGTATACCTCCTCCCCACATGTCGTCACCTATAAATGTGACTTATTGTCGAAGGGAAGAGACATGGTCATCATCCCACAAGAGCCCTCGCATAGAATTCATGAGCTCTCTAGCGCGGCCCGCGAGCTTGCCTCCCCCCAACCTAGCACAACATCTGGTTTGGAGGGAGAGTTTCTATACACTCCTGGGTGTGAGGCAGGACATCTAAGCTGTGACCAATCTCGTTTCATTGTTCACCATCCTCTATTTGCGACATCTATTTCGATGAGTCAGTAATCTTTGCTCATACCTCAAGTTCGAACTTCGAAGCTGAGTTCCCGACTTCAACATGTACAATTTTGGATAGCTGGATTATATCTTCTAAACTCAATATATGATTGCATAATAAAGAGAATGAGATCATAAATAAATCAGGTAAGCCTATATTATGGACATGAAGTAGATCGATTGTAATACAATAATAAAATTCAACGTATTATATTACTTCAGTTGGTTCTTCTTCTTTTTTGAGTAAATGTACAAACAACATTACATGAGAAATATTAAGCATCACCAAATACAAAGGCTCACACAATGATGAGAATCGTTAGCCAACTCTGTCAAGCCTCGTTGATCATTATAATGTTACTCAGTTCTCCCTATAAGTAATTCAATAATTAATTTAATGGATTATAGACTAATTTAGAAGAAAAATTACTAGCCAAATTATACTTTTGATGCAAAATATACCCTTTGTTTTGCATATATATTAAAAAAATTAAAATGCACATTATTTCACTTCTTGACCATTGCCATCTAGATTTGGAATGTTGATCTATTACCAAAAAAACCATTATGATTATTTATTATTATGATGTCATGGCCATCATAGTAGCTAGATATAAGGGAAAGGGTAAGCAATGTGTTCAAGAACCTTGAGTTTTGATCTTAACTTACATTTATTAGACAAGCATCAACTAATTGCGAGCATTCATGCATATTAGGTCTATGGATCTCACGCTTGAAGGTACAATTAATAAACACAAACAAGGTCACACCTCCTACTCGTGTACAAAAGCGGACACTAAACAATTAGACATTTAGTGATTTTCATTGCTAAGGTTGTTCGCAAACTAAATAGTTCTTAAATAATTCGGGAATCAATTCATGAAGATTCGATTAAGATTCATATTTTTTAAATTTGAATTTGAGTGACATTCAAATCGGAATAACATTGTCTTTATTGCCAAAATTCGCGAATAGTTTGAGAATAATAGCAAATTCTATATTATATATGAAGATGATCATGATCGTCCGATCAATGTCTATTTAGTCCTTCATTTGAAACGAATTTGCATCTCTATATTTTATGCCAAATTTGAATTCAATTGAAGAGCTATTCGGTTCATGAACACCCCTAGTCTTGCTCAATCGATGAAGGGTTAGTAGTCCCAATCCAATAATAGTATTATCGTATCGCTATCTCGAGAGTTACAACGATCGCACGAGCTCATGGAGAAAGAAGATTGGCTTCTTCACATTAAGAGTGTGTACTTAAGGGTATGACTAATTGTCCAAACTTGGTAGGAATACTTGATAAATATATATTCAAGGAGTGGTTTATGCCAAAGATAACGAGGCATTATTACATGTAGAATATATATTTTTAGGCTAGTTCACTATCATACTTTTTAGGAGTACGAAACAAAGTTTAGTAATTATTGTTAGAACATATAAAAAAGTCCATGTATAGAAAGCCCGTGTATGAAGGCCCTTTTGGCCCTTTCCTCCTAAGACTCTTTTAATCCAAAATTGTCTATTCTCTTTTCTTCCTTTCTCCCTTGTCATATTCTTCTTGTATTAAGTGAGAGAACATAATTATTAGTTGAATATTTCAAAGAGTGGTTTCCAACTCTGATCTTCTACATGGTATCAGAGTCAGGTTCCGGTCCTGTTATTTCTGGTTGATGCTTTGCTCCCGGCTCTCCTTGGTATTTCCGGTTGATGCTATGCTCTCGGCTCTCCTCTCCCACTCACCAGCTCTCCCTCTAGCCAGCTCCCACTCGCCACTCGCCACCCCACTCGCCACTCGCCAACTCGCCACTCTCCCACTCGCCTATCCCTCTCGCCAACTCTCCCTCTAGCCAGCTCCACTCGCCACTCGCCAGCTCTCCCACTCGCCACTCGCCACTCTCCCAACTCGCCACTCTCCCAACTCGCCACTCTCTCACTCGCCTCTCCCACTCGCCAACTCTCCCTTTCGCCAGCTCCCTCTAGCCAGCTCCCATTCCGCAATGGGAACTGATGCTGCCCCCACTTCCTCCACTCTTCCGGCTCTTGCTCCCGCCCCCATTTCTGATCCTCGTGATGAACTCGGGGTTACTACAATCTCCCTTCCCGGGAAGAAAGATTTTGTGGAATGGGTTCATTCCGTTCGCCGGGTCCTTCAGACTAAAGGTCTCCTTCACCATCTTACCCACAACCCTTCTACTGACCCTACCGAGAATTGGCTTCGCGATGATGGCCGCGTCCAATCTTGGCTTCTGAATTCCATGGAGGGTGAACCGTACCGGATGGTTATGTATCATGACACTGCCAAAACTATGTGAGATGAGCTTCATTCCCTATACTCTGGAAAAGATAGTCTCCAACACATGTTTGACATCTTTCTTGCTCTACAACAGCTTGACCCCGGGCTCGATGGGGATCTCACCGCTTATGTTGCTCAGTCAAAGACTCTTGTGGAGGTATGGATACAACATCAGCCCTCTACTCCGGACCTCGCAACTCAACGGGCTCAGAAGGAAGTTGTTGGTATTGCCTTCATGATGGTCCGCGTTCCTCCTCATCACCACAGTGTTCGAGCAAACATCCTCTCCTCTCCCACTATACCCTCTCTCTCCGATGTTTGCTCCATGTTGCTTAAGGTGACGACACTTACTGGCCTTCCGACCCCGTCTCTTGTGCTCCTTCATCACGGTTCAGATCACAAACCCCCACATGTTCCCTCTCGGGGTGGCTGCTCTAATACTTGAGGGAGTGGTCGTGACAACCGTCATCGCCCTAAAGGTCCGAACACCCGTCTTTGCACCTTTTGTGGTCGGGATGGTCACATTGAAACAGTATGTTATAGGAAACATGGGTTTCCACCACAACATGGTTCCTCCCTACCACATGCCTCCACTGCTCGTGAGACTGCCTCTTCTCATCCTGACATTGATGCCTTAAGGGGAGAACTGCAGCAGCTGCGTGGTCTGATGTCCCTGCCATCTTCCTCTGGTTCTTCTGTCTCCCATGCAGGTATCTCATGTTTCACCCATAGCCCCTCCTGAATTTTGGATTCCGGTGCAACCAACTACATCACTCCTCAGAAGTCGGCTCTGTATTTGGACTCTCCATGTCCAAAGTTTATTACTATGGCCAATGGTGGCACTACTCATGTTACTGGTTGTGGTGATATGATGCTTACTCCGACTATCGCGTTGAAATATGTTCTTCATGTTCCAGGCTCTCACTTTAATCTGCTTTCTGTCAGTCGTCTCACCAATGATAATGATTGTCTTATTACTTTTTCTTCCTCTACATTTCTTATGCAGGATCGGCAGACTCGGAATATCATGGGTAGCGGACGGCTGTCTAACGAGCTCTATATCTTGGATCCACCTGCTCCTTCGCTATCTTCCATTAGTTCTGTTGACTGGCACTGTGGCCTTGGTCATGCTCCTCTTCCAATCCTTCAGAAGGCTCTGTCGGACTATCATTTCTCTTCTTTCAATTGTGAATCTTGTATTTATGGAAAACAACATCGCTCTGTTTTTCCTCCTAGTTGTACTCGAAGTATTGCCCTATTTGATTTAGTGCATTCTGATATTTGGGGACCTTACAAACCTCCAAGTCTTTTTGGTTATCGTTACTTTTATTGATGATTACTCCCGCATGACATGGTTATATATGATGCATGATCGCTCTGAACTCCTGTCTATTTTTTGTTCTTTTGTCGTTGAAACCACCACCCAATTTTCTCGCAACATTAAAATATTTCGCACTGACAATGCTCGTGAAAACACTAGTCATGACTTCCAACAGCTCTGCAGGTCCTTTGGGACTATTCACAAAACCTCTTGTTCTTATACACCGCAACAAAATGGCGTCGCTGAACGAAAGAATCGCCACCTTCTCGAAGTGGCCCGATCTCTTCTCTTTCAGATGCACGTCCCTACTTACTACTGAAATTTTGCTATCTCCACTGCATGCTACCTTATCAACCGCATGCCCTCCTCGGTCCTCAACTTCTCCACCCCCTTCTCTCTCTTATTACCTGAGCGCAAACCATTTCCCTTAACTCCACGGGTCTTTGGTTGCGTCTGCTTCGTCCATCATCTTGGGCCTCCTGTTGACAAATTAGCCCCACGTGCAACTCGCTCCATGTTCGTTGGGTACTCCCGAACTCAAAAAGGCTACATTTGTTATTCTTCCTCTACCCGAATATTGATTACGTCTGCGGACGTTACTTTCCTTGAACAACAGTCTTTTCATGGCACCGCCACCATGACACCGTCTTCCCCTCGCGATCTCCCACGTCTTGTTGTTCCTACCACATCCTCGTTACCACCTCTTCTCCCAACACCTCCTCCTCTTCGTGTCTATTCTCGTCGCTCCCCTCGAAATAGTGCCTTGCAACAGCCCTTGCCGACCACGGATGCTCCGCTGCCTGCTGATCCACCGCGCATCCTCTTTCCAACTATGTCTCCTTACACCGGTTGTCTCCTGATTTGCAGAGGTTTGCGGCTTCTTTGTCCTCTATTTCCCTTCCCTCTTCTGTGCAGGAAGCTCTTCAACATCCCGGGTGGCGGGCTCGCCTTGTCGCTCGTGGATTCACTCAACAACATGGTCTTGATTATGAGGAAACCTTCTCTCTGGTTGCCAAGCTCAACACTGTTCGCCTGCTCATATCTCTTGCGGTCCATCAGCATTGGCCGCTACACCAGCTTGACATCAAGAATGTCTTCCTCAATGGTGATCTGCTGGAAACGATTTATATGCAACAACCTCCTGGTTATGCAACCACGGGAGAGTCACAAGTGTGCCACCTGAAGAAATCCTTATACTGCCTCAAACAGTCTCCCCGGGCATGGTTTGAGAAATTTAGTCGAGTGGTTCGTGAGTGTGGCTTTACCCAAAGCTGAGCAGATTTCTCATTGTTTACCCGTCGACATCCCTCCAGAACTATTATTCTCTTGGTCTATGTTGATGACATTCTTGTCACGGGAGATGACCTTGTTGGCATTGTTCACATCAAGAAGCATCTTGCCTCTCAATTTCACATCAAGGACCTAGGTCGACTACGGTACTTCCTAGGGATTGAGATCGCTCGACGACCGGATGGTTTGGTTCTCTCTCAGTGAAAATATTGTCTTGAACTCCTCCATGATGTTGGCTACTCTGTGTGTAAACCTGTGGACACACCCATGTATACAAACCATCAACTGAGTTCTCACGGATCAGACTCAGATATGCTCCTTCCTAATCCAGATTATTATCGACGTCTCGTGAGCAAGCTTATCTACCTGACTGTCACATGTCCAGATATCTCCTTTGCGGTTGGTGTGGCCAGCTGCTTCATGCATGCTCCCCGGACTTCCCACCTTCAGGTCGTCGAACAAATTCTTAGATACTTAAAGAATGCTCCTGGACAAGGCCTGATATACAAGCCTTCCACCTCTCTATCCCTTGTGGCATACTGTGATGCTGATTATGTTGGGTCTCTCGATGATCGTCGCTCAACCAGCGGTTACTGTACATACTTTGGTGGAAATCTAGTTACCTGGCGAAGCAAGAAGCAAACGGTGGTTGTTCGCTCCTCCGCTGAAGCTGAGTATCGTTCCATGGCCGTTGTCGTCTCTGAACTCACCTGGCTTGAGAGTCTCCTCACTGATTTAGGAGTCCAGCTTCCGGCACCGGCAATACTCTTTTGTGATAGTCAAGTTGCTATACATATTGCTGAAAATCCTGTGTTTCACGAACGCACCAAACATATCGAGGTTGACTGTCACTTTGTCCGGGAAAATGTTCGACTTCAGAAAGTTTGTCTTTGTCATGTTCCTGATGCTGATCAAGTCTCTGATGTTCTTACAAAAGCTCTACCTCGCTCTCTGTACCATAAGTGTCTTTCCAAGCTTGGTGTCTGCGACTTGTATGCTTCAGCTTGCGGGAAACTGTTAGAACATATAAAAGCCCATGTATAGAAAGCTCATGTATGAAAGCCCTTTTGGCCCTTTCCTCCTTGAGCTCCTTTAGTCCCACATTGCTTATTCTCTTTTCTTCTTTTCTCTCTTGTCCTATTTAAGGACCTACTCTTCTTGTATTAAGTGAGAGAACATAATTATTGGTTGAATATTCCAAAGAGTGGTTTCCAACTCTGATCTTCTACAATTATGTTACCTAAGAATTCTACATACTCCAAGGCTCCATTCGGTTGGGCGAAATTAAGGTTACATAATTGAAATTAAAAGTTAAATTCAATTAAAAATGACCTAAGATTCTAATTTCAAATCTCCAATTTCGTTCAAACCCTGATACATTGTAGTGGGACAAGTGCCACCAATTTTTATGTGGGATGACTGATGTCATTTCATAGTCCCTAGTTTTGTTAATAAATGGGGAGAATTTTTTAATACAAAAGATTTCCAAATGAAACATCATCATCACAGCTAACAAAAATAGTATGCAATGTCTACAACCCATAAACATATTAACAAAATGCTGATGTTATAAGCAAACCCAAAATGAATATAAGCAAATGAAATAAACCAATTCATAGATATTAAATTTTTTATTTTAATTTCTCCCAAAACACCTATTCGTTAAACCGGCGTTTTTCAAATTTAAAATTGTGAGTCTACCCTCTATCGCTCACGCACTTCTCTTGCTCCTTCCGTCAGCCTTACCTCGCTCCTCCGACGGTGACGAGGAGGCCAAGCCGATTTCCTTCTTCCGCCCGTGCACATCCCTCGTTCCCTAAAAGTCCACGACTCTCTGGCAGCAGCACAACTATCCAGCTACAGTGGGAAATAATGAATCTTCTGAAACCACTTCTTTAGGAAGATGGAGCTTTTTTTAGTTGCCTGTGACAGCAGCAAATCTGTGAATTAATTTTGTATATTAGTGAACATTGTTCATTATAAAAAGAATAATGACACTTTGGCACTAAGGACCCTCAAATTATAAGGTTTTTTATATTGCATCATAGATATTTAATTTTGGCACTTTGCATCCTCTTAAAGGCTTTAATATTGACATTTTGCACCATAAATATTCAATTAGGAGGGTGTACAATGTCAATATTACAGCATTTGAGGGTGCAAAGTGTCAAAATTAAATATTTAGGAAGCAATGTGCAAAAAGGTGCTTAGTGCCAAAAAAAGGGCAGCCCGGTGCACAAAGGCATCCCCGCGCATCGAGGGTCCGGGGAAGGGTCCCACCGCAAGGGTGAAATGTAGGTAAACCTTACCTTGCATTTTTGCAAGAGGCTGCTTCCGGGACTCGAACCCGTGACCTTAAGGTCACACGGCAACACCTCAACCGGTGCACCAAGGCTCCCCTTCGTGCTTAGTGCCAAAAGTCTATGAAAAATTGCACTCAAATCTTCTTTCTATTAACTATCTGATTTGTTAATAACAAAAAAATTGTGAATAACAATTTGAACAAAGAGTGATTTGCAAATAGTAATAATTTGATAAAAACCATTTTAGATTTACATACACAAAAATTGAATTCTCTATCTCTCTCAACACAAATGTGCTCAAGACATAAAAAAATAACTAAGCAAATCTTTCAAAAATAAAGTACTCAAAACATCTATGGGCATTCATTCCTTAAAGTTGCTGCTTGCACAACTCCTGTAAAAGCATGTTAGAGCAACACTATGAGTTTGCATAACATGCACATGAAATTTGTAAGTCTTTTTCGTGAAGATATGTGTATGTAATGGATGTGCGTGTAATGTCCGCATTAATCATGCATGCATCATATATGCAATAACAATATTTTCAGGGATGGTTTTGAAAATGTCCGCATTAATCGCAATGTCTCTCCATTGGTTCATTATGTCGGCCCTGCGCACATTGCGCTCGAGTCTAGTCCACAAAAATCACCGCGTTAGAGATGTGAAAATTTTCACATAAGGCCAGTCGATCACGAAGGCCTCGACATTCAGCGCTTGTGCTTCCCATCTTCCACTGATAGTACACCGGAAGCATGTAAAACCTAGGCATTACCTTTCTCCCCCTTCTTCCTCTGGCCCCTCCTGATATTTTATTATTTGTTTTCATTGTTCTTCGACATTATTGTACGAACTCAGTTCCTAGTCTATGCTAATGCTAGTGTCTTCGTTTCGTGACTAATTGTGATTTGCTTGATCTATTGGCATGCACATTTAATTAACAACCCTCCAGACGGAGGAAAACCTAACTTGTTTGTTTGTGTGTCAATTGCTTATGTTTTATGCATTATTTCTATTTGATATTTACTCTCGGATCACTTTTTGCATACACGCGTCATCCCAAGTCTAGATATGATTCATTTCCCCGACACTGCACCTAGAGTTTGCATTGTTAGATTTCACATCCCTAACCCGCGTCAGAATGTCTTTAACATTAACAACACCTCAGTACATGCATGCATGTATCAACTGTTATAACAAAACTTTCAAGGATGGTTAGAAGAATAATCTCATAATTTTATATATTTTTGAGTCGGGACATTCGGCCAATCATAGTCGTCCGTTGCCCCCTAGGAATCTATAAATAAAGGGTGAAGGCTCTCATTTTAGACATTGAAGATTGGAGCATAGAAGCTCAATCCTTGATCACTTCGGTGTCGAAGCCGAACCCCGGGTGCGAAGCTCAGGTCTACCACCTCCCTCCCATTCCCCTTTGCCGGCCCCTACCATCTTCCTCCTTGGCCGGCCACTCCACCACCCCTCCTCCTCCAGCTCAAGCAACAACCACCACATGGATGTAGCAGCCACCCTTCATCCCCCACTTGAAGTAACCGGCCACATCATCATCTCCTCTAACCCCTCCACCTACAGGAAGCAGCCGGCCCTCCACCTCCAAGACCCCTCCTAACAAGTCATTTTCCTCCACCTCCACCATTACATTGTCGGTTCCCCTTCACCACCACCCCTCCTCCTCCACCGCAACATCCAACCTTCCCACCACCATCTTCATCTCCCACAAAGGAAAACAGCCCCCCCCCCCCCCCCCATAACACATCTTTGGCGATCACCGGAGTTCGTCTCCGGCCACCTCCGGTGGTCCTCCTACACCCCCTACATATTTCCTACATTTGGAATTCTCTGGCGATCACCGGAAAATGTGTCCGGCGACCACCATCACCAGAAACTACCTCCGGCCTGTTAGAAGTGGCAAACCCTCCGTCGTGTTTTTGGCCAATGATGGTGGCCGGCGGTTAGCAGGAGAATGCATTTATAACATTTTATATATTGATGTGGAGGTTGACCGAAGTCAATGGCAAAACATTGATACTTAGTATTAAAGGTAGCGTGAATAGTTGGCAGCCAAATTTGGCGTGATATGCAGGCATTAAATGGGGGACACATGGCTTTCCCTCACTTGATGGAAATGTTTATAAATAGGCGTGAAATATTAGCAAAGCAGAGTGGGTGTAAGCGCCGAAGCAGCGGAAGCATAAAATTTGAGCGGTCTCAAATTGCCGAACTCCTCCCTGGCAACAGTACATGCAAAGGTGGCGGACAGGTTTTGCGTACAGGTAAGCGGACAGCAGCTCCAACAATCTCGTGAACAGGAACTGTTCTGCGGTCTCCTTTCTCGCGAATAGGAACGGTGTTCAGCGGTCAGAAGAACAGGAGTTGCGAACTCGTCTTGGCGAACTCCAGCAGGAGAAAGGCGATAAGTTGGTTATTGCCGCGGTTAGAACTGTGCGATCTCCGCGGTTAAAAGTGATTTGTGTGTGTGTAGTTGTAAAACCCATCTTGGGTAGTTTGTATGCGTGTGAAGTTGTAATAATAAGAAGTTGGGTGTGTGTGCCCACTCTATTCGTTTCCAATAGTGGTATCAGAGCTAGATTCCGAACCTTGGAAGAAACTCCAAAGAGTTGAAGAGGTGAAGAGCTCGTCGTGATGGAAATGGTGAATACTATGCAAGTTCCTAAGTTGACAAAGACCAACTATGGGAACTGGAGCATTCAGATGAGAGTGTTACTCGCATCGAAGGAGCTGTGGGAGATAGTTGAAGATGGATACGTAGAGCAAACTACCGAACAAGAGGCGGCATTGACTAACGCACAGAAGACGACACTGAGAGAGGCAAGGAAGAGACACAAGAAGGCTTTGTTCTTGTAATATCAAGGGGTTGACGAAGCGACCTTTGAGAAGATCTCGGAAGCTAGAACTTCTAAAGAAGCATGAGAGATCTTGCAACGCTCAGGAGTTGACAAGGCAAAGAAGGTGAAGTTGCAATCTCTCCGGGCAGAGTATGAAGTTCTGAAGATGCAGAGCTCTGAGAAGGTTGGTGATTATGTGACTCGTCTGCGGACGCTTGCAAATGAAATGAAGCGTAATAGAGAGACGCTTGATGATGTGAGTCTCATGGAGAAACTTCTGCGGTCGATGTCGAAGAAGTTCAACTATGTGGTGGTGGCGATAGAAGAGTCGAAAGATCTTACTCAGATGTCTATCGATGAACTCATAGGTTCTCTGCAAGCTCATGAATTCCGCATGCTGCAAGATGAAGAGTCAAGTGGCTTAGAAAAAGCACTTCAGACTCAACTGAATTTTGGAGAGAGCTCAGGAAGAGGAGGTGGCCAGCGAGGCCGAGGCTACCAAGATAGAGGTAAAGGAAGATGAGGAGGAAGAAATCAGAACTTCCAGAGAGAGGTGGAGCAACCTCAAGCAAGAGGGCAAAAAGGAAGAGGAAGAAGCCGAGGAAGAGGCCGTGGTGGTATAACCCAAGTTCAATGTTACAACTGTAACCGATTTGGGCACATGAGTTATGACCGCAGACTTCCGAGGAGGACAGAGGAAACCAACCATTATGCTGAAGCTAACAACACTGGTGGTGATCCAATTATGTTTTTGACTTATAGAGGAAATGAAGGAGGAAGGAGTGAAGTATGGTACCTGGACACAGGTGCCAGTAACCATATGTGTGGTGAGAAGGAGTTGTTTACTGACCTCGAACCATGTGGCGGTGAGGTTAGTTTTGGTGACGCTTCGAAGATTTCAGTAGAAGGAAGAGGGGCGATAGCAGTTACCTTGAATGGTGAGAAGGTGCACATTGGAGATGTCTTCTATGTTCCTGGCTTGAAGAGTAGCATCTTAAGCCTTGGACAACTGGTGGATAAAGGCTACTGCATCCAACTGAAGGATGGAACGTTGGTCATGCGGAATCAAAGTGGAAGAGAAGTTGTGAAGGTGAAGATGACGACGAATCGTCTCTTTACGTTGAAGATGGATGCCGATGCGACAACATGTCTTGCAACGACTGATGAAGAAGAAGCTTGGTTGTGGCATCACAGGATGGGTCACTTAGGCTTTAGTGGCCTGAAGCTTCTGTCTCATTCTAAGATGGTGGAAGGTCTACCGAAGATCTTACCGACACAAAAGATTTGTGAAGCTTGTACGAAGGGAAAACAGAATCGGCAGACGTTTGAGGGTGGAAAGTCTCGAAGAGCAAGGAGACAACTTGAACTGGTTCACGCGGACATTGCTGGTCCGTTTGATATTGCCTCAGTTGGCGGAAGCAAATACGACATCACTTTCACTGACGACTTCAGTGGGAAGTGTTGTGTATACTTCTTGAAAGAGAAGTCTGAGGCCCTTGACAAGTTCAAGGAGTTCAAGGCGATGGTTGAGAAAGAAAGTGGGCAGTTTCTGAAGGTGCACGGAACTGATAGAGGTGGGGAGTACACCTCAAAGCTATTTGATGTTTTCTGCAAAGAGCATGGAATTGCTCATCAGTTGACTACAGCTTACTCACCCCAGCAAAACGGAGTCGCGGAGAGAAAGAATCTAACGATTCTGAACATGGCAAGGAGTATGGTAAAGGGCAAGAAGTTGTCAAAGATCTTCTGGGCTGAAGTAGTACAATGTGTTGTATACTTGCTGAACAGGTGCCCTACTAAGAGTGTAAAGTTCAAGACTCCATATGAGGCATGGAGTGGATGGAAGTCAAGTTTGCAACACTTGAGAGTTTTTGGGTGTGTAGCATATGCTCACATCCCTGACCAGAGGAGGAAGAAGCTGAATGATAAAAGTGAGAAGTGTATATTTGTGGGCTATGCTCCGATGAGCAAGGCTTACAAGCTATACAATTCAGTGACGAAGAAGGCAATTATCTCAAGAGATGTATTGTTCGAAGAAGACAGCAGCTGGAGTTGGGATGAGAAAGAGAAAAGTGTCAAAGGAATGTTCTTTGACGATGATGATGAAGAAGGTGGTCATGAAGCTGAAGCTGAGGATGGTGGAGATGAACCACCATCACCACCGAGCAGAGATTCACGGGGAGTCTCTACACCCTACTCTAGTGGATTAAGCACCAACAGGAGCAGTGCTAGTGGAGCAAGCACTAGCAGGAGCAGTTCTGAGCGATCTCAACCTAGGATGAGGAGGTTGGAGGAGATCTACGAGGAGACGGAGCCGACACATGTTAATTTTTCTTTACATTGACTCTTAGCAGATTGCGAGCCGTACTCCTACGAGGAAGCTGCTCAGGAGAAGACCTGGAGAAAGGCAATGGATGAAGAGATGACATCCATCAAGAAGAATGATACTTGGGAGTTGGTCACTCTGCCAGCAGGTCACAAGCCCATTGGTGTGAAATGGGTGTATCGAGTGAAGACGAACAAGGAAGGAGAAGTGGAGAAGCACAAGGCAACACTCGTCGCGAAAGGCTACAAACAAGTCCAAGGTGTGGACTACGACGAGGTCTTTGCTCCAGTAGCTCGGATTGACACCATCAGACTGATCATCGCACTAGCAGCTCAGTATAAGTGGAAGATCTGTGAGATGGACGTCTGGCGCACCATAAATTTCTGTTGTGCTCGCGTACTACTATTTTAATTTTCGTGCACCGTTATGTTATCTTTTTTATTATGTTTCCCGTTGTTATGCATTTTGTAGTTCGGCGCATGGGCTTGACCGCCTCATGCGACCTTAAATAAAGAGGTCCGGTATGTGATGCGTGGAGCGGGCGTGTTGGTGCTAAATAGTTTTTCTGTCAAAATTAATTTAAATGCTTGCTGACATTGATTTTTAAACTCAATTTAAAAACTTGAGGAAGCTTCTAGAAATTAACTTAGACTTGAAAAAAACCCTATAAAGCCCCCCTTATTCCCCTTTGTTGCCCTAGACCGGTTGAACTAAAGGAAATTCCTTTGGTTCGGCCACAGTCGCGCCTCTTCCTCCGATCCTTCCCTGTTCCGCACAACGCCCGTGAGAGCGCCCGCCTTCCTGTTTCGGCCGCCTGTCCGGCACCCGTCGCCGACTCTCTCACGCCGGACTCCTCCGTGGAACCACCGCCGCATCCCCCTCCCGCTACTCCTCCGTGGAACCACCGCCGTATTCCCCTCCCGCTACTTCTCCGTGGAACCACCGTCGTATTCCCCCCTCCTCTACTAGTGATTCCGTGGAGCCACCTTCCCTCTCTTCGACTGCCGCCAGTCCGCCGTACCAGCCACCGCCATATTCGCACCAAGAGAGGTTCAAAGGCAACGTCGGCCCCGAGGGTGAGATCTCTTCTTCCCCATCTCGCATTCCCTAGTTTCCTCAGTATTGTGAAATTAATTTCAGCAAGCTTTAAACAATCCAAGTGTCACACGCCTCGTTTCGACCATTTCATATCGTGCATTTTTGTTAATTGTGTGTTTGTTGGGTATTGTAGCCACAATTACCCTGATTTGAAGAAGTGTCCCTTGAACTAAGATGAATTGAATTTGTATTTGATACCAAATTCATATCGTCTTCCAGTTATGTGTTTGCAGGATTCTCATTGATAAGTACAAACCGAAGTCAGGTTTCAGTGAGTCGTAAACACAGGCCTATGCAATGTTATCCGTCATTGTATAGATCAAAGTGTTGACTCATATGAACTTTCTCTCTTGGAATGTACTTCACTTTCAAGCACTAAGGAAAAGCTAAGAGTCAAAGGTTGCTGAATTCAGGATTGGAAGAAAGCGGTCTAAGTGATTTCGTCGAATAAGTCTTTGATTATTCCGACGAACTCGTCGAAGAAAGATAACTTGTTCGACGATTTCGTCGAAGAAAGAGCTAACCTCTTGACGAAGAAGTTCAGCCATTTAGTTCTTCTCTTCCCATCCTCTACAGGGTTTCAGCTAAGTAGTTTCGTCGGAAGAGTCAGGTTCCTCGACGAATTCGTCTTATCAACTACCTTGCCTCGACGAATTCGTCGAATCATTAATGTCCCTCGACGAATGCTGACAGAGCGCGTTTTGGCCGTCCGTCTGTTTATCTAGGGCTTCCTTCCACGAGGCCGTTTTTCATTAAGTGACGCTTCTAGCCGTTGGAGGATCGCATATAAATAGCTAAGAGATTATTTCCAATAACCCTAATCGTGCATATCGCCAAAAACGAAAAAGAAATCCCGTCGGCTTGTGCGCTCTCGCTCTCGCTCTCGAAGAAGACGATATACGTTGTCGATTGGATATCTACTCGATTCCCTTGCAAGTTCTTACTCAACAAGATCTCTGTGATTCGATTGTTCCAATACTCCTTCAGATCTTGTTAGGTGAGTAAGAGATCTGATCAAAGCATTCAAGAAGCAAGGTGTTCTTCTTCCTATCTCAAGTCTGAATTTCATTTCTCAAGGAAGAAGAAGATCCCCTATTTCCAGATCAGATCAAGTCAAATCTCAAAGAGATTTTAAGAAGATTGGTTTTCAATCCAAAGTTTTGTAAAAGTTCTTTACATTATTTGTGTAGGAGTTTTACTCCGAGTTGTAGGAGCTTTGTCTCCGAGCTAGTAGGAGGTTTCTCTTCCGAGTTGTAGGAGATTTTGTTCTCCGAGCTTGTAGGAGTTTGACTCCGAGTTGTAGGATCATTCTTGATCCGAGCCATAGTGAAGTAGCCTAGTCTAGCCGGGCGCGCTAGACAGGTGAGGTGGAAAGTGGACTACCCAAGATCGGGGAACCACTATAAATCTTTGTGTTGTGCTGTGCTCTTTTGTTTTCTGTGTGCTTTTATCTTTATACTTTAATTCCGCAAAAAGCCATAGAAACCACCTATTCACCCCCCTCTATGTGATTTAGGTAGCAACTAGATACTTTCAATTGGTATCAGAGCGAGGTTGTTCGTTAAAAGGTTAACACCTTGAACAAGATCTCCTTATCTAGTTGCAAGAGCAAGTATGTCTGGAATGGAAAGTTCCAAGGATTCCGTCAAGTTGCCCGTCTGCACTAAGGAAAACTTCCCCATGTGGAAGGTGAGAGCAGAGATGTTCATGGAAGCTATAGATCCCAGATTGTCTCTAGTTATTCAAGAAGGACCAATTGTCCCCATGACAGTCTCCATTTGCAGCACTTCCAAATCTGTGCCCAAGAAACTTTCTGAAATGACTAAAGATGAGATTATCTTAGTTAACCTGGATCGGAAAGCTAAGAGCATCCTATCTAATGCTGTGGACAGTTCTACATTCATGCAACTGGCTCACTATACAACGGCCAAGGATTTTTGGGACTCTCTAATAGCTCTTATGGAGGGATCAAAGGATGAACAAGACACCGTAGATGAGAAAAGATCAGGACCTTAAGTGATAGTGATTCAAGTTGTTCAGATCTAGAAGAGGAAACACTTCTTGGAATGACTGCCCTATCTGAGTCAGAAGAGGAAGTCCAGGATGAAACCTATCCCGGACAGGTTTGCATAAGGGCACCTTTGTCTGTTACAGACTCTGAAGCTGAGACAAGCTCATCAGATAATGATGACACATCCAATCCGGCAAATAAGTATGATGCTCTCTTAATAGCTCTTGAAAAGAGCAAGGAATTGATTAAATCTCAAGCTGAGGAAATCAGAATCCTTAAACCCTTCGAAGCACAAGTAAATGAGAAAATCAAGGAAGAGAGATCAGGTTATTCAATGAGCTCATGATACTTCAGATGAAGTCTGAAGTTCAGGAAAGAACAATCAAGAATCTAGAGATGAAGCTTCGCACGGAAAGAAAGCAAGTAGCTCAACTCCCTAAACCTGAATCAATTGATTTTGGGAATAAAGGGAAGAGCACTGTTAGAGCTCGGCATCATAACACCTCTCAAAAGGTGTTGACTCCATTTAACAGGTCTGATCAAGATAGTTTGCATTATCATCGGAAGACTGGAGGTTACTGTAGTAAGGAAAATATTCCCCACTATCTTAGTTAACCTGGATCGGAAAGCAAAGAGCATCCTATCTAATGAGCGCCCCGAAATCTCCAAATGAAGAAATCCAAATGGCCCATCCTGGACCATTTGTGTTTCGTACACCAGCCACTACATTCAAGGGTAAGGAAGCATCATCCTCTCAATCTTTTCCAGCAAGGAAGCAGACTTGGTGCAACACCATAACCAACCCTCACTTGAATATATCTGATGCCATCAACACCTTAAGAGCTTCCAAGCTTTCATATGTTGCTGTCAAACAGATAAAATCAAGTGGAAATGGGTATGCTAAAGTACCCAATCAGCTACTCGTTGTGGAAAATAGGAAGAATGCTGCTGCCTTCTCAACTGAACACAGGCATTATGATGCTACTTGCAAATCAAAAATTGCTCGGAAGAGAAGATACAACATCTATGAATGTTGGTGTTGTGGTAAAGTGGGACATTTTGCCATCGACTGTTGGTACAACCCGTGTGTGTCTAATGCAAAGAAGAGCTTTTCTACTGAAATTGCCGTAAGTAGAAATATTTATTATTATGCTAACTGGAACCTAGGACCCAAATCAATTTGGGTTCCTAAGGGTAATTAATCTGTGATTGCAGGTATATCCAAAGGCCAACCAAAACTCTAATCAGGCATTTGGACAATGGATGTTCATGGTACATGTCCAGAACGAAAAGTCTATAGTAAAGTTGATGAAATGCTTAGGAAATCAGCTCAGGCACTGAAGTTCTAAGGGGGAGAAGAGATTGAGGGGAAAATAATACAATGTCTTCTAAGTCTACCTCCAAATGTGAATCTCTATGTTGTGTTTGAGGGGGGAACCGTGTTAATTTCTCATGCCTCTTACTCCCTATCTGGAGTAATCAGACGGGGGAAGAAACAGTTATCAGGCAAAGAAAGTTGATAAGGAATGTTGAACAAGGGGACAGAATCAAGTCGACGACAAAATCAGCAAATATACTTAAGATTTCAAGCTGGATACTTCTCGACGAATTCGTCGAGAGTGCTCAAGTGCTTCAACGAAAACACCTCATCATCACTAAAATTCATCGAATGTCTAACCGCAGACCAACTTAAATCATGTTGCATCCGAAGAATCGTTTCTAAAAGGTACGTGCCTCTACCTTCACTTCAAAAATTAAAACTTATATATATATGAGATTTCGGATTTCAAAAGTCACGCTCGCGCATTCGCCGACCTCGCCTTCCGTCGATTGAACTTCCTTGCACGCCCTCCGTCCAAGTTCTCCACTGTCTCCTCCACAAGTCATCCATCGAATCTCTCCACCGCTTCCGACAAATCCTTTGCCACTCCTCGCCGACATCGCCGACTTCGTCACTCATCTCCCTCAACTCCGACACTCTCACTCACCACTCTAACTTGCAATGTCCCGCAAAGCATCGGGGATGCTCCAAGACGGAGGAGAACTTGTCAGGACCGGATTCATTGATGCTCCGGATGAATTCAGAAATGTCATACTTTGCCTAGAAGAGGCCGGATTGTCATTTGTGCTCGAGCATCCTTGCCGAGTCCTTGAGAAAGACGTGCTCGACTTCTATAAGTTCGTCGAAGTGGAATGGTAATCAAGTCCAAGGTCAAAGGGACTGTGATTAAAATGAAGCCTTCAAAAATAACCACACTTCTGCGATTGCCCGAGGTGGAGGAAGAGGATTGCCTATCTGATGAGGATCATCAAAGAGCCCTTCTGTTTTGTGGTCTACCGAGAGGAACAACTGGTGTTCGAAGGAAGAATATGAATGGAGAAGGCAAACTCCTGTCTGATATCATGGGAAAGGTCCTACTCTGCAAGGTAGGTTCACACGACTACCTCTCAACTGAAATGTTCCAGCTGATTGCAGCTGTCATCTGCCGGAAGAAGATAGACTGGGGCAATGTGTTATTTCAGAGGATAAAAGATAGTCTGCAAGTTCCAAATTTTGGAAGGATTGTCAGTTTATTTCTAAATCAACTGGATGGCGACCAGTTTGATATGAAAAATGGTATAGCAATTCATCATCTCAAGAAGATAGACTCCTCCATAATGGATAGATGGGAACGGGTGATTATCAGGCCCGGTCTCAAGAAGCTTGTTGCTCCTGAACCAGCTGACACCGAGCAAAGACAAAAACACTCCACCACCAGTTCATACTTCACCACCCAGACAATCTCCACCTCCTGCAAACTCTCCTCCACCAGCTCATATTCCACCTCCAGTCATCACCTCTCCTCCTCAGCCAGAGACTACACAACTGCCAGCTCCTGAAATTCCATCGACTGAGAAGGAAATCATCCCATCACCTGTTGTACTCCCTCCACAAGGACCACTCTCGTCAGCATCAGTCCAAACAGATATTCAAAGTCAGTTTGCTGCCTGTGTTTCAGGTATGGAGAAGAGTCTCAACCTGATTCCTGGCCAGTACTCAGAAAAGATTTTTCCCAGAGATCAGGAAGTGTTGATCCTTGATGATGATGATGATGATGACACTGACGACCCAGACTATCAGCTCAGTACAGAGGAAGATGATGTTGAGGATAAGGTTAGTGTTGATGATGAGGTAGATGATGATGATCCAGATGATGATGGTGATGCTCCTGATCCTGACAGTGCACCCTTCAAAGCCCTACAAGGAAGATCAACCCCTGCAGTTTCTGAGGGGGAGTCAGCCCTGCAAGATAAGAAGGAGGAGACTCATGAAGATGAAGAAATGCCAGCTCATCAAGAAAGAGATCTGCCTGATCTAGGGGGAGATAATTCACATGATTTTGTTTTCAATGACGAAAGCTCTGGAACTCCCCCTCCTGTAAGTATGCCTGCTCCAGTGCTTTCCACATCAAACAGTGAGCTGCTCCAAACTATGGAAGCATTGCTCAAATCTCAGGCTGAGCAATTTGAATTTTCTTTAAAGCAAGTCTTTTTGAAAATCAAGGAAGTTGAGAAGAACATGAACAATGGTCTTGCTGAAATTAAGCACAATATGTCGAAAATGAAAAATGATCTAGACAATCACTTGTCTACTGGAGTGGAAGCAGTGCGCTGCTCAACTGAAGGTTTTAGAGCTGTGTATGACAAGTCAAACGATCTGCTGCAGGGCCAGAAAAAGATCTATGAGCAAAGTGATAGCATCAGAGATGATATCATCTCCGATCTATCCAGATTCAAATTGGAGGTCTTGCAATCTGTTTCTGCATTTAAAGATGAAATTCTCCACTCCGTCTCTCAAGAAGTCGGAAAGGGGGAGGAAAGAATTACTTATCAATTGCATGAACAAAGCCGGGAAATAGAAAGTAAATTCACAGAGGCAAATGTTGAAAGACACCAAGGTCTGAATTGGCTATATGAAACATTCATTGGTGTTCCTCAGCAAACTCCTGCAGATCAGCCTCCAATAAGTACTTTTGAGGACTTCCCTGTCAACCCTCCTTCCCAGTATCCTCAACTCTGGTCTAATGTTGAAGACATTGTTGGGCCCTCTGTGCCTGCTCCTAAGAAGAGAAAGTTTGATGAAGGTACTTCTTCGCACAGACAAGTACATTCTCCAAGAAGAAACCCAGCTATTGTGATCAGAGAGCAACCAGAGGCTGTGAGAAGGGCAGGTCAGGAAGTTTGGAGTCCAATTTCCAAAGCTATTATCTTGGACAACTACAATCTTTTGGATATTGGAAATATCAAACCACATGAATACTATAGCCAGGAGGAGTATAATATATATAAAGCTGCGAAGCTCAAAAGAAAAATCCATTTCAGAAAGTATGGTTACGACAATCCAGCAGCACCTCATCCTCCTCCCAGATATTACCCAAAACCTAAAGAATACTTTGAAAGGCAATACCAGAAGGCCAAGAAAGAAAAGGCTAAAATGCTTTAGCTCGTGTTGTGAATGATGAAATTTGAAAACATTCTCATATATATATATTTGTTGATGTTTTGATAATTCATCTTATTTTACTTGTCTTGCTATATCCTGCTAAGCTTTCATTATATATATATATATTTCTTGCCTGTGCAATTCACCTTAGTAGATAGGGTTCTGACTTCTTCAAATAGGGGGAGATTGTTGGGTATTGTAGCCACAATTACCCTAATTTGAAGAAGTGTCCCTTGAACTAAGATGAATTGAATTTGTATTTGATACCGTCTTCCAGTTATGTGTTTGTGGGATTCTCATTGATAAGTACAAACCAAGGTCAGGTTTCAGTGAGTCGTAAACACAGGCATATGCAATGTAATCCCTCATTGTATAGACCAAAGTGTTGACTCATATGAACTCTCTCTCTTGGAATGTACTTCACTTTCAAGCACTAAGGAAAAGCTAAGAGTCAAAGGTTGCTGAATTCAGGATTGAAAGAAAGCAGTCTAAGTGATTTCGTCGAATAAGTCTTTGATTATTCCGACGAACTCGTCGAAGAAAGATAACTTGTTCGACGATTTCGTCGAAGAAAGAGCTAACCTCTTGACGAAGAAGTTCAGCCATTTAGTTCTTCTCTTCCCATCCTCTACAGGGTTTCAGCTAAGTAGTTTCGTCGGAAGAGTCAGGTTCCTCGACGAATTCGTCTTATCAACTACCTTGCCTCGACGAATTCGTCGAATCATTAATGTCCCTCGACGAATGCTGACAGCGCGTTTTGGCCGTCCGTCTGTTTATGGCTTCCTTCCACGCGGTCGTTTTTCATTAAGTGACGCTTCTAGCCGTTGAAGGATCGCATATAAATAGCTAAGATATAATTTCCAACAACCCTAATCGTGCATATCACCAAAAACGAAAAAGAAATCCCGTCGGCTTGTGCGCTCTCGCTCTCGCTCTCGAAGAAGACGATCTACGTTGCCGATCGGATATCTGCTCGATTCCCTTGCAAGTTCTTACTCAACAAGATCTCTGTGATTCGATTGTTCCAATACTCCTTCAGATCTTGTTGGGTGAGTAAGAGATCTGATCAAAGCATTCAAGAAGCAAGGTGTTCTTCCTATCTCAAGTTTGAATTTCATTTCTCAAGGAAGAAGAAGATCCCCTATTTCCAGATCAGATCAAGTCAAAGCTCAAATAGATTTTAAGAAGATTGGTTTTCAATCCAAAGTTTTGTAAAAGTTCTTTACATTATTTGTGTAGGAGTTTTACTCTGAGTTGTAGGAGCTTTGTCTCCGAGCTAATAGGAAGTTTCTCTTCCGAGTTGTAGGAGATTTTGTTCTCCGAGCTTGTAGGAGCTTGACTCCGAGTTGTAGGATCATTCTTGATCCGAGCCATAGTGAAGTAGCCTAGTCTAGCCGGGCGTGCTAGATAGGTGAGGTGGAAAGTGGACTACCCAAGATCGGGGAACCACTATAAATCTCTGTGTTGTGTTGTGCTCTTTTGTTTTCTGTGTGCTTTTATCTCTATACTTTAATTCCGCAAAAAGCCATAGAAACCACCTATTCACCCCCCCTCTAGGTGATTTAGGTAGCAACTAGATACTTTCAGTGTTTCATTCCATTATTTCGATGTTTGGGTAAATCAATCGCTGCCACTCCGCAGTGCTCAAATTTGAGGCGCGACCGAAGCTAGTCTTTTCAACCCCGGGAGAATTGGCGCACCATAAATTTATGTTGTGCTCGCGTACTACTATTTTAAATTTTCGTGCACCGTTATGTTATCTTTTTTATTATGTTTCCCGTTGTTATGCATTTTGTAGTTCGGCGCATGGACTTGACCGCCTCATGCGACCTTAAATAAAGAGGTCTGGTATGTGATGCGTGGAGCGGGCGTGTTGGTGCTAAATAGTTTTTCTGTCAAAATTAATTTAAATGCTTGCTGACATTGATTTTTAAACTCAATTTAAAAACTTGAGGAAGATTCTAGAAATTAACTTAGACTTGAAAAAAACCCTATAAAGCCCCCTTTATTCCCCTTTGTTGCCCTAGACCGGTTCAACTAAAGGAAATTCCTTTGGTTCGGCCACAGCCGTGCCTCATCCTCCGATCCTTCCCTGTTCCGCACAACGCCCGCGAGAGCGCCCGCCTTCTTGTTTCGGCCGCCTGTCCGGCACCCGTTGCCGACTCTCTCACGCCGGACTCCTCCGTGGAACCACCGCCGCATCCCCCTCCCGCTACTCCTCCGTGGAACCGCCGCCGTATTCCCCTCCCGCTACTTCTCCGTGGAACCACCGTCGTATTCACCCCTCCTATACTAGTGATTATGTGGAGCCACTTTCCCTCTCTTCGACTGTCGCGTGTCCGCTGTACCAGCCACCGCCATATCCGCACCAAGAGAGGTTCAAAGGCAACGTCGGCCCCGAGGGTGAGATCTCTCCTTCCCCATCTCGCATTCCCTAGTTTCCTCGGTATTGTGAAATTAATTTCAGCAAGCTTTAAACGATCCAAGTGTCACACGCCTCGTTTCGACCATTTCATATCGTGCATTTTTGTTAATTGTGTGTTTCATTCCACTATTTCGATGTTTGGGTAAATCAATCGCTGCCACTCCGCAATGCTCAAATTTGAGGCGCGACCGAGGCTAGTCTTTCGTTTTGGAGGAGGAACCCGCTAAGAAATTGTTAAATTTCGTGCCAAGATATTTCCCTACTAAAATTCAAGAGTTCGCAGGGCGATACGATTGCATCAACGTCAAGTCCGCATTTTTGAATGGTTACCTGGAAGAAGAGGTGTTTGTTCAGCAGCCGCTTGGATATGAAGTGAAAGGTCAAGAGAAGAAAGTTTACAAGCTGAAGAAGGCGTTATATGGGCTGAAGCAAGCGCCTCGAGTATGGAATGAAAGAATAGATGCATACTTTCAGAAGAACGGGTACATGAAGAGCCCGTATGAGTATGCACTCTACACGAAGGCGAAGAAGAATGGAGATATCATGGTCGTGTTTCTGTACGTGGACAACATGATATTCACTGGCAACAATCCTCTGATGTTTGAAGAGTTCAAGAAGACAATGAAGAAGGAGTTCGAGATGACTGATCTGGGCGAACTCACTTACTTTTTGGGCATAGAGGTGCAGCAGAAGAAGGATGGGATCTTCATCTCGCAGAAGAAGTATGCGGAGGAGATATTGAAGAAGTTCCGGATGGAGAAGAGCAAGGTTATCTCCACTCCAGCAGATCCAGGAGTGAAACTGAGGAAGGACTCGAAGGACGAAGCGGTTGACTCTACGATGTTCAAGAGTCTAGTTGGAAGTCTACGCTACCTGACTTTCACTAGATCTGATATCATGTATGCTGTTGGAGTTGTTAGTAGATACATGGAGGATCCAAAGCAAGATCACTTCACTGCAGCGAAGAGGATCTTGAGATATGTGAATGGCGTGAGAGATCATGGTTTGTTGTATTCTACTGCCGAAGAGTTGAAGCTGGTCGGTTACACCGACAGTGATTATGGAGGAGATGTGAATGACCGGAAGAGCACTTCCGGGTATGTTTTTCATGTGGGATCAGCTGTAGTCTCATGGAGTTCGAAGAAGCAGGCTACGATTGCCTTGTCGACTTGTGAAGCTGAGTACATCGATGCGGCGGCTTGTACATGTCAGGCGATTTGGTTAAGAAATCTCCTGAAGGAGTTGCATCATCCACAGGATGTTCCTATGACGGTGTATGTTGACAACATGTCCGCAATTCAGCTAACGAAGAATCCAGTGCTGCATGGGCGCAGCAAACATATTGAAACAAAGTATCACATTCTTCGTGAGCAGGTGAACCAGAAAGTGGTGGAGTTAATATATTGCCCCACAGGAGAGCAAATGGCGGATATCTTTACGAAGGCGTTGAAGACTGAGACGTTCCTGAAGTGCAAGAACAAACTCGGCATGTGCTGTCGTGTTTGAGGGGGAGTGTTAGAAGTGGTAGACCCTCCGTCGAGTTTTTGGCCAATGATGGTGGACGGCGGTTTGCAGGAGAATGCATTTATAACATTTTATATATTGATGTGGAGGTTGACCGAAGTCAATGGCAAAACATTGATACTTAATATTAAAGGTAGCGTGAATAGTTGGCAGCCAAATTTGGCGTGATATGCAGGCATTAAATGGGGGACACGTGGCTTTCCCTCACTTGATGGAAATGTTTATAAATAGACGTGAAATATTAGCAAAGCAGAGTGGGTGTAAGCGCAGAAGCAGCGGAAGTATAAAATTTGAGCGGTCTCAAATTGCCGAACTCCTCCCTGGCAACAGTACATGCAAAGGTGGCGGACAGGTAAGCAGACAGCAGCTCCAACAATCTCGCGAACAAGAACTGTTCTGCGGTCTCCTTTCTCGCGAATAGGAACGGTGTCCAGCGGTCAAAAGAACAGGAGTTGCGAACTCGCCTTGGAGAACTCCAGCAGTAGATAGGCGATAAGTTGGTTATTCCCGCGGTTAGAACTGTGCGATCTCCGCGGTTAAAAGCGATTTGTGTGTGTGTGGTTGTAAAACCCATCTTGGGTAGTTTGTATGCGTGTGAAGTTGTAATAATAAGAAGTTGTTTCATTAATATAAAGAAACTGTCTCTTTTGAATTTGTGTTGTGCCCACTCTATTCGTTTCCAACACGGCCACCATCAGCCACCACCCACCTCCACCACTACCCATAACCGCCAGAAACTACCTCCGGCCACCATCAGCCACCACCCACCTCCACCACTACCCATAACCACCTCTAACCATCCACTAACCCCGCCTCCTAAATTAAAGGGTCTACTTCCTAATTTCAAGCTTTAACTCCCTCCGACCATCCCGTCATTATAGCAGACACTTCCCCCACTCCTCACAGCTCCCTGCCTTCTTCCCTCGAGCGGAGCCACAAACAATCCATCCCCACTTCTTGCCGCCCCCTTCCTGCAGCAAGAATTCATCTCCTGCTGTCCAGGACAGCAAAACTAGTCCAGGAATACACCTCAGGACTTCCCCCAAGCCTCCTCACCTCCCACACAGACACCCCAAATCCTCGGGTTGTTGTCCAAACTTTCAGAACAACAACTCTGAGTTGTTTATCGCTGAAATCTGTTCCGGACAGCCCTCTTAAAGCGTCTCGAGCCCTCTCCTCTATATAGTAGTGGTAATCAAGGTTTGCATGTTGATTTCTTTACCGTTGGATCTCGTGATTGTTCTCTACTTGTAAAGATAGTGGTTTATATGTTTTATTTCAGTCGTTTTTGTCTTTGCGATTTCTCATTTAAAAAGTATTTGATTTTCTGGCACTCTTGCAGTTGTACAATCTCACGTGTTTCCATATTTGAAAACTTTCACTCTTTGTGGTCAATCAAATTAACATTGTTTTATAAATATCAATCGTTGCAAGTAAACCGTCAAATTCATGCATGGTCACACGTAGGAGTTTCACTCACTATTTCCTCGTCATATAGGACCGTCCTACATCACACGGCAAACAGAATTCCTCCAAACATTTTAAGTGATTTCCTCACCACTTTGCAAAATAATTGATTTCAAGTTGTTTTTTACTTCTCCACGTTACCAAATTACCACCAACTAGTGAACAATAACCAGAGGTGGACCTCCTGTCATCAACAGAACCGGCACAATCAACATCAGTATAGACTTCAACAGTCAGTTCTTTGCCCGGGCAGAATAGGATACTCTTTTCAGGAGAGGACTTGAGATACTGAAGGATCGGTGGCAATGTTTTAAATATCGGATGTCGGCGACATATCGGATTGAGTTTTTAAATGTCGGATGTCGGAAGTCGGAGACATGTCGGGGATATTTTAAAATATCGGATTTCCATGTTTTATAAATAAAAATTTTATTTTTATGTATACTAACTATAATTATATGTTATAAAATAGAAAAATAATATAACAAATAGATAAAATATGTTATAAAATAGAAAAATAATATAACAAATAGATAAAAAATGGGTCATTTATATTACAAAATAAAATCGAATAGTATCCAAGATAAAATATTATTAACAAATACAAAATCATACATTGTAAAATATATTTAATAGTATACAATAATTTTATTTTGATAACAATAAGTTTATTGCAAATAAAGAAGATTTAAATATTTTCATATTTTTTGTAATAAATGTATTAAATATTTTCATATTTTTTGTAATATGAAATTAAAAAATTATGAAACAATTATACAATATTGGTTGTTGTAAGAATAAAACGTTAAAACAATCGAAACAATAAATCTAATCGATTTAAACATACATAATATAATATTCATTGGTGATTTAAACATACATAATATAATATTCATAGGCGATTTAAACATATGTTGCTAGTCTGTATATAACATAAAATAAAATAGCGGACGATATTTTTAAATGTCGTGTCGGCCGATATATCGGAAAAATCGGACATGTCGGCCTATATTTTACAAAAGGACATAATCTGTTTTTTTTTAGAAAAATATGTCGTTTTGCCCTAAAAAATGACATGTCGGGAGACATGTCGGACATGTCGGAGGACATTTAAAACAATGATCGGTGGGCAACTTCTAAGTGACGGGTTTTTGATGAGTGCATGAACTAACTGATGACACCAACGACATACGAAATATCCGGGCGAGTATGAGATAGATAGATAAGACAACCAACCAGTCATTGAAATCCAGTGATATCAGCCACCACTTCCCCATCATCTCTACCCAATCTGTGGTTGACTTCAATTGGGGTATCAGCAGGTCTACACCCACTTATCCCACATGACTGGAGCAATTCAAGGACGTATTTCCTCTGAGATATGAATATACCATGATTTGATCGAGCGACCTTAATTTCCAGGAAGTATCTGAGATTTCCCAGGTCTTTTACTTCAAACTCTTTTGTCAGTCTTTGTTTCAGAATCTGGATTTCTTCAATATCATCGCCCGTGATAATGATATCATCCACATAGACAATAAGAACAGTGAGTCTCCCATGTTTGTACCTTACAAATAAAGTATGATCAACATTGCTCTGGGAGTATTCAAATGTGACCATAGCTCTATGAAATCTCCCAAACCAGGCCCGAGGAGACTGTTTTAAGCCATATAAGGCTTTCTTCAACCTGCATACCTTTCCCCAGATCCTGCCAGGGTCAGACCAGGTGGTAACGACATGTAGACTTCTTCTTCCAAGTCCCTATGAAGAAATGCATTCTTTACATCTAATTGAGTCAAAGTCCGCCCTTTGCAGGCAGCACACGAGAGCAAAACTCTTATAGAATTCATCTTCGCCACATGGGCAAAGGTTTCTTGATAGTCAATCCTCAAGGTCTGAGTATAGCCCCTAGCCACCAATCGAGCCTTGTATCGCTCAACAACACCTTGAGAGTTCTGCTTGACAGAGAACACCCACTTACACCCTACCACGGTCTTGCTTGGTGGCAAAGGGACCAAGTCACATGTGCAATTCTTTTCCAGCGCCAACATCTCCTCATGCATAGCATCTTGACACTTTTGGTGAGCACTAACTTCCTGCCAAGTTGAGGGGATAGAAATGGAAGAGAGAGAGAGAGAAACAATACAAAGTTTATGTGAGGGGGATGATGAGTTATAGGACATAAAATGGGACATCGGATGTTGGGTAGAGATACAGTTACCTTGAGTCCCCAAAGATGGATCCGATGTTGGAGCTGGTAGCCTGAGAGAAACCGATGTACCTGGACCCCTATTCCGCGAGTATACACCTGTAAAGGAGGAGCGGTCACAGGAGGAGTAGGGGTAGGCACAGATGTAGACAGAGCAGGCATGTGCATAGAAGAAGTAAGGGTAGGAGTGAGAGTAGGATAGGAAGGAGGAATTGGTAGAGGAAGCAAGCTCACTTCCACTGGGTAAGACTCCCCCTGAAGTGAGGGCTCGTAGTAGGGCTCAGACTCCCGAAATGAGACGTCCATAGTAACGAAGGTCTTTTTTGAAGCTGGATGGAAGCATTTATATCCTTTCTGGGTAGGAGAGTACCCAATAAAGATATACTTGAGGGCACGAGGATCAAGTTTGGACGTGGGGCGCACATGGACAAAACACACCCACCCAAAGATCCGAGGAAGGAGATGTGCCGGAGAAACAGAAAGAGCCTCAAGAGGGGATTTGTGGCCAAGAACACGAGTCGGCAAACGATTAATAAGGTACGTCGCAGTGAGAACCGCATCGCCCCAAAAATACTTAGGGATGTGCAACTTCAGGAGGAGGCAGCGAGCTACCTCTAAAAGATGACGATTCTTGCGCTCAGCGACCCCATTCTGAGTCGGCGTGTAAGCACAAGATGTCTGATGTATAATTCCCTGATCACTGAGATAACGCTTAAAGGAAGTGTCAACGTACTCACGACCACTATCATTGCGCAAAACTTAATGGCAGTGTTAAACTGAGTAGCCACCATCTTATGAAAATGTTGAAATAAGGGAAAACATCATTCTTGTTTTTCATTAAGTAGACCCACGTACAACGAGAAAAATAATCGATAAACGTAACAAACCAATGGAAACCAGAAATAGAGGCAACATGGCAAGGGACCAAACATCAGTATGAGCCACAACAAAAGGAGAAGCGCTAGGAGTGGACACATGATTAAGAGAAGCACGATGATGTTTCCCAAGAGCACACACATCACATTTAAAAGCATTCAAAGATACATTCGACATATTCGGAAATAAAAGATACATAGTAGATAGAGAAGGATGGCCCAGGCAGCAGTGTCAGGAGTCCATAGAGGTCTGAGCTGCAGAAAGAGCATGCGGAGAAGAGGCAGAGTTGGAGAGGTCAAACAGGTAGAGGTCATCACACAGTCTACCAGAGCAAATCACCGTCCCCGTTTTCAGGTCCTGAAAGACACACGAGGAGGGAAAAAAGATTATTGAGCAATTCATAGAATTAGTAAGGTGACTAATAGAAAGCAGGTTGCGGGTAAACTTAAGAACATGAAGCACCGAAGAGAGGGTGAGGGAGGAGCAAAGAATGGATCATTTCCTGGTAATGGGAGACATGGATCTATCAGTAATGCTCACTTTGTCCCTACCAGACAAAGGGATATAGGACACAACCTATGACAGAACCAGTCATGTGGTCTGTGGCGCCAGAATCAATGATCCAATGGGTGGGAGAGTAAGCGGCGGCAGAGTGGGCACCTGGAATCCCCTGGTGGTCATATGAAGAGCTGACAGACTCAGATGAGTGGCCAAGCATGAAGCGACGGAAGGCTTGAATCTCCTCAACAGACAGAGCAGAAGGAACCTCAGGGACAGCAGGTCCACTAGAAGAAGCAAGATCATCAATAACATCGGAGAGATAAGCTGAGCGAGACGAATAAGATCGACCCTGAGTGCGGCCAAAGACATGGCTGCCGCGAGGAGTAGGACCCCGCGAGGAGGAGGAAAGCCATGAAGCTTAAAGCAAGTGTCCCGGGTATGGCGTGCTTTCCCACAATAGTCACATGTCAAATGGTCCTTGTTCATAGACTTGGGCCTAGTGTCATGGATAGAGCGGCCAGCGGGACTGAACCGAGCAGCAAGGGCAGAGCCCTCAACAACAGTGTCTGGTAAACGAGTCTATCGGCGATCATATTCTTGTTGAACCAAACTATACACCTCAGGTAGGGAAGGGAGAGGAGACCATCCAAGAATCTGAACACTGATGGGATCGAGGTCACGGTGGAGACCATGAAGAAAATTGAATATTTGATTGCGTTCCTCCCGTGCACGGACCAACACCTCATCCTCTGGGGAGACAAGAGTAAGCGAATCGAAATGATCATACTCTTGGTAAAGCTGGATAAACTCTAGGTAGTAGGCAGCGGGGGGACGATCCCCTTGGCGCAAGAGAAATTTGTCGCCGCAATTGAAAAATCTGAGCGGCATTCCCACGACAGGAATAGGTAATCTCAGAACGCTTCCAAATGTCAACCGCAGTGTCCAGAAATAGGTAGTTGTTGGCAATAGACTCCTGCATATAGTTGGTCAGCCAGGACATCACTAAGGAGTTCTCGGATTCCCATTGGGGCCAATCCGGAGAGGTAGTAGAAGGTGTCATGGTAGTACCACTGATGTAGACAAACAGACGGCGGCTCTTGAGGGCCGGAGTAACGAAACGAGCCTACGAGATAATTGGTTCCATCCAACTTAATGGTAGTAATCTGAGGAGTCTCATGATCATGAGTGGCACGAAGAGATCCAATAGAAGGCAGGGAATCTTGAGGGGCACTCCCACCGTAGGAGACATCCGGAGTTTCACCACTTCCCGACTTAGCAAGCGAGGAAAAGAAAAGGCTGGGCTGCTAAAGTAGAAGAGTCTCACTCATAGAAAGAGGAGAAGCAACGGAGGAGCGCAATCACGCATGGAGTGGAAGAGACATCCTCGAGAAGGGGCAACCGACGCCGGAGGAGCAATCTCTACATGAATCCGGCGTCAGAAAAGGCTCAAGCAGCCATGCGGAGGAGGAGAACGGACGACGCCGACCGGTGCTTGCGGAAGGAAACGGGAGCGGAAGCTTGCGCTAGGGCTCGGCGATGCGCGGGCTCGGCGAAACTGCAGACACGGTCGACGAATCTGCGGGGACGCGATCGACGAAACGACGAGATCTGTAGACGATAGCGAAGTCGCGGTAGACGGACAAGCGAAAAAAATTAAGTTACGGCTAGCTCTGATACCATGTTGGAGAATAGAAATGTGGAATTAATTGATTGAAAAAAGGCTCTCTCATATATATAGGAGGGAGATACATCAGGGACAATAAAGAAAAAATACAAAAAAATAACATAATTCCAACAAACACTTATATGAAGCACCCAGAGAATTTGGTAACAAAAATGCCAATCTGTTTCATCCTCAAATTCCGAAGTTGATGAAACAAAACTACGACAACTGGAATATCAGAATAAGGACTTCTTTGGCTCACAAGATTTGGGAAATATTATTAAAGGAGAGTATGTTAACTGGGAAACACAAATTGCAGAAGTAGGTCATTAAAGCTTAGAAAAATGAACTAAAAGAAGCTAGGAAAAAAGATAAAAAGGCTCTGTTGTTTCCTCTTCCAAGACATACACAAGTCCACGTTTGAGAAGATCTCTAATGCAAAGTCTACGTTGCAAGCTTAAAAAATTTTGAATATATTTTTTTCAAGAAGCCAACAAAGCAAAAAATGGTATGCCTTCAAGCCTTACGAGCTGAGCTTGAAACTCTAAAAATGAAAAGTGAAGAATTAATTCAAGACTATTTTAATGTGGGTCCAAGTTAAAGCTAATCAAATAAATAGAAATTCAAAGACATTATATGTTAGAATAATGTAGAAGATCTTCAGTTCTTTGACTCTTAAATTTGATTGCATCGTCATAGTAATAGGAGAATAAAAAGGATCACTTCAAGCACATGAGCAAAAAATGGATAAAAACAAAATTCAAAATAAAAACCGAGAGCAAGCATTTAAAAAAAAAAGGTAACTGTTTGAGGAGATCGACAAAGTGGATGAGGTAATGTGACGCAAGACGAATCTATAGGTCGCGGATAAGCGATGCTGGGGGATTCAATGAGGATGTGGCTTTGGTTTCCTAGGAGGAAAGAGGGTACAGTAGGGATTTGAGAAGGGGGCAGTAATGGAAATAAAGGGGTTAGGAGGACTGCTGGGTAGGGCTCCTGGAAGACGGCTGGCTGTTGTATTGCACAGGGAAACAGGGGTCCTGGGGCTGCTGGTTGCTGAACAGCGTGGAGAGGTAGGGATTCAGGTGGGCTGTTGGTGTGGATGATGTGGAGGTGTGGGTTTGGGTTTTGTAGGGAAAATAGGCCTTCAGGAAGGGCTGCAGGATGTCGGGGCCGGAAAGCTGCGGGCCGTGGCGGGTGGAGGGGTGGGGGGGTGTGGAAGCAGCAGCAAGGGAAATAGACGAGAGGGAAGCGGAAATTTACAGGATCGAGAAAGGGATGATGAAGATAGGAGGGCTGGGCGTCGGGGCCTTGGAGTCGCACCAAGGGAGAGCCTCTTCGGAATCGCACCGAGAGGACGGAGACCAGTGGTTCCAATTTGGAAACAAAACCATCGATACCCTCACAACCGCATGTCTACACGTATAAATAGTATTAATTGAAATATGGCACCCGAATCGGATGGCTCATATCGTCCGAGTCGATCGGGTGTCAAATACAACTCGAAATAAATTAAAATATACATGAAAAAGACTCGGATGGTCGGACCAACCATCTGGACGCATTTGTGGGTTCGGATTGTCTGAACAGGTGGCAGATCGCGGCGATCTCCATCAATCTCCCCGGCTTGAAAACACTCATTTCCGGTGAGTGAAGATGGTCATGCTCTCGGTGTAGGCTAGGGACAAATCACGCAAGCTAATTCGAGTAGCATTTAGGAATGGGCAGCAACTCTAATTAACAAGATATCGCAGCAGATTTCACCCGCCCACGGCGGTGAAATCATATGCAACAATCTGAAGTAAGTCGTTGGCGGTAGTTGGTGGCTCACATAAAACGTATCTCCGCCTAGAAGCTGAACTGGTGGAACCGTCAACGGTGCAAGGTGGCCCTCATGGAGGGACTTGTCAGGCTGGATGATTGGATCTAGGAAGAGTCAAGCTGAGGTTGGGATGGGGAGGGCGGAAGTTAGGGACGTTGTGGCTCAGGTATGAGAGTGGATAAAGGATCCACATACACATGCTCTTTGTAGTCAGGAATCAAGTCCTCTACACTAAATACTCGGTTTATTCTCATATTTTGAGGGATGTCAATCTCATATGCATTAATTTCGATCCATCGAATGACTGTATAAGGACTCATTCTTAGAGCGCTTAACTTTTTTGTTCCTTGTGGAACCCTCTCAAGTCATGCGAATCATCACCTGCTCTCCAATTTTAAAGTTATGGTCCTTGTGCTTATTTGCTTGAGCTTTATAATAATCATTACTTGTTGCAATTATCTTTTGGACTGACTCATGACGTGTATGTGAATGTTGAATGAAAGAATTTTTAAATGCATGCAAGTGACGAACCAAAGACTCGACATACTCATTAAATGAAGCATGAGAAACACAACAAACACGGTACACAGATGAAAAATAGGCTCCATTTAGTGAAAGTTCCTGGAGATGGGTGGTTTATCGGGAGATTTTTCGGGTGAGGTGTAGAAAAATTCATCAAGCGTATGAACACTCAAGTAACTACCTAAAACTATGGCCTTGATTTGTAATTGAATGGCTTGCCAATTGTCATCGGGAGGCTCACCAGATAGTAGGCAGAAAAAATCGGCGTGGACGACGCCATCACCCGAAGGAAAGCCATAGATTGCGACAAAAGAACGCAACGCAGGGGTGTGATGGGACCTCTCAAATGATAGTCTGTCAGGTGGCTCACCAGGAGGAGTATACGAAAAGTCATCGCGAACGCGATGATCACTAGTGTGAAGACACAAACAATTCACGCTAGAGTGAATGCTTCTTGGGAAGGGAGGCTCATCAAATGAGCCTCTCGTGGACTTAATCTCGAGGAGGTCAACAATGGCAAGATGGCCTTCCAAGAAAAGAACACCAATAACGATAGTGTCCATGGTAACAAGTAGGACACCCACAACAAAGTCAATGCTATCCCCTTGAACCTCACAAAGGAGTGGCGGCTCAACGGGAGGCTCGATCATGAATTCAAAAATAACGGGATGTTCTCTAGATGAGTATCGCCGATGGAGGTTGTGTCCTCAAAAACGGGAAAACGGGTGGGGCCACTGTAAGATCAACACTAGACAATCGTCTCTCGGTCATGATGTGGTGTGGGACAATGATAAGGGAAGAGTGGAAAAAGCCCATACTCAAGGGTGGGCTAATAGGTATTGTCGAGGACAGGATCTATAGTCAAAGGGGAAACTAGGTCTAAATGAGGTGTAGATAATGGATATACCACCACAATGTCACTGGCCTCGCTCATCCTCACTCTCATGACCAAAAGCACTAGTCATATTAAGGTCGCTCTCCACCTGTATCATACAGTCATGATCGGCTTGACTCCAAAATCACGTGGGCATCGAGTCTCATCAAGATGAGATGAATCAAAATTAGGTATCGGGTCTCTCATATCAGTGGGAGCACTACTAGACGTATCGGTGATTTGACCTAAATCCGTAGACTCTATATTGATTCTTCTTAAGGCGGCCCTCAGGTGATCAAGATGAGCATTCATGCGATCAAATTGATCAAGAACTAATCACTGAAATTTAGTCTCATGTATCTCTATTTGCGGAACACTAGGAGGGTCTTGACATGTGATGTGATCATGGCGATGGTGACCTCTATAGGGCTCCTGAGGGTTATCTAGACAGTTGTTCCTAACATAATCATATCGTGCCCGTGGGTGGACGTGATCCCTACAAACGTGCGGTGGTGGTCGCGTATATACAGACTCAGGTCCCTCAAATAGAGGAGATGTGTAGCGATGATGACCCAAACGATACTCAACTCTACCATCATAAATTCGTGGCGAGGTGTAAGGATGACGAAATGAAGATCTCTTATTGTAGTGATCGTCTCCCACATAGAACATCGTGTTACAGGTTCGACACGATCTCCAGAAGTGGTGTGCCGCGCGGGAGGATAATCATAGTAATAATAATGGTGCTTCTCAAGTGAAGGAGAGGGGTAGCGTTAATAGTACGTCATAGGACGGAACATATAGACCCAATGAATGTGTATCAAAAGAGTGTTCACAACCTGCTTTTATACCATTTGACGCGGGACAAATCTATAAATGGCGAATAAGCGATGCTCTAACCCTAGATGCAGTGCAAACGACCACACGATGAATGCAATGGACCTACGACAAACCCAAAATGTCGTGAAAACATACACGTATCTAATCAAATGTAAATTAAATGTGCATGCAAATAATTTGATCCAATTGCAAATTAGTCACAAGTAATTAATTAAAATAAAGACTAACAGATGCACAATTGTTCATAGTAAATTTTTAATTGGAAAACAAAATGAAAATTCATGCAAAATTGAGGTGCAATTACATTAAGCGTTGCCGAATAAATCATGCAAGTTCGACAATTTCACAATAATAATAATAGCATATAATATCACAAACCAACTATGGTTTCAAGCATGCAGTAATAGAAAACAAAGACTCCAAACAACAACTTATGCGTGCAGGCGGCGGCGGGAAGCGACGAAGGAGGAGATCCGGGGCTGTTGGGGGGATTCAATGGGGCTGTGGCTTTGGTTTCTTAGGAGGGAAAAGGGGGTACATTGGGGATTTGTGAAGGGGGCAGTATTCGTAGGGCTCCTGGAAGACGGCTGGCTGCTGTATTGCACCGGAAAACAGGGGTCCTGGAGGGCTGCGGGTTGCTGGACAGTGTGGAGAGGTAGGGATTCAGGCGGGCTGTTGGGTTGGATGATGTGGAGGTGTGGGGTTTGGGTTTTGTAGGGAAAATAGGGCTTCAGGATTGGCTGCAAGAAGGGTTGCGGGATGTGGGGGTCAGGAAAGTTGCGGGCCGTGGGTGGGGGGTGGGGGTGGGGGGGAAGGGGGAAATAGACGGGGGAAGCGGAGACTTACGGGATCAGGAAGGGGATGATGAAGACGGGAGGGTAGGGCGTCGGGGCCTTGGAGTTGCACCAAGGGAGAGACTCTTCGGAGTCGCACCGAGAGGAAGGAGACTGGCAGTTACAATTTGGAAACAAAACCATCAATACCCCCACAACTGCATACCTGCACGTATAAATAGTCTTAACTGAAATAGGGCACCCGAATCGGACGGCTCATATCGTCTGAGCCGATCGGGTGTCAAATACAACTCAAAATAAATAAAAATATACATGAAAATGACTCGGACCAACCATCTGGATGCATCCGCGGGCTCGGATCATCCGAACGGGTGGCAGATCACGGCGATCTCCATCATAATGGCTATAAAGGACGAGGTATTTTTGCAGGAGGCTTAACGGGTTAAAAAGAACATGCAGAAGTCACCAAGAACAATGTATTAAAATAGGTGGTGTATGATCAACTACTTGGGAACAAGGAGGATGAAGAACCAGAGGAAGACATTCTCAAGTAGGTAGAACTCAAATTCGATGCTTCAATCGTAAGAGGTACAGTCACCACATCTGTGATTGTAGGAAATGATGAGAAACGTGGAAGAAAAGATAAAAGTTGTTCTACAAAATCAGTATGAATAATCTATTGTGCTATTGGCGTACAAAGATACTCGAAGCACTGAGAATAATATTTGGTACCATGATTAAGGGACCAGCATTCCAGCAATCACATGTGCATAATTAAGGAGCTCTTCATAGAGCTAAATGAGTTAATGAGTGGGGAAGTCAGTCAAGTCACATTTGAAGATCAATCGAAGATTCAAGTTTAAGGTAAAGGAAAGATTAGAATCTTGGCAAAGATCGAAGATTACAGGTACATCTTTAATATCTATTAAGTTCCAGCAATGTACGAACATCTTGAGCTTAAGACAACTTCTAAAAAGAGGCTATGATATTCATTTAAAGCATCTTTGCTTAGTAAGAAAAAAGAGGTCAATTGCAAAAATAGTGTGGCATCCCAAAAATTTTGTTACATTAAGTTAATGGCCACGACAAACTTATTTTAATTTTATAAAAAGTAATTTAAGCATTTCTATGATTTTATTAAAGGAAAAGCTCATTTAATCAATTATTATTATGTGTTACGAGAAATCTAATAAAAAAAGAATTTTGTGTACAATGAAAATATTTAATTTGAGTTATGTGGATATTTTCAGAAATTATATAGGGTAAGAATAAGAATTAAGAAACAAAATAATATGTATAATCATATATTGATGAGTGGGCTCCATTCCTTAAGTAAAGAAATCTTAGCCCTTTAATTCCTCTCTAATTTAAGGTCTAGATTGATGTAGGGTAGACTACGTTGTTGTACGACGAACATGCAACCATAGGTGAGGTGTAGGAAAGTAGCTCTCCTAAATGTAGCATGCAAATGGGACACGATGGAGAGAACAAATCATAGCAATAAAAATTTAAATTGCAAGAGATAGTTTAAGCAAGACCAAAGTAATTCTTTAAGGCAAAGCAAGATTTGGCTTTCCTCCGCGTGGAGGGTCAAAGCAAGAGTACGCGGCGAATAGTTCCTGCAAACCACAAAATAATCCAGAACAAATACTATGAAACTATATATCCAATTAAGCACAAGTCATACCATATAATAATGCTGAAAATAAAGGTTCATACAACAAATAACAACTCACAAATCATGGGGGCTGTTGTAGGAGGATAGATCCGGCAAGGTACGACGATGTGGCGGTTGAAGAAGATATAGGGCTGAATCTGGAAGGAGGGGACTGAATCTGAGTGGAGGAGGCTGGATTTGGAAGGTGGGGACTGGATCCAAGCAGGGATCAGTCGGCCTTTCCTGGACAGGAAGACTGCAGGTCGGTGGTGGAAAACAGGGACTGGACTGGTTCTTGACAGGGAAATAGAGAGGAGTTGAGGCTAGCAATAAAGGGTTGGATAGGGTCTTGGATTGGGAGCAGCATGGCAGTATCACGACAGGCGTTGGAATGAGAAACAGAGGCTAAAACAGCAGCAGGGAGGAGTTATGAGAGGGGTGGCTGGGCGGTTTTTTTTTTGGGGGGGGATCTGGGCAAGATTTTGAGAGGGGCTGGACGGTTTTGGAGGGACAGCAGGGTGGGGGCTTTAGGACAGGAAGATGGGCCTTTCTAGAGGTGGTATGGGCGGGATCTGAGGGAGAGCTGGGTGATTTGGAAGTGAAATAGGGTGGCTGGCGGTTTGGAAAAGGGGGCTGCTGTTTGGTGATGTTGGAGAGGGTCGATTAGGGTTTTGGGAGAGGAAAAATGAAGGTTAGGGATGGGGAATATCTTTGGGGAGCGGGAGAAGGCCTAGGAGTCGTCACCTAGGGTTCCACGGAGTCGGCACCGTGGAGGGATCGCAGGATTTCGGGATTCTTCCCTCCAAAATCTGCAATGAACCAAATGGCAGCCCCCCTACTCCTACTTATAATTAAAGAATGTTAGGGCACCCTGACATCAACGGTTATGATTGGTCGAGAATGTAAGGTGCCCGATTACACTAAATAATGATTGAAATTACAAAAGTTATATATTGAAAAACATGTAAAGAAACTTCCGGACGCATCCGCGGAGTCGGATCATCGATCCGGGGACGTCATATATGGTAGGTGGCCAATCAGCCCTGAATGGACCCAAAACATGTCCTCCGTTGCGGGTCCGCGTCGCCGCTCCGCATCATAGATGAGTTAGGTTTAATAAACCCACATTCCTCCTAGCTGGCTACGTAAATAGGTGTTGGGAACAGTGCCCAGCAATGTTCCTGATTTAAAGAAGTGCTCAGCTCAATGATAAGTGCAAGTTGTATTTAATGTTCCATCTAGCTCATGCTTGCAGAGATCGACAATATGACAAGTACCTTAGATATTTCAGTAAGTACTATATCGTCAAGAAGAACAGGAGCTGTCGTCGACAAAGTATGCTTGTCGTCATGATGATGAGCAAAGCAAACGCCGAGACTTGGCGTGTTCGTCGAACACAGAAGGAAGTTCGTCGAACGCAGAATGCTGTTCGTCGAACGCAGAATGCTGTTCGTCGAACGCAGAATGCTGTTCGTCGAACGCAGATGGAAGATCGTCGACCGCTGAGACTCGGCGAGATCGTCGAACGCTGAGACTCGGCAAGATCGCCGAACGCAGAATGGAGTTCATCGAACGCAGAGACGGGACAGAAGATTGAAGCTCGTCGATCGCAAAACGCTGTTCGTCGAATGAAGATTGTAGTTCGTCGAACGCAAAGAAGAATGAAGACAAAAAGAAGCAATGTCGTCCAGAAGACGCGGTATCGTCGACTTCACCAAAGTGGCCTTGTCGTCGAGAAGAACTGACATCGTCATAAAGAAGACATGTCGTTGAGAAGACTGAAGAAGATCAGCTGAAGACAAGCAGTCGCTAAAGTATGATCTGTCGACATGTTGTCACTCATGTCGTCGAGAGAACAAGGTGATTACGACGACACAGTCAGAGACAGCATATCGTCGTATATGCAGAAGCGCCAGAATGTCTCGTATCGTCGAGATAACAGCATCAGAGGCAGAAGCAAGAAGAACTGAAGATCTACCAAGTTCAAGGCATCGACAAAGTCCTGTCGTCGAGATATTGTCCATGTCGTAACAATGGAATTATCGTCGAGACAGATTCAAATGTTGCGGACGCGCTGTCAGCATTTAATGTTGTCGCCTGATTGTCCAATCAGCGCGTGCTCTTATGGAATGGGCGTCTGACATTAAAGGACATTACTTGTGACCGTTATGCGGCTCATCTGTCCTATAAAAGAGAACAGTGATGCCCTAGAAAAGAAGTCCTTCAGAAAAAAAAGGAGAAAAAGAGAAAAAGAACGAGAAAGAATCACGCCGCTGCACTTCAAAAGAACAGTATTCTCGGCGGAGAAGAAGAAGAAAAAGTAGAGAGCAAGCATCAAGTGCTCTCTGAAGAATCAGTCATCTCCACCGACTGAAAAGTAGCGGATCAACATCAGGCAAAAGAAGTGAAGGTTGAAGAAGATCCAGTGCTGAAACTCCAAATTAAGAAGCATCTTCTTCAACCTAAAGAAGCCGATCTTCAACAGGCTAAAGTTGTCAATCTTCATCCGGCAGAAGAAACAGTTCTTTTACTGTAATCTCTTGTAAAGGCTTGCGGGCCTATTTGTCTAGCTTGAGGGCTGGAGAGTTGTGAGGCTTGAGGGCCAGGGCAGTGGACTTGCGGGTCCGACACCGTCTAGCTTGAGGGCTGGAGAGCTGTGAGGCTTGAGGGCCAGGGCAGTGGACTTGCGGGTCCGATCTTGTCGAGCTTGAGGGCTCGGGCGCAGTAGGGGCTTGCGGGCCTAGGCTGTAGGCACAAGACTTGCGGGTCTGTGTTGTGTAGGGCTTGAGGGCCTGAGTGTCGAGCTTGCGGGCTCGGGGCAGTAGGGGCTTGTGGGCCTAGGCTGTTGGACTTGCGGGTCCGTGTTGTAAGGCTTAAGGGCCTGAAGATTTTGGCGGTGTTTGCCGATCCTAGCACACTGCTGGGTAGGCGCAGAGGGAAAGAGGACTACTCAAGACACCCTGTCTTGAGGAACCTCTATACATCTTTGTGTGCTTTTCTGTGTTGTGTTTTCTACTATATAGATCTATTAACCAGAAATCAAGAACACCTAAAAGGGGATAATATAATTTGAAAAACCTATTCACCCTCCCCCCCCCCCCCCCCCTCTAGGTGATAAGTCGGCACCCAATAAACAACAATAGGAGATAAACAACCACATTTCTAGCTGATTCATGCATAAACTCCAAACCGAGCGCTCATTCCTTTCGTTCCACGCGAGAAACCAGAGCCCGACGCGTTTTCTTCGCTCGCCGCATGCGTGGAAGCATTCCATCGTCTCCTCCACTGCTCGAAATCGCATGGAGACTCTCTTTAGGGCGGCGGCCGACCCTCTCCAAGTCTCTCCAACTCGATTTAAGGCCTCCTTCTCCCATTTCAGAGGTTTCCTTACCAAAAACTGTGAGTCCCCTTCTTGCCCTAACTCTAATCCGATATCTCCTTGCATTCTTCTTGCAGTCAAGAGTTTCTTCATGGATTTCAGGAGGTATTCAAGGAAGAGAAAGGCACTTATTGCTAATGAGGTGAGTTTTTCTTCATGCCCTAATTTCTAAATATCTTAGAAATTTATGAAATCAAAGGAAAATAACGATCATTGGGATTGGGTGGCTTCTAAATCAAAGAAATATGAAAATTTTCTTTCAATTTCCCTTCTTCCATCATTGTTGAAATGAATGAAACTTACCATAGATTTCTAATTTCTATGAGTAGAGGAAATTAAGATCATGAAGCCTTGCACGCTTGATTTTTTATGCAAAAAATTATGAGATTTCTTAGCAATGATATTATTCCATCAAAAAATTCTAATAGGTATTATTGTGCTCAAATCATGAAATTAGAGTCTTTCCCTAACATTAAATTATCAAAATCTAAAGCCTTAGAATGCCAAAAATGTTTATTCCGAAATTCTAAATGCATAAATTAACTGATTTACTTTATGAATAATGAATTAATTAGGATTTAGGTTATGGTTTAATGAGGAGAATGGAATGTTTATGTGCTGTGTTTAACTCGGATAATATATTGATATATGATCATCCAAAATTTTGGAGAGGGATTCTTTGCTAATTTCTATGAGTAACTTTCATACAAATCATATGTGCTTCTAAATATTTTCTTTAAGAAGTTATAGGATAATGCATAGTAGATATTTAGGAAACAAATCCATTGTTGTTGGAGCGTTTCCTAAGCCTTGGGGACTTTAATAAATGTGATATTCCTAAATATAAAAGGCCAATTAGCAACTCATAATGTTGATTGAAAGTTTATTAAGCCTTGGAAGCATAATACACTAAATGATTAAGTCAAACACATAAATTATGGGTTGGGGTTTATTTTAATCATTTTGGAGACTCAAAATACTTACACCCAGGGGCGGACCTATATGGAGGCACACCCGGGCAAGTGCCCGAGTCAGATTTTGGAGTTGTTTAAATAGGTTGTAGTACTTCCTACTGTAGCTAGCGGCATAGGTTGAACTGTTCTGAGCTATTAATTAACTTGCAACCTTTTCAGAACTCTGACAGTGTAAGCATAAGCTGTCTTTTCTCATTTTTATGGCTTCGCCTCCAAGCTTTCAAGTTCGACCTCCCTGGCTTAGTTACCAATCTCCTATCTCCAGTTCTCACAATTGCCAGAGGATTCTCCTTCTTTGAAGGTTGCTTTCTTCTTCAATCTTTTTTCAAAATCTGATACCCTAGTTCAAAAGACGCTACCCTCCTATGCGCTGGTGTTCACAGGACGGAGGAGCCAACCGTCCCCTCTTGGTCGCCGGAGAGTTCGCATCTATGCCGCCGCTTCTTGTTCACCTTATCCTCCTACATCCCTCCCAGTAACATTATTCATCGACTATGACAGAGTGCTCGTGGACACGGGGAAGGACGACCATCGCATTTCCTTCAACGAAACCTTCGCCGAGGTGAGATTCCATACATTTAAATTTCTTTGTAAACAAGGCTTCATGTGCAATGTGAGATCAAGCATACTCTCGATAATTTGCAATTGCAGCTAAAGAAATTATCGATGCTCTGTTAGTTCTTCAATATTGATTTTGAATCAATCCACCAATGAGCGTGTGATGGTGATCCATTTAAAAAAAAACTCGGTTTAGATTGAATATCTATCTGTGTTTATTGTTACTAGGATCCGTTCGGTTGGACGGAATTAGGGCCTGGAATTAGAATTGAAGATCTTTTTCAATTGAATTAACCTCCAATTCTAATTTCGAAGCCTAAATTCCACCCAACTGAACAAAGCCTAAGGCAAATTTCTAGTATAATAACCAAATTTCAACAAAAAATGATACATAATTGGGCCCCTGCATAAACTTAGCTGGAGTATGCCTCATTGAAGAACAGCAGCTTTGATTGCAACACCCCCACCAATTCGATTGCAACAAGACGACCTCACTAACTGCTGCTACGTATAAATTTCGCTACATTCCAGGCCGCCATGCACAGCTATTTCAACACGATGTTCACCTAGAATATCTATCACAAGCTCGCCTACAAATTTCCTCTATTTCTTCATATAACTAATCCCCTTATTCTAACTTTGAGGTTCAATCGACCAATTATAGGATGTTTACTGCTATTAGGTAATTATTTTCTTAATAAATGATTAAAATAATAATAATTATACAACAACACTCAAGCCTTTATCGTCGGCTATATGGATCCTCTGTCGCCATTATGCCCTATCTTTAGTCATAAACTCACTAATGCCTAAGTACATCATGTCTTTCCTTATAGTCTCATTCCAAGTCTTTATTGGTCTACCCCTCCCCCGTTTAACATGCCTAGTGACTAAACTCTCGCAACGCCTAACACGTGCCTCTAATGGTCTCTTTTGTACGTGTCCAAACCATCTTAGTTGAGCTTCTCGCATCTTCTCTACAATTGGTGTCACTCATGTCTTATCCCTGATACATTCATTCCTAATTTTATCCAGTCTCGGGTGTCCACACATCCACCTAAGCATTCTCATCTCCGCAACTCCCATTTTTTGCTCATGTACACAATTCACTGCCCAACACTCAGAACCATAGAGCATCGCCGGTCTAATTGCAGTACGGTAAAACTTGCCTTTAAGTTTTAATGGTAATTTACGATCACATAAAATCTGTGACGCGCCTCTCCACTTCAACCAACCTGCTTGGATTCTATGTATCACATCTTTAGCAACACCTCCATCTTTTTGAACTATCGATCCAAGATATTTAAAGCACTCACTGCGGGAAATATCTTGATCACCCAACTTAATAACGAAGTCATCCGTCCATCTTGCACTGCTAAATTTAAGCTCCATATACTCTGTCTTTGCCCTGCTCAACCTAAAACCCTTCTTTTCTAAAGTGTCTCGCCAAGATTCAAGTTTCACGTTTACACCCCTCGCGCGTCTCATCGACCAAAACAATATCATCCGCAAACAATAAACACCAAGGTATTGCTGGTTGGATATGTCCCGTGAGCTCATCTAAGATAAGGGTAAAGAGATAAGGGCTTAAAATTGAACCTTGATGTAAGCCAACAGTGATAGGGAATTACTGTGTTAATCCTCCAGATGTCCTCACCCTCGTCACTGAATTTGTATACATATCTTTGATTATGTCAATGTATGATACATTTACATCTTTCTTTTCTAAGACTCTCCATAAGATCTCTCTTGGAACCATATCATAAGCCTTCTCAAGATCGATAAACAGCATATGCAAATCTTGTTTTCTTTCTCGATAGTTGTCAATGAGTCTCCTCAAGAGATGTATAGCTTCCATAGTCGACCACCCTGGCATGAATCCAAATTGATTCTCCGAGAAGCTTCTCTCGTCTTACTCTTCTTTCTATTACTCGTTCAAATAGTTTCATGGTATGACTCATTAATTTAATTCCTCTATAATTAACACAATTTTGTATATCTCTTTTGTTCTTATACAAAGGTACCAAGATAATTTGATGGGGGACCATCGAGCGCAACTCGGCGCAAGGCGGACCCCACCTTCGTATATTCGCGCCGACGGACTTGATCGAACCGGCGATCCATTACCACGGATGCGTCCGGCTCGTCGTTTAGAGTCATTTTCATATATAGCTTTATGTATTTCGGTTATTATTTTATTTAGTTTTGGGAACGGAACCGCCGGCCAATCATAGCCGTCGATTCCGGGTGTCCTAGTGTTGTTTTCTTATAAATAGGAGCCTTAGGGTGGCTGAAATCCTCATTGCTGAAGTTTGGAGAGATCATCTTCTTCGCTTCCAGTGATCCTTCCGCGGTGCCGACGCCGTGGAGCCCGTGGTGCCGACTCCATTGGGTAAGTTCTTCCTTTTTCTCCTCAACCCTTCTCCGCTGTCATCCGCCGCCCCCCCTTTGCTCCCTTTTGCCGTCAGCCCCTCCTACAGAGCCGCCGCCAACCTCCCTAAACAGCGACCTGCTGTCCGCCCCCTCCAGCCAACGCTACAGCCGCCCCCTCCTAGCCCGCAACCATCCCGCCGCCTCCCTTCCTAGCCCGCAACCACCCCGCCGCCGCCCCTCCCTGCTCGCAGCCACCCCACGCCACCACCCCTCCTTGCTCACTGCAACCCGATTCCGCGCCCCCCTCCACGCCCCCACACCGACCGAATCTGTCCATTCCAGGACAGATCTGTCCAGCCCAAAGTTTCCACCCCCGATCCAGCCCCAACTCACCCGTACCCGCAGCCCTACCTTCCCTATTCGTGGATCCACTATCCCCCGTACCCGATCTAGTCGTTTCACCACCCGGAAGTCCCATACCATCTCCATAGTTTCAGATCCGTGTTGGATCGCAGCTGCCCTTAGACTTATTTCAGGTTTTGTATGTGTTATTTGTGACAATCTATTTTGTTGGGTATAATATATTGTGCACGCTGTGGTACTTTTGTTTCAAGGAATTTTAGCACGTTGTATTTGCCTGTGAATCTCTTGCTTTGCAGGTTGCCTAATTCGCCGCGCGCTTATTCTAGCCCTTCGTGCGAAGGAAAGCTATTGCCTAATTGCCGAAAGAAAATTGTTTATCTTGCTTGGATTGAATGCAATGTTTTGTTGTAATTGTTTTGTTGCTTACGTTGATTAACTCGTCTGTACGTTGGTGTCTCGCATGTAGTCATCGGTTAGGTTGAGTCGATCCTCTCACATCACTAGTTTGCATTCTAAGCGCCCACTACACAGCCTACCCTACATCATAATTTCTCTCCATTGGTTCGACATCCTCTTTGACTTTAGTATCTTCTTGAAGAAACATGTAAGCCACAAAATTTCTTCTTTCCCTAGACATTTTCATACTTCGATGGGTATATCGTCTGGTCCAACCGCTTTTCCATTTTTCATATTCTTTAGAGCATCATTTACCTCTGATACTTAAATTTTACGATAAAACGTTATGTTCTTATACTCCTCCAATTTACTTAACTCTTCCAAGTTCAGTTCATTATCTTTTGTTTCATTATAGAGCTGGTAAAAGTATTTTTCCATCGCTCTTTAATAGTCACATCATCCGTCAAAACTATATATGTTTCATCATTTATGCATTTAACTTCGCTTAAATCCCTTGTCTTCCTCTCTCTAGTTCGAGCAATTTTATATATGTCACACTCTCCATCTTTAGTATCTAGTCACTTATAAAATTCTTCATAAGCTTGACTTCTTGTTTTACTTACTACGTGTTTAACTTCTTTCTTGACGACTTTATACATTGTCATGTTTTCATCATTCCTACAAGCGTTGAGTGTTTTATAGCTGGCCCTCTTTGCCCTCACTTTGTCTTGCACTTTCTCTTTCCACCACCAAGATTCTTTATTTGGGGGCGCACGACCTTTTGATTCTCCAAATACGTTCTTTCCACTTATCCTTAAATGTAAAGACATAACTTCTCATGAGAAACTAGGATCAACATAAAGGTCATCAACTAGTTGTTCCATAACTGTTGTCATGAAAGCAACCTGTTTTTCCATCTTCAAGTTCCACCACCGAATTTTTGGCAACACTTTTATCTTTGCCTTAAATTTATTATATTTAATTTGCATGTCCAACACCATATTATGGGCCGCTCATTCACGGGCCTTCCCCGCAGGTTGAGCCACATAACAGGGTCGCGGCCCATCCACCCCAACCCCTCTCTGCACGTGTTCTCAGCACGGAGGGTTGTTGAGGCCGGGGCTTGATCCTCATACCTCCTTAATAGAAGCACTTAACGCTTGCTCCTATCACCAACTGATCCGCGGCTCAGTTGGTGATAGGAGCAAGCGTTAAGTGTTTCTATCAAGGAGGTATGGGGATCGAGCCCCGACCTCAACAACCCGCCGCGCTGAGAACACATGCGGAGAGGGGTTGGGGTGGATGGGCCGCGGCCCTGTTATGTGGCTCGACCGGCGGGGAAGGCCCGTGAATAATAAGCCCATCCACCCCAACCTCTCTCCACACGCGTTTATCAGTTTACATATTATGTATTTCATTAGAAATTTTGTGGCCTAAGTGCCAAGTTTAACATATGTAATAATTTATAAACCAGTGATGTAAAATGTACTTTTGATGTTAATGGATAGTACATGTTGTTCTTCATTAGATGGCTCTTTATGTGATTCATGGGGTATGGCATCACAATGTATCGTTGCTTATCGTTACACTATTGAATAAAATAGAGCTTTGTGATTATTTTTTACAACTTATTATTCAAAATTGTGTGCTACGATCCCATTTTAGTTGTTACAAATAGACATGTTTAAAAATAAAATGTTTGCCTTGATTTCAATGTTGAATGCGTAAAATGCATGCAATTCATGGTCAAGGATGAGTCTTGGTTATGGCATCTATGATTTGGTCATCTAGCCTGTAGTGGCATCAACTTTCTATGGATGGAGAAGATGGTGAAGACTTTGTTTAAATAAACCTTCTCAATCAACTGTGTGAAGGCTACATAAAAGGAAAGTAGAATAAAAGTAGCTTCATGAATGGAAAATTAACAAGGCAATACAAAACCATTTGAAGTGGAGTCATTCTGAGATAAGAGGTCCTTCTAACTTTATTGATGATTATAGTAGAAATTATGGATTTATCGCCTGAAAGGAAAATCAAATGCATTATTAAAATGCCTCGGACGGCTAGAGAAGAAGAATACAATCAGAGGCATTTAAAAACTTCAACGAGAAAATTAGATCATCCATCAGCTCAAATACTGCATACACGCCACAACAAAATGGCATGTCGGGAATAATGAATTGTGCAATATGGCGAGGAGTATACAGAAGAGCAAGCATCAACCAAAGACATTCCAGGTAAAAGTTGTAGATTGTGTAATATACCTTCTCAGTAGATGTCATGAAAGAGTGTCGAGTTCATGACACCACAAAAAGTGTGAGGGAAAATCAAATCATCTAATACATCTAAAGGTGTTTGGGGCATTGCATATGGCCACATTCCGGAGCAAAGAAGAAAGACGTTAGATGATGGAGGAGACAAGTGTATATTCATCAGATATGAGTGTAGCACGGGGACGAAAATGGGATACGGGATACGATACGAAACGGATAGGGGGAAACGTGATTTTAAAAAAAATACGGATACGGGAAACGCTTTTAAATTTTTTTAAATTATTTTAGTATAAGTATTAATTAATATAAAAAAATACAATTAACAAACTAAGGTACCATCTCAGTCACTACATTCAATAAAGAATAAGAAGAGGAAGAAGAGGAAGAAGATGAAAAAGAGGAAGAAGAAGAGGAAGAAGAAGAAGAAGAGGAAGAGGAAGAAGAAGAGGAAGAGGAAGAGGAAGAAGGAGAGGATGAAGAGGAAGAAGAAGAAGAGGAAGAAGAAGAAGAGGAGGAGGAAGAAGAGGAGGAAGAAGAAAAAGAGGAGGAGGAGCTTACTAGCAGGGAGGGATCGAGAGCAGGGAGAGTGATCTGGAGCGACAGTGGAGCGGCAGCAGCTTCGGCTGCGGGGGTCGGGAGAGAACAATGCAAAGCTGCGGGGTCGGGGTCGTGAAACGCGCGTGAGTGTGAACCCTAAACAATCAAATTAATATGAGGTGTGACTGCACGCCTGATGCCGTGAATAAAATAGCGTGAAACGCGTATCCAGCAAGCGGGATACTCGTTTCCCAATTAGTTTTTAATTTAATTTAAATATTACGTTTCCTCTGTTTCTGAAACGCATTTCCGCACGTTTCCGGGTGTTTCCCGTATCCGATACGCGTTCGAACCGATACGCGAAGCATTTTTAAGTATTCGTGCTTCGTAGTTCAAAACCCTACCAAGAAGGAAAAAATGGAAAAGGATAAGGACCGGTTAATAGAGAATGATATAATCAAAAACAAGGAACTGATTATGAAGAGGTTTTTGCACTAGCAGTTAAAGCTGATGCAATTAGATTATTCATAGCACTAAGCCAGTAACAACATGAAACAACTAGATAATTTATCAAAATGATGTCAAATTTGATTCTTAAATGACTACTTAGAGGAAGAAGTATATGCAAACTGTTGAAGTTATTAGTACCGAGTCTTTATGTGTGTATGGAGTTTAGTCTCACACCGTAGGTTTAGGTTTAATAGTCCTTGTAACTCTTATATATTACCCCATTGTGGAAGAATAAATTGCATCAAGTATTTTCTTTTCTAATATTTCTACATGGTATCAGAGCGGAAATTGACTCCTCCCTAAAATTTCGTCGTCCTGTTAGTGACCTAATTTTTTGGTGGCTTCCTCTCTCTGATTTCAGCCTCTCTCTCTTGTTTCGTCAACAAGGCATGATCTCGCTCCCGTCGTGATGCCCCGTTTCCGCTTTCGTCGATGAGATCGCCTTTTGATTTCGTCGACGGGAGCGACTCCTAATCCAGTTGAGCCCCTGATTCTCAATTTCGACTTCGTCGACATCTCTTCTCCCGCTGCTTTTTGTTGGTCGATGCTTCTCTGCGTTCCCGTCAAGCGTGTCGCTGCTCTTCGACGAAGCAGATGATCTTCCTCTCCGGCTCCAGTTCTCGTCGACATTTCTACTGTCGTCGATGGAGCCTGCTGTTGTCGTCCACCTCCATACGTTCGTGCTCCGCTGCTTCTGATTGTGGAAGGGGTGCTCGACTGCGTTCCCGCCGACTTCCTGTCGATGATTCTCGGTGGCTCCATGATGCTTCTCCTCTGCCGATCCCGTGAAGCTTCTCCTCTGCCATTTCCGATGGAGCTTCTTCTACCGCAGATCCCACAGTTGCTCCTCTGTCTGCGTTTCTATCGTTGTTGGTCGTCGATGATCCCGTCGAGCCTCTCTCTTGTTATTCTCCTCTCGTGTCGAGCTCCTTTCCTTCTTGTCGGGATCCCTTTTCTGCTCGTCGTTGCTTGAGCCCTTTGCTCGTCGTTGCTTGTGTCCGCGTTCTACTCACTGCATCTTGAGCCTTTTCTTGCCGACAGCTTTTATCCATTTAATGTTTTCTTTGTTATTTAGGGTTTATGTCATTTTATTTCCTGTACTTGTTTAATATTTGTGTGTTATATGTCTTCATGCACGTGTTCCACGTGAGGAGAGTGTTCGTGACGAAGGCGACTCGGATGACTTTTTCCCAACTCTCGCCTTAGTCACACACGGCCTCCAAGCGTATTTCGTGTGTTGTTTCCCCATTTTTTCTTCGTTGTTGGGTAGGGTTGGTAAGTCCTTTGTTGGTTGACCTGATTTCTGCTACGGGAGCATCTAGCGTGATCATGGTCGGTTTGTGGAACCAATGTCGTGTGGTTTGCGCCCGGTTGAATTATCCTCGGTGACACACGGTTGGGCCCCGGTGGCTATTGTTTTGTCTCGCATAGCCTACCATAATTACCTTTCTTTTTATGATGTTCTCAAACTGGAGGTTTCCCCTCCATCTTGAGAGGGAGTGTTGAAGTTATTAGTATTGAGTCTTTATGTGTGTATGGGATTTAGTCACACACCGTAGGTTTAGGTTTAATAGTCCTTATAACTCTTATATATTACCCCATTGTGGAAGAATAAATTGCATCAAGTATTTTCTTTTCTAATATTTCTACACAAACCAACCAACTAGATATGAGGAGAAAGACAGAAGATGAAATATGCAAGTTGAAGAAAATTTTATATGGCCTTAACTCTGAGGCAAGTATGATGGAGATCGCGATGATCCGCTACTCATTCAGATGATCAGAGTCCATGGATGCGTCTGGAGGGTTGTTTCGAGTCGATTTCATGTATTATTTTATATTTTCGAGTTGTTTTAACACCTGATCGGTTCGGACATTCTGAATCATCTGATCTGGGTGCCCTATTTCAGTTATGATGTATTTAAGCATGCAGGGGGACCAGATGAATGATATCAAGGGTTATTTCCAATTTTGCGAAACTGTCGGTCACGTCTCTTCTCGGTGCGATGTCAGGAACCTCCACCTTGGTGCGACTCCAAGGTAAACCTGTCCCTTTCCTCCTCTGCTCATCCATTGTAAGCCCTACTCCTCCACGATTTCCCCTAACCTCTCCAGCAACCCACGCCCCCACTCCCCTTCCCGTCCCATCGAATCCAATACAGAACACCCGCCCAACTCTGACTCGTGAGCCCTCCGCCTACATCCCCCATTTCTCCCGTTAGATACACGTCTGGAACTCCCTCCCTGCATAGTCCCGTGAACCCCCGACAGAAAAACCCTCTAGTTTTGCATTTTCCCATTGGTGACAGCCCTGAAACCCCCCTCCTTGTTGTTCTCCGCTGATCTTATCCCCAGAATTCCCTTCTTGCACCTCATTCCTTTTTACCGTGAATTCCCAAGCAGCCTAATCAACACTCTTTTGTTTCCAGCCACCCCGTACATTACTACTCAGCAATCCTCACTCCATAGCCCGCCGACCATCCCTCCTGAAAACTGCATCAGCCTGGATCCTTGCATTCATCATCGCTCGCATGCGTAAGTCATTAATTTGGAGTTTTGTTTTCTAGCATTGTTTATTCAAACTATGTTTTGTTGGATGTGACATTATATGCGTTGTTATTGTGACTTTGTTGGATTTGCATGACCTATTATGTGCATGCTTAAAAGTTCTTGCACCCCAATCATTTTGTGTATTGAAATTTGCTCTTCCTAAATTAATTTTGTGAACTATGCAACTATTTTAATATCTTAATTAATTGCTTGTGGCTAAATTATAATTGGACAAAATCATTTGCATGTGCATTGCGCATTAAGTTTACATTTGATTGGAGTGTGTGTATGTTTGTATGTCATTTTAGGGTTGTCGCAGATTCATTGTATTCATCGTGTGATCGCTTGCACTGCATTTAGGGTCAGGGCATCGCTTATCTGCCACCAATAGAATCGTCATGCGTCAAATGGTATCAGAGCTAGGAAACTCTTTTGATACGCAGTTATTGAGTCTATAAGTTTCATCCTATGACGTACTATTATCGCTACCCCTCGCCTTCACTTGAGAGGCACCCTTATTATTACGATGATTATCCTTCTGCGTGGCATACCACTTTCGGAGATCGTGTCAACCCTGCAACACGATTCCTTCATGCAAAAGACGATCACTACGATGAGAGATCTTCATGTCGTCATCCTTACACCACGCCACGACTTTATGATGGTAGAGTTGAGTATCGTTCGGGTCATCGCCGCTATGCATCTCCTCTGTTTGAGGAACCTGAGTCTGGATATACGCGACCACCACCGCGCGTTTGTAGGGATCACGTCTATCTTCAGACACGATGTGAGTCTATTAAGGACGATCACTTAGATGACTATCAGGAGCCCTATAGAGGTTGCCATCTTGAGGATAACTTCACGCGTATGGATCACCCTAGTGTTCCTCAAGCAGAGATACCTAAAGCCGAATTTCAACAATTGATTCTTGATCAATTTGATCGCTTAGATGCTCAATTGGACCGCCTGAAATATGCCTTTAGAGGTACCAAAAAGGTGACACATCAGGATTTAAATCAAGTCACTGATGTGTCTAGTAGTGCTCCCACTGACATGAAAGACTAACACCTGATTTTGATACTTCTCAATTTGATGAGATTCAGTGCCCATGTAATCTTGAAGTTGAGTTTGATCATGACCTTATGATACAGGTGAAGAGTGACATTGTTAGGCCTAGCGAACGGACCAGTGACACTGTGATTGTATATCCATCCCCTATACCACATGTTGGCGTAGTTACTCTGTTATCACCTATCGACCCACTTTGAATATGAGTTCTTCTCACTCTTCCCTTGTCATTGCCCGGGCCACGTCACTGTTGAGAACCAAGAATCTAGTGTTGATATCGTAATGGTTGCCCCACCCATTTTTGAGGACACAACCCCCATGGGTGATTCTCATCTAGAGAACCATCCCGCTATTTTTGAATTCATGATCGAGCCTCCCGTCTAGCCACCACTCCTTTGTGAGGGTCAAGGGGCTAGCATTGACTTTGTTGTGAGTGTCCTACTTGTTCCCATGGACATTATCATTATTGGTGTTTTCCTCTTGCAGGACCATCCTTCCATTGTTGATCTCTTCGGGATTAAGTCCTCAAGAGGCTCATTTGATAGGCCTCCCTTCCCAAGACGCATTCACTCTAGTGTGAATGGCTTGTGTCTTCACATTACTGATCATCATGTTCGCGGTGACTTCTCGTATACACCTCCTGGTGAGCCACCTGACGGGATTTATCATTTGATAGGTACCCATCACATTCTTGCATCACACTCTTTTGTCGCCATTTATGGCGTTCCTTCGGGTGATGGCCACAGTCTTAGGTAGTTACTTGAGTGCTCGTACGATTAATGAATTTTTCGACACCCCACCCAAAGAACCTCCTGATAAACAATCCATCTCCAAGAACCTTCGCTACATGGAACCTGTTTTACGCCAGTGTGTCGTGTTTGTTGTGTTTTTCATGCATCATTTAAATGAGTATGCACACTCTTTGATTCGTCATTTGCATGCATCTAAAAAATCTTTCATTGACATTCGCATGCGACTCATGAGTCAATCCAAAAAATAATTGCAACAAGTAATGATTATTATAAAGCTCAAGCAGATAGGCACAGGAGGGATCACAATTTTAAAATTGGAGAGCAAGTGATGATTCACATATAATCTGAGAGGTTCCCAACGGGAACAGCAAAAAATTAAGTGCTCGCCGAATGGGTCCTTATAGAGTCATACGACGTATCGACACCAATACGTATGAGATTGGCATCCCTCGGAATATGAGGATCAACCAGGTATTCAATGTAGAGGACTTGACTCCTTACTACGAAGAGCGTGTGTATATGGACCCCTTCCCCACTTTCGTACCTTAGCCACCAGCTACCATCAGAGACTTACTTCTGATTGTTTCATATGACTTCACCACTGTGGGCGGGCGAGATACGTTGTGATACCTTGTCTGCTGGAGCTGCCACTTATTCTCTGATGTTGTTTGGATTTTCACAAAGGAGCTTGCACTACGTGTCCCCAGGCTACGCCGAGAGCATGACTATCTTCACTCACCGGAGATGAGTGCTTTCAAATCGGGGGGAATTGATGGAGATCGCGATGATCAGCTACTCATTCGGACGATCCAAGTCCAGAGATGCATCCATATGGTTTTTTCGAGTCGATTTCATGTATTTATTTTATATTTTTCGAGTTGTTTTGACACCCGAACGGTTCGTACATTCAGAGCCGTCCGATCTGGGTGTCATATTTCAGTTATGATGTATTTAAGCATGCAGGAGGGCCGGCTGAGTGGTATCGAGGGTTATTTTCAGTTTTGCGGAAACTGTCGGTCACGTCTCTTCTCGGTGCGACGTGGTGAACCTCCTCCTTGGTGTGACTCCAAGGTAAACATGTCCCTCTCCTCCTTTACTCATCCACCGTAAGCCATACTCCTCCACGATCTCCCCTAACCTCTCTAGCAACCCATGCCGCCATGCCCCTTCCTGTCTCGTCGAATCCAATACAGAAAACCCGCCCAACTCTGTCCCGTGAACCCTCCGCCTACAGCCCCCATTTCTCTCGTTAGATCCCCTCCCTACACGGCCATGTGAACCCCGGCGAAAAAACCCCTCCAGTTTTGCATTTTTCCCGTTGGTGACAGCCCTGAAACACCCCTCCCTGTTGTTCCCCACTGATTCTTATCCCCAGAATTCCCTTCCTGCACCCATTCCTCTTTACTGTGAATTCTCAAGCAGCCTAATCAACACCCTTTTGTGTCCATTATTCTGATTCCAACCACCTTTTACATTAATACTCAACAATCCTCACTCCATATCCCGCCGACCAGACCTCCTGAAAACTACATCAGCCTTGGGTCCCCGCTTTCGTCGTCACCCGCATGTGTAAGTCATTAGTTTGGAGTTTTGTTTTCTAACATTGTTTATTCGGACTATGTTCTGTTGGATGTGATCAAGGAGAGAAATAGCATAATCAAAGAAAAAAAATTCATCTCACAAAAGAAGTATGCTAGCTGAATACCTAAGAAGTTTGATATGAGCAATTGTCGTCCAATCAAAACTCAAGCGAAGACATCCATAAAACTAAGGTTTGATATTCCAAGAAATACGATAAAAAATCTGATTGGAAATCTCAGGTACTTAACTTCTACGAGGTAAAATATAATGCATTGTGTAGGAGTTGTAAGTAGATATATTGAAGAACCAAGATGAGCAAAGAGGATACTAAGGTACTTGAAAGGAAGATTAAGGATTATTATATTCAAGAATTGGGATACCCAAGCATAGTTGGCTCCATAGATGGTGACTATGGAGAAGACTTGCATGAAAGGAGGAGCGCTTCCGGATATATATTCAATTATTCAGTATCAAATCTACAACATTCTCATATTGCTCGAAGAAGCAATCAATTGTTGCACTCTCAACACGTGAAGCATAGTATATTACAACCACAACATTTGTACGTGAGACAATATGGCTCGCATGCCTTTAAAGGAATTCTATCATCAACAAGGACCAATCAAATTATGCATTGATAATAAATCCATCATAGTACTTGAAAAAAATCTGGTGAAAGATGGAAGGAGCAAACATATTGAGATAAAGTATTACTTCATTGGACAACAAGTCAAAGAAAAAAGAGTGAAACTTATCTACGGTAAAAAAATGAAGAATAACAGATAGATATAATTACCAAACCATTTAAGACAGATCTTTAAGAAGTTCAACGAAAGCATGTGAATGGTCAAACAAGTTTTAGGGTGACTGTTGAATGCAAAACTTGTTTGAATACTTCGAATTTAGTAGAAAAATCACCTCTCTAGAAATTTCTACATTAATTATAAAAAATCTGAAATTTCTAGTATATAATAATCTAGAAAGAAAATTATGTCAGGAAATTTCTAGACTAGTCATAGTAATGTTCATATAAATAGGTGTGAAACCCTCATAGAAGAAAAATAAAATTGTGTTGTACCCACTAATTTTATTGCATTCTCTATACTCCTTTTACTTTAGGATACTGAACATGTTCACTAGTGTAATTTAGTTGGTTATTTCATTGCCAAGGGAATACTCCTGATTTTTTCATATCATTTTCTTAATGTTGCAATATTCACCATGAATAACTGATTATGGTTACGCCGATATTATTATGATCACTTGATTCTACTACTGAAAAGGAACCGCCCAACAAATTAAAATTTTAAGCTTCATCGATTGAATTCTTCTCATGGAGTTAGAGTTGTCACGGTTCAAGTTCGGTTCAAGTTCTACTAAAACCGTGAATCGAACCGTTAAGGTAACGGTTCTTCAAATTACAACCACGACATTATTTATTTTGACCGGTTCTGGTTTCAACATAATTTTTGAAACCGTCGGGTCTACAGTTTTGTTTCAGCGAGAACCAAAAATCAAATTATTCACTAGCAGTTCAATCTGATTATATGTTATTCCGATTTGATCCAATTTGGTTTCTATTCCCAATGAGTGAACTCAAAGCGACAGAAACGTCAAAATATCGTAACATCTACCCAAATTCTATCATTCAGACAAGAAATATCGGCTAACTTTTGTCCATCACTGCATTTTTTGAATAACAACTGTCAATATCAAAATGCTCCTATATTTTTTAATATCAAATATCTTGAATTACAATAACAATAATTAATTTAATGAGTAAGATTGAAAGAAGAAAAAACAAAATATGGAAATTTGGCTAAAATTATAATCATATGTAAAAGCAGTGAATATGTTACGGATGTCACGGACCCACGCTGTGAAATTACGTACAAGCGCCGCAACCCGACGCACACCGCTTAGGGGGAGGATTTATCTTTATTCAGCACGTAATTTATTTCCCGCATTTTGATATTGCTATGTTGTGGAACTTTGGTTCGGTCGAACCGGTTGGGTCTCCAACCCCATATGGGTGAGAGCTTGTTTGTATTTGGGGGTTATGAAATCAATTACCTAATTCTCTATCTCTCTTTATTCTCCCTCTCTCTCTCTAATTCACGTAAAACCCAAACACGCACCCCACGCGCTCGCCCGCTCGCCGCACGCCGCTGCCGCGCCAATTCGTCGCTTCCCCTTCGATTTCCGCCCGCCGTCGTCGCCTCCACCGCCTCCTCCCTTCGTCGATCTCCCTCCGGCGAGATAGGGTCAAGAGGCTCTCGTAAGGGTCGCGCTGATCCTCTCCGGGATTTCCTCCTCCTCACACTAGAGCTCAGAAGAGGGCCCATAACACCTTGGTATCAGAGGCCTCCTCCTCCAGCGCTGCTCCACCGCCCCCTACGCCCCCAACCGCCGCCCCTACAGTCGTCGAAGTGCAGATCCCGTTGTCGCATCTGCGCTCCAACCCCGCCACCGCTCCTGCAGCGCCCGTATCGGGCTTTCCGCCGCACCCTCGGGGCTCGCCAGTCCTATTGGGGGCTTTCGCCGACGGTCTTCCGCTGATGTCGGATAGCACTGGCCTTTTGCCCACTCCCGCGTCCTCTTTTTCCCCGCTAGGATCTTCCCCATGGACGACGACACTCCCACCGACCTCACTTTGGCTCAGATCTTGGAGTCTTTTCAGAACATGATGGTGGCGAACAATAAAGCTCTCATTGAGGCCCTCCGGTCGGAAGGTTCCCCGCCAGCTCCACGTGCCGCCTCGGGCTCATCGCAAACGGTTAACGGATTTCTCCCACTACGGAATGACGGGGGAAATTTTCCTGGCTTTGTGAAAATGGATTTTCCACTCTTCGACGGCCGGGAAGACCCCCTCACGTGGCTCACACGCTGCGAACAGTTCTTTGAAACCTAACGAACTCCGGAAGAAGACTGGATTGGTGTGGCTTCATTCCATCTCATGGGCTCCGCGCACCTCTGGTTTTCACAGCTCCGTCGTGAATGTCCGAACTTGGTGTGGGAGGATTTTAAGTCGCAGTGCACCCTCCGATTCGGACCTCCCCTTCGCGGAAATCCTATTGACGACCTCATCTCCCACCGACAGACGGGTTCCATTGATGACTACATCGAGAGGTTTCAGGTGCTCCTTTCCCGTACTCCTTCCGTACCAGCGGCGCATCAGGTGCCTTTCTTCACTGTCGGCCTTCACGAGCGACTTCGCCTGGACGTCGAGTTACAGTCTCCTCAGGACCTCTCCACAGCCACGAGCTTATCCCGGGTTTTCGAGAAACATTTGATAATGGAACGTCCGTATTTGGCTCGTCGATCTGGCGAGGGGCCCTCCAAGGGTGTTGGCACTTCTACTCCACCGCTCAGCACGGGAGTCGGCAAGGGCAAGGAGGGAGAATGACCATCCACCATTCGGCGGATTTCCACTCAGGAGATGGCGAACTGCCGGGCTAAGGGCCTATGTTTTAATTGTGACGAGTCTTTCACCCGGGGACATCGGTGCAAGCGTCTTTTCTGGTTTGAGGTGGAGGACCCCTCTGACGAGGACATTGGGGACGAGGACTCGGGGGACCACGAGCTTTCTGTTCAAGCTATAACAGGACCCCAGTCGGGGGATACGATTCAGATACAGATTTCGGTGGAGTACCATCCGTTGATTGCCCTCATGGATTCAGGTAGTACACACAGCTTTCTTAGCGACCTCACGGCGCAGCATCTTCACCTACCGATCACATCCCGTCCGAACCTACGGGTTTCAGTTGCCAACGGCATGGCCATGACTTGCACCGGAGTCTGTCGTGCGGTGCCTATTGTAGTGGAGGGCTACCATTCCTATATGGACTTTTATGTGATCGCCCTACGGGGTTTCGAGGCAGTATTGGGAGTACGTTGGCTTTGCACCCTGGGGCCACTTTTGTGGGATTTTGATACGCTCACGATGACATGGGGTCGTCATCTTCATCAGACGGTGTGGCAGGGCCGTCTGACGACCGTCGACCGACAGAATTTTTTAGCAGGTGCCGACCAGACGGAGCCCTCTGACCTCGAGGCACTCTTACAGGCGTACCAAGACATCACCGCATTTGTCTCCTGCCCGGGACGGCTCTCATAGTTGTTCGCCCCTACCGATGTCCGTTCCGCCAGAAGGACGAGATTTAGCGACAGTGCGCTACTATGTTGCACAGGGCATAATCTGCCGCAGTGTATCCCCCTTTTCATCTCCAGTCTTGTTGGTCAACAAGAAGGACGACACGTGACGTTTCTGCGTCGATTACCGTGAGCTGAATGCGCGGACGGTGAAGGACAAGTTCCTTATTCCGGTCGTGGAGGAGTTATTGGACGAGTTATACGGCGCCCGTTTCTTCTCCAAACTGGACCTGTGCTCTAGGTACCATCAGGTGCGCATGGCCCTCGAGGATGTGGAGAAGACTGCTTTCTGCACCCATCATGGCCACTTTGAGTTCCTTGTGATGCCCTTCGGGCTCACAAACGCCCCCTCCACCTTCCAAACCCTCATGAATGAGGTATTTCACGACCTTTTACGTCGTTGTGTGCTTGTTTTCTTTGACGATATTTTGGTCTACAGCGCGACGTGGGAATCCCATCTGCACCACCTCTGAGCAGTTTTTCAGTTAGTTCGGACTCACAAATTGTTCTTGAAGCGCACCAAGTGTTCATTTGGGACGGACAGGGTCTCCTACTTGGGTCATGTGGTTGATAGTACGGAGGTGCCCGCTGACCCCCTCAAGATTCAGAGCGTGACGGATTGGCCCCTTCCCCGATCCCAGTGGGAACTCAGGGGTTTTCTCGGCTTGGCAGGTTACAGTCGGCGATTCATCGAGGGGTACAACATTATTGCGGCGCCACTGTTTACCCTCTTGAAGAGACGGTACTTTGCATGGGAGGACTCGGCGACGACGGCTTTTCGCGCGCTCCAGCAAGCCCTCGTCTCAGCTCCAGTTCTACGTTTAACAGACTTCGACCATGAGTTCCAGGTAGAGTGTGATGCCTCCAGCCAGGGGTTCGGTGTTGTGCTCCAACAGGAGCGCCACCCCATCGCTTACTTCAGTCGCAGCACCGCCCCTTCATCACCAGAAGCTTCAGGCTTACGAGCAGGAACTGATTGGACTAGCCAAGGCGATCCAACATTGGCGGTCGTACTTGTGGGGGAGCCCTTTTCTGATTCGCACCGATCATTTCAATCTGAAGTACCTCCTGCAGCAGTGCCTTACCACGGCCCCACAACAGTGTTGGATCAGCAAACTTCTGGGTTTTGAATTTCATGTGGAGTACAAGGCGGGAGCCTTGAACCGAGCAGCCGACGCTCTCTCCCGCCGCGATTATGAGGAAGGGTCCTTATTGACCATCTCTTTTCCGACTTCGCTGCTTCAACACCGCCTACGGTCAGAGATTCAGGACACTCCGACTCTTCAGGAGCTTCTCCTCCGCATTGAAGAGGGTAGTTTGCGCTCACATTGGACAGTTTGGGATGGGCTCATCCTATACAAGGATCGGCTCTATCTTTCAAATACTTCCCCCTTGATTCCGGAGATTTTGACAGGGATCCACGGCGCCACACATGAAGGGGTTCATAGGACCCTTCAGCGGATCCGGGCCGAGTTCTTTTGGAAGGGGCTCAAAAGGCGGGTCCAGGAGTTCATCGCCCTTTTGTCCCACCTGCCAGTGTAGCAAAGCCGACCAGCTCTTACCAGACGGGCTACTTCAGCCACTGTTTTAAATGTCGGCCGACGTGTCCGACATGTCGGCCGACATGTCCTGTTTGAACCAAAAACGACTTGCATAATGAAAATTTAAAGGTTATGGCATTTTTCATTATGTCGGCCGACATATCCGATTAAATCCGCTATATCGGCCGCCGCCGACATTTAGAAATGTCGCCGACATTTCTAAATGTCGCATGATCAGAGATTTCTCTCCGCTTATTCTCCGTCCTCGCTTTTGGACGAGTTTTTTGCTAGGTTTTTTTCATTTTATTGATTGCACATTTCCGAGCACGTGGATTATACTACATTTTCACTTGTCTCCTTCCAATGCTTTCTTCTTGCATGCTTTATGTATGGAGTATCAGTTGCGTATCAAGTCTTTCACATGTATTTGTTGCTTTAACTAGTTATGTAAGGGCGATGACGCTCATTTTATCTATTTAAATCTTGATTTAGTTGTCACCACTTGCCAGCATATCAACTTCTTGATTAAATTTTCTCATCTTGTATTTGGAATCAGCCATTTGAAACCAACAATTTTCATGGGGGCAACTGTCAAAAAACATGTTTTCATTCATGCTCAACATATATTGTATGCTTGAATAAATTTTGTTCCTGTTTATTTAAGTTATATTTTCCTTTCTCCGTCACGAAATTCATACTTTTAAGCCTGTCACATTTATTCTTATTATTATATAGTTTATTTGCATGTTTATATGGAAGTAAAAAACCATTATTTAATGCAGGTTGATATCTAAATAGTATTTGTCATTTCCCTTTCCAACAATGAGGAAGAATGATAAAATAATTTTCAACATTTGTGCTTAAAAATGAAAATAATAAATGGAGATATACATACAATGAAAAAAGATACATGTTTAGAAGATAATGGTGATTGAAGATAGATTTGAGTATTTTGAAAATAATACAACTAAGTAGAAAATGTCCATTGAGTAGAACAAATTAATGTAGCTTATAGAGGTAAGATAATATTGTATAACTTGTAATATAAATATTTGTTAGGAATCCGACATATTAAAATGTCCCCGACATGTCTCCGACATCCGACATCTAAAAACCCAATCCGACATGTCTCCGACATCCGACATTTAAAACCTTGACTTCAGCCCCTCCCCGTTCTGACACAGATATGGGCAGATATTTCCATGGATTTCATTGAGGGATTACCGATGTCGAGGGGTCGTTCCATCATCTTCGTGGTCGTCGATCGCCTGTCCAAGGGGGCTCACTTCATGGCGATGAGTCGCCTTATTGTCGGGGACGTGGTGGCACGCATCTTCTTCGACCAGGTGGATTGCATGGCATTCCCGAGAGTATCGTGTCCGACAGGGACAAGGTTTTCACATCCCTCTTCTGGCAGGAGTTATTCGCCTTATGCGGCACGAAGTTAGCACTCTCGTCGGCGTACCACCCGCAGTCTGACGGCCAGATGGAGGTGGTTAACAGGACACTGGAGATGTACTTGCGTTGTATAACGGGGGACCGCCCCAAGGATTGGGCACGATGACTTCCGTGGGTGGAGCACTGCTACAACACCTCCTACCATTCATCTCTTCAGACCACCCCCTTCTGGCTAGTGTATGGTTGTGATCCACTTACCCTACTCACTTATACCAGCGCGTCCGCCCACTCACCCGCTGTTGATACGGAGTTGGCCACTCGGGATCAGATCCTCGCCTTAGCCCGTGAGAAGCTTCTTCAGGCTCAGACCCGCATGGAGACCGCCTACAATCGGGGACACCGCGAGCTGTTCTTCACACCGGGGGATTGGGTATGGCTTAAACGTCGTCCTTATCGTCAGACGACCATAGCGACGAGTTCATACAACAAGCTGGGGCCCAAGTTCTATGGACCGTTCCTGATCTCAGAGCGCATTGGCGAGGTAGCATATCGTCTACAGCTTCCGGCCGATGCCCGGATCCACGGCGTGTTCCACGGTTCACAACTCAAGCCGTTCGTGGGAGTTCCACCTTCAGAGCCCTTGGTCCACCTGCCTCCACAGCTCCAGGACAAGCTTGGGGACAAGCTTGATAACGACGCGGGCGGAGATGTTACGGATGTCGCGGACCCACGCTGGGGGATTACGTACAAGCGCCGCAACCTGGCGCACACCTCTTAGGGGGAGGATTTATCTTTATTCAGCACGTATTTTATTTCCAGCATTTTGATATTGTTATGTTGTGGAACTTTGGTTCGGTCGAATCGGTTGGGTCTCCAACCCCATATGGGTGGGAGCTTGTTTGTGTTTGGGGATTATGAAATCAATTACCTAATTCTCAATCTCTCTCTATTCCCTCTCTCTCTCTAATTCCTGTAAAACCCTAACCCGCATCCCACGCGCTCGCCCGCTCGCCGCACGTCGTTGTCGCGCCAATTCGTCGCTTCCCCTTCGGTTTCTGCCCGACGCCGCCTCCTCCAGCGCCTCCTCCCTTCGTGGATCTCCCTCCGGCGAGATAGGGTCGAGAGGCTCTCGTAAGAGTCACGCCGATACTCTCCGGGATTTCCCCCTTCCTCCTCCTCGCACTAGGGCTCAGAAGAGGGCCCATAACAGAATACTCCTACAAGAAGTTCAACTAGAGGAGCACAAGGTGGAGGGTGGACTCCTTTTGAATGTAATAGTCAGCGAGAGTGAGACAGAAGGGGGGAGAGAGGGAGAGTACATCTTCCATACCGAGAAGCGGCGCGAATGAGTGTTTTTTCGTCGAGAGTGTTGAGAATGCAGAAAGGTTGGAGACGAGGCTTTACGGGAAGCGTTGTTGGTCGGAGATTCATAGCTGATAGGGAGGGAGGGATATTGGTGGATCAGTAGAATAAAGAGTGAGATGATATGTTGAAAGTGCATAGCAAGCTTGCGAAGACCGGAGAGGGATTGCGACATGCACGATTTATGAAGATGTTGATATCAAGTTTGACATGAAAAAATGATGATTGATAAGCATACAATATTATATATTTATATTATCATAATAGGTAGGAGATGTAAGGTTTTATTATTTCGGGGTGGGGGGGATATTAGGGGGAAGGATGAAAAATTATTATTATTATTATTATTATATTATAATATAATAATAATAATAATAATAATAATAATAAACGGGTTGCGGTCAAGTTTTGCTTCGGTCCGGTCCGGATCAGATCTAGAAATTTTGAAACCACTCAAAACTTGCATGTTGTGGTTCCGATCCCGATAATAAAATGAAGGAATCCCACCCGAACATTGTTGTCCACGGTTCCAAAACTGGACTCAAATAATTCGTGAATAGTTCGGTATGGTTCTATGCGGATTCAGTTCGGTCAGGTTCTAGGCGGTTCTGGATCGGTTTACGATTCTCGGTTCTAAGTGAAAACTTTACATGGAATGAGAAAAAAAGGATATATCAATTTCATTTATGACCTGGTTGGCTATAATTCACAAACCCTTCAAAATATCTTTAATATCCAAATCTACAACTACAACAAATCCGTGAAGATATTTGACTCGATTTAATAATTGAGAAACCAGACTATTTTTTTATTTACATTATCAGGATTTACTAAAGTCTATTAAATTCTACTGAATAGGCCATATCCAAATGAGATTTACCAATCCTACTTGCAACTAAGTAGACCGAACATTAGAACAAAGCAAGTTCATTATTCCTCAATGTAGATTCCTAACCCAGAGGATTTAGCTGTTAGAAATAATAAAGACCGGAAAGAAAGCATCATTATCGTGCTCGGTTGTATAGACTTAGATTTTGCGCTTAGGACAGAATCTCCCACATTTCCTTCAGATGATAGTTTCGCAAGGTGAAACGGAACTATGAAAGGTGGGAGCGTTCAGATCGCATGTGTCTAATGATCATGAAGCGGGGCATTCCACAAGCCTTCAGGGGCACTGATGACGGTACCCCTGCCTTAGAATTCCTTGAAACCCTTGAAAAACGTTTTGCACAAAACGATAAGGCGGAGACAAGCACGCTTCTTGCAAAGCTTGTTTCCATGAAGTACAAGGGTAAAGGAAATGCACGTGAGTACATTATGGAATTATTTCTACTTGCTTCAAAACTAAAAGCACTAAAGTTAGAGTTGTCGGAAGACTTGCTCGTGCATTTAGTTTTGATTTCTCTTCATGCACAATTCAGTCAATTCAAGGTCAATTATAACTGTCAAATGGAGAAATGGTCTCTTAATGAGCTCATTTCATATTGTGTGCAAGAGACGGATATATTGAAGCAAGAAAGGACTGAGAGTGCTCATATGGCAGTGGGTCCCTCTGACAAAGGCCGGAAAAGAAAGAAAGGAAAGCAAGCTGTAAGTGGACCTCCACAAAGGAAGCCACAAAAGGAACAGGATAAGGTTCCACCTGTTTCTTTTGTCGGGGTGGTGAACATGTGGAGAAAGACTGTGCAAAATATCACATCCGGCGTGCTAAGAAGGGTACACTTCTCACTTTAGTTTGTTCTGAAATTAATTTAACTTTTGTACCTAAACACACTTGGTGGATAGATTCTGGTGTTACTACTCACATAAGTGTGTCTATGCAGGGTTGTCTGAGCTGCCGAAAGCCAAGTGATGGTGAAAGATACATCTTTGTGGGCGATGGAAAATCAGATGAAGTTGAAGCTATAGGCACTTTTCGTTTATTATTAGAGACTGAACATTATCTAGATTTGTTTGAGACTTTTATTGTACCGTCTTTTAGAAATAATAAATTTATTCTCCTTCTGAATTCAAATCTTATTTGTGCTGACTATTTATTTAATAATGATAACTTATATTTGTTTAATATAATAGCTTCATGTAATGAAACATTACATGTTAATTCAAGAGGTGCTAAACGTAAATTAATTGATCATAATTTCGCATCTTTATGGCACAAGCGCTTAGGGCACAACTCCAAACGGAGAATTGAGAGACTTGTGTCAGACGGAATTCTTGATTCCCTTGATTTTACAGACTTTAAGGTTTGCATAGACTGTATAAAAGGGAAACAAACGAACATAAGGAAGATAGGTGTCAGTAGAGCTACGGATGTCTTAGAACTGATACACACTGATATTTGTGGACCTTTCCCTACGGCCTCTTGGAATGGTCAACAATATTATATTACGTTCATAGACGATTGCTCTCGTTGTGGATACATCTATCTTATTCATGAGAAGTCACAGTCACTGGACGTATTTAAAGCCTATAAAGCTGAGGTGGAAAACCAACTCAGCAAACGGATTAAATCGGTCAAATCTGATCGTGGTGGTGAATGTTATGGTAGATATGACGGATCAGGAGAACAACGTCCAGGCCCTTTTGCTAAATTCCTAGAGGAGTGTGGTGTTGTCCCCCGGTACACCATGTCAGGTACCCCTACCAAGAATGGCGTTGCTGCTAGGTGAAATAGAACTCTTAAGGATATGGTGAGAAGCATGATTGCTCATTCTTCTTTACCACAATCCCTCTGGGGTGAAGCACTCAAGACTGCAACTTATATCTTCAATAGAGTCCCAACTAAAGCAGTGCCAAAAATCCCTTATGAGCTTTGGACTGGTCGAAAGCCCGGCTTAAAGCATCTTCAGGTTTGGGGTTGTCCAGCTGAGGCTAGGCCTTATAGGCCAAATGAAAAGGAACTGGACTCTAGAACGGTGAGATGTTATTTTGTTGGGTATTCTGAAAAGTCTAGGGGATATAAATTTTATGATCATACTGCTAAGGTTTTCTTCGAGACTGGTAATGCTCGGATCTTTGAAGATGTTGAGTTTGGAGGGGAAGATATGGTTAGAGATTTTGTCTTTGAAGAGAAATTTATTTCTCTTCCTACAGTTGTTACTGACAATACTCAAGATTTCATTCCTGATATCGCTCCAGTAACAAATCTGGATCAAGACATTGTTGAAGAACTTTCTCATACAGTTCCAAATGAACAAACTCACCAACCTCAAGAACTATTGCAATTAAGAAGATCCACTAGAGAAAGGAGAAGCGCAGTGTCAGATGAATATATCATCTTTCTCCAAGAACATGAGGATGGCCAAGGGATGTTAGATGATCATCCGATCAATCTCAATCAGGCTATTCAGAGTTCTAATTCTCAACAGTGGATTGATGTCATGAAGGAAGAGATGAAGTAAATGAAAGACAGTGACGTTTGGGATCTTGTCACATTACCCGAAGGTGTGAAACTCATTTGTTGTAAATGGATATTTAAAACCAAAAGGGATTCAAAGGGTAATATTGAAAGATATAAGGCACGTCTTGTCGCTAAAGGATTTATTCAAAAGGAAGACATTGACTATAAAGAGACTTTCTCTCCGGTTTCATCGAAAGACTCTTTTAGAACTATTATGACATTAGTAGCACATTTTGATCTTGAGCTACATCAAATGAACGTTAAGACTGCGTTTCTCGGTGCTGACATTGATGAGACGATCTACATGGTGCAACTAAATTACTTTGAGTCTGGAGACCCAAAACAAAAGGTTTGCAAATTAAAGAAATTCATCTATGGACACAAACAAGCGTCTCGACAGTGGTATTTTAAATTTCATCAAGTAGTCATCTCCTTCGATTTTGAGATGAATGTTGCAGATGATTGCATATACCATAGATTCAGTGTGAGTAAATATATCTTCCTGATCTTATACGCGGATGACATCTTGCTTGTCAGCAATGATATAGATATATTGCATGAGACCAAAAAACTTCTTTCAAAGAAATTTGAAATAAAAGATCTTGGTGGTGTCTTTTTTGTACTAGGCATACAGATACACCGAGATCACACTCGGGGTATACTTGTGCTATCGCAGGAAAACTATATCGATAAGGTTCTCAAAAGATTTGGCATGCAGGATTGTAAGTTAGGAGATACCCATGTGGCTAAGGGAGACAAATTGTGTCTCAATCAATGCCCCAAAACTAAAGTTGAGGAATTGGATATGCAAAATCTTCCTTATGTATCGACTGTAGGAAGTCTCATGTACGCTCAAGTATGTACGCGTCCGGATATTGCGTTCATAGTTGGAATGTTGGGCAGATATCTGAGAAATCCAGGACTGGATCATTGGAAAGCAGCCAAACAGGTCATGCGATACCTGAAAAGGACAAAGGTTTTCATGCTCACCTATAGAAGGTCTGATCAGCTGGAGATCATTTATTCTGATTCAGACTTTGTTGGATGTCAGGACAGCAGGAGATCCACTTCAGGCTATGTATATGTTTTGGCTGGAGGAGTTATATCATGGAAAAGTGTCAAGCAGACACTCGTAACTTCCTCGACCATGGCGGCAAAATTCATAGCATATTATGAGGAATCCAATCATGGAATATGGCTGCAAAATTTTGTCACAGGGTTGTGCATCTTGGATGGTGTTTAAAGATCACTCAAGTTATTTTGTGACAATAAGTCTGCAGTGATGTATTCCAATAACAACAGGAGTAACTTTAAATCTAAGCACATAGAGATTAAGTTCCTGGTTGTTACAGAAAGAGTTCAGAGTGGACAGGTGTCTATAGAGCATATTGGGACAAACTTCATGTTAGCAGATCCACTTACTAAGGGTTTGACACCAAAGGTCTTTCACGAGCACAGTGTTCATATGAGTGTCATTCTATTAGAGGGTGTGTTGTGTTAGTGGGAGTTTGTATTTTGATGCTTATTTGTTGTATGACATTTTATGATTATTATTCTGCAGAATAAAACATTCATTATTGCACACTGAATCTAATTATTTTGATCACGCTAAAGTTAAAGTAGGATCAGTTGAAAATAAACATGTCAAAATCACATTGTATGTAATTTCCATGTCACACATTCATACTTGATCTATGTCATTGATTGTGCCCACATATATGACCATTAATGGGTCTAGCTACGATTATAGTAGCGAAGATCTCTTTGATCCTATATTAGTATAATCATGGACCAGATTGGATGGAAATATTTTCAGAAATGACAGGAATTTTTGAGCTCATAAGGTTGTCATATAATGCATAGTTAAGAAATTAACATATGTTGGCCCAAGTGGGAGATTATTAGAAATAATAATTATGTGAGTCATACGTTAATTATGCGCATTAATGAGCTGTCATTAACATCGACCCAATTTAAGTGATCTAATTAATTTGGTCGATTACGTTTCATATTGTATGAACGGTTTAAATAATGCGTGGATACCGGACGTCATTTATATTTATATGATGAGCTTAAATGTAAATGATCGCATTATGGTTTAGTTATAAATAGGTTATGGTCATCAGGTCACAAGGCATCATATTCACTCGCATTCAGTTCTAGCATCTCATCGTTGGAGAGAGCCTAAAGAGGAAGAAGAGGAGTCGTCTTCTTCATCAGGACCTTGTAGACTTGAAAGATCTGTGACCGCAATAATCCATCTAAATGGATTCATGTATGCTTCCGCTCATGTTTTCTCCGTCTCGATGTTTCGACTAGTGCGAATTCGTCTCTGTCATGGTTTCATGGATTCACCCTAACATTAGCATGCAAATATTCTAATTTCTCAATCCTCAAAGCATGTCAAAATCCTAGTTTTCATCTTCAAAAAATGAAAACATCATTTGGGGAAAAAGAAGCACAGAGAAACATCTACTCAAATTAAAGAGCTTACACTTCTTAAAGAAGATGCAATGAAAAGAAGGGGCAACCTTGAAGCTTGAGAACATCCATGGAAAAAAAGGCCAGTGTGGATGCGCTGCTTAATAAGTCCCGTTCCCAAGAACAATGGCGTCGCATTTCTCGTCTATTTTGATAACCAACAAGGGATCTGGTGAGAAGACTTGCTAAATTGTTAAGAGAGCAGTTTAACATGGGAAGAGCCGACGGTGAAACGAAAGCGAATTTGTCTAAAAAATGGCGCGGGAAGATGGAACAAGAAAGGGGGAGGGCAAGTCACCGGGAAGTTATCCGACATTTTCTGTGAAGAATGTAGACTTCAGGTAAAACAGACTTACTTGATAATAGCAAGCTCGGCATCCACCATTATATGGTTCTCCTCATTCCTTATGCACGAATTCCGGAAACCCTAAACCTCGCCAATACTGCTCTGACACTCTGGTTCAGGAATCGCCTGGCTTTTCCCCCTTTATCGGTTTTCCGGTGGCCAGCTAGCCATTCCTGCCGCCCCATCCCCTGCAATGCTGGCTCTCTTTTTTCTCTCCGTGCCTCAAAATGAATTGTTTGTTGTTATATTAATAATAAAAAAAACTATTAAGTTGTCATGTGCTTGATTAAGAACAAAACAGAAATATATGTCGTAAAATAAAAAATTATTCAATTGATTTTATCATTTTTATATTAAAATAATAAATTTTAATATCTATGTTAGATTGTTAGCTAGAGCAATTGACATTTTGCACTCTTGCAAATTCATTGCACCTCAAATTTTTATGTTTGGCAATTGGCATATTGTATTCCACATCATTTGTATTTAGGCTGACATTTTGTATCTCGGGGCTCAAATAACTGCGGTATTTTGGTTTAGATGTAAAAATAGTATAGGAGTTCTTCCCACAGTGTGTCTTCGTCTAGCACCTGGAGACTGAAACGGCGAAGAAAAGGTGAAATTTTTGCAGTTGGTTTTCGTCTACCATGCCTACCATCACCAATGCCCTGAGGTTCCATTGCCTCTGTCATTACAGATTTTCTCTTGGTTCCATCTTCTGCATTGCGTCTCGGTTTCAACCAGCAATCCCGAGCCCAACCCAAGCTTCTTGAGTGGTTCTAGATCCAACATTTCAGAGGTGCCCTCGATTTCGGGTAGCTTTCCCGAGCCCAACCCCGATGACCCGATGGTCTCTTCTTTGGAAAATCTCCACTTGGTAGAAAAGGGAAGGCGGTGTTCTACTCCACAAGTCTAGGGGAGCGAGGAAGACTTTCGAAAATTGTTGTATATGACCAAAGAGATATTTCGATGCGCGGAGGATACAAGGATGAACTGAATGAGATTCTGGGTTACGAGTATGGTGGAACCACGCTACCGAGGATTTTCGTTAATGGCAGACACTTGAGCGGGGCAGAGGAGGTGGCGCAGTTGCACGAAGCTGGGGAATTGGGCGAGGCTTTGAAGGACTGTGAGATGGCGGCGGCGGACATGAACGGAGGTGGTGGAGTTATCTGCGAGGGGTGCGGAGGTTTCTGTCATGCGTGATCTGCTCTTGAGAATTAGATATTGGCGTGTACATAGCGTTTTAGTGTGTACATAGCAATATTGGGTTGTCCTTAGCGGTTGATTGCACAACCATTATTAGTGTGCGTGTAACACCACTCAAATATTGATGGGTAAGATGTGATTCACGAGCTCGCTGACAATAAACTGTGATTCATGAGGAGAAATTATCTTCTCAGTGCTGTTATGAACACAAATTTTTTTACTTGTTTAATAATACATCACTGTGCTTGTAGTATACGTGAACATAAAGCCCGATCGGGCCGGCCCGGACCGGGCCCGATCGGGTTTTTTCCTACATCGGGCCGGGCAGGCAGCACTTATGTGCTGCCTGCTCCGGCCCTTCAGGCCGGGCAGGACCGGGCAGGCAGCACTTATGTGCTGCCTGCTCCGGCCCTTCAGGCCGGGCAGGACCGGGCCGGTCTCGGGCCCGATCCGGGCCGGCCCGGGTTTTTTATTTTTTAATTTTTAATTTTTATTTTTATAAATAATTAAATATTGAAAATTTGAACAAAAAATTTAAAAAAATTGAAAAAATTTAAGGTTAGAATTAGATTGTATTAATATTGAACAATTGGAATGAAAAATTTGGAACAAAAAATTTTATTAATATTGAAAATTTGGAACAAAAAATTTAAAAAATTACAAAATTTAAGTCGTACAATTGTACAAAATACAAAATTGAAAATACAAACCTATGAAGGCTATGATTCTTATAAAATTTAATTAAAAAAATTTACATATATAAAAAAAAATTCATTTAGAGTGCTCGATTTAATCATCTTGTAGATTCAACGCGTCCATTTCGTCTTCTATCTCCTCCGAGCTATCCCTCAATGTTGTTATGTGTTACTTCCTTTTTAAACTGTCCAAGTAGTCTTTGTAGCATATGCAAATCTCCAACAAATCTTCGTTAAGTCGGCTCCCCCGCTCGTTCAAAACCCTGCCACTAAGAGAAAAAGCGAACTCCGAAGCTACTGTACTAGCTTGGACAGTTAATAAATCACGGGTCATATAGGCCAAAACAGGATAGGTATTAGCTTTACCTTTCCACCAATTTAAGAGATCGAAGTTTTCGATCTCGTCCGAACTCATAAAATCGCTAAATTGAGTTTTTGTATATAATCCTAATTCATCTAAACTACCAGATGTACGCGCTTTTTTCCTAAAAGCTAAACCTAAAATTTTATTTTTAAGACTATCCTTCGTTTTGGATTGCGTTATTTCTTCGCGGGGTCGTGACCCGTATAAGTTATTGTAATAATTATAACTTTGCGTAAAAAAGTACTAAACTTGTAGTACTAACGGGGTCATCCTCATCATAATTTATATTTAAGGTTAGATTAGTATTGATTTCGTAGATCAAATTTTCTACACCTTCTACGTTAAGTAGCAGATTTAAAGCGGCAGCGCACGAAAACATAGGCGGTATTTCTCTATAATATTTTAAAAAAAATTCTTCCATTATTTTAATTAAAGGAGTTCAACCTTGGTGTTGCCTATAATAACTAAATCTTTCTGTGATATGTACGAAATGTTCAATTACTAATGCGCTCGTTGGATAACACACTCCAGATAAAGAAACGGTGGCCCTATAAAAACACTTTAGTAAATCTATATAATGTTCTATAATATCCCAATCATTTTCACCTAAATCGTGTTCAATATTAAGCAAACTTTAATATTCCATTAGAAGATCTTTTTGTAGAACGGCTCTTTTTAACATTTTATAGGTTGAGTTCCATCTAATAGGCATATCTAATTGTGGTTTCAAATATTTCTGATTTTGTGCTTTACAAAATTTTCTAAAATCTTGAGCTCGTAGTTTAGTACAATAAATTGTTTTTAACATGTTGCGAATTTTATTAATATATTGTGTCATTGCCTTTAAACTATCATGTACCACTAAATTTAGCACGTGACAAACACATCTAGTATGAAAAAACGCGCTGTTGAGAAATGGTTCTAAATCTCGTTTTAACAATTCAATTGCGGCGCCATTATTGGAGGCGTTATCAAGAGAAAAACTAAGTATTTTATCGTTAATTTTAAATTCCCGCGCACATTTCATAATAACTTTATATAAAGCTATAGCCGTGTGCGGGAATTCAAAACCTGTAAAACATATTACGCGTTTATTTTGCTCCCACGAAATGGGATCAATCCAATGACAAGTGATGCAAAGATAAGCTAATCCTAATTTTAAATTACTCGTCCAAACGTCGCTCGTTAGACTCACACGTCCTTCGAAATTTTCAAAATACCTAATTAATTCTTGTTTTGCTTCTAAATATAACTTAATCGTGTCGCGCCTTAAAGTAATTCTACTAACCTTTTGGTATTTGGGCTGAAGCCCTCCATGTATGTACTCTGTGTCGTCGTCATTGTCGAAGACGCTGAATGGCAGCCCACGTTTGATGACGAACTTCGCCTGCAGCTCTCACTACCGCATTTGATCGTACGTCCAAATCTGTCCGGCTCCAGAAATTTGTGATTGACTTGACTCGGGAGGAGCTTGTTTCGACTCGCAAGACTTCTGGTGTCTAACGAGCGTCGAGTTGCCGCTGATGGATAGCAACTTCGAGCACATCTTGCAGCGCGCTTTTCTTTCGGTCCCAACTAGGACCATCTCGAAATGCTCCCAAATACTCGCTCTACGGTTGTGCTTCACCACCGAAGTCGTACTTTGGAAAGACGACGCTGGAATTGTGGAGGACGACGCCATTGGGATAGCTAAGAGAGAGAGAGAGAGAGAGAGAGGGGTGTGAGAAAAGAGAGAGGGGAGGGGGGTATTTATAGAAATTTTTTAGTTTTTTATTATTATTATTAAAAATTAATTTTTAATAGCCAACGGCTCTCTTGAGAGCCGTTGGCTGCTCTCATGGCAGCATGGCTGCCACGTGGCAGCCATGCTGCCATGAGCCTAACGGCTCTTAAAAAGAGCCGTTAGGCTCAATCGGGCCTAGCCCGAGACCGGATCAGGCCATAGCCTGATCCGGTCTCGGGCTAGCCCGATATTCGAGCTTTACCCGGCCCGGACCGGGCCGGGTAACAGCTCCAAACCGGGGCCCTTTCAGGACCCCGGGTAAGGGCGCGGCTCGGTTCGGGCCTGAACCGGGCCGGGCCTGACCGGGCCGGGCTTGACCGGGCCTTGACCAGGCCGGGCTCGGGCCGGCCCGTCAAGCCCGGTTTTTTTGTTAACAACTAGGTTGTAGTTTACATTAAAATGAATGAGCGACGAGGTAAATAATTTAGAGCGATGTTAAACGCAGATCAGTTTTGGCTATATGCAAGCCATGGTTTTTTAAAAAGAGCTGTTATACCATCCATAAAGGCCTTGGGGTGCGTCTAGAGAAAACTCCACTGAAGAGAGATGGGGTCAACGGTCAACACGCAATCGCTCAAATCGAAGAAACCGAGCTCGTCATTCCCGCCGCCAACCGCCAGAAACAGAGCGCGCGGAGAACAAACCGCAAGCGCGCGCGCTACCGCGCGCACGGTAGCGCACGAGCAGCGCGCCCCATCGCGGGGGAACGGCCCCGCCGCACACCCTCGGGGTGCGGCTCGCGCGGAGCCGCACCCCACAAGGGGTGCGGCCCAGCCGCACCCCTCAAGGGGTGCGGCCAAGCCGCACCCCCCTTGGGGGTGCGGCTTCCCTTGGGGGTGCGGCAAAGCCGCACCCCCCTTGGGGGTGCGGCAAAGCCGCACCCCCCTTGGGGGTGCGGCCAAGCCGCACCCGCAAGGGGTGCGTCCATGCCGCACCCCCCTTGGGGGTGCGGCCATGCCGCACCCCCAAGGCCGCACCCCCCTTGGGGGTGCGGCCCAGCTGCACCCCTCAAGGGGGTGCGGCCAAGCCGCACCCCCCTTGGGGGTGCGGTCCAGCCGCATCCCTCAAAAGGTGCGGCCCAGCCGCACCCCCCTCGGGGTGCGGCCAAGCCGCACCCCCCCGGGGTGCGATTCAGCCGCACCGCCCATAGGGTGCGGTCCGGCCCCCTCCCCTCGCCTTTTTCCGTATGGGGGCTCGCAAGGGGCCCTGCCATAGTCGCGCCCCCTCGCCAGGTGCGTCGGATCCCAATTTCTATTCGGGGGACAACTCCCCGCTCCACCGTTCGCTCAGAACGCCCCCGCGCTTACACGTGCTCAGAACGCCTCCAAGCGCGTTCAAAGCACCTCCATGTTCATCGCGCGCTCAGAACGCTTCTGAGCGCGCTCAGAACGCCTCCGCGCTCACGCGCGCTCAGAACGCCTCGAAGCGCGTTCAAAGCGCTTCCATGTTCGTCGCGCGCTCAGAACGCTTCTGAGCGCGCTCAGAACGCCCCCGCGCTTACGCGCGCTCAGAACGCCTCCAAGCGCGTTCAAAGCACCTCCATGTTCGTCGCGCGCTCAGAACGCTTCTGAGCGCGCTCAGAACGCCCCCGCGCTTACGCGCGCTCAGAACGCCTACAAGCGCGTTCAAAGCACCTCCATGTTCGTCGCGCGCTCAGAACGCTTCTGAGCGCGCTCAGAACGCCTCCAAGCGCGTTCAAAGCGCTTCCATGTTCGTCGCGCGCTCAGAACGCTTCTGAGCGCACTCAGAACGCCCCCGCGCTTACGCGCGCTCAGAACGCCTCCAAGCGCGTTCAAAGCGCTTCCATGTTCGTTGCGCGCTCAGAACGCTTCTGAGCGCGCTCAGAACGTTCTCACTTTTTGTCTTTCCGACTGTCTCACTTTTTGTCTTTCCGACTGTCTCATTTTTTGTCTTTCCGGCGTGCTCACTTTTTGTCTTTCAGACTTCTCACTTTTCAGGAACGGCCAGTCGCCTTTTTCGCCTCCAACAGAACTGCCCGAACTGCCCGAGCCGCCCAAGCTGCCCGAAGGGCAAGGTGGTCATTTACGAAAAATGGCGATCCGTGTGCCCCAAATCGGAAAATATGATTCGTCCACCAAGCATTTATGGAAACTGCCAACGGCAAAATTACCGGACCGCCCCCGGCTAAAGCTATAAAAGGAGCCCAGGGCTTCATTTGAAAGGACCTTGACTTCTGGACCCGGGAGAGCTCCTTGCAGACTTTTGCGGAATTCTCCTTCGGCGCTTGAAGATCTCCTTCGTGGACTTGAAGATCTTCATCATCCCGAAAGGCGACTAGCCTTCTCACTTCCGAAAGGCGACAAGCATTCTTAGAAGGAAAAGGCGACTAGCCTTCTCACTTCCGAAAGGCGACAAGCATTCTCAGAAGGAAAAGGTGACTAGCCTTCTCACTTCCGAAAGGCGACCAGCATTCTCAGAAGAAAAAGGTGACTAGCCTTCTCACTTCCGAAAGGCGACCAGCATTCTCAGAAGGAAAAAAGCGACTAGCCTTCTCACTTCCGAAAGGCGACAAGCATTCTCAGAAGGAAAAGGCGACTAGCCTTCTCACTTCCGAAAGGCGACCAGCATTCTCAGAAGAAAAAGGCGACTAGCCTTCTCACTTCCGAAAGGCGACCAACATTCTCAGAAGAGAAAAAGACTTAGTTTTTCCGAGAGGTGGCCTGTCACCCTCGGAGCTCGTTCTCTCTCTCTCTCCAAATATTGTAACGAGCAGCGGCCTGTCGCGCTCAAGTTCTAGTTTCCAAGTTGTAACCCCCAGAAGATAGTGAAGTTTGGTCGGCACAGCTCCGGCCGCGTGGTTTTTTACCCTTTCCGGGTTTTCCACGTTAAAAACTCCCTGTGTACTCAGCAAATCTCTAATTGACTGTTTGCGCGCTTAGTTCGCTCACGAGCTAAGGTGGTTCAAGTGAACCGGTCTACCACGAGCCCTAAGCGTTCCGCAACAGTTTGGCGCCGTCTGTGGGAACATTCCCAAAACTCTTTGAAGGCCAACTGCGATGGCAAGAAAGAGTGCTCGCACTACTGAAGGATCGATGCCGGAAGGACGCGCCGACCCAGCTCCCTCCCACTCACTTATCAATGCACCTCCCGCGGTGGAGGCGCTGCCTGCACCTGCAGCAGGTTTGGAGGTGCGCATGCAGCAGATCGAAGAACATCAAGCTGAGATGTTGGCCCTCGTGAGGAATCTTGGGGCTCCTCAAGTTCCGAACCAACCGCCAGCTTTGAACGCACCGCCGCCCCCGGCTCTGAATCATGCCCCGAACGGAGAGGCTGTCCAAGAAGACGAAGCTTCAGAAGGATTCTCCAATGCGGCAAGTACCGCTCACCTTGGCCCACCAGCTGGAGGCCCAGAAGCTGATCACCGCCGCCACCACCACGGAAGAGCTGCCCATGAGCAAGCAGTGGAAAGAGCTACGCGGGAAGAGATACGCAACATGATTGAGGAAGAGTATGCCCAAGCAGGACGACGTGCCGCTCTCGCCCGCCGTCCCACGCATCATGACTCCCCGCTATCACCTCAAGTCTTAGCCCATCCAATTCCTAATGGCTTCAAGCTTCCCAACATCGAGACATTCGACGGGACGGACGACCCATTGGAACATGTCAATCACTTCACCACCGTCATGAGGATTTACAGCGCCCCTGATCAGCTCCTCTGTCAGGTGTTCCCGACAACCTTGAAGGGGCAAGCGCGCACTTGGTTCCACTCCCTGCCGAATGGGGCCATCAACAACTTCACAGAAATGGCGCAGCAGTTCGTGGATCAATTCATCGCCAACCGCAGAATCGTCCGAGATCCCTCCCATCTCTCAGGGATCCGCCAAAACAACGGAGAGACACTCAAGGATTTTTTCCGACACTTCACTACGGAGGCCCGACAAATCCCAGGAGTTGACCCTGAGCTCCTGCGGGGAGTTTTCCTTGGAGGACTCCGCCCAAGTGGATTTTACTCAGCTCTAATGAGAGAAACCGTACCAAGCTATCCTGACCTCGTTCAGCGAGTCGAAGCCCAGATAGCAGCAGATGAGGCAATTGAAGCGCACCGCCGACAGTTCGAGGGGAGTTCGAAGAGGAAGAAAGAGGATTCGCTGCCGCAGACAGTTCCCAATAAGAACAACAAGCGTCACGACAACTCCAGCCGAGGACGAAGATCTCACCAACATCAGGACTACACTCCCCTGAACACAACCAGGACTAACGTTCTCCTAGCCATCCATGATCATCCCTCTCTCCAGAGGCCTAGGGCTCTTGCACCAAATTCCGGAGACCAATCCAAATACTACGACTTCCATCGAGGCCGCGGACACAAAACAGAAGATTGTTCGCGACTGAGCGCAGAGATCGAACGATTCGCACGTCGGGGACTCCTTGAAAAATTTCTCCAAACCAAGGATCCTGAATCAACAAGTCAAGAATGATCCAGCAGGGGAGCAATCCCCAAAGGGACAGTCCCGAAGAATAGCATGTTCTATGCCTGACGTATCTACTTGTATCTCGTGTAACAAACAAATATCATTCTATTTATTACTCTTCATCAAGCACCCAAACCTCCAGCGTCATTTTCAATTGTACTGTCTCTCCCAGCACAGAGTGTTCAGATTGTCCGACAATGGACTCTGCCCTCTCCCAGAATAGAGTGTTCAGATTGTCCGACAATGGACTCTGCCCTCTCCCAGAACAGAGTGTTCAGATTGTCCGACAAAGGACTCTGCCCTCTCCCAGAACAGAGTGTTCAGATTGTCCGACAACGGACTCTGCCCTCTCCCAGAACAGAGTGTTCAGATTGTCCGACAACGGACTCTGCCCTCTCCCAGAACAGAGTGTTCAGATTGTCCGACAACGGACTCTGCCCTCTCCCAGAACAGAGTGTTCTAATTGTCCGACAAAGGACTCTGCCCTCTCCCAGAACAGAGTGTTCAGATTGTCCGACAATGGACTCTGCCCTCTCCCAGAACAGAGTGTTCAGATTGTCCGACAAAGGACTCTGCCCTCTCCCAGAATAGAGTGTTCAGATTGTCCGACAATGGACTCTGCCCTCTCACAGAACAGAGTGTTCAGATTGTCCGACAAAGGACTCTGCCCTCTCCCAGAACAGAGTGTTCAGATTGTCCGACAATGGACTCTGCCCTCTCCCAGAACAGAGTGTTCAGATTGTCCGACAAAGGACTCTAACCTCTCCCAGAACAGAATGTTCGGATCGTCCGACAAGAGACTCTGACCACTCCTATAACAAGTGCTTGTATATGTCATACAAAAACGTCGAGCTCTTCCGAACAGAACGACCGGGTGTCCCAAAGTAGAGGCTCTGATATTTTTCAAAGGACCCAACGTCCACCAGACGCGAGAGCTCGCTCTCCTCCCCCAGTGACCTCATTACTACAACACAAAGCGTCCGAACTTCGCCCTCATGTTAGGTCACGGTGCGAAGCGTCAGCCCTTCGCAGAAACTTTGGGGGTCCTAAAATTGGTCCTATTCAAGTCCGTGATCTTCGGTACTAACGCCCGACAACACACCTTGCGCACCTCGCCTCAGCGCTGCTTGGGAACCTCGCCTTAGTGCTGCTTCGTCGCATCGCTCCTAAGCTACTCAAGCTTCAACGCTGAACGGCAAGCTCGTCACAATCTCCAACATAATCACAGGGCGACCAGCTCGCAACCGAACAAAGCGAGATATAAATTCCTCCCACAACAAGAGCCAAACAACGGCTTTCGGAAAGCACGCACGACAACAGGCTCATCGTTGCGCAAGTCGCAACAGCTTACCTCTGACATGGTACAACGCGTCGCTCGAATATGACGAGGGTCGGAATTGCCGCAGAAAAATCAAAAACCTCTGAACTCCTTCGCGCAGAAACTCGGACTCCGAAGGTTTGGGGGGGGGGCTTATGTTATACCATCCATAAAGGCCTTGGGGTGCGTCTAGAGAAAACTCCACTGAAGAGAGATGGGGTCAACGGTCAACACGCAATCGCTCGAATCGAAGAAACCGAGCCCGTCATTCCCGCCGCCAACCGCCAGGAACAGAGCGCGCGGAGAACAAACCGCAAGCGCGCGCGCTACCACACGCACGGTAGCGCACGGGCAGCGCCCCCCGTCGCGGGGGAACGGCCCCGCCGCACACCCTCGAGGTGCGGCTCGCGCGGAGCCGCACCCCACAAGGGGTGCGGCCCAGCCGCACCCCTCAAGAGGTGCGGCCAAGCCACACCCCCCTTGGGGGTGAGGCCAAGCCGCACCCGCAAGGGGTGCGGCCCAGCCGCACCCCCCTCGGGGTGCGGCCCAGCCGCACCCCCCTCGGGGTGCGGCCCAGCCGCACCCCCCTCGGGGTGCGGCCCAGCCGCACCCCCCTCGGGGTGCGGCCCAGCCGCACCCCCCCTGGGGTGCGATTCAGCCGCACCGCCCATAGGGTGCGGTCCGGCCCCCTCCCCTCGCCTTTTCCCATAGGGGGGCTCGCAAGGGGCCCTGCCATAGTCGCGCCCCCTCGCCAGGTGCGTCGGATCCCAATTTCTATTCGGGGGACAACTCCCCGCTCCACCGTTCGCTCAGAACGCCCCCGCGCTTACGCGTGCTCAGAACGCCTCCAAGCGCGTTCAAAGCACCTCCATGTTCATCGTGCGCTCAGAATGCTTCTGAGCGCGCTCAGAACGCCTCCGCGCTCACGCGCGCTCAGAACGCCTCCAAGCGCGTTCAAAGCGCTTCCATGTTCGTCGCGCGCTCAGAACGCTTCTGAGCGCGCTCAGAACGCCCCCGCGCTTACGCGCGCTCAGAACGCCTCCAAGCACGTTCAAAGCACCTCCATGTTCGTCGCGCGCTCAGAACGCTTCTGAGCGCTCAGAACGCCCCCGCGCTTACGCGCGCTCAAAATGCCTACAAACGCGTTCAAAGCACCTCCATGTTCGTCGCGCGCTCAGAACGTTTCTGAGCGCGCTCAGAACGCTTCCGCGCTCACGCGTGCTCAGAACGCCTCCAAGTGCGTTCAAAACGCTTCCATGTTCGTCGCGCGCTCAGAACGCTTCTGAGCGCGCTCAGAACGCCCCCGCGCTTACGCGCGCTCAGAACGCCTCCAAGCGCGTTCAAAGTGCTTCCATGTTCGTTGCGCGCTCAGAACGCTTCTGAGCGCGCTCAGAACGTTCTCACTTTTTGTCTTTCCGACTGTCTCACTTTTTGTCTTTCCGACTGTCTCACTTTTTGTCTTTCCGGCGTACTCACTTTTTGTCTTTCAGACTTCTCACTTTTCAGGAACGGTCAGTCGCCTTTTTCGCCTCCAACAGAACTGCCCGAACTGCCCGAGCCGCCCAAGCTGCCCGAAGGGCAAGGTGGTCATTTACGAAAAATGGCGATCCGTGTGCCCCAAATCGGAAAATATGATTCGTCCACCAAGCATTTATGGAAACTGCCAACGGCAAAATTACCGGACCGCCCCCGGCTAAAGCCATAAAAGGAGCCCAGGGCTTCATTTGAAAGGACCTTGACTTCTGGACCCGGGAGAGCTCCTTGCAGACTTTTGCGGAATTCTCCTTCGGCGCTTGAAGATCTCCTTCGTGGACTTGAAGATCTTCATCATCCGGAAAGGCGACTAGTCTTCTCACTTCTGAAAGGCGACAAGCATTCTCAGAAGGAAAAGACGACTAGCCTTCTCACTTCCGAAAGGCGACAAGCATTCTCAGAAGGAAAAGGCGACTAGCCTTCTCACTTCCGAAAGGCGACCAGCATTCTCAGAAGAAAAAGGCGACTAGCCTTCTCACTTCCGAAAGGCGACCAGCATTCTCAGAAGGAAAAAAGCGACTAGCCTTCTCACTTCCGAAAGGCGACAAACATTCTCAGAAGGAAAAGGCGACTAGCCTTCTCACTTCCGAAAGGCGACCAACATTCTCAGAAGAAAAAGGCGACTAGCCTTCTCACTTCCGAAAGGCGACCAGCATTCTCAGAAGAGAAAAAGACTTAGTTTTTCCGAGAGGTGGCCTGTCACGCTCGGAGCTCGTTCTCTCTCTCTCTCCAAATATTGTAACGAGCAGCGGCCTGTCGCGCTCAAGTTCTAGTTTCCAAGTTGTAACCCCCAGAAGATAGTGAAGTTTGGTCGGCACAGCTCCGGCCGCGTGGTTTTTTACCCTTTCCGGGTTTTCCACGTTAAAAACTCCCTGTGTACTCAGCAAATCTCTAATTGACTGTTTGCGCGCTTAGTTCGCTCACGAGCTAAGGTGGTTCAAGTGAACCGGTCTACCACGAGCCCTAAGCGTTCCGCAACAAGAGCGATGTTAAACGCGGGCCCGTTTTGACTATTTGTAGGCCACAGTTTTCTTAAAAAGTATCATTTTTCCTTTTCAACCTGTATTTTTTCTTTTCAACTTGTAGCCGCCAGACGAGATCGAGTTTTCTCTCTGATCTTCTCTCCCTCCTCCGACGACTCCGATCGGTGGTCCTCTCCGGCCGACCACCTCCTTCCCTTCTCCGGCCGGCGAACTCCTCTCTCTTCCTCTATAACTTATTTTTCTATTTTCGAAAATGCTCCATTTATCCAAAATGGTGTACGTGTTATGCATCTGAATTTAATTAAAGGGTACTGTTTTGTGCATAAATAAAGCCCGATATTTTTGTGATTTTACATGTCTTTTATTGATTGAAGTTTTGAAAGGGGTGACCACAAACATAATTTTTGTGATATATAGATCAAAATGATTATAAAATCAAAATGATTATAGAATCAAAATGATTATAAATAAAGCCCGGTGTTTCCGTTATGCCACAAACATAATTTTAATCTGTGAATATCATGTGGGTTGTGATTAACAATTGACTTTGAATATCGATTGTTGACTGCTAATATAAATCCCATTTTATTTTTTTAGTATTTGACTACAAAAATGTATTTATTTGGCTATTATGAGTGCTATATTTTGCTTGGTAATTTATTTAAAAAATTATTAATTTGATTTTTGAATATAGTCTGTAAATATGAAATTTGACTTGCATGAATAATTTTTTAACCTACATATATCTGTGGCCTGCATATAAACAAAACCGACATGCGTTTAACATCGCTCAGAATTTAATAACAATATGCATTACATTAATTTGCGGACAAAATGTTAAATCACATTTAATATCTCTCAAAATGCAACTCATGCAATTAAATAAATAAATAACTACCCTTCAAGGATAAAAAAAGACGGATGTTATGTGCAAACCAATTTTGACTAGGTGCAAACAATCAAATTTGTGCTTTTTGAAAATGTCTTATAGGTGTATTTTTAGGAAAAGTGTTCATCATCAAAGTTGTAGATCTAGTTGAGATCTACAACTTTGGTACTAGATCTACAACTTTGGTGTTGAACATTTTTCCTAAAAATGCACCTATAAGACGTATTTTCAAAAGGCGCGAAACATTTCACAATAATCTCGCGCATTTTGAAAATACATCTTATATGTGCATTTTTAGGCAAAATGTTCAACACCAAAGTTGTATTACTCGACTAGATCTACAACTTTGATGTTGAACACTTTTCCTAAAAATGCACATATAAAGCGTATTTTTAAAAAACGTGAGTTTTGATGGTTTGCACGTAGCCAAAACCGATTTGCACATAACATCCGTCTAAAAAAATACAATTGGATTTAGTAAATATGGAACGATTATATGTTATAAACTTGTTTGTTTCCCTTGTTGTCCCCACAAAATACCTGTCAAGTGTTGTGACTCATTTAGGGGAAATGTATGTCTGGAGCCCGGACATGTCTGGGTTTTGACATCTCAGACAACATCTTCAATATCTGAGATGTTCTTGCAGTGACATGTGAGTTGTTGTAAATGTCATCTCTGAGATGTCGAAAGTAATACAAAATCTGAGCTCAGTCATAAAAATTTCGTCTCACCTGGTCTCAACATAGTCCTCGGGCGCACAAGGAAACATAGTACCCTCAACATTTGACTTCCGTAGAATCATCGCTCGCATGAAACATTCCTTGTGTTAGCCGATACATGGTTATTGTGAGCGTATGTCGCAAATTGCAGGGAAAGAACCCGCGATAAAATTTATCCTATCTTTCCAATTCAAATACTAGTTTTCTTGGTGAAGGGTTCACACGCTGAATAGGTTGGCGGTGGTATAATGAAACCTCATAATAATTCAAATAAATATATGTGCAGTTATTTCTTGTAGCAAGATGAATTATAATCATCATTGTGAATAAAGTAAATAAAATTGTTATACATCCATGAAGATCTTGGGGTGCATCTAGAGAAAACTCCACTAAAGAGAGGTGTGGTCAACGGTCAACGCATGATCGCTCGAGTTGGAGAAACCGAACCCACCATTTCCGCCGCCAATCGCCAGTGCGAGAGCACGCGCGGAACGCACCGCGCGCCGCCATAGTCAAACCCCACTACTAGGGTGCGATTAGCCCGCACCCCACTAGTGGGGTGCGAATAGCCGCACCCCCCATAGTAGGGGGTACGGCCAAACCGCACCTCGTGTGGGGTGCGGCCCGGCCGCACCACACGTGGGGTGCGGCCAAGCCGCACCCCCTTTGGGTGCGGCCAAGCCGAGCCGCACCCCCTTGGGTGCGGCCCGGCCGCACCCCCTTGGGGGTGCGGCCATGCCAAGCCGCACCCCTCTCGGGTGCGGCTGTGACGTGCCCCCCTTAGGGCGCGGCCAAGCCACTCTCCCCCGTAGTGGGGTTAGGGCAAATCCCCCCTCTTCTGACTCGCCGCCCGCTCTTCGGGTTCTGGATTCCGCCTCGAACGCCTCTGCGTTCACCGCGCGCTCAAAACGCCTCCGCGTTCACCGCGTGCTCAGAACGCCTCCGTGTTCACCGCGCGCTCAGAACGCCTCCGCGTTCTCCGCGCGCTCAGAACGCCTCCGCGTTCGCCGCGCGCTCAGAACGCCTCTCCGTTCACTCAGAACGCTCTCGTGTTCGTTGCGCGCTCAGAGCGCTCCCGCGCTCGTTGCGCGCTCAGAACGCCTCTCCGTTCACTCAGATTGCTTCTCTGTTAGTTGCGCGCTCAGAACGCTTCTGAGCGCGCTCAGAGCACTTTCACATTTCGGGCACGCTCACTTTTTGTCTTTCTAATTTCTCAGATTGCAAGAACGACTTTTCGCCTTTTTCGCCTGCAACGAAGCTGCCCGAACTGCCCGAACCGCCCGAACTGCCCGGGGGCGAGACGGTCATTTACGAAAAATGGCGATCTGTGTGCTCTGAACCGGAAAACGTGATTCGTCCGCCGGGTGGTTACGGTGGTTATAACGGCGAAATTACCGGGCAACCCCCGGCGAAAGCTATAAAAGGAGCCCAGAACCTTTATTTGAGAGGACCTTGCCTGCTGCACCCGGGAGAGCTCCATGAAGACTTTCACGGAATTCTCCTTCGGCGCTTGAAGATCTCCTTCGTGGACTTGAAGATTTCCCTCATCCCGAAAGGCGACTCAGCATTCTCACTTTCGTTCCCCGGAGCATTCTCACTTTTGTTCCCCCACAGTTCTCAGAAGGAAAAAGACTTAGTTTTCCGAGAGGTGGCCTCTCACCCTCGGAACTCTCTCTCTCTCTCTCTATTATTGTAACGAGCGGCGGCCTGTCGCGCTCGACTTCTAAGTACCTAATTGTAAGCTCTGAGAAGATAGTGGAGTTTGGTCGGCACAGCTCCGGCCACGTGGTTTTTTACCCTTTCCGGGTTTTCCACGTTAAAAAGTCTCTGTGTACTCAACTAATCTTTAATTGACTGTTTGAGCGCTCGGTTCGCTTCCGAGCTAAGGTGGTTCAATTCAACCAGTCTACCAGAGCACCCAAGCGACCCTCAACAAAAATAATTATTAATGGAACTTTCATAGTGTTTGATATTTGGGCTCCACATCATTTAATGAGAAAAAACTCAGAACCACTTCAAAATTTTGAGGGAAATTGTTCTTTTCATAAAAAAAATGATGAAATTAACATTAGTCCCACTTTGTCAAATCAACTTAAAGAAGTGAGCAACTGAGCAAATAAATAAATTCACTAATTGTCCGTTCGGCGCGCAGGTATTGGCTTTTTGGAATTGGTTTTGGGTTCCAGAAAGCCATTACTCCTGTTCGGCGCTTCCTAATTTTTCAGGTATTGGCATTGAAAATGAAAGCTGTCGGTTTTAGCGTAAACCTAAAAACCAAATCCCGCAAAACCCATCTCCTCACGCCGGTTTTCCTTGTTTTCTCTCCTGATGGTGTCGCCCCGATAGAAAAGACGCTCCCGATTTTTCTCCAAGCGGCCTCCATCTCCAGGTTAGCTTTCGGATTCCTCTTCCTCCTCCTCCTCCTTTTCTTCTTCTTCTTCTTCTTCTTCCTCTTCTTCCTCCTCTTCCTCTCCATCCCCTTCTTTTTATTTTTTTACAGATCTAATGTTAGGACCTCCATTTTTCCAGATCTTCTTTCTCAAACCTAGCCGCTCCGATTTTGTCTAGATCTTCCTCCGATCTTGTCTTCGACTGGTAAGATTTCTCTTCTTCCTTGTTTTTTGATTTCAGATTTTGTCCAGATCGATCTTGCCATCTGCCATTGCTTGATTAAAGGTTGACGCCATTGCTAGATTTTGTCCAGATCTTATCATTGTTTATCAACTGATTTCCGATTCCAGATTCCTCTTCTTCCTTGTTTTAAGATTTCTCTTCTTCCTTGTTTTTTGATTTCAGATTTTGTCCGGATCTTGTCATTGCTTGATTAAGGGTTGAAGTCATCCTAGATTTCAGATTTTGTCCAGATCTTGCCATCTGCCATCTGCCATTGTTTATCAACCGATTTCTTTATAAAATAGTATTCCATTTGGTATATTGTATTTCTTTCTCAAAGAGGATTTTATACAAGCTTGTTATTTAGTTTTTGTGCTTGTTTAATTGTTATGAGTTTTTGTATCATGTGAATTATAATAATTTTGTAGCCATGTGCTTGTTTATAAAATTGTATCACGCGCTTGTTTATTCCATTTAATTGTTATGATTTTATACAAGCTTGTTATAATGATTTTGTATCATTTTAATTCACTACTTCAATTTTATAAAAAAAATCAATTTTAAAAATTTCAATTCCAGAAAACCAATTCCATCGTGTAGCCGAATAACTTACAGACATCAATTTCAATTCTGTTCACTGAATTCCATCCTGCGACCGAACAACGTAATTGGTTTTCTGCACAAAACCAATTCTTGCAGATATTGGTTTTCTGGCCAAAGCCAATTCCAGAAAGTCATTACTTGCGCGCCGAACGGACCATAAGAGTTCGTTCGTTTGAACGGAATTGCTTCATGGAATTGACTTTTCGACGAAAATCAATATCTGCAGCAATTGGCTTTGTATATAATTTCAATTGTTTGGTTGTATGATTGAATTCAGTAAATATAATTAGAATTGTGGCACAAAAGTTGCTCGGCTGAATGATAGAATTGTATTATAATTAACATTATCCAATAATTTTATAAAATCCAAAATAAGCGTCAGCGCCGAACGCATTAAATTTAATAATATGTTTTAAGACGCGCATTTTTCGCTCAAACGCGTTTTTTGGCTCGGGTGTGCATTTTTCCCGGGCGTGTGTTTTTCTACAGGGCGAGTATTTTTCTCCCAGGTGTGAGTTTTTCACCTTATAGCAAGTTATTCGGTCAAGAACTCATTTTTTGCTCAGACGCGTATTTTTTGCCCGGGCGCACGTTTTTTCACCGGGCGCGTGTTTTTCGCTCGAGCACGTGTTTTTCGGCCCTGGCGCGTGCTTTGCTGCCCGGCCAAAAAATCCGCAGTGAGGCGAAAAATGCACACCCCAGCGAAAAATGCCGCCCGGGTCGAAATAAACACGCTCAGGCGAAAAATGTGTGCCCGGGCGAGAAACGCGCGCTCGGGCGTAAACCCCGTGCCCGGGCGAAAAATGAGAACCCTGGTGAAAATGCGTCCTCACAAGAAAACACTCTTCATGGCGAAAAATGCGCGGTTGGGCCCAAGAACATGCGCTCGACTGCAAAACGCACTCCCTGGTCGATAATTACGCGCCTAGGCCGAAAAAGGCCTGCCCGGGCAAAAATCGCCCGCCCTAGCGAAAAGTGCGCGCTAAGCCAAAAAACGCGTGCCCGGGTGAAAAACGCGTACCCGGGAAAAAAACTCGCGCCTGGGCGAAAAATGCATGTCTTGGTCGAAAAACGCGCGCACAACTGAAAAATGTATTCTCGGGCAAAAAACACGCGCCCGAGCGATAAAAGCTTGACCGACAGTAATGTGCCAGTTGGGCGAAAAAGTGCGATCAGGCGAAAAATGTGTACCCGGGCCAAAAATGCATTCTCGGGCGAAAAATGCGCGCTCTGGCAAAAAAAGGGTGCATGACCTAAAAACGCGCGCCCGACCAAAAAAGCGTGCGTCTGTTCGAAAAATGCGCACCCGGGTCGAAAAAATGCGCACCTGACCGAAAAGGCTCACTTGGACGAAAAACGCGCTCCTGGGCGAAAAATTCACGCCGGGTGAAAAATTGTCGGCCGGCCGAAAAATGCCAGGACAGTCAAAAAACGGGGGCCCAGGAGAAAAACACGCTTTCGAGCGAAAAACACGCTTCCGGGTGAAAACCCACGCCTGACAGAAAAATACGCGCTCGGCCGGAAGACACGCACCAGGCCGAAAAACACACGCCCGACTAGAAAGCGCACGCCCGGGTGAAAAACGCGCGACCAGACCGAAAAACTCTTGTGAAAACACTCGATTATGCGGAAAATCCATGGGTGGATGTAAGAATTGGGGATTTGATTTTTTAGTTTAAAGTCAAAGTTATGGGTTTTCACATAAAAGTCAATATCCGCGTAAATTCTATCGCGTCGAACGTTAGAATTGGATTTCTAATTGTCAATGTCAATTCTAGAAAGTCATGTCAATTCAGTCCAAACGAACGAACCCTAATCTTTATTATGTTGAAAGAAACATAAGGAGAATTCATGAATACATTTGGGATTTGAGAGGATGGTGCATCTTCTTTAGGTGAATGATCACACGCTTTATGTATGTTCGATTTCTAAACTAAATATTATTTTGCTTTCATTGATAGACTGTTTACAAGTTTTTTTCATTCTCTTTTTCAAAATTCTGATATTACAGTGTTAATAGTTTTTAAAAATGACAATTTAATTTATTTTGTGAATATAGTATAACTATTTCAACAGTATCTACAACTTTGATGCATATTTTACACATGACTATCACTCCCTCTATGGGTTAGATTTTTAATTAAGAAGATGAAGAGAAAACATAGTGTATAGTGGGAAGAGGAGCTTTTAACCTTCCTGGTTCAGTGGGTACAATCTCTCGCTCTCTCTCATTGTTAACACTAGATCGGTAGAAGTGTTAAATTACCCGGTAAATTTTGATCAAAATTTAGATTAGAATAATCTTGAAATTTTTGAATTTCCCTCATTTAAATTCCCTGTGATTCTCCAATAAAAATATCAAATTTTGATCTAAACTATTATAAATCACCCTCAGTGAATTTTATTGCCCGGCAACCATGCATGGAGCAGGTCTGTAATTTTTGTTGTTGTTGTTGTTGTAGAATCGACTCGATAACGTTGCCACTCAGGCGATCATTGGTGGTGCATTTTGTTGAAGTTGAAGTGTGCAAAGGAGGAGGGGCGAGTGGAGGAGTTGGAGTTGGGCGAGTGGAGCCTGTGCAGGAGCTGGGCGAGTGCACCCTTGGAGGTTGGCGAGTGCACCCCTCTCCCTACCCTAGTTGGCGAGTGCACCCTTGGAGGTTGGCGAGTGCACCCCTCTCCCTACCCTAGTTGGCGAGTGCATCTTGGAGAGGGGCTGCCTAGTGATGTAGGGAGTTGGAGCCTTGCCTGGGCGAGTGGATGAAGGAGAGGAGTCGAGTGGTGCAAGGGAGCCGGGCGAGTGGAGCTTGGAGGAGGGGCGAGTGCATCAAAGGGGGGCTGCCTAGTGAAGTTCGCGAGTGGAGCAATGCAAGGGGGCGAGTGCATGTATGAGGAGGTGTGTGTGAGATGTTGTTGACGTGTGCATGCATGGGTGGTGAGTGCCCCCCCACCCTCCCCTCTCTCTAGCCTATATTTGTGTTTCCTATAAATACACTGTAGCGTCCACACGCCTATATTTGCTCTGATGCTACCCCCGACCAAAGCTATAAAAGGAGCATCAGAGCTTCATTTCAAAGGACCTTGCTTTCTGGACCCGGGAGAGCTTCTTGCAGACTTTCGCGAAATTCTCCTTCGGACTCGAAGATTTCCTTCTTCCCAAAAGCCGACTCAGCGCGCTCACTTTTGTTCTCCAGGGCGTTCTCACTTTTGTTCTCCACCTTTCTCAGAAGGAGAAATGACTTAAGTTTTTCTGGAGGTGGTCTGTCACCTTCTGAATTCTTTCTCTCTCTCTCTCTCTATTATTGTAACGAGCAGCGACCTGCCGCGCTCGACTTCTAAGTCTATAATTGTAACCCCCAGAAGATAGTGGAAGTTTGGTCGACACGGCTCCGGCCACGTGTTTTTTACCCTTTCCGGGTTTTCCACGCTAAAAAGTCTCAGTGTAATCAACGAATCTCAAATTGACTGTTTGCGCGCTTGGTTCGCTCCTGAACTAAGGTGGTTCAAGTAAACCGGTCTACCAAGAGCCCTAAGCGACCCGCAACAACTAGTTTTCATGATTTTAGCTACAAAAATAGGTATTTAAAAATAGTATATTCCTCAAGCAAAATGTAGATGCAAGAAATCCTGAAAATGAAGATGCAAGAAATCTCGAACAAAATATATGACCGTTGAAATCTAGAACGAGCAATATTTGGATGGAAATGTGCCAGATCTGAAATTTAAAAGCAAAAAATCTGTAATAAAAATCGAGCAGGAACTCATCCTCTCCAATAGAGTAGTAGGAATCAACAAATATCATGAAAAATCTGGAACAACGTGCAAGATCTAGAACAATTACTCCGGAGTAAGAATTAAAGAAGGAAATCAGTCTGCAACACATTGGAAGAACTATGAACTAAAATAATAATTAATACCAAATATTCTATACGTAGATACGCAAATGATTTTTCATTTAATTTCAGTAAGAAACTCATCGATGGAAAAGGCATTATGCGAACTTGATTTGATGTCTAGAAAAAATAAGGATGGAAGAGGTGTTTGCCGGAGTTAAATCGGGAGTAGGAATTAAAGAAGAAAAAATAAAGAGGCAGAAGCAAGACAAGAATCGCGATAACGTCAGATCTGGAATAGCAATAACACCAAGGAATCGCGAGAACACCTTCGTGAAAGCGATGGAATCGGGAGAGCGAACGACGAAGAAGGGTGGAGACCGGCTGGAATCGTGAGAACGAGCAGGAAATGGGAAGCCTCGAGCAGGAAGCCGGCTGAAATTGGGAGAGCAATGAAAACCGGAGAAGAGTTTCGGCCAGGCAGCTCAAAACCTAATGATTTGCTAGTAGTTATTTTTAGGATATAATTTCTTTGAATCGGGTTTGTTATGATTAGCAAAAATCCGTTTGCACGGAATTGGAGACTTGAAATTAAAATTCGACGACGATATCCAATTACGCAGTCGGTTCTTAGATAGCTTTAATAATGAGAATTTGAGTTAAATGTCATAGAATTGATTTTAGCCTAAACATAAATTCTAGGTGGACAAATCAGAATTGGGCGAGTCTGGCTCACTCAATTTACTCCCGATAAACAAAAAGATGAGCAACGACTCATTAACTGCGCTTCTCGTTTCTCCTCGACATTCTGACTACCTAGGACCCTCCTCAACTTTCCAGTGGCGACTCACGATCTTCAGATGATCCAGCAGTGACGCGCATATTTTCGCCCTAGTGCGCGTTTTTTCGCCCGAGCACGAGTTTTTTCGCCCCACCGCGTTTTTCGCCCAGGCGCGAGTTTTGCCGCCTGGGCGCCCATTTTTTCACCCGGGCGCGTGTTATTTGACGGGCGCGCGTATTGTCGCCCGGACACGCGTATTTACGCTCGAGCGCGCGTTTTTTCGGCCGGGCGCGTAGTTTTTCGGCCGGGCGCAGAGTTTTTCGCCCGGGCGTGCAGTTTTTCGCCTGGGCGCCCGTTTACCCCCGGACGGGCATTTCGCCCGGGCGCGCATTTTTTCGCCTGGGCGCGAGTTTTTTCGCCTGACCGCGTCTTTCGCCCTGGCGAGCATTTTATCGCCCGGGCGGACGTTTTTCACCCGAGCGTGCGTTTTTCAACCGGGCGCACGTATTGTCACCCGAGCACGCATTTTTTTCGCTTGAGCGCAATTTTTCGCCCGTGCGCACGTATTTTGCCCGGACTCACGTATTTTGCCCTGGCGTGCGTTTTTTGCCCCAACACACATTTTTCGCTCGAACGCGTGTATTGTCGTTGGGGTGTGCGTTTTGCGTCCAGGCCTAAATTTTTCGCCCTGACGCGCTTTTTACTCCCGAGCACGTGTTTTTTGTGCGGACACGCATTTTGTTCCCGGGCGCGCATTTTTTTCAGCAGACGCATTTTTTATTACATATGTAAAAAAATATTTATTTTTCGTAATATATTTCAATTTTTAGATTGAATTTTATTAAACAAATGAACAAAAGAATTGATTAATTCCACAACATTCACCAATATTGTTTGTTACGCGAACGCTGTAATTGGAATTAAACCAATTCTAATTCTGAATTTCGAATCCCAATATCAAATTCTAATATCAAATTCCAATTCTGACCAAAGGAACGGACCCTAAAGGGACCGTTCGTTTGGACGGAATTGAGATTCTAGAAATGAAATTAAAGGTCTAATCTAAATTTTGTCGTTCGTTTACACGCTTAACGTTGGAAATGAAATTCTAATAAATTCCGTGGAATTCATTTTGAACTATAGACAATTGTTTTCTAATCAATATAAGATTTGTATAATTCCGGCCGAGTTGCATTTTTTTGCAATGGGCGTTTATTTTCGACATGGGCGTTGGTTTTTTCGCCCTGACGCTCATATTTCGCCCGGGTGCACACTCTTTTCCTGGGCGTGAATTTTTTTGCACGGTCGAGTGTTTTATGTCCGGGTGCGTGTTATTCGCCTTGTCACGTGTTTTTCTACAGGGCACACACTTTTTGCATGTCGCATATTTTTTATCTGGGCGCACGTTTTTCAGTCGGGCACGCGTTTTTCGCCCGGGCGCGTATTTTTCCCCCAGGGCGCGTTTTTCACCCGGGTGCTCATTTTTCATCCGTGTGCGCAAATTTTCGCCCGGGCACGCACTATTTCGCCTGGGCTTCACTTTTTAGCCTGGGAGCGCAATTTTTCGCCTGGGCGAGATTTTCGCCCGGGCGCACGTTTTTTTGCCCGGGCGCGCATTTTTTTGCTCGGGCACATGTTTTTTCGCTCGGACGTGTTTTTTCCCCGGGCACGCGTTTTTCGCGCGGACACGCCTTTTTCGCTCGGGTGCACATTTTTCACCCGGGCGCGCGTTTTTCACCTTTGCGCACTTTTTTCACCCAAACGCGGATTTTTCGCCTGTCTCTCATTCTCGCGCTGGCGCGCACTTTTCCGCCGGGCACGCATTTTTTGGTCGGGTGCGCATTTTTTCGTCCGGGCGGGATTTTTTCGCACGGGCGCATTTTTTTTTGTGCGGGCGCAATTTTTTCGCTGAAATTAAAATCGGATAAATTTCAATTCTAAATATTGAATCTCAATATCAAATTCTAATTCTGTACAAACGAAGGTACCTTAATAGGTTTGCGAGTAACACTAATATAGTAGACAAAATAATACCGTGAAGATATTTGTTTTCAAAGTACTTTTTCAGATTGGGTTAATATTTTTGCATTATTTTCAAGGCATTTGCCAAAGTTGGAATTTTAATTAAATTTTGTTATCAATTTCAAGCACTTTTCAGTTGGGTAAATATTTTTGCATTATTTCATTAGGAATATCTATTGCCTATTCCAAGTTGCTTCTGGGCTGTAAATGCATTTGGCATAAAGAGAAAGGAGGATTTATTTCACGATCTTAAGGTCATGCATGTTTTACACTCTGCCTCCTTATAATGGAACACGCGGGCTCTAGCGCTCGTCTGCAGCCCAAACAGTGCAGCGGGAGGGCTCGCCGAACGCTGCCGCGCAGCGGAGCCTATTTGTCCAGCTCTGCCCTGACCTTGTTTAGCATCAAACCGGTCTTAGGAGCGAAGATTGAAAGCAACGAAGAAAAATACCTAGAAAACAAAACAGAAAACACCGTGATTTATGTGGTTCGGTAATCTTCCTACGTTCATGGCCGCACTACGGTTTCTCACTTTTTTTAGTTACAAAGCGAGATGCAAAGAAACCCTTTTAAACTTGAAGTCTATAACTACCTAAATGGTAAAATTACATAATTAACACTGCCCAAAAATGCTTTGGGGAAGCTGCACCTAAACCCCCGCTCAGGGGGCTGCTGGCACTGGATTAATAATTAGTATGATCAAACTTCACATCTCCAGCATTCAGAGCCTCAGCGGAGCACCAAACGGAGAATAAATGTAAATAAGAACGAAATTAAGTACAAGTTGTGACAATTGCAGTACTGCAGAGCATTTAAACACAATTGTGATCTTCCTCCAACGGTCACGATCTGCGTCCTCAAACAATCGCGCTTTACATTAAGGCCGTTTTGTTTCGGACAATCGTGTGCTTGAATGGTGGCAATTTGAAATTATGACAGTACTATATAAACCGCCAATGCTTTCTCACAACTACTGTTAGAATTGAAGTGAGCTAGCGTCAGCGCTAGCGCTAGCTCCAGCGCTAGCTCATACTCGCTACCCCCCCTTGTTTTGCCTATAAATAGAGGGGTACCCCCCTCTAAAGAGCATCTATTCTGAAAGTGGCGAGTATCCTCAACTTTGAGCGAGTTAGAGATACTAGAGCGCCACCAGGCGAGCATCGAACTTGGAGTAAGTTCGCGAGGCGAGTTACCTACTCGGGAGATAGCGCCGGCGATAGCGGATAGCGCCTGCGTTAGCGAGTAGAGAAGGAAGGAGCGAGTACCTACTCGGGAGATAGCGCCCGGCGCTAGTGGCTAGCGCGAGCGGTAGCAAGTAGTGGAGGAAGTGAAGCGTGGCGAGCACGCGAGTAGCTTGGAGTGCGAGCAGCGCGCTTGTGAGTAGCAGAGCTAACGCCCGGCGCTAGCGATACCGCCGGCGGTAGCGAGGAGCGAGTATCGGAGCGAGTATCACCTGCGCGGTGTGCTCCGGAGGAGAAGCGGACCTTGTCCGTGACCAAGTTCTTACCTACTATTGGCTGTTGTGATTCAAGTTGGATTCAACTTGTATTCAGCCTTGTTCAGTTGTAACTAGCTAGCAGAATTAGTATTGTGAAAGCTTGTGTTCATATATTGGTGTCCTTATTCTCCCGTTGGTTGACGTGTTCTTCCGACTACAAAATATTTCACATGGTATCAGAGGGATAGTGGGAACAAGGACGAAGCAACCAAGATGGACGGCGGAGGAGGGTATGCTAGGGGACTTGGCATTGAGCTGCTTACTCAAACCAACTACAAGAAGTGGATGTCTTGTATGGAGAGCTGCCTTCTTGGAGAGGATCTCTGGGAGGTTGTTGGTGGTGGGGAGCAAGAGGAAGTAGTAGCTGCCGGAGATAATGGTCCAGCTGTGAGAGCTTGGATGAAGACCAACGCCAAGGCGGAGTTCACCTTGAAGAGAGCCATATCACCTGACTTGTTCGACCACATCATAGGTTGCAAGTCAGCGTCTGCGATCTGGATAGCCCTCGATGGGTTATTCAACAAGAAGAATGTGCCGCGGCTACAATTCCTGGAGAATGAGTTGGCAAAGTCGACTCAAGGCGAGATGGCGATATCCACCTTCTTCCTGAAGGTGAAGAACCTATGTGGGGAGATCTCGGCCTTGGATCCTGAAGAGCCAATCTCAAAGGCGAAGTTGAAGCGGCACATACTCCGAGGCTTGAGGAGGGAGTATGTCCCCTTCGTTACTTCCGTGCAAGGATGGGCTACTCAGCCCTCCCTTCTGGAGCTAGAGAACCTGCTATCGTCACAGGAGAGCTTGGCGAAGCAGATGGCGGGAGTATCCATCTCAGGAGGAGATGGCGAGGCCTTGTTCTCAGGAAAGAGGAGATCCTGGGACAAGAGAAAGAAGAACTCCGGAGATGGACCTTCAACATCCTCTCAGGGAGATGGGAGGAAGTTCCTCCCTGCGCGCGTTGAGAAGAGGAGATCCCTTTGCTTTGCTTGTAAGAAGTACGGGCATATGACAAAGGACTGCCGGTCCAATCTAAAGGCCGGTCATGCTGCTAACAAGGAGGGAGATCACCAGAGAGGTGGACGTCACCAGGGCGGTGAGAAGGGGGACAATTGTTTCCCGGCATAGATGACGGCAACGTCAGTCGATGTCTTAGCCTCCATCAACCTCGAGAACGACTGGATAGTGGATTCCGGTTGCGGGCATCATCTCACTGGAGATATGTCCAAGTTCGACTCCTTGGAAGCGTATGAAGGAACAGATGTTATCATCACTGCGGATGATACGATACATCCCGTGGAGCGAGAATGGAAGGTGTCCCTTGGGAGTAGAGAGAAGCCAGTGACACTGAAGAGTGTGTATCACGTGCCTGGCATGAAGAAGAACCTCTTCTCGGTGGCTAACGCAGTGGATGCTGGATACCACGTGCTGTTTGGACCGAAGGAGGTGAAGTTCTTGAAGAACCTATCGGCTTTCGATGCTGATGTCACGCTCACCGGGAGAAGGGTGAAGGATTTGTATGTTCTGTCTGCAAATGCCTACGTGGACAAGCTGAAGACAAACGACAGCATTATGATCTGGCATGAGAGGCTGGGTCATGTGGGGATGGACAAGCTGAAGATGATGGCGGCAAAGGGCCTAGTGAGTGGCCTACCTCATCTCTCTTCCTACAGCGACGGCCATATGTGCGATGGATGCCAATATGGAAAGTCACATCGACTTCCATTTGACAAGTCGGAGACCAGGTGTAAGGCACCTCTTGAGTGCGTACATGCTGATGTTATGGGGTCGTGCGTCACCCTTACTTATGGAGGCAATAAGTATGCGCGGGTTCTGGTGGATGACTACACCCGCTATACGTGGGTATACTTTCTGAGAGAGAAGTCAGAAGTATTCAACAAGTTCCTCGAGTGGAAGGAGCTTGTGGAGGGGAGGCTGAACCGCAGAGTAAAGAAGCTGAGAAGCGACAATGGAGGGGAGTTTACCTCCAATGAGTTTGCTTCTTTCTGCAGGAGGTTCGGCATTCGGCGGGAGCTCTCCTGCGCTCACACCCCTCAGCAGAATGGGGTGGCAGAGAGGAAGATCCGCCATCTTGTGGAGACTACCAGGAGTTGGCTACATGCCAAGAGCATTCCCAAGGCCTTATGGGCGGAGGGAATGGCGTGTGCTACTCATGTGATCAACCTGCTACCTCTGAGTCCTAACAGGATGGTGTCTCCACACCAGCTCATGTTCGGGGCGAAGCCTAATGTGGGTCACATGAAGGTGTTCGGTTCTACCTGCTTCGTGCACGTCCCGGACGCTCAGAGAACCAAGTTGGAGCCGAAAGCGAGGAAGTGTATCTTCATCGGCTACGATGAGTGGAAGAAGGGGTGGAAGTGCATGGATCCGCAGACCCACAAGTTCGTCGTCTCGCGCGACGTAGTGTTTGACGAACTGGTCTCATACCATGGAGTCTCTTCAGTGGAGCTGCCGGAGAGTGGAGAATCGAGCAGGGAAGAAGAGTGGGTCACTGAGGACCCTACTGTGGGGTTGGAGTTATCTCCAAGTGCTCCATCGCCATCTGGCTCGGGAGGAGCATCTGGCTCAGGAGGAGCTTCTGGCTCAGGGGGAGCTACGAACTCAAGAAGCAGGGAGAGCACCGCTTTAGGAGGAGTTCAGAGAGGAGCTCAAGCAGAGGAGTCTACTGGAGTGGTAGATAGTGGCCAAGCCTTGAGGAGGTCGAAGAGGACCATAGTCCCGCCTGCTCGCTATAAGGAGGGAAACTTCATGAGTTTGGTTTCCTGCTTCTTCGCAGGACCACTCGATGAGAGGGAACCTGCCTGCTTTGAGGATGCAGCTGGCATCAAGGAGTGGGACGCGGCCATGATCGAGGAGATGGAGGCCCTAGAGAAGAATGAGACATGGGACCTGGTTCCTATGGTGGAGGGCATCAAACCTGTCACCTGTAAATGGGTGTACAAGGTTAAGAAGAGAGCAGATGGAGAAGTGGAGCGGTACAAGGCGAGGCTTGTCGCTCAAGGCTTCTCGCAAACCTACGGAGAGGACTACGAGGAGACCTTTAGTCCTGTCGCAAAGATGACGTCGGTGAGGACGATCATCGCTCTAGCGGCGTGCCGAGGTTGGAAGCTGTGGCAGCTTGATGTGAAGAATGTGTTCCTTTATGGAGAGATTGACAAGGACATATTCATGGTGCAACCACCTGGATACGTGTCCAAGTCTCAGCCACGTCATGTCTACAAGCTAAAGAAGGCCCTCTACGGGTTGAAACAAGCGCCGAGAGCCTGGTATGGGAAGATTGCGGAGTACTTGCAGTTCTGCGGCTACGATGCCTCAGACTCAGACTCCATCATGTTCGTGAAGAAGAGTGGAGGTCTTCACGTGCTGGTGCTGTTGTACGTCGACGACATGATCGTGACAGGGAACAACCCTGAGGAGGTCGCGGCGCTGAGACAGCAGCTTTCCATACGTTTCGAGATGAAGGATCTTGGTGAACTGCATCATTTCCTTGGCCTCCAAGTTGAGAAGAGAAGAGGCGGGCTGTATGTTTCCCAGAGGGCGTATGCCGAGAGAATCGTCGAAAGATTCGGCATGAAGGAGGGGAAGAGCAGTTCCGTTCCTCTGGAGGCTGGGTCGAAGCTTCAGAAGGAAGAAGGGAGGATTCTTCCTGATCCGAAGATCTTTCGGGCTCTGATGGGGAGTCTTATCTACTTGACTATCACGAGGCTGGACATCGCCTTTGTTGTCGGCCGAGTTAGTCGGTATATGCAGGAGCTGCGGAAGCCTCATCTAGAGGCAGCCAAGGGGATACTGAAGTACGTGAAGGGAACCCTTGAGATGGGGTTGTGCTATGAAGAGAAGTCCGACTTCAAGCTGCATGGGTACACGGATGCAGATTACGGAGGTGACGTTGATGATCGCAAGTCAACATCAGGTTATGTGTTCTTGTGTGGAGCAGCTGCTATCTCGTGGTGTAGCAAGAAGCAGGACTCTATTTCCCTTACTACCACAGAGGCCGAGTACAAGGCGTCGTCCTTAGCAGCTCAGGAGTGTGTCTGGCTAAGGAGACTAGTGGAGGATGTGGACGAGGAGGTCAGCGGACCTACTGTGTTACGCGGGGACAACGAGAGTGCATTGAAACTGGTAACCAATCTAGTATGTCATGCAAGGACCAAGCACATTGAGATCGAGCATCACTTCATCAGAGAGAAGGTGCTGGGTGGCTTGATCGTTGTGGAGCATGTGAGGAGTGAAGACAACCTTGCGGATATATTCACAAAGCCCCTATTTGCGGGGCCGTTCCAGAGGCTTCGCTCGTTGCTTGGAGTTGTTCCCGGAGCTCACTTCAAGAGGGAGTGTTAGAATTGAAGTGAGCTAGCGCCAGCGCTAGCGCTTGCGCCAGCGCCAGCGCTAGCGCTTGCGCCAGCGCCAGCGCTAGCTCAAACTCGCCCCCCCCCTTGTTTTTCCTATAAATAGAGGGGTACCCCCCTCTAAAGAGCATCGATTCTGAAAGTGGCGAGTATCCTCAACTTTGAGCGAGTTAGAGATACCAGAGCGCCACCAGGCGAGCATCGAACTTGGAGTAAGTTCGCGAGGCGAGTTACCTACTCGGGAGATAGCGCCGACGATAGCGGATAGCGCCTGCGTTAGCGAGTAGAGAAGGAAGGAGCGAGTACCTACTCGGGAGATAGCGCCCGGCGCTAGTGGCTAGCGCGAGCGGTAGCGAGTAGTGGAGGAAGCGAAGCGTGGCGAGCACGCGAGTAGCTTGGAGTGCGAGCAGCGAGCTTGCGAGTAGCAGAGCTAACGCCCGGCGCTAGCGATACCGCCAGCGGTAGCGAGGAGCGAGTATCGGAGCGAGTATCACCTGCGCGGTGTGCTCCGGAGGAGAAGCGGACCTTGTCCGTGACCAAGTTCTTACCTACTATTGGCTGTTGTGATTCAAGTTGGATGCAACTTGTATTCAGCCTTGTTCAGTTGTAACTAGCTATCAGAATTAGTATTGTGAAAACTTGTGTTCATATATTGGTGTCCTTATTCTCCTGTTGGTTGACGTGTTCTTCCGACTACAAAATATTTCACAACTACACGATGGAGAAGATAGTTTTGGTCTAATAAATAACTTATTTGAGAAAATAATTAGATTCGTGACCGCACCCACCCAAATACTACTTGTACTGTATTTCATAGATACAAATTCACAATTGCTATCACTTTCCCTAACACGACGTTTTGAATAGTCGTTCGCAAACCTTATTTATCAAAATGAATTATTAGGCCAAAATGTCATTGTTGTGACAAAAATGTGATAGTGTTAGCGATTGATCAACGGTGCAACTCAAGATCATGAGAGTGGAGAAACCCGCTGCGCGCAACTCACGCTCTATCAGCATCAGACGTAGTCAAAGCTGCACCCCACTATTGGGGTGCGGTTAGCCCACACCCCGCTAGTGGGGTGTTGGTAGCCCACATCCCACCTTGGTAGGGAACGGCCAAACTACACCCCCCCCCCCCCCCAAAGGGGAGGGGGGCGGCCAACCCGCACCCCCCATAATGGTGCGGCCTGTGCAGCCAAGCCCCCCCCGTCCTTGCGGGGGATGCGGCCGAAACCGCACCCCCTCGCCGGGTGCGGTTGGAGCTCATTTTTCCTTTAGGGGACGCGACTTCTCATTTCCCGAGTTCGTTGCGTGCTCAGAACGCTCTCGTGTTTATTGCGCGCTCAGAACGCTCCCGTGTTCATTGCGTGCTCAGAATGCTCCTGTGTTCATTGCGCGCTCAGAATGCTCACGGGTTCGTTGCGCGCTCAGAACGCCCCGGGTTCGTTATGCGCTCAGAACGCTCCCGTGTTCGTTGCGCGATCAGAATGCTCCCGTGTTCCTTGCGCGCTCAGAACACTCCTGTGTTCGTTGCTCTCATAATGATTTCGTGAATGCTTAGAATGCTTTCGCGCATGCTCAGAATGCTTCCAAGGTCCCGACATGCGCGCAGTTAACCTTTCGTAATTTCTCAGATTGTAGGTCTCGTTCGTCGTCTTCATCACCTTCAACGAATCTGCATGAACTACCTGCCCAACCTGCCTGAACTGCCTGAAGGGCGAGACGGTCATTTACGAAAAATGACGATCCGTGTGCTCCAAATTGGCGAACATGATTCACCTGTCAGATGATTATGGTGGTTACGACGACAAAATTATCAGGCTACCCCTGCCCAAAGCGCTATAAAAGGAGCTCAGGACCTTCATTTCAAGACACTTTGCCTTCTGCACCCGAGAGAGCTCGGTTGAAGATTTCCTCAGAGTCAACTTTCGGCGCTCGAAGATCTCCCTTGGCCTTCGAAGATCTCCTTCGAGGCTTCAAAGATATCCTTCGTGGACTTGGAGATTTCCTTCGCTCCGGAAGACCATCTTCTTAAGGGATTCGAGAATCCTTCGGGTTCTGAAAGGCAACTCGATCAGTGATCTCACTTTCGTTCCCAGAAGAAGAAGTACGTAACTTTCCAGAGGTGGCCTGTCACCCTCAGAGTTCTCTCGCCTTCTCTTTGTACCATTGTAACGAGTCACGACCTGTCACGCTCGAATTCTTAGTTTTCAATTGTAACCCCCAGCACATTGTGGAAATTGACCGGCACAGCTCTGCTCGCGTGGGTTTTCACGTTAAAAGTTCTTGTGTCACTTATGGATTCATTCATTGATTGTTTGCGCTCTCGGTTCGCTTCCGAGCTAAGGTGGTTCGTTTCGACCGGCCTACCAGAGCACTCGAGTGACCCACAACAATTTTCATTATATTACTTGATTCGACACGTGCATTTGCGTATATCTATTTTCCGCGTATCAGTTGTGGGTCTGCGGAAGACGCGCTTATGCGCGCGGGAGGGAGGCCCCCTAGCACTATCGCGCGCTAGGGCGCGGGAGGGAGGCCCCATCGCGTTGATGCGCGCGGGAGGCGCTCCCGCGCGCTGATGCGTTCGGGAGGCACTCCCGCGCGCTGATGCGTTCGGGAGGCACTCCCGCACGCTGGTGCGCGCGGGAGGCACTCCTGCGCGCTGGTGCGCGCGAGAGGCATTCCTGTGCGCTGGTGCCGCCCTCGCACGCTTGTGCGTGCGGGGGTCTGCTTCCATGCATGTTCTGGTGCGCACCGGATTGAGATCCCGACACGTTGGTGTGCGCCGGGGGGGCGGGGGGGGGGGGGGGTGTGGGCGGGGGGGGCGGGGCAGCGCCCGCGTACCGTGGGCCGCTCCCGCATGCAAGGTGTTCTGCTGTCCATTTAGGTACCAAACGGACTCAAAATTGCGCGAGAATGAGCCCGTTGCGGCCGAGATCGCGAACAAAAAATCTTTGGTTCGACTGAACCTATTTCGGATAACCCCATCAATCCCGAACAAAGCAAAATGCATTGTTGCATCTAGACTTCCCGGGCGGTCCTCTACCTATAAAGAGCGGTATGTACATAATCGCGCTCCAAGCGCAAAAAAACCCACTCTCATAGCCGCTATCAAAAAACCCCACCCGCATAGCCGCTAGCCCGCTATGCATTAATCCCGAACCGTCCAGAACCCGAACTCCCTAATACCTTCAACCATAGTGATCTGTGATCCCCACCACGGCAAAATTTACAGATCCAAACAAACAACTCCCAACAAAAATTAAAAATTTAACCCCGAATCGAAAATGCATCGTTACAAAAAGTCACCGCCGGTGGCCGCATCAACCCGGCCAGCAGCACCCACTTCCATGACGCGCCGGACGGCGCTGCATTCCGTAGTCGTCGGCATTGGAACTGCTGTAATTACCAATCTGCATGGGAATCGCCGCTAGCTGTCCACCTCCTTCATCCTCCACACCTTCTCTCTGCCTCCCTTCCAAAAGAGACCAAGCATCTCCCTCACCACCTTTTGCATGGGAAGAGATAGAGAGAGACCGAAACACACACAGAACTACAGAAGAGAGAGAAACACGCACAGACAGACAGAAGAGAGAGAGAGAAAGAGATTTGGAGTATCGCCCTCGCCGTTCGGCCAGGCTAACGCCAAAAGCTCTCCATTTCCCGGTACGCACCCTTTCATGATCTGCTACTCTTTCATAGACTTAGCCTCCTCGCTATCCTATGCTCTACTCACTCCCTCCAATAACAGACACACACACACACATATATAGAGAGAGAGAGAAGGAGAGAGAGGTGACATATATAATAATATATAGAGAGAGATTATCATACACACACAGTCACACATATATAATAAGGCAAATCTCACTCTACTTTCTCTCTCTATCTCTCTCTCCTCCGTTTTCATGGCTTCACAACTCCCGAGCAAGAGAAGCAAATGCCCGTCGCTGACTACCACGCACCAACATACCCTTTTCCGCTCTCCTCCTCCCCTGCTTTTTCCGTATTCAGCTTTTTCTCCTCTTCATTCTGTCTCTTTCTTTTCGCTGTTTGATTTTACTTCCCTCGCCGTCCAACTCCAACCAAATCTCCGGCGCAGTCATGGAACAGATCTGCTGCTATATATATATATAAAAGAAGAAAACAATAATGCTGGCATGCATGCAGCCTTCATCCCTCCAGGTTTATTCATAAATAGATTCATATTCCATGGATCTTACGTGACCTCCGACCGTACATATTTCACACTCGGACATTGAGTCTTGACTTTGACTTTGACCTTTACTTTATTATATACTATTATTGTTTTAAATTCTTCGAACTCATCCGCACTAAACTCAATCATCATTTTTGACTTTGACTTGTTTTTCAGAAAATAATATTAATAACTCCTATTATTTTTGTGCCTCCGTTTCCCACTGCGGCAGTGAACGCAATGAGTTCATTCACTTTTATATTCAAAACATGCATTTTTGTCCAAACTCATCGGTGCAAAAGCGCTACGGCAAACGAAGTCTAAGGTCCTGTTTGGCTCGGCTGCAGGGACCTGAGAAGAAATGGTGAGAAGTGTGGCAGGGGCGCAGAATCGGAAATGATGAAAATCGATTTTCAATCGTAGGTGGGGAGGCAAAAAAAACTTTATTTGATGCGGATTTTCAAAAAAAAAAACAGCAGTCCACTATTAAAACTTGGAGCCAAAGAGAGCCTAAATCTCTAGGTTCCATGCTCTAATTTATTATTTATTATTATTTATTTAGTTAATTTACTTAGAAGGTTAAATTTGTTTAGTGATTTGGAGGCGGTGAGTCATGATAAATCATTGATGATAATCAAAGCACTTAAATCAACAACTCTTTATTTAATGGAGAGAAAAAAGAACATTGAAGTTATCTACTAATTGATTACTTCAAAGTTTAAAGCAAGGAATTAATAAACTATTAGGCTAGTCTACTGCATCCTCTGGTTAGGGTAGCGGTATTATCGACACAAAAAATGAGGGTTTTTTTTAAAATATATATATTATTATTAGCATGATAAGCTCGTGTCAGTGCACTAACATAAAGTGAATGAAATTTCTTAGATGAGCTCGGGCGTACGTGAACTCCGGTTCATAACCATGTATTCATGACCACCACGGTTAATTTATTTATTTTTAGGGAATTTATATAGGCAGCTCGCGTTTGGCTATTGGCAACCCGAAAAACAACAAAAAAGAACTTAAAAATAACCCAAACCCCCTCTAATAGCAGCCCTAATATTTTCTCCCTTTCCTATCTCCCGTGCTTTCTAACTCCCGAAACCCTTCCGCCGCATTTCGCCCAGCACGCCGCCTCCCGCTCGGACGGGCGAATCGACGCCGCCGGCCACCGACGACCGCCGGAGAAGGTGGCTCAGAACTCCGGCGAACTCCTCTGGGTGGTTCGTTGTTCACCCTTTTGCATTAGGGCATCGATAACAATGTAATTTTTTCGTGCTTTTCTGCCATTGTCGTTGATGTGGAGGTCATTAATGTCATTGTCGCTGATGTGGATGTTGATAAGGTCGATCTATTATATCCTGCATGTTCTCAATGAAATTGTTTGCACTCCTAGCGTTTGTGGAAATGCCCCAATGAAATTGTGAGAGTTATTATGTAATTTCTCCTGTGTGGGTTGTTGATTCACAGTTATTAGTGTTTTCCCATTGCATCAGAGTTATTTGCTGCAAACTAATAGCGTTGCTACAAAAATTACTGCAACACAATTATAACTTATTATACAGATACATTTAAATGGAAGTTTTGTGACAAGTGTGTGCAATGGTTAGTTCTTTAACAAGTGTGTGCGATATGGTTAGTTATTTAACAAAACTTATTTATTATTAATCTGTTTGTTTGAGATTCTTTAAAATTAATATTTACTATTATTGGTTTACTTTTATTGTGCAGGAGATTCATTTTGTGGGTGAGACTAAGGAGTTCACAATTTAGTTATGCTTCATTATTAGTTCTTATTATATTCCCATTTTCAGTATTTGTATAAGAACAATGAATTGCAAACATGTTTAATGATTTTTTAATTTTGGGCTGCCAATAGCAGTAGTGAAAATGGGGCTGCAAATAGCGCTTTGTCGGGCTGCTATTATCTTTGGGTTGCCAATAGCCAAACGCGGGCTGCCTATATAAATTCCCTATTTTTAACTTAATGTTATTGTGATTATTTAAAAAAAAATTTATTCTTTTGAATATATCAAATATAGGTGAGTATTAATGAATTGGGAGCTAAACGGACGGTTCCAATTTATGATGTCCCTCTCTATTAATCTTTTATGCTCGTAATATATAATATTTAGTATTTATTATTGATATTTTATTATGACGTTGTTTAATATTAAAACATTTTTTGCAGAATTGAAGTCCAAAGGACAAATTTGAGGAATACCCTTTTAATATAATAGAGAGAGATCTTATAATTATTTGGAATATGTTTTACAAATGAATAAAAATATGTTTTATTTTTTAGAGTTGTACTTAGGGGATTTTCAATCAATCACAAACTAAGTACAAGATTACATGTACAAGTTGTGAACCCAAATAAAGAATAATACTATAGTCAAGATGAAGGGTTAAATCTTATAGAATTAGGATCGAATGCGAAATTATAACAATTCTTTGTTTTTCAATATCGAGTACTACAATCTCATTGGCTTCCGTCAAGTCACACCCCGAATAACTCACGACAAGCCCTGTCCTCCCCGTAGATTCCCCCAAGAACTGCTCGTTCTTGACACCCCTGCATGCAAGGACGATGTATCTTCCTAGATCTAACATGTTAAAGCCAAGACCCAGCTCATATGCAAAAACTGAGATCTCGCTCGCATATCTAAGGTCTCAGCTCTCAACGTTTGAACTATAGTATGACCAACGGTTACTTATTCACGAGCGACCATGAAAACGGGAGGTGTGAAAAAATATAAAACTATTTTATTGCTCAAATGAGTGACCGTGTTACATTATGGAGGTCCCATCAGATATATAGTGTATAAGAACGCTCTCTACCAAACCAAATCATGTGATAGGTTAGGGGAGAGGCAAGCTCACAAGACGCACTAGAGAGCCTACGAGTTCTATGTGAGTTCGATGTGAGTTCTCATGTGATCGATCTGTTGTTAGCAACATCTCTTCTCCTCGACGATGAATCATATATATATATATATACTTATAGCTACATCTGTAATATGCATATGCATATATATATATATATATTCATATTTGATGTTGACATCATAAAAATACCATTGCCGTCTAATGACAATAATTTCTCAGTCATCAATTAAAGCTCTTTCATTGTCATATCTATGTATAATATATCACAAGAATATATACTAGTGATATAAACAAATTCATCACAGCTGTCCAAATTATTATTACTGCTAGTATATCAAATTAAAATGAAACATAATTAAACTAATAAATTTTTTAAAAATTAAGACATGTAAAAAATATTTTCAACTAAATTGGAGACGGTGAGTCGGGTTAAGCTCCACCACGCCGAATTATACATTTATCATAGAGTAGCATCCGCCTATTGTAGTACTTTCACAACCATATACGGTGCGCGCAAGCAAATTCTATCATTTTATTAAATACGATGCACGAGAGACACCATACTATTGACGCTTGTGCGTGTGCATATATATAGATACAAACTAGCAGTCGTGCACAAGTTCTCCAATACCCAATGTGCGACTTTGACGGCATTCAACGTCACTCAAGCAACAATGCAGAGCATTAGTGCCGCCGCACACTATCTAGAGTGATTCGAGCTGAAACACAGACGATTTAGAGGATCAAACTTGTTGCGGGTCGCTCAATGTTCTTTCGGACCGGGCGAATCGAATCGTCTTAGCCCGAGAGTGAACCGAGCGCGCAAACAATCACAGAGAGAACGAACAGGTGGCAAGAGGACGTTTTTACCGTGGAAAACCCGGAAAGGGTGAAAAACCACGTGGTCGGATCAGCGCCGACCAAATTTCACTATGTGGTGGAGCGTTACAAGTAATGGTGCGAGAATCGGGGGCGACAGGCCGCTCCCGTTACAATTGTAATTGAATGAAAGTCTCTGAGGGTGACAGACTACCTCTCAGAAAAACTAAGTACTTTTCTTGGCCGGGAAGTCTTCAAAGTCCGTAGAAGATCTTCAAGCGTCGAAGGTGATCTTCAAGGTTGAAGGAGGTCCTTGAGTGTTGATGAAGGTCTTCGAACATTGAAGGAGATCTTCAGGTTCTGAAGGAGATCTTCGGGTTCCGAAGGAGATCTTCGAATGCTGAAGGAGATCTTCGAGTGTTGAAGGAGATCTTCAAGTTCCGAAGGAGATCTTCGAATGCTGATGAAGATCTTCAAGGGAATTCCAGAGAGCTCTCTCCCGTGTAGAAAATTCCAAGTCCTTTGAAATGAAGCCCCTGGGGTTCCTTTTATAGCTTCTGAGGGTGGTTGGGGTGGTTATGGTGGTTAGGACGGCTATCCGCACACCATAACCAATTTACGTGCTATATGCACATTTATCATGAATATGACTATGCGCACACTAGTTTGTATAGTTTTTTGGATGATATGTATTAATATGTCGGATACGGTTACGCGCACACCATAACCATATTATTTGCTAGACGCAGACCGGATGCCCACTCACCATGAATATGGCTATGCGCATACCGATTTGTATAGTTTTTTGGATGATATGTATTAATATGTCGGATACGGTTACGCGCACACCATAACCATATTATTTGCTAGACGCAGACCGGATGCCCACTCACCATGAATATGGCTATGCGCACACCGATTTGTATAGTTTTTTGGATGATATGTATTAATATGTCGGATACGGTTACGCGCATACCATAACCATATTATTTACTATTCGCACCCCCATGATAGAGGAATTAACTATTCGCACCCCCCATGTTGGAGGATATTACTATTCGCACCTCATGAGGTGGATTCTTACTATTCGCACCCCATGATGGGTGGTTACGGGTTTAGCGAGATTTGCCTTGATCATCCTCGTTTTCTCCGCCGAATGAGGCGGGAGAGGCCGGGCGAGCGCGTCCGTTGGTCAAGCGAGGTCGACCGGGGACGAGACGAGAGGGGTTGGAGAGTGCGCCCGGCGGCGAGGGAGGCCGACCGGCACCGCACCCACCGGCACCGCGCCCACCGCCCGGCCACGCGTGGTGCAGGGCGATACCGCGCGGTGTCGCCGCGCGGCACCGCGCGGTGCCGGGCGCGTGGTGCCGTGCACGGTGCCGCCGCGTGGTGCCGCGCGGCGTTAGGCGCGCGACACTGTGCGGTGTCGCCGCGCGGTACCGCGCGACATTAGGCGCTCGGCACCGTGTGGTGCCGCCGCGTAGTACCGCGCGGCGTTAGGTGCGCGGCACCGCGCGGTGCCGGGCACGCGGTGTCGCGCCCGGTGTCGCCGCGCGGTACCGGGCGGTGCCGCGCGGCGTTAGGTGCGCGACACCGTGCGGCCGCGCGCCTGCGGGATGCCTCGCGTCCGGGGGTGCTGCTCGGCCGCGTGGTGTCGGGCGGCCGCGCCCGGCGCCGCGCGGCTGCGCGGTACCGCGGTCACGCGGCCGTGCGACGCCGCGTGGCCGCGGGATGCCGCGCGGCCGGGCGGTGTCGCGCGGCTTCGTGCGGTGGTTGCGGCGGTTTCTTTTGTGGTTACGGGCGGTTTCCTCCTCTTTCTTGCCCATGCCCCCACCATCTTAGTGGGAAGTTGGGTTTTTGGCTAAATGCAACCCGGATTTCTCTACAAAATGGATGAGGACCCATCAATTGCCTCCCAAATCCTCGGAGTTCGCTCATCTTGCTTAGAGAAGTACGAGGATTTTATCATCCTTTGGCGCGGTCCAGTTGTTTTGGTGACGTTATGGCGGAGGTATTTTGCGATATTCTTCCCTCTTATTTTATCGTTTGTCGTTTCGCCTTTTGTAATAATCTCTGCATTGTGCGGTGATAATCCGCACAATTTTTGTCGATTATTTTTTGTTTATTTCTTCTTTCTCTTTTCAGGCGTCAAGGAACGGTGCACGATCAAAATCCATGCGGATGCGTTCCTCGCTAACCATTGAGCGTGTCGAAGCTTGGCGCAAGCGGTTTAGACTCCCGTCATCTGTTGAAGTGAAGATTCCATATCCGGAGGCACGTGCCCAGAACCCCCCGACAGGCTTTATTACCATTTCTGAGAGTTGTTTGAAGTCAGGGTTCCGCTTCCCCCCATCGGAGGAGGCGATTGAGATTTTCAGATTTTGCGGCGTTCCTATCTCGCAATTTACCCCAGCCGGGATGGCGAGAATCATGGGGTTGATTGCGTTTTTTGGGGAGCATGGCTCGCAATTCTCTTTGGAGATCTTCCAAGATTGGTGTGAGGTCTTCACAGATCCGGGAGGCCGGATTGATGTTTGCAGCATCAAAAGGTGGTTCCGTTTCGAGGAAAGGAATGACTATCGCCATGGGAACACTTTGTATGGGTATGTTCGCAACTGATGGGATTTGCCAGAGCTTTGGAGGAACCTTCCGGGACGTTGTCGCCGTCAAGTGGGGCGAGAGAATGAATTCCAGCCCCTTCCTGGTTTTCCTGGTCGTGATGATTTGTCGAAGGCTCTTTATGGCGTGGTTCATTATGCGGAGGAGAAAAAATTGTTGCTGGTCGGACTTTCGTCGGATGCCGAGCGTGATGCCGCTGTCGCTTTGTCACGTGATAGGAAGAGGAAGTTTGTTATCAGATGCGGAGGTTCAGAGATGGTGCCACCTCCACCTCCACCGAAGATCCGTTCTGATGGTGCAGGTCCCAGCGGAGTCGTGCCCGAGGCGATTCCTATTGACGTTGATGCCGAGATCGTGGCTTCTCCTGTGGCGGAAGCGCTTCCTCGGAGTGGCCCTCCTCCTCCTCCATTGGTGACGGCGAAGAGGGTATCCTCTTCATTACGGGCGATGACTTCGGCGGTTAGTCATGTCTTTTTGTTGTTTATCTTTTATGTGTTCTCTTTTCCCAAGATTCTTATCCCGTTCCCTCTTTTTTTTTCTTCGCAGACTGATGTCATGACTAGCGTCGCTCGTACTTGGAACGATTGTTAGGTTGGGCTGAAGGACGGGTTTTTTGCTCTTCAAGAGGAGCTTCGTGCTGCGAAGAGTTCGCTGGAGGATTCCCAGAAGAAGAGGGAGCACGAGATATCACGTGGGCTCAAATTGGAGTCTGATCTTGCCCACGCTCGCTCCGAGGTAGAGCGTCTTTAGAGGGGGCTTAGCGCAGAGAAAGCCGCCGCCGAGAGTGCCTCCCAGTTGGTCCAAGATTTGCAGGGTGACATGTTCCGTTAAGATGACGAGCTTGGGTTTTTGAGAAGCGAGGTGGAGAGGCTTTCTTCCCATGAGCCAGACATCAAGGCCATTAAGGCCGAGGGAGTTGCCGAGTACAAGGACTCCCTGGAATTCGTAGAGGAGCGCTCTAGGATCTCTGAGGAGCTTCGAGCCGAGATCATGAACAAGGAGGTGGACCCCCTATTGGAAGATGAGTGTGAGATTTCTTTCAAGAGTGGGATCGGGAAGACCCTTCGTATGGTGGAGAGGAAGCTTGGGTGCAGTACGTCCGGGCTTGGCGCAGACGATCTTTTTGAGGATGACTGCACCGATGTAGATGTTGAGGGCTGATTGTCTTTGTCTTTATTTGTCTGTATGCTTTACTTTCTTTCGTTACGTATCATACTTCCTTGTTCCTGTATTTGCGTCTCTTGTAGTGGAGTTGTACAACTCTTCGCTTTGTTATATTGATTGATGGCTACTTGTTTGTCCACCGCTTACTCCTGTTTTTCTCATTTCTGCGTGAGGTTAGTGGGGATCTGGTCCCGAGTAGCGGTGAAGGGCAGACTCTTCGAACCGTGGGCGACCGCGAGGGGGGCAGGCCCTGGCGGTGTCGTGATCTTACTACCGGGGAAGGGCGGACGCTTCGGACCGGGTAGCGCGAGATCACTGGGGAACTGGCCCCGAGTGGCGGTGAAGGGCAGACGCTTCGAACCGTGGGCGACCGTGAGGGGGGCAGGCCCTGCCGGTGCCGTGATCTTACTACCGGGGAAGGGCGGACGCTTCAGACCGGGTAGCGTGAGATCACTGGGGGGTTGGCCTCGAGTAGCGGTGAAGGGCGGACGCTTCGAACCGTGGGCGACCGTGATGGGGGCAGGCCCTGGCGGTGTCGTGATCTTACTACCGGGGAAGGGCGGACGCTTCGGACCGGGTAGCGTGAGATCACTGGGGAACTGGCCCCGAGCAATATTGAGCCATCGTTGGGAGATAGTTTGCGCGAGTCGGGGCTCGCGGCTTCCGTAATAATTGCAGAGAAATAATTTGCGCGAATCGAGGTTCACGGCTTGTACATACAATTTTGGTAAAGTAGTTTGCGCGAGTCGAGGCTCGCGGCTTGTACATAAAATCACAATAAGATAAGTTTGCGCGAGTTGAGGCTCACGGCTTGTACATAAAATCACAATAAGATAAGTTTGCGTGAGTCGAGGCTCACGGCTTGAACATAAAATCATAGTAAGATAATTTGCGCGAGTCGAGTCTCGCGGCTTTTACATAACAGAGTAAGAAAAATCACTGATAAAAGCGGCACAGATTCTGCGCGTTCCAAGTGCGCGGGAGGGTCTTTCCTTCCGCCGTTCTGAGTTTGAATGTTCCAGGCTTCACCGCCGCGGTGACCACATAGGGTCCTTCCCATGCTGGAGAGAGTTTGTCTTTCTGCGGGCCCTTCCCGGCTGCTTCAACATTGCGCAGGACGAGATCTCTGACGTTGATTGGCCTGGCTTAACCCTCCTGTCGTAGAGCCGGGCCACTCGCCTTTGGTAGATAGCGATGCGCTGAGCGGCGTTGTCTCGAGTTTCAGAGATTAAATCGAGGTTTTCGCAGAGCAGTCCGTCGTTCTTACTGGGATCGAAAGTCAGCACCCGGAGGCTTGGCACTCCGATGTCGACGGGGATGACAGCTTCAGTCCCGTAGCAGAGGTTATACGGCGTCTCTCCTGTTGGAGTCCTCTCTGTTGTACGGTATGCCCACAACACATTTGGGAGCGCATCCACCCACTGCCCCCGGCTTCTTCGAGACGCGTCTTCAGCCCTTTGAGGATGGTGCGGTTGGTGACCTCCACCTGCCCATTTGTCTGTGGATGTGCTACGGCGGTGTGGCGGAGATTGATCTTCAGGTCTTCGCACATCTTGGTGAATGACTTCCCAGTAAACTGGGTGCCGTTGTCTGTGATGATCGTCGCTGGGATTCCGAAGCGGCAGACGATGTTCTTCCAGACGAACTGCTTAGCATTCTCCTCCGTGATTTTCGCCAGGGGTTCAGCTTCCACCCACTTGGTGAAGTAATCGATGGCTAGGATGATTAATTTTCTCTGTCCGGATGCCAGAGGTAGGGGGCCGAGGAGATCAATCCCCCACTGTGCGAAGGGCCACACACTCTGGAGCGCGGTGAGCGCGACTGGGGGCTGGTGAGGTACGTTCGCGTGAAGCTGACAGCTCCTACATTTCCGGGACAAGTTCGGCCGCGTCTTTCTTCATCGTTGGCCAATAGAAACCTTGGCGCAAGATCTTCTGGGCCAGCGCTTTTCCTCCTAGATGTTCTCCGCAAACCCCTCCGTGCACCTCTCTTAGGGCATAGTCTGCTTCGCCGGCTGGTAGACATTTTAGGTAGGGCCCCGAGAACGCCCGCTTATAGATCTCCCCGTCTATGATGGTGAACGACGCCGCTCGCATTCGCAATCTGCGCGCCTCCAGGCGGTCCTCGGGAAGATGCCCCTGCTCAAGGTAGGCCCGTAGTGGGGTCATCCAAGATGGCTCCTCTTCATTGATTGCTGCAATCTCCCATGGCCCTGGGATACTTGGGACCATGATTTCTTCGACTCGGCGTCTTCGCGATTGATAGCGGGTGGATGAAGTTGCCAACTTAGAGAGTGCGACTACTCTAGAATTCTGCTCCCGGGGGACGTGCAGGATTTGGTATGACGGAATCTTCTGAAGGAGCGACTTTACGCATGTGAGGTAATTAATGCGCCATTTGATCACTCTTGGCCTCGTAATCTCCCTCGACTTGCGAGACTACAAGTTGAGAGTCAGCGTGAATCGTCAGGCTCTCAACTCTACAATCGATGGTGAGCCGGAGGCCGGCGATCAAAGCCTCGTACTCTGCGACGTTGTTAGTTGCTGAGAACTTCAATCTGAGGCCATACTCCAAAGTGATCTCGTCGGGGCTTATGAGAAGCAATCCTGCTCCGGCTCCTTCAGCTCCCGAAGCACCGTCGACGTAGAGAGTCCAACGGGGTGTGGTGATATCTTTGACAATAGTTGTTTCCGGTGGGATGGTGTATTCTACAACAAAGTCAGCGAGCACTTGCGACTTGATGTCCGGCCGAGGCAAGAATTGAATGTCGAATTCGCCGAGCTCCACCGCCCACTTCACTAGTCTTCCCGAGACTTCTGGTTTCTGGAGGATTGTTTGTAGCGGGAGCTGAGTTAATACTTTTACTGTGTGCGCCTGGAAGTAGGGCCAAAGCTTTCGCGCCGAGAAGACGAGTGCTAAGGCCATTTTTTCCGCTGCCGGATACCTGGTTTCGGTATCGGTGAGGACCTTGCCGAGGTAGTAGATTGGCTGTTGCACCCCTCCTTCATCCTTCATAAGCACTGAACTGAGGGCAGTAGGCAAAACTGCAAGGTACAAGAACAGGGTTTCCCCGGGGACTGGCTTTGACAAAAGCGGCGGCGAGGCCAGGTACCGTTTGAGAAGCTCGAAAGCCGTCTGGCACTCGCCCGTCCATTGGAACCCAGTGTGGTGCGCTCCTCGGAGAATCTTGAAGAAAGGGAGGTACTTGTCCCCTGTCCTTGACAGGAAGCGGGACAACGCAGCGATCGTCCCGTTCAGGCGTTGTACTTCTTTGATTGAACGAGGCGACGACTTGTCCTCCAACGCCTTGATCTTCTCGGGGTCAGCCTCGATTCCCCGATGGGTTACCATGAAGCCCAGGAACTTCCCCGCTGTCACACCAAACGCGCATTTGCTGGGGTTGAGCCGCATCTGGAAGCGACGAAGAAGCTGAAAGCACTTTCCCAAGTGTTTCAAATGGTCGCGACGGTGGACGCTCTTCACTAGCATGTCGTCCACGTATACCTGCATCGTCTCCCCGATGAGGTCCTTGAAGACTTTGTTCATCAATCTTTGGTATGTCGCTCCGGCGTTTTTAAGGCCGAACGACATCACCTTGTAGAAGTAGACTCCTTTATCAGTGCGGAAGGCGGTGTGCTCCTCGTCCGCGGGATTCATTCTTATCTGGTTGTAGCCTGAGTACGCGTCCATGAAGCTGAGCAGCTCGTGGCCGGCCGTTGCGTCGACGAGCTGGTCGATCCTTGGAAGAGGGAAACTGTCTTTTGGGCAGGCCTGGTTCAGGTTGCTGTAGTCGACGCACATCCGCCACTTCCCAGAGGCCTTCTTTACCATCACCACGTTAGCGAGCCACGTGGGATAATCTACCTCACGGATGAACCGTGCCTCCAGAAGCTTAGCCACTTCTTCTTCGATTACCTTCACTCGCTCGGGGGCGAAGTTCCTCTTCTTTTGAATCACGGGCCTGCAGGCAGGGTTAACATTTAATGAGTGAAAAATGACTTCAGGATCTACCCCAGGCATGTCCTCCGGGATCCAAGCGAAAATGTCCTCGTTCTCTTGCAGGAAGGTTGCGAATTCTTCTCGTTCTTCTGGCGACAAGAGGGACCCGACCTGGGCAGTCCGGGTCGAATCCCGCTGGGAGAGCGGCACTTCAACCAATCCTTCAACGGGTGCCCCCCGCTGCAGAGTAGCTTCATCTCGCAGGTCAAAGTTGTCGATGTTGAGGGCCGTCGCCTTTGTGGGTTGAGCTTGCTTCAGATAGCAGGTCCTGGCTGCCTCTTGATTCCCGTGAACGACTCCTAGTCCAGCGGCAGTCGGAAACTTCATGGCTAAGTGTGGGATTGATGGGATGGCTTTGAAGACAGACTGGAGTGGTCTCCCGAAGATTGCGTTGTAGGCGGAGTTCGACTCCACGACTACGAACTGAATGTTGTGGCTTGTCTGTCTTGGAAACTCGCCGAGTGTTACCGGAAGGGTGATCATGCCCTGGACCGGGACGGGGCGATTATCAAAACTGTAAATGGGCCCCGCTGCCGGGCTAAGGTGCTCCTTGGTGAGATTCATGCTCTGTAGAGTGGAGAGGAACAGGACGTCGACTGAGCTCCCATTGTCGACTAGTATTCTCTTGACGTTGAAACAGGGATCCCCGATCCCAGCATTGATCACGAGCGGGTCTTGGTGTGGCAGCCGTAACCCCTCTAGGTCTTCATCTCCGAAGGCGATGATGGTGTCTTGCTTTAACCTTTTATCTTCATGCTCTCTCTCTGACCTAGCGATGGAAAGAATTTGCGCGGCGAGGTTAGGAGACCCGGCTATAGTCTCGACTTCTCCTACCATCGGCCTTCCTGCTGCTGCCCCGTGAGGTGCGGGGGGCTGATCTCTAGGCTGCCTGGGTTGCTGCTGTTGGTTTGGTAACTGACCTTGCAGGAACCTTCCGAGGAGCCCTTGCCTGACAAGGCTCTCGATCTCCTCTTTCAGCCTGGTACACTCTTCAGTCGTGTGCCCAACCCCTCTATGGAATTCACAGTACTTTGATTGGTCGGTTCTTTCATTCGGGACTGGCGGCCTTGGCCTACGGAACGCCGGGTTTTCTTGAATGGCATAAAGCATGTTGGTTCGTGACGTGTCGAGTGGGGTCTAAATCCGTGGCGGTCGGGGACCCTGATCTCTTCGGGGGTCTCGGCGATGATCAACATTCTGACGTTCCTCCATACGCCGCTCCTCCTGCCTCCTTGGGGCCCGCTCCCGCCCTTTCCTTCTCTTCTGACTTCCTTCGAACTGCTGGCGATGTGCCTCAATCGCCTCATCTGCCGCTATCTGCGCCTCCACCCGATGCACAAGGTCAGGATAGCATGGTACTGTCTCCCTCATCAGAGCGGAGTAGAATCCGCTTGGGCGGAGTCCCCCCAGGAAAACGCCGCGCAGAAGCTCGGGATCAACCCCTGGGATTTGCCGCGCCTCAGTCGTGAAGCGGTGGAAAAAGTCTTTGAGGGTCTCTCCTTCGTTCTGGCGAATTCCTGAAAGATGCGAGGGATCTCGAACGATTCTTCGGTTAGCGATGAATTGGTCCGTAAACTGCTGCGCGAGCTCGGTGAAGTTGTTGACGGATCCATCCCGCAGGGAATGAAACCAAGTGCGTGCCTGCCCTCTGAGTGTTGCCGGAAACACTTGGCAGAGGAGCTGATCAGCGGCGTTGTAGATCCGCATGATGGTGGTAAAATGGTTGACGTGCTCTAGGGGATCGTCCGTTCTATCGAATGTCTCGACGTTGGGAAGCTTGAAGCCGTGCGGAATTGGATGGTCCAAGATTTGTTGTGCGAGCGGGGAGCCGCGACGCAGGGGGCGGCGGGCGAAGATGCCCCGGTCCGGCCTGTCCGTACTCTTCAGCTATCACGTCGCGTATCTCCTCGCGAGTGGGCCTTCCTATGGCTTGTTCGACTCCTACTCCTCCTTGCTGGCGGTGAAGGGGTTCTCCTCTAGCTCCCCTAGCGGGGCGGACTGGATGCGCGGAGCTGGCAGCATCCAAGTATTCTTCTTCGTATGTTTCTCCTTCTTGAGCAGCTTCTCCCAATGGAGCGTGATCAGGGACCAAGGGAGGCGGGATGATTGGAGCGGCAGGTGGAGCAGGACCTTGCGGGACTCCGAGGTTTCTGAGAAGAGCCAGCATTTCAGTTTGCTGCTCTTCCATCTGGCGTATACGCCCTTCTAGCGCGGCAACGGGCGCTAAAGGAACTTCTTCTGCAGGAGGTGCGTTGATGAGTGAGTGGGATGGAGCGGGATCGACGCGTCCTTCAGGGATGGAACCATCAGTGGTGCGAGCACTTCTTCTTGCCATTGCTGTCAGTCACGAGTATTGCCACGAGGCGAATACTGTCTTCGAAAATTTTTTGCAGAGTTTGGGGAACACCTTTCCCACAGACGGCGCCAAACTGTTGCGGGTCGATCAACGTTCTTTCGGACCGGGCGAATCGAACCGTCTTAGCCCGAGAGTGAACCGAGCGCGCAAACAGTCACAGAGAGAACGAAACAGGTGGCAAGAGGACGTTTTTACCGTGGAAAACCCGGAAAGGGTGAAAAACCACGTGGTCGGATCAGCGCCGACCAATTTCACTATGTGGTGGAGCGTTACAAGTAATGGTGCGAGAATCGGGGGCGATAGGCCGCTCCAGTTACAATTGTAATTGAATGAAAGTCTCTGAGGGTGACAGGCCACCTCTCAGAAAAACTAAGTACTTTTCTTGGCCGGGAAGTCTTCAAAGTCCGCAGAAGATCTTCAAGCGTCGATGGTGGTCTTCAAGGTTGAAGGAGGTCCTTGAGTGTTGATGAAGGTCTTCGAACGTTGAAGGAGATCTTCAGGTTCCGAAGGAGATCTTCGGGTTCCGAAGGAGATCTTCGAATGCTGAAGGAGATCTTCGAGTGCTGAAGGAGATCTTCAAGTTCCGAAGGAGATCTTCGAATGCTGATGAAGATCTTCAAGGGAATTCCAGAGAGCTCTCTCCGGTGTAGAAAATTCCAAGTCCTTTGAAATGAAGCCCTGAGGTTCCTTTTATAGCTTTTGAGGGTGGTTAGGGTGGTTATGGTGGTTAGGACGGCTATCCACACACCATAACCAATTTATGTGTTATATGCACATTTATCATGAATATGGCTATGCGCACACTGATTTGTATAGTTTTTTGGATGATATGTATTAATATGTCGGATACGGTTACGCGCACACCATAACCATATTATTTGCTAGACGCAGACCGGATGCCCACTCACCATGAATATGGCTATGCGCACACCGATTTGTATAGTTTTTTGGATGATATGTATTAATATGTCGGATACGGTTACGCGCACACCATAACCATATTATTTACTATTCGCACCCCCATGATAGAGGAATTAACTATTCGCACTCCCATGTTGGAGGTTATTACTATTCGCACCTCATGAGGTGGATTCTTACTATTCACACCCCATGATGGGTGGTTACGGGTTTAACGAGATTTGCCTTGGTCATCCTCGTTTTCTCCGCCGAATGAGGCGGGAGAGGCCGGGCGAGCGCGTCCGTTGGTCAAGCGAGGCCGACCGGGGACGAGACGAGAGGGGTCGGAGAGTGCGCCTGGCGGCGAGGGAGGCCGACCGGCACCGCGCCCACCGCCCGGCCACGCGCGGTGCCGGGCGGTACCGCGCGGCGCTAGGCGCGTGGTGTCGCCGCGCGGCATTAAGCGCGCGGCACCGCGCGGTGCCGGGCGCGTGGTGCCGCGCACGGTGCCGCCGCGCGGTACCGCGCGGCGTTAGGCGCGCGGCACCGCGCGGTGCCGGGCACGCGGTGCCGCGCGCGGTGCCGCGCGCGGTGTCGCCGCGCGGTACCGCGCGGCGTTAGGCGCGCGGCACCGCGCGCGGTGTCGCCGCGCGGTACCGCGCGGCGTTAGGCGCGCGGCACCGGGCGACACCGGGCGACACCGGGCGGTGCCGCCGCACGGTACCGCGCGACGTTAGGTGCGCGGCACCGCGCGGTCCCGCGCGGCGTTAAGTGCGCGGCACCGCGCGGTGCCGGGCACGCGGTGCCGCGCCCGGTGTCCCCGCGCGGTACCGCGCGGCGTTAGGCGCGCGGCACCGGGCGACACCGGGCGGTGCCGCCGCACGGTACCGCGCGACGTTAGGTGCGCGGCACCGCGCGGTCCCGCGCGGCGTTAAGTGCGCGGCACCGCGCGGTGCCGGGCACGCGGTGCCGCGCCCGGTGTCCCCGCGCGGTACCGCGCGACGTTAGGCGCACGGCACCGCGCGGTGCCGCGCCCGGTGTCGCCGCGCAGTGCCGCGCCCGGTGTCGCCGCGCGGTACCGCGCGGTGCCGGGCACGCGGTGCCGCGCCCGGTGTCGCCGCGCGGTACCGTGCGGTGCCGCTCGGCGTTAGGCGCGCGGCACCGTGCGGCCGCGCGCCTGCGGGATGCCGCGCGACCGGGGGTGCTGCTCGGCCGCGTGGTGTCGGGCGGCCGCGCCCTGCGCCGCGCGACTGCGCGGTGCCGCGGTCGCGCGGCCGTGCGACGCCGCGTGGCCGCGGGAAGCCCCGCGGCCGGGCGGTGTCGCGCGGCCGTGTGGTGCCGCGCGGCCTTGTGGCCGCGTGTGGTGCTGTGCGCGGCTTCGTGCGGTGGTTGCGGCGGTTTCTTTTGTGGTTACGGACGGTTTCCTCCTCTTTCTTGCCTATGCCCTCACCATCTTAGTGGGGAGTTGGTTTTTTGGCTAAATGCAACCCGAATTTCTCTACAAAATAGATGAGGACCCATCAAAACTAAATTTTTGCCTTTGATAGGGGATTGAGAAAAGTAGCTTTCCCCCAAACAAAGAAAAAACAAATTAAAGAAGTAGCCCTAAAAATATATGAGAATTAAGATAACCAACCGCACAAGGAAATAATATGCATTGCTATAATTGCCAGATCAGATCACATCATGAAAGAATAATGAGATGTAAGTAACGCTCCGGCGAGTTTGGACAAAAACCCACTGCCGCAGAATGTACGTCTGGCATGACAACCGTTAAGACCGCCACCAGAAACGATGATTAGTAGTTTTGAACATAAAAGTGTGTGGCGTTCCTTAGGCTTCGTTTGGCGCGGTGGTTTTGAACGCCGTGATCATGAACTGTCGTTCGTGAACAGCCGACCTCACCTAAAAAACATGCATTTTATGCCCAAAACTAGGTATTTTCTTTATAGCGGTTATAACCTTTGTCTTGCCAAATTAACATACATTCTATGATAATGGCGTTTTTGACCAAACTCATCAGAGCAAATAAGCCGCGTCAAACGAAGCCTTATGCTCCGTTTGGCACGGCGGCAGCGGTCGTGAACGCGGTGATTATGAATGATTGTTCGTGAACGCTTGACCTCATCTAAGGAACTTCATTCGATCCCTTTTATGTTCAAAATTACCTTTCTTTTCTTGTTGACGGTCATAACCTTTGTTGACGGTCATAACCTTGCTAATTTAGAAAGGACAAATATTCTTGCTAAAAAGCCTTGCAAAATAGAAACAAAAGCTTTGCAAAATAGAAACAAAAGCTTTGCAAAATAGAAACAAAAGCCTTGCAAATTTCCTTGCTAAAAAGCCTTGCAAAATAGAAACAATATTTTTCCTTGCTAAAATTAGCTAGGCTCATATTAGCTAGAAATTTTTTTTGTTTCTAAATTCCTTGCTAATTAAAATTAGCAAGGAATTTATCTAATTAGCAAGAAATTTAGGTCCTTACTAATCTAACTTTTTCTTGTAGTGATGGCGATAGCATTTTTGTCTATACTACCCGGAGCAAAAACGCTGCACCAAACTGAGCCTTAGGCTTCGTTTGGCGCAGTGGTGACGGTTATGCACGTCGTGGTCATGAACCGTCGTTCGTGAACGCCCGACCTCACCTAAAAAATTCCTTGCATTTTATGTACAAAACTAATTTATTTTCTTGGCGGCAGTCATAACCTTTAATTTGTCTTGCCAATCATACATTCTATGTTAACGACGTTTTTGACCAAACTTACCGGAGCAAATAAGCTGTGCCAAACGGAACCTAAGAATTACTAGGCTCAACTCCCACCACCTCCCCAAAATAAAACCCTACACACCATTATTCTATTTTCTATTTATTTCCTATAATCTATTATTATTGTTATTATTATGATCCTGCGCCTCAAGCTTTTAGTATACCCCATTCATTCAATGCGCGCACCAGCGGCTAATCCTCTCTCTCCTCACCTGGTTCTCTTCAGCCGTTTCCGCCATGTTTTCCGAGCTGCCTCTCCCTAAAAACAATACGCATGTTAAACCATAACTCTCTCTCTCTCTCTCTCTCTCGCTCTCTCTCTCTCCCTCGCTCTCTGTTTCACCAGTCACCATTCATGTTTTGAATCACTCCACGACAAAGCCAGCGCATGCAAACCTCTCTCTCTCTCTCCACCTTTTCCATGCTTGTCTAAAGATTATGCCTTTGAACTTCCTTTCTGAGTGGATTAGAATTTGTCAAAATGTTAAGATTTAACCTTTTTTGGGTTAAAACATATTCAAAATTGGGGATTTGGTTCTCGAATCTGGCCACTTTTCAGAATGGTTAGATGCATTGGATTCAAACTCCTGAAAAGAAGAAGGAAACATCTGTAATCGTGAAAAAGAAGGCATTTTGTTAGGGTTGTAACTCAATTATAATGGATATATAAGATAAATATACATTCTTTTTCTCTCTCTATATATATACAAAGAAGAAATAGCTATAAATATTTGATTTTTTTTTTCATTTAACGTTCATCTTTTGCCAATATTTGCATTCTATATGTGTTATTATTGTTATTTTGATGAATTTTGTATAAACATATATAAAGGACGCAACAAACTTAAATTTTTTAAAATAGAAGAACGGAACACTTTTTTTTTATAAGATTGAATCAAACTCATTATTTAAAATTGTACTGAAGATAAATTTGTTGTGTTTTTTTTTAATAAAAAAACAGTATTACAAATTTACAAAAGTCAAATGAACCCATGAATATTAAATATATGATTATTATAGGTATCAAAAACATGCTACTGTTCTACTACGAGCGAGTAGTTTAACGAAAAAATATTTGAAATATTTCATTCAATATATTATTATTAATTAATATAAAAATTGAAACCAAGCACGCGAAAAATAAAGATAAAATAAAAAAACCAAAACGGTCAAAATCAATGAAACCATGCGACTTTGTTCTTTTCGGAGCGCTATAAGAACCTTTCAACTTATATATAAATGAAGGCAAGAGATTCAGTTGAAGTATATTTGGCTGTTATGGAGGAGGAGAAAGTCTCTTCGCCGCCTTCAACTTCGCCGGCCGCTTCGCCTAGCTCACGGTGGAATCCGACCAAGGAGCAGATCTCCATCCTCGAAGGGCTGTACCGGCAGGGCGTCCGCACTCCGACGGCGGAGCAAATCCAGCATATCACCGTCAAACTCCGGGAGTTCGGCGCCATTGAAGGGAAGAACGTCTTCTACTGGTTTCAAAACCACAAGGCCCGTCAGCGACAGAAGCAGAAGCAGGAGAGCTTCTCTTACTTCAGCCGGCTAGTCCGCCACCCTCCGCCGCAGACAGGGATACCGCCGGCCGCCGCGTCGATATCCTGCAATAATTGTTCGTCCTTCTCTGTTTTTCTTTTCACATTTAGGGTTTCGATTTCCATGAAGCTTAAAATGTTTTCCATTTCCGAGCTTTTCTCCTCCCTTCTCTTTCGGATGTTCCTAGCTTGGTCTCTGACAGCACTAGAAAGAACAGTGTTCAGTTTACAGGCAGAATATATATATATATATATATATATATATATATATATAGCTTGCATGCATATATTTTTCAAAAAATTTAATTATTTGTTATTATTTTAGAGAGTTGATATTAGCCACCCCGAGAAAATGTGTTGATACCGAATCATGATCAGATGTTCCTGCCACAGGAGTGAGGAACTACACAGTTCATGAACTGAATAAGGGGCTCTGAGATATTCTTCCTCATTTTCTCTGAATTTTAGCTAACGATCAAAGTTTTCGTGATCGATTTCTAGTTTTTAACAAAACCATTCGCCGTCTAGAGGTTGATCGGCTCCAACGCGTTTGAGAATGTTTATAGACGAATGTTGGATGATGAACCGAGAACCGTTGCTGCCAAGTACTCATCCAAACTTTGTGAAAGGGGCTTAGCTTCTCCGGAGGCAGGCGGGGAGTTTAGGCGACTAGAGGAGAGAGATGGAGAGGATTTCGAATATAAAGAGGACTTTCACAAATTTCTGAACTGCCAATAGCAAGAATAGTACTGCTAATATCAACTCTCTTATTTTAAAAATGTGTTTTTCTTATAATCGTATTAAAAATATAATCTAATTTATACCGTTTACTGCCTTTTTCTTTACAAGTATTTTTGTATTGGAATACAATCATATAATCTGTTCACTATGTTTATTTTAAAACATAACGGTCAAATTTTTTTTTCAATGCATTGACATACATTTTTCGCAGTGATTTGCTCTCCGTTTTGCCTGCATGTGCCTCAAGTCGCCGGAGTCGGTTTGTATCAGCCACTGCAGTACTCCAACGTCTACTTCACCGGAGCTCGGCTGAATGGGCCATTGCCGGAACACCAAAGGATGGAAATGGCCGCAAACAAACCCCATCATGAACCGAGCTGCGGCGCCGATTATCAATGCTCTTATCAAACTCTTCAGCTCTTTCCCCTGCACCCGGTCGGCGGAATAGTGGAGAGATCAGAGAGCTCTCTCACGTCGGCTTCCATGGAAACAGAGTGGAATCAGGAGGACGGCCGGGACGAAGAAGGTTGTGAGAGCACGCCCTTCTTTAACTTCTTCGGTGTTCAGCAGAGCCAAAGCTTGGGCTAATCACGAAGAGACGACAATCGGACTAGCTAGATGAATGGGTGGATGAATGAGCAGAGATGGATTTGAAGGCGTTTTGAGAATTTGAATATTTATTTTTGATTTGTTTTGGGTGCGCAATTATTCATTTTTGTCGTCTCGACTTATGCCGAATCATATTTTGTTGCTAAGTTGGGGATGATTTGAGGATCAGGAAGCAATGCATTGCTTCAATGATGAGGAACTAGCAGTACTTGAACAAGATGATCACATAGTGAAGATTTTGCCATAAATTTCCTTCTAATTCATCAATTTATGGTGATTTAAAATGAATATGTTGTAGCCCGTTTGCTCCTTGTATACATCTCTCACTCTCATTTCCTTTTCTCTTCTAGTTTAATTTTTCCTCTTAATATTTAATTTTTCAACATGGTATCAGAGATATTTTAGCGCTGGTTAGCCGATCTCATTGTGGGGGCCGGTGTGTAGGAAAGTTGATTTCAACAAGGCTATGATGAGAGGGACCGAAAAATACAGAACATCATCCCCGGTAGCTCGTATGAAATTAGTCTCACTATGCCTGCCTAGTGAGGTTGCGATAGGCGGAAACATAGAGCACACCTATAGTACGTGGATATATGCACCCACACCTGCCCGCCCCTTTCTTCCATTTTGCGGAAACCAGCCGCCCGTAGGTCTTCCGCCTCTCTCTCGCCGACGGCCTAATCTCCACCGTTGAACACCATTTTCGCCGGAGACTTCGTCCACTTGACTGATAAGAGATTCTCTCCTATTTCATGTATCAGTTTTTGGGATTCAAAGCTAGTTTTCTGGATCGCAAAAAATGATTTCGCTGATTTCCAGAGCTCTGGGAGATGGCGGCTTCATCTTCAACCTCCAAAAAGAGGCGAGGAATTGATAGAGCGTGCGCCGGCGATGTTGTGCGCAGGCGTAGTGGGTGCGGGCAAGGGAGTTCGCGATAGGCGGAAACATAGAGGTGGGCTGGTTTAGGCACGAGTAGCAAGCATCGAAAACCCTATGGAGGGTTCAAATTAACTATCAATACATTAAATATTTTGCAAACAACTTCATTTAGATTTATTATGACCTTTAACTATAATTAAATAGCATCACAATTCCGATGGAACCCAAAGTCATGGTAAAATATTACATCTGGACTATTGACGGATTGAGAAATTTCTATAAGGGGGTTAGACATCGTCTTTCTACAGTCAAAGTCAAAATGAAATCTGAATGCCTAAGTCTTACCGAAGCCGTTTCTCCCTCATGCGATCATCATTTCTTACACGTAAAAAAATCAAATAATCACAAGAGAAATCCAAATCTATTATCCATAATCCAAAATTCTTAGGAAAAAGTCTTAGAGGCAACAATAAAACATCAAAATTAAATTCTAAGAAATTACTAAACATGGATAGATAGATAGATAGAGAGAGAGAGAGGTAGGGAGAAACTATGAAAACCTACATCAAAACTCAGTGGTAATTAAACAGGAAAGCCGCAGAGGCAACAAAGGCAGAGGCCGCCGAAACCACCCTGATTGCCGGCGAGGCTTTGCTATCGATAGCCGGTGCAGGTGCTGGAGACTGTTCCGGAGGTGGAGGACCGCGGGGCCCATGTGACGGAGCTGGTGGGTGGGGCCCATATGGCGGTGGGGACTGGTGGGGCCCATGCGACGGAGTCGGTGAGCGGGCAGGCGACGGCAGAGCGGTAGGTGACGGCGCCGGAGGGTAGGCAGGCTGGCGGTTGATCAACGGGCAAAGTTCTTGTGCCGGGTGTTTGGAGAAACTTGTTCCGGCGAGTAATCCGATTGTCACGAGCACTGCGGCGATGACATGAACGCCGGCCATCCCCGCTGCTGGCTAGGGAGACGATGAGAAGGATATTGGGGGTAAAAACTTTGGATGTGATTGCAGCGTTTATAAGGAGATTGATAATGGCGGTTTCCCTTTTCAATGGATGGAAATAAATTAATCAGATATTTAATTATGGAAGTTACATATGGGAAATATTGTATTATTGCCTATTATATTCGTTAAAAATATATATTTGCGGGATTTCAGTGTAGATGATCCATCGAATTGGATTTTTAAAATTTCATCAAATTCTTGTTTATTTATATATATTTAAAAGTGATCAGAAATGGAAAAATTTGTTTGGGAGTGATATGACCGTTGATTTTAAAAAGGATGGGCCATTTTTGTAAATAATAATCATATTGTTATTTTAGTAAATCCAAAATACATAAATAAGTCTCTAAGATTTGTTTGAAATATGTCTCTAAGTTTTCATTTTTAAAAAAAATTTAATATTATTTATCTTTCAAAACTTATTTCTCATCGTTGACGATGACGAGACGTTCATGTGGCGCTGATGTGAACATTAAATATATTTATAATTTAAAAAATAATAATTAATTAATTAATTATTTTTTATTAATTGAAAAGGACAGACATTTTTTTTGAAAAGTGCATGTAGCATGAAATTAAAAACCAAAAAGAAAAATAAAGCTACAGCATGTCATCCAAGTCTGCACGAACAAGCTCGGCAAACTCGGTCTGAGTGCTATCAACAGCAAGCCATACAAAGTTTCCCCGTAGGGCAAAACGAGCACAGAAATCAGCAAAGAGAAGTCCTCCTCGCCGTCCACCGTCACGCACCAGTCGTCGCGTCGCAAACCAGCAACACAACTGTCCATGAGGGTCAAACAGTCGCCCTCCACAATAGCCCCGCACACCCCATATAAAGATGGCGGGATAAGATCCTTGAGAGCCAAGACCGCCGCCAGCTCCACTCCCCCAGGATCCCAGTGCAAAAGTGAGGACCCAGCAGCAAAGATGAGAGCACCCCGGTCATCGAGGGCCACCATCCCAAGCCCAGCAAGCCCGAACGAGGAGAGAGAACCATCCACATTGAACTTTATCCATCCAGGGGCGGGGGGCACCAAAAGCGTGGTGTCGACAGCCGGTGATGCTGGGTGGTACCCCAGTGCCCCTGGAGTGGTAGAGCTCGCATAATGGAGAGGTTCTCAACAATGGTCGCCGCCATGACAGTAAAGGAGGCCACCTCGCCACTGTGGACATTGGCGTTGCGGCCACGCCAGGCCTGGTACACCGCACAGCAAAAAACCCTCGATGTACCGAGCGCGTCGGCAGAGGCAGATGAGAGATGTTCCCGCGCAGTCTCCCAGCTGGAGTAGGAGGGCATACTGTATCCCCAACGCAGAAGAGCGACCTGAATAGCCGATAGACAACAGCAGTCCGAGACCAGATGGTCCCGGGTCTCCTCAGACGTGCATCCCCAAGGACATCCCCGCTCAGCAGTAAGACCCCGACGGGCAAGCCACGCCCGGGTGGGGATCGCATCCCCCAGGAGCCGCCACCAAAACATCCGCTCTTGCGGATGAAGCTGCAGCTTCCGAAGCCAGCTAAAGTCCGTACACGCTCCATCAAACTGGGCCATGTAGGCGAGGGAGGCAACAGAACGGCCACTGAGGCGGGTGCAGAGCTCCGACCTGTCCTGGGGAAAGGAGCTGTGGATCGGAATCTGGAGGACGGCCTCAACAAGATCCGGCCCAAAAAACTGAGACAGAATGGAAACATCCCAGCCGCCGCCTGGGAGCAAGAAAGCTGATACCTGAAGTGACTCCAGCGAGCCGCAGTCAGCGAAAGTGGGCCACCGAGAGAGAGGCCAGTCAAGAATCCAAGCGTGCGCAAGTACATCCACAGAATCCCCATCCGCAATCTGCCAGCGAAGCAGGGGCCGAAGGCACTCAGCACCCTCCCTGATGAGCCGCCAAACCGGAGAGTCGCACCGGGTGATTCCCTCCCGCCAAAGGAGGCCATTGTACCGGGCTGAAACCAACCTGTGGAAAAGGGAGGATCCCGCCTGCATCAGCTCCCAAGCGAACTTTGCCCGTAAGGGACCCTGCCACCTACTCACCCCATGGAAGCCAAGCCCACCCCCGGCAGAGGGAGAGCAACACTGCTCCCAGCTCACATAGTGCATCCCGCGCTGGGAAGGGGTCCTCTGCCACAGAAAGAATCGCGCCAGCCGCTCTATAGCCTCCTGGACCGAGCGAGGCACATGACAATGCGTATAGAGGAACATCGGCGTGGCCAGGAGCGCCGACCGGACGAGGGTGGCCCGGCCCGCCAAGGAGAGGTGGCGGTTCCCCCAAGCCCGAACCTTCTCCGCCACCTTCAGAAGCAGGTGTGAGAAGTCGGAGCATTTCAACTTGCGCATAGCCAGCAAAATGCCCAAGTAAGTAAACTCTCGAACCCTCTGGAAGCCCAAGCGGCGAGTCAGCCTGTCGGACGTCCCCATAGGGGTGGACTTGCCAAACATGACCATGGACTTCGATCTGTTAATCCGCTGCCCAGTCCAAGTACAGTACTCCTGCACTACGGCAAGACACAGGTCCACACACGACGTGGTGGCATCCGAGGTGATGAAGATGTCGTCGACGTAAAGCAAGTGAGAGATCCGCGGTCCAGAAGCCGCAACCATAATGCCCAATGAGTTCCCCCGCTGACTGAAGGCAAGAGAGAGCAGCTCAGAGCACAGAATGAACAGATAAGGGGAGAGGGGGAATCCCTGCCTGAAGCCACAGCTCGCCTCGATCCACCTCGTACGTCGCCCGTTGAGGAGCAACGCAAACTGCGGCCCCTCCACACACTGCAGAATCCATCTAGCAAACTCCCCCGGAAACCCAAACATGACCAGAACCTGCCGCAGCGTCGCCCATGACATCTTGTCGTAGGCCTGCTCCATGTCGACCTTCATAGCTAGGAACCCAGTCTTGGAGGTCGAGATCGCCAGCTTGTGCACCATCTCCTGGGCGATGAAGCACTGGTGAGAAATAGAGCGCCCAGGAACAAAGGCCCCCTGCTCTTCCGAGATGAGCGAGGGTAGGAGCCCCCTCATGCGATCCACAATGATCTTCGCCGCCACCTTATAGATGGTCTGGCACAGACTAATAGGCCGGAACCGATCCGGCCGAGACGCATTGGGGCACTTCGGAATGAGGACCACCAATGTCTCCTTCCATGCACTGGGCATACGACCAAGAGCAAAAAAGTCGCCAATGACCCTGCAAACAGAAGTACGCACAATGGGCCAGAAGTGGACAAAAAAAGAGGAAGTAATACCGTCTAGGCCTGAAGCACGGTTGGCCCTCATGGCCTTGATGACGCCCCAAATCTCCTCCTCAGAAACCTCCTTCAGCAGCAAGGAGGCCGCCCCTCCATCGAGCCGCCGAGACGAAGGCAGGAGCGGCCACCCAGTAAGAACAGGAGCCGCACACTCCCACTTCCGATCAAAGAAGTCCAAGAATGCCGCCTCGATGCCCTCCGGATCTTCAACAAGGCTGCCGTTCGCAAGCTCCACCTGAGAAATTCGATTGCCTCGTCGATGAGAGGAGGCGATGGAGTGAAAATAGTGGGTATTCGCATCACCCTCGTTGATCCACTGCACCTTTGCACGCTGTTTCCACCAAGTGGCCAACCTAGCATGAATGCTCAAGAGCTCCTTAACCGCCGCAATGAGCGTCCGCGTCTGCTCCTCCGAGATGCCACCATCCAAGCTCTCCAGCCGTTGGAGCTCCACAATCTCCGCTTCCAGAATCGCCTTCCGAGCACCCAGATCCTTGAGCTTGTTCTTGCTCCAGAAGAAAAGGGCCCGAAGGGTGCGGCGACACTTTCGCTGCAAGACCTCTGCACTATCGCCGACATCCGCGTTCAGCCAGGACCGGGACACCAGCTTCCGCACCATCGGGTAAGAAAGCCAGGTGTAAAAGGACAGGCATTTAGCAATCCTCTTATTGCAGGCTCAACAATGTCCCTGAAAGTTGAGTGTCTGCCCAGCTATGTTAGCTCGACAATGCTAATTTAGTTAGGCCCCCCTTTGAATGGCGGGCTTGGGTCTGGCTTGTGCGTGAAACTTAAATATGTTTTCACATAATGTAGGTAAATTGATACCTGAGAGGAGGCCGGTTAGGTAATTTAGGAATCCCGTTGATCTGCGATTCTTGAGAATATCATAGAGTAGTTTGGGAATGATCTTACATTTGTATGTTCTTTCTGTTGGGTTACTGTCAAGGAACAAAGCCGATCGAGCGAAGGAGACCAAGCAAAGGAGAGCTTCGATCAAGAGCATAAACCCTAGATAGTACGAAGACGAGTGTAGGAGACGAAACAAAGGAGATCTTCGATCGACAACATGATAGAGTGTTGGTGGAGAAAGAATACCTGAATGTTGAACTATCAGAGGAGAAAGAAATCGAGCAGAGGTGGCCTTCGATTCGGCGAGCAGAGAATATTGGAAAATCAAATATTAAGGAAAATTTAATCTAGAAGAGAAGAGGGAGTGAGAGGGGGATATGAGGAGCAAACAGAGTACATTCTCCAAAGTAGTTCATACATTCATAAAAAATGAGTTACATAAGGGTTGCTTCTTGAAGTCACAGCATATGGCTTTATATAGCCTCAAAAATACTTAAGAGACAATAAAGAAAATACAACTTGAATTAAACAAATATTATTTCAGCTTTAGGTGGTCTTGTCGATCCATGCTTTGCATGATGAGGCTTAGCTTTTATTAGGTGGTCTTGCTCATGGTTTGCATGATGAGACTTATCTTTTCAAGACCCTCTCGTATGCCCGATATCTGCATCAACACTAATTTCTTCCTCAGATCTTGTTGAAGGTGGAAGGAGGACACTGGCGAGTAGACGAAGTGGGACAAATCTCATACGAGTCATCATAGATATTTCATTTTTTTCAGTCCATCTCATCATGATCTTGATGAAATCTACTCTAAAAAAGACATCCATGGCGAGACGAATCATCCAATATGGCACGATCCTTAAGATCATATACAACTTTAATTACATGGTTGTCCTAATCCTTAAGATGTTTTTGTTTGATATGTTTCTTTCAATTACAACTTTTTTTTCAATTAAATGACAGTGATAATTCGAAGCTTTGGGTCATCCTCTTACTATACACATTATATATGATAATTATATGTTATTAAGTTAGGAAAAATAAGTTAAATTCTCCTTTAATTTACATTGTATCCATGTTTCAATCTAGGTTATTATGAAGAAGCTGAAAATTATTAACTCATTTTTCAACATGAAGTCGTCAACTGAAGTTGAAAACTATTCCTCACATATAATTGTTGATTCTCCTTTAACAAATGTTGATTATGCTCTTGTTGAGAAGCTTCCACTCTTTTTCGAGTGTGATCCTGGATTACAACCTCAAAAATGGGAATATCCCACAGATCAACAAGATGAAATGCGTTGAGCTTATATTAAAGCAGAATCTTATCAGCACAAACTTCAAGAGTATTGATGCAGGACAGACGTCACACCCGCTGTCACCTGGCGTTGCACCAGGGTCCACCTTGGCGTCACACCAAGATGGTTTTATCACAGCTGCAACCCACGCCCTAACCTTTGGTCGGTCCCACGACAGGGCGCATCGGGTTGTTGAGGTCAGGAGTCGATCACGGTTCCTCCTTGATAAAGTGCCTTCACGCAAACTCTCAGACTCAACAAACTGTTGCGCCCTGTCGTGGGACCAGCAAAAGATTGGGGTGTGTGGGTTGTAGCTCTGATAAAGCCATCTTGGTGTGACGCCAATGTGGACCCTGGTGCGACGCCAGATGGCAGACGAGTGTAGACGTTTGTCCTGCATCAAGTATCCATCCTCAGCATCAGGTGAACATAATGGAATGTAGGCTCCTCATTTTAGGCAACATCTACCGCACCGCGATAGAGTTACCGCGCCGCGATAGCTATATATTTGCTCCCGCCGTTAAGATGATTTCTTGTTCCTTTTGGCTCCTCAACGAGTCATTGATTGTCGGGCATGCCATATGCTACCGCCGGGCATTAGCGTTAACGCGTCGTGGTAATACTTGCTAAAGATTGACTTGCTCCCGCCAATCCTTGCATTCAAATGCACTTTGTCAGTTATCCCTCGGTCATCAATAATTCTACCGCCATTTTATCAATTTTGTATTTAAAATTTTATCAAATTTGTTTATTTTCAATTTTTTTTCATCTTGTCTTATGTCTCGGCCCCATGTTACAATTTTTGGATATGTGTATCCTCAATATAAATCAAAATAATTATAAAATTTATTTTTTTTAATTTGACTTTTTGTAAATCGATCGTATTTATAAGTTTTTTCCCAATGATAGTATCTCCGCCGCAAGTCGACCTTATTACACAATGATGACATTGTGACAGTATATCTGCCGCAAGTCATTCTCAATTTGCAGCGTGCGACTGTATTATGACAATATCTCTATGGTAAGTCATTCCTAATTTATGGGAAACTTTTTGGGTCCGTTCCCCGTTTTCAGGTTTGGAGACGGGGCTATTGGGATGGCGACACGTGGCGCAACTTTAATATAAAAATCACAATTTTTTGAAGCCTTGAAGCCAGCTTTTTAAAAGGAGGTGTGACATTCACTTTTTCATTTGAAAAAGGCGCTTTTTAAAAATGATCTCCAAGAGATCATCTATGCACATTCAAATGTTATTTATAATCTCCCGGATATCAAAAATTGATATATGAGCAGGTATATTATGCTAACTTTGCGATCATACTTTACACACTTTGTGATCATATGTTGAACGCACAAATATCACTTTGCCCATGACGTCGATAGTCAGTTCAAGGTTGGAGATTTCGTCCAGCTCGTGAAGTCCCGCCCCATCAGCAAGACCAAAACCTTCATTTCATCCCTTTCTGTCTCACAAAATTCCAAGGCCTGGCGAGGACCTCCCCTCCTCGACCCTTGATCTCCCCCTCTAGTCTTATATGAAGTCCAAATTCCAGGAGGAGGTGTAGTGGGAGACAATGGAGAATGCAGAGTAAGAAAGGAAAGATACTACACCTTTTCTTCTTTTGTATGCTGTTATTTTACTGTTTCCTCGGTGTCTGGTGTTGCACTTATCTCCACCGAACGACGAAGAAGGAATCCCTCTCCCTGCAGCCGCGTCTCTCGATTGAAGAACATAGAACAAACACTACTCCTACGATACCTCCGCCTTTGTTTTTGGATCTGCTTCGCGGCGCCGCTTGTCTCGTGAGGAAGAAGACCAACCAGAAAAAACAAAAAAAAATTTGTTGACCGTATTTCTGCTTAACGACGAAGCCATGTGTCGCCATCCCAGCGACCCCGTCGACAAATCTGGAGATGGGTCCCGAACCCAAAAATGTCTCCTAATTTACAGAGTGGTACAAAATGAGAAGATAATGCTTATCTTTGATGACCGTATTTCCATGTGAAGGGAAATCACACTTTGGTCGGGCGGGGAATATTGTTGATATTGTTCCGGTGAAACATTCACTTTCCGATTTTACCCATCTTGGTTACACATTTTTTTAATTTATGCAATTTTCTTTTATTTTAAAAAATGTGATCTCATATAGGCAAAGTCGATCGACAATAAAAATATGTTCTCCCCGTCGCTCCCAAACCCCCGTGCACACGACAACAATCAACGACATGCAGAGTATAACGCTCGGGGTTTGAGAGCGGCGTGAGCGCCGAGACAAAGCCGTGGTCGAGGTACTGTCGTGCGGGGCATTGCCCCCCACCCGTGCAGTATCATGATCGGGGTACGTACTATCTCGGTTGGTCGTAGGGGTGGAGCCCCATGCCTCTCACTTGTATACTTAAATGTAGACGTTTCCAAAAAAAAAGGCCTGGTACCGGGCAAGCCCGCCACTGGCCCAGGCCGGGCTCAGGGGCCTTACAGGGCCCCCATATAAACCAACTACTCGACCCGGTGCCTAACCTGGGCCGGGCTGGTTAAAACCTGATTTTTCAGGCCAGCCCGTTTCATGGGATCTAAATAAGCCGGAATTTTGGCATGGCTGGCCGCTGGCATGGCAGCGTTGTTGCTGCCATGCCAGTACTAGTAGGCTGCCAAATTTTGGCAGCCTACTACTAAGCATAGGCCCTAGGCTACCAGCCTAGGCCTTAGGCTTATTAAAAAAAACATTATAAAACCCTCCCCCCCCCCCCCCGCTTACCCAACCGATCCCCCTCTCTCTCTTCTCGTCACCCTCTCTCTCCAACTCATTCTCTCTCCCACTCTCTCTCTCTCTCTCTCTCTCTCTCTCTCTCTCTCTCTCTCTCTCTCTCTCTCTCTCTCTCACACACACACACACACACACACACACACACACACACACACACACACACACACACACTCTCTCTCTCTCTCTATCACACATACTCGTCGAACATGACATCGTCATCCTCGGCGCCAGCGTCGTCTACTCAAACTGTGTCTGAAGTGGTGGAGTACAAGCGTACGACGCCAATTTGGGAGCATTTTGATAAAGTTAAAGTCGGCGACGAATACAAGGCGAGGTGCAAATTATGCTCGAAATTGCTGACCCTTACTGGTAACTCGACACTAGCAAGACACTTCAAGTCTTGCGTTTCGAAACAAGCTCCCGAGTCCAGTGAGGCAAAAATATCGGGAGCAGGGCAAATTTGGACGTACGATCAACTTCGGCAACGGGAGCTACAGATGAAGAACGTCATCAAACGCGGGTTGTCGTTCAGCCACTACGACAACGAGAAGAAGACCGAATATATACATCAAGGGCTTCAGCCAATTATTTTAAAATTTTTGAAGGACGTGTGAGTTTAACGAGTGATGTTTGGACTAGTAGCATAAAAATAGGACTTTCGTATATTTGTGTCACTTGTCATTGGGTCGATCCCGTTTCATGAGATCTAAATAAACGTATAATTTGTTTTGAAAGTTTTGAAATCCCGCACACACGTCAAGCTATATATCAAATAATTATTAAATGTGTGCGAAAATTTAAAATTAAAGATAAAATTATAAGTATTTCTTTTGATAACGCTACTAATAATACCGTCGCAATTGAGTGGTTAAAACGCGATTTAAAACCAATGTTAAACGATGCGTTTTTTCATACTCGATGCATTTGCCACGTTTTAAGGAATTTGTAAACGCTCAAAGTCAAAAATATTTTATCTCAATTTGATATGCTCATTAAATAGAACTCAACATACAAAATGATAAAAAGAGCGTTCCAACAAAAATCACTTCTAATGAAAAATTATACTATATTAAATATTCATAATTTGAACGATACCGATTGAGACGTATTACAAAATTATATGGATTTATAAAAATATTCTTATAGGGCGACAACTTTTTTATCTGGCGTGTATTATCCGACTAGCCCTCTAGTAATTGAAAATTTTGTAAATATCGCACAAAATTTTAACTATTATAAGTAAAATGAAGGGTGACGTCCTTTAATTGAAATAATGGAAGCAAAATTTTTAAAATATTATAGATAAATGTCAGTCATGTTTTCATGAGCCGCCGCTTTAAATCCTCTATTCGGCGTAAACTGCGTTCAAAATTTGATAGAAGAAATAAATTGATGGGGCCTCCCTCATTAAATAGGAATTATAGGCTGCAAATAGCCGAAACTCCATAACCCACACTACCTTAGTGGGGTGTTAGGGAAAAACCACCACACACCCGATCACCGTACGCGATCCCTATGCGCGATAGCCGATCCAACCGCCGCTGCCACGCCCGCTCACCGCCATGATCGATCGGTCGGCCGACGCCCCCGCCCGGGGTGGCCTCCCTCCCGGTCGCCGCCTCCGCCAGGGGCGGCCTCCCTCTCGCCGAGGATGGGCGGACGCTCGGCCGCCAGATCCCGGCTGCCGCCCCCGTCGGGGGCGACCTCCCTCTCACCAAGGACGGGCGGACGCTCGGCCGCCCGATCCCGGCTGACGCCCCCGCCTGGGGCGGCCTCCCTCTATCTGAGGGCGGGCGACCGCTCGGGCGCCCGATCCCAGTCGTCGCCCCCGCCGGGGGCGGCCTCCCTCTCGGCGAGGACGGGCGGCCATTTAGTCGCCCGATCCCGGACGCCTCCCACGCCGGGGGTGGCCTCCCTCTCGCCAAGGGCGGGCGACCGCTCGACCGCCCAGTCCCGGCCGCCGCCCCCGCTGGGGGAGGCCTCCTTCTCGCCGAGGGCAGTCTCCCTGCCGCCAAGGTTGGGCGTTCATTTGGCCGCCCAACCATCGGCCGGGAACCCTCTTCCCGGCCGCTCCTCCCCTCGCAGGAGGAGCATTTTCCCTTCCGTTGGACCCGTAACCACCCGGGGGCGGTCTCGTCATTTGTATAAAATCCATGATCTGTGTGCTCTAAACGGAGCGTTCCTATTCGTGCCTCCGATAGTTATCATGGTAAATTACAGGGTCGCCCCTCTTGAAATCTATAAATAAACCTGCATTCCTCTTCTTTTGACACTCTCTCCTTCTCCCAGCTCCTTCCCTCCTAAGTGTAAAAGAGATAGCCTCCTACGGAGATCTCCCTCATCTTCGAAGCCGCCCTTGAAGATCCTTCAAGAACTTTGAAGATCGCTTGGAGTTTTCACACTACCTTCAAGTTTCCCTCCGTGTAGGATCGCGCAGTGGTCACTGTCACCAAGGAGACGTTGGACTTCGGGCCCCGCCAAGTGAACGGTGAAGACGCTCGAGCACTCAGAACACTAAGCTCCAGACTCCCAAGGTGCACAAAAGACCATCCAGACCCAAGAGCGTGGTGCTCCCCACTACAACCGAAGAAAGTACTTAGCTTCATGAGCGGTGGCATGTCACCCTCCGAGCATCTCTCTCTCTCGCCCCCATTGTAACGAGGCGCGGCTTGTCACCCTCGATTTCTCAAACAAGCCCTGTAAAGAGCCATCAAATAGTGAAGTTCAGTCGGCACCGTACTGGCCACGTGATTTTTCATCCCTTTCCAGGGTTTTTCACGCTAAAAATATCCTCTTGCCAGCCGTCTCGTTTCTCTGTAACTGTTTACGCACTCATCCGCTCCTGGGCTAAGATGGTCGATTTTAGACCGGTTCAAGAAGCCTCAAGTAGACCGCAATAGTTTGACGTCATCTGTGGGAACAGTTCCCTAAAGCTCAAAAGATTTGGAAGGCAGTAACCTTCACCCAGCGATACTCATGGCTCGAGACATGGCAAGAAGAAGCACTCGTACCACCCAAGGCTCGGCCCGCGAAGAGCTCGGGGGACCCGGTCCCTCTCAGTCCCTCGTCAACGCACCCCATTTGGAAGAAACGGTGGTCACGCCAGCAATTGCACTAACATGACGAATGGTCCAAATGGAGGAACAACAAGCTGAAATGCAGAACCTCCTAAGAAACCTTGGAGCGGATAGGGCTCCGGTAGAGCCCCCCACACTGGTCAATGCACCTCCCCCGCCTCCGCAACAAGCCCAGAAGGAAACGAAGAGGAGGACTCAGAGTTCTCGGCAGCAGTGAGCACATCGCATCCCGCCCATTTGGCTAGGCCCGTCGAAGCCGGCCCGCAACTTCTCCACCAGAGGGCAGGTATCCCCGAGAACCTCCCCGGGAGGTTAACCCACGAAGAAGTCAGAGAGTTGATAGTGGAAGAGTACGGTCAGGTCGGCCGCCATGCAGCCCGTGTATATCCCCCCGCTCACAACGGGTCCCCGTTGGCTCCAGAAGTTCTGGCACACCCAATCCTAGGAGGATTCAAATTTCCGAACATGGAATCTTACGACGGGACCGAAGACCTCCTGGAGCATATAAATCACTTCTCCACCATCCTTGAGATTTATAATGCCCCCAACCAACTGCTCTGTCAGGTATTCCCGACCACTCTGAAGGGTTAGGCAAGAACTTGGTTCCATTCTATCTGAAGTGGGACTATCCGGAATTTTGCTGAACTGACGCAGCAGTTCCTGGATCAATTTATCGCCAACCGTCGGATAGTAAAGGACATTTCCCACCTCTCAGGAATCATGCAAAATGAAGGGGAAACCCTTAAGGAATTTTTTCGCCGGTTCACTACCGAGGCCCGTCAGATTCCTGTGGTGGATTCCGAGCTCCTTCGGGGAGTGTTCCTTGGAGGACTCCGGCCGAGCGGATTCTACTCCGCCCTGATGAGGGAAACTGTCCCTAGTTATCCTGATCAGGTGCTTAGAGTTGAGGCACAAATCGCAGTAGATGAAGCGATCGAAGCTCATCGCCTGCAGTACGAAGGAATGGTAAAAAGGAAGAGGGAAGAACCAGCCCCAAGGCGGCAAGAAGAGCGCCAAGGGGGCATGCATCCCCAAGATCGCCCTAGCAGCAGGCCCCCTCGAACCTACCAAGAATATGCACCACTCAACACCTCCCGCACAAACGTGCTCTACGCGATACAAGACAACCCAACATTACACAGGCCGAGAGACCTTCCCAGGGAAGGGGATCGAGATCAGTCGAAATAATGTGAGTTTCACCGAGCCCAGGACACGCCACTGAGGACTGCATCAAACTCAAGGACGAGATAGAACGCCTCGTCCGATAAGGTATCCTTGGAAAGTTCTTACAAGACCAAACGTGAAATCATCCAGCGAATGAAAGAAGAGAGCAACCGCCTGCCCGCCAAGACGCGCAAGAAGTCAGGCAAGTGGTTGGGGGTAGTGGAAACCATCTCAGGTCTCCCTTTTTCTGACGTCAATTCAATCGCCCGACCAGCCGAAGCAATCAGTTTTGGGGATGAAGACCTAAAAGGGCTACTCGTTCCGCATCAGGATCCGCGGGTTATCAACGCAGAGATCGGCAATCCCAGCTTCTGTGTCAAGCGAGTACTGGTGTACAATGGCAGCTCAGTCAACGTTATTTTCATGTCCACTCTTCTCAGTATGAAGATCCCGAAAGAGAAACTCTAGCAAGCTGTCAGTCCAATCTACGACTTCAATGGCAGTCCTGTCCAAGTCAAAGGCACCATCATTCTCTTTGTAACTTTGGGAGATTTCCCGAAGCGCGCAACTCACGATATATAGTTCATAGTGTAACATCCCCCAAACGACTAGACCCCTAGGACAGTTTTGTCATGACTAGGTCATGACAAAACCCTAGGATTCGCAAAGGGAACATAAGAGCTTAGGCTTGAGGCGCAAATCGCCATGGTCTGCGGATAGTGATTTCTAGTTACCAAGCCTAAGGTTGGCCTTAGGGCATCGTCGTGACCCATGACCCCACCATGACGTGTCTGACCCAGTAAAGGGGTCCTCTCGTAATACCTGAATTACCCAACCGTAGAAATAAAGGGGTATATTGAATACGGCGCTAGCGCCGACGCTAGTGGCTAGCGCTGGCGGTAGCGGTGGTTTAGGTGAACCGCTGAGACGAACCAAATACCATCGAATCGCTAGCACAGGCGCTAGCGCTGGCGATAGCGGTGGCGCCTGATGGTTGCCGAATCGGCAAGCGTTACGCCGTCACGGGGCTAACGCTGGCGGTAGCTAAATCGACGGGAGACGGTCGGGAATCATTTTGCTGGCCAAATTTATGACCAAGGGAGTCCAAAAGTCCTCCCAATTGATGGGGGTTCATTCCCCCTATCAATTAGAGGAATATTAAGAGTTTTTCCAACCTTTAAGGGTGATGAAATGGGTGACCTTTGCTGATGGCCGAAATTTTCACCATGAATAGTGTTAATGGAGGAATCTCAAACTTCATCTTTCCCCCACCAGGATTTGGCTCTATAAAAGGGCTCAAGGAGTGGAGGGAATGAGCTTCCCCCATTTTCTAGAAGAATTCTCATGCATAGGAACCTACCGGCATGGCACCCAAGAGCTCTCGAGCAACCATGGTGGACCGGCGATCGACGCGACTACAAGCCGCAATTCAGGTCCTCCCCTCTTGTCTATTTCTTAGTGGGTAGATCTTATCATTTTGGCCACTAGATTCGGGGCCAATTGGTCTTGAATTGGCATGGCCGGAAGCTTGTGATCAAGCTTTCTTCCCTCGTCTAGATTTCTGATTCCGGCCGCCTCCGACCGGCCAACCACCGTACATCGTCGTCCGCCACCTCAACGGAGGTGGTGGAGGCATTGGCCGACCGAGAGAGCATCAAGGTGGCCGGGAAATCACCTCCCAAGTTTCTACAGGACGGGACAACCGTGATCGTTGGCTGATTGGGGAAGAAGATGGGATGCCACCCGTTTTTTGCTTTAAGATATGTGCATAGATCTGGTAATTAGTTTATTTGGTATTGTATTTTTCTGCCCCTTTACTGGCAGTACCTAGATTAATTTATTAAAAATACTAGGGGCCCTCTACAGAAAAAGTGGTCAACACCAAAGTTGTAGACCTCGGAGTTTACTTTAATTTAAATTTTGTTTCAGCCCAAAAGGACTAATGTAGCTCCCTGTAGAGCCATTTTGGTGGGACTGGTCCTTAGGGTAGGACAGTCACTAATCTTGGAATAACTTTTGTGGGGGTCATGGGATTGACTTGAAAATTGAAATATAGGCTATTTGTACTTACACACTTGATATACCCAAAGATGGGAATTTTAGAAGAACAATTCTCTAAGGTTTTTGTAATAATTCAATAATTCATATATTATTTAATTATAGGGTTTAATGACCTCCAATCCCCTCCAAATTTTGGTGGGTTCTTCTTAGGGTTATTATATGACCCTGGTAAAAGTTTCAACTCAATTGGGACTGATTCGGTTGGGTAATTAGTTATCCCAAATTTGGTCAAACTAGGTCAAACTAGGTCAAAAGTGCACATGTTAGAATTAGGTGGTCAAACTTCATCCAAGTGGTGTGAAACTTTGGCCGCTGGCTTAGGACCACTTAATACACCCTCTTGAGTAATTTGGGGTGACGTGGGGTGGACATGCCCTAGGATCCTAGTCTTAACCTTAGGGTTGCACTTTAGGCTTTGTGAAAGACATAGGGGAATATGCCCTTGGATGGTCATGAAACTTGGTAGATAAGTTCATGGGGTGTAAATTTTCCCTAAGAAATTTTAAGAGAATTTTAGGACCAATTATCCTCTCTGAATTGGGTTATAATAATTTTTGGGAACCTCCTTATGAGAGAAATTTATATGCTCAAATAATCCTGGATAGTAATAAAAATTTGGTTGTACTCTCATAATCATGTAATAAATCTCTCGTAATTTTTGGGTAATTGTTGAATTAATTTATTTAACACTTCATTCACAAGCCATCTATTTAGTCTTAAGAATGTAATAAATAATTAAGGGCCAAATAACCTCTGGAAAATTATGAAACTTGGTTGTAGGACATTTTAGGGCATTAGAAAACTCTGTGAATTTTTGTATAATTTTTGGAATTATTTATCAGTAGGTCCCTTCACAATTTTCTCTAATATGGGTTTACCTGGAATATTTAATTATGTGATAAATCAGTCTTGATAAATTCTGAAATTTGGCCAGTAGACTTTTCTGATTAGTTTGGAGGCCTGGTAATTTTCCCATAATATTTAGACAAGTATTTTTGGTGGTTCCTTCTTTAATTTCTAAATTGGGATAATTATTTAATATTATAATTATAGGGCCAACACCTTACTGCAAAATTGTGGTATTCTATTTTTACTGTTATTTTGACATCATATCACGAGAAGACCTTACACTTCATGTTCAATTTCATACTTGGCCAATGTTGGATAAATTATAATAAATGCCAAATAATTAGGGAAAAATATGATTCTCTGGATTTAGGCTTGGGATATCATGATAGACTCACAGAAATAATCTTGAGTCAGTCAGATGAATATTTGAGGTACCTCATCTTATGCAACTCATATAACTCGTTTGGTCTGCGTATAGTAAAACTGTAAAATTGATTAGATTGAAGACCAGTAGGTGGGAATAGAAGGTAGTTGGTGTACCTAGCCTAGTTGAAGAGATTGAAGGTCACCAAAAAAGGAGTTTAGGTGATGAGAGTGTGCTTGTTGAGTTAAGGGTAAAATTGTGCTCGTGATTGACGAAAGATCGTTTTCCCGTAGGGAGTCAGAAAATACTTAGGAGGTTAATTCAAGTGTAATGATAAGAAGGGTACTTCTATAGGTTATTACCAATAACATTAAGTGTCTTGAGAAAGGGAGTTTTGGGTTGTCACCCCATTATAGTTCCTAGTATCGTAGCGAGCCCCTTACAGGGTAATCCTCAAGAAGTCCAAGATTAACCATAAATTGTAGGGATAAGTTGATGTACAAGATTAACTTAATAACGCACACATCCACACCCCGTGGTTACGGTAGGTTAGTTGGTTTGGTTTTCGAGCGGTAGGCTCGGTGGTTGAAGCAGCGAACTAGTTAGTCCGGTGAGCTTGTGACTTAGTGATGTTAGTTGGTACAAACGGGTTGGTCCGGCGTGCCGGTGGTTCGGAAGGTTATGGTGACGGGCAGGTTATACCGGGGAGCTTATGGCTCGGGGATAGATGGTAAACATGTTTGCATGTGCATAAAGGTGGTGGGTCTTCGTTATTGGACGGTCGTTCACACAGACGTCAATACGTTGACTCGGCAAGTGTGGAATTTACACTTAGCCATGAAAGTCTGGTGGTCCAGCCAGTAAGAGTACGCAGATGCTCCGCAGCTTTCCGTTGAGGCATACGATAGGTCTAGGTTAGGTAGTGCGAATACCAACCTAGAGGTGGGCGAGGCCCAACCCACCACTTCCGTTTGCCACTACGGGAGTATCCTGGGAGTCTTGTTAGCTCCAAAATGGGGGAACTAAAGGTCTGTGCGCATAGAGTCGAAGTGTGTGAGTTGCACTTGTATGAACATAGCATAAACTGCATAACTCTGCATATCATGGCATAAGCATTGCATTTCAACCCCTACTCATATCGTATAAATCGGTATGAGACTTTTTATACGATAGGCTTTGCTAAACGACCCCTTGGTCTATAGGTTTGTATGGGCATTCCTATAAATCAATGGTTACTTTTCTACTCTTACTTATTGTCCTTGACATGATCTTTATTATGCTTTATTTACTGCTTTAATTATATATGCACACCTATGTAGTGGAGGTTGTTCATGTAGCTAGGCCACGCCATCTGATTTATTTATACCCCTTGATGTCCTCCGCTTCGTCCTCCTGCTCGGTGCTTAGGGCCACTGGGGGATGGACGAGGGGGGGGGGGGGATCGAGGCTTAGTCTTTTTGACTAACAGTCGGTGGACCATACTATTTTAGGGGATCGAGGAGACGCAGCAGCACTAGAGGCCGGTGTTGACGGAGGCGGGCCAGTCTAGTACAGGAGCACCAGTTCCAGGATCAGTGAGTGATTAGTGGTTAACTCCCGCGAGTGATCTTTGTAGTGAGAATATGATGTACTGGGCATGAGCCCTTTTATTATTGTAACCTTTGTTATTTCAGTTATATTGTGTGGACATTTATATATATAGCATGTGATTTGTGGACTTGAACTACTATTTGTTCGTTTATACTTTTCTTCTTCTGTAATCGATATTGCCGGCAGGATCGACGTTTTGTAGTGGCAACCTTCCCGAGAGTTGGTGTCACCGCAAAGCGGCGGTTCTTGGCATAAGACCCGGGTTTTCAAGAATTTAAAAAATGGGGTCTTACACATAGTGGTAGAGTAAGAATCGCCTTACAACGCGATTTTTGGTCGACCGTTGCAAGTACTATTCCGAGTTATCCCATCCATCCTGTTGAAATTGTTGAAGTGAAGTGGATAGGAGTCCGGCCGGTTTGAAGGCTGGAGACCGCAGAGACCGCGCGGTCTGCGCTGGTGCTCTGGCGGTTTGTTCCTGGCGATCTGGTGCGATCGGCCAGCTTGCTTCTTGGTTTAGGTCGCTGGTTCTGGCGACCTGTTGCGGGTTGTTTCCGGTCTTGTTCTAGTCGGTCTGTTCTTGGTTGACCGATGAGACCGGGCGGCTTGGTTTCTATTCTGGCGACTTGGTTCAAGTCGGCTAGTTGCTTCTCTGTGTTGGCGATCTCAGGAAGGGTGTTCGCTGTGTCCGCGCGGTTTGTGCGCGGCTTGTTGCTGACTTCGGTCTTGGACTGAATATTGTCCAAGTGCTGTGTTCGCGCGGTCTGGTTTTGGAGACCGTTCGCGAGCTGATGGGTGGTGACTGTATCCCGGTTTGTGCGGTGACGACATCTGTCCACCCGCCTATAAATAGGGGTGCATGGCCCGTCATTCATAACGAGAACTGTAAGAACAAGAGCCCGGATAGATTCTTGCGGTCTCAAGTTTGAGTTCGCGCGGCTTGGTTGCGAGTTAACCGTTTGTTGTGTTCGCAGGTTTGCGGTCAGCAGGTTTCGGTCTCCTTCCTTGGTGATTTCCGGTGGCTCGAATAAACAGTTCGTCTGCGGCTTGTCAGAGAACTGGTTTATTGTTCTTGTGCTGTTCGCAGTAAACTCAGCGATCAGGCGACCTTCAGCGGTTAGGCGATCTGAGTTCGGTCTGGCGACAGCTTCAGTTCTTTGTTCATTTGGATAAGCTTCAGTTCGTGCGGGCTGAGATTGCGGTCTGGCAGTGCAGTTTGTCTGCTCCTGTTCGTGCGGTCTCAAGGTGTTTCTGCGGTCTGACTGTGCAAGCGGTCTGGGAGTACAGCAGAACAATCCGGGCGGCCTGAACCTTTGTTGCAATCCGTGCGGTCTCTTTCTGGCAGACCGCCGGTTTCTGTTTTTTGGTGTGTTTGTTCTTCTCGTCTCCGTGATTCTTATGAATCATGTCTCGCCATGTATGCCTCGCATTGTAAAGCAGTATTATTTCAATAAAGATTTCTTGTGTTGCTGATTTTGGCATTGTGGTTGTTTGGCTATAACTCTTATTGATACAACTCCTGCTTACTCCTAAACGGTCCAATCAAAAATTTTAACATGGTATCAGAGGGAGGTTCCTGGAGTGGATAAGCAGTGATCAACTAGAGTTGCCATCGTCTTTGTGAAGAAGAGACCACATTGATTGCTATGGAAGGCAGTTTCGCAAGAGGTCTTGGTATTGAACTCCTCACATCGACTAACTTCAAAAAGTGGAAGTCATGTATGGAGAGTTATTTGATTGGCGAGGATCTTTGGGAGATAGTCGGCGGAGAAGACACACAGGAGGTGTTTCCAGCAGGTGATAATATGGCAGAGGTGAGGCTTTGGAGGAGGTTGAATGCTAAGGCAGAGTTCACTCTCAAGAGGGCTATCTCACCAGAGCTGTTTGATCATATTATCGGATGTAAATCTGCTGCGGAGATCTGGACATCCTTGGATGGATTGTTCAATAAGAAGAATGTAGCAAGACTACAGTTTCTTGAAAATGAGTTGGCTAAAGCCTCTCAAGGTGATCTTTCTATTTCTACCTTCTTCCTCAAGATGAAGAATCTCACGGCAGAAATTTCTGCTTTGGACCCTGATGAGCCAATCTCTGAGGCAAAACTGAAGAGGCATATCATTCGCGGGTTGCGGAAGGAGTATCTTGCCTTTGTGACTTCAGTTCAGGGTTGGGCAAATCAACCGTCGTTGTTGGAGCTGGAGAACCTTCTTGCTTCGCAAGAAAGTTTAGCAAGACAGATGGCGGGGGTTTCTATCTCCGGGGGAGAAAGTGATGTGATGTTCTCTGGGAAGAGGAAGAAGAAATGGGAGAAGAAGAAGCCGGGTCATGATGGACCCTCCACTTCAGGTCAGCAAGATAGGGGCTATGCTCCTAAGTCTGATGGGAAGAAGAAAGGAGAGGGACCAAGGTGCTTTAGATGCAACAAGACCGGGCACTTCAAGAAAGATTGTCGGGTGAATCTTCAGCCGGGACATGCAGTGGAGAAGGAAATGCCAGAGTCTGGTGAAGTTGGATGGGGAGGAGCTTTTGTGTCTAATATAACGGCGATGCCCGTTAAGGCCTTGGCCTCCATCAACTATGAAGAGGACTGGATTGTTGATTCAGGGTGTGGACATCATCTCACCGGGGACGGATCAAAGTTCTCTTCTTTGGCGCCTTACTCAGGTAATAATGCTATCATTACGGCTGATAATTCTATTCATCCAGTAGAGCACGAAGGAGTCGTCTCTCTGAGCAGTGATAAGGGTCCACTCACGTTGAGGAGTGTTTATCACGTGCCTGGTATGAAGAAAAATCTCTTCTCTGTGACCAACGCGGTCGATGCCGGTTATCACGTTCTGTTTGGCCCAACAGAAGTGAAGTTTCTCAAAACTCAACCGGAGATAAAGGGAGAAGTTTTTCATGTCGGCAAGCGGGTGAAGGACTTGTTCGTTTTATCGACAAGTACCTATGTTGATAAGATGAGGACGAATGATGGCGCGGCCATCTGGCATGAAAGGTTGGGGCATGTAGGCATGGACAAATTAAAGGCTATGGCTGTAAAGGGCCTTGTCAATGGCTTGCCTAGCTTGTCTTCCTATGGAGACGGTCATGTCTGCGAAGGATGTCAGTTTGGTAAGTCTCATCGACTTCCATTTGACAAATCGCAAACAAGGTGCAAAGTGCCGTTGGAATGCATCCACGGTGATTTGATGGGACCGACTGCCACCCCAAGCCTTGGAGGCAACAAATACATGTTGGTGTTGATTGACGACTACACCAGATATGTCTGGGTGTATTTCATGAAAGAGAAGTCAGAAGCCTTTGCTAAATTTGTGGAGTTCAAGGAGCTGGTGGAAGGTCGTTTAGGCCTGCGGGTGAAGAAGTTGAGAACTGACAATGGTGGGGAGTTCACCTCTGGTGAGTTCTCAAGTTTTTGCAGGAAACACGGCGTTCGGAGAGAGCTCACTTGTGCCCATACTCCACAGCAGAATGGCGTTGCCGAAAGGAAGATCCGTCATCTGACGGAAACTTGCAAATGCTGGCTTCATGCCAAGAGTATTCCAAAGTCCTTCTGGGCAGAGGGAATGTCTTGCGCAGCTTATGTCATCAACAGATTGCCTCTAAGTCCTATCAACATGAAGACCCCTCACGAACTAATGTTCAAGGAGAAGCCGAGTGTTGCTCACCTTCGGGTGTTTGGATCAACCTGCTATGTGCATATTCCTGATGCTCTTCGAACAAAGCTTGATGCGAAAGCAAGGAAGCTAGTCTTTGTTGGGTATGATGAGCGAAAGAAGGGATGGAGATGCATGGATCCTGAGACACGAAGGTCAATTGTTTCTCGGGATGTGGTGTTCGATGAAGTAACTTCCTACAAGGGGAGTTCAGGAGTTGAACTACCAGAGGGCAGGGTTGATGAAGAAGGAAAAGCTGCAGGAAGTCTTCAAGTGGAGTTGCCTGTTTCACCAGGAGCTCCAGGTGTGTCAACCCCTGAGATGGAGGCTTCAGGTTCTGGAAGCAGGGGGAGCGATGCTCCATGTTCATCTGGGAAAGAAGCTTGCACAGAAGAAGCGGCTGAGGAGGTGGTCAGTCAGGAGCAACCTCTTAGGAGGTCGAAGAGGACTATTCAACCACCAGATCGATACACAGGAGGAAACATGGTGAACTTTGTTTCTTGTTTCTTTGCTGGTCCCTTAGATGAAAGGGAGCCGTCGAGCTTTGAGAAGGCCAGAGGTGTGAAGGAGTGGGACATTGCTATGCAGGAAGAGATGACAGCTCTCGAGAAGAATGAGACCTGGTCTCTTGTGCCCAAGCCCAAGGGCACTACTCCTGTCACTTGCAAGTGGGTCTTCAAGCTGAAGAAAAAAGCTGACGGTAGTATCGAGCGTTACAAGGCTCGCCTTGTAGCTCGTGGGTTCTCATAGCAGTACGGAGAAGATTATGATGAAACATTTAGTCCAGTGGCAAAGATGACTTCGGTTCGATTTGTTATTGCCTTGGCGGCTTCGAGTGGTTGGGAGATTTGGCAACTCGACGTGAAGAATGCTTTCTTATACGGCGAGATTGACAAAGATATCTTCATGATTCAACCGCAAGGCTTCATCTCGAAGGAGTATCCAGACTATGTTTGCAAATTGAAGAAGGCCCTGTACGGGTTGAAGCAAGCGCCTCGGGCGTGGTACGGGAAGATTGCAGAATATCTCTTATTCTGTGATTGTGCTGCTGTATGTGGATGACATGATTGTCACCGGGAACTCGAAAGAAGCTATTGCAAGACTCAGGGCTGAGCTTGCTATCAGGTTTGAGATGAAGGATCTAGGGGAGCTTCATCATTTCCTTGGACTCGAGGTCCAGAGACGGGAGAGCGGAGTGCTCATTTCTCAGGAAGGATATGCAGAGCGAATCGTGAAACGATTTGGCATGGAGGAAGGGAAGAGCAGCTCTATACCTTTGGAGCAACATCATAAGCTTCGGAAGGATGAGGGGAGAATCTTATCTGATCCGTTGGTGTTCCGAGCTCTGGTTGGGAGCTTGATCTATTTGACAATCACAAGGCCGGATATTGCTTATGCAGTTGGCAAGGTGAGTCGGTACATGGCGGAACCACGGAAAACCCATCTTCTTGCAGCTAAAGGCATACTGAAGTATGTGAAGTCGACCTCTGATTTGGGTCTCCTATATAGGAGAGGGTCAAGCTTGGAGTTGCATGGTTTCATGGATGCTGATTATGGGGGAGACGTGGATGATCGGAGATCAACGTCGGGTTATGTCTTTATGACGGGCCCCACAGCTATCTCTTGGTGCAGCAAAAAGCAAGACTCGATGTCTGTTTCTACCACGGAAGCAGAATACAAGGCTTCGGCCTTGGCAGCTCAGGAAGCTATTTGGCTCAGGAGGTTGGTAGAGGACGTTCATCAGGAGGTTCGAGGTCCCACTATGCTACGCGGGGACAATGAGAGTGCTCTCAAGCTGGTTAACAATCCAGTTTGTCACGCGAGGACCAAACATATAGAGATTGAGCACCATTTCATTCGTGAAAAGGTGTTGGGAGGATCTCTTAAGGTCGAGCATGTTCGGAGTGCGGACAATGTCGCAGACATCTTCACAAAGCCGCTGGCAAAGGGACCGTTTACTCGGTTAAGGGAGTTGCTCGGGCTAGTTTCCACTTCCCACTTCAAGGGGGAGTGTTGAAATTGTTGAAGTGAAGTGGATAGGAGTCCGGCCGGTTTGAAGGCTGGAGACCGCAGAGACCGCGCGGTCTGCGCTGGTGCTCTGGCGGTTTGTTCCTGGCGATCTGGTGCGATCGGCCAGCTTGCTTCTTGGTTTAGGTCGCTGGTTCTGGCGACCTGTTGCGGGTTGTTTCCGGTCTTGTTCTAGTCGGTCTGTTCTTGGTTGACCGATGAGACCGGGCGGCTTGGTTTCTATTCTGGCGACTTGGTTCAAGTCGGCTAGTTGCTTCTCTGTGTTGGCGATCTCAGGAAGGGTGTTCGCTGTGTCCGCGCGGTTTGTGCGCGGCTTGTTGCTGACTTCGGTCTTGGACTGAATATTGTCCAAGTGCTGTGTTCGCGCGGTCTGGTTTTGGAGACCGTTCGCGAGCTGATGGGTGGTGACTGTATCCCGGTTTGTGCGGTGACGACATCTGTCCACCCGCCTATAAATAGGGGTGCATGGCCCGTCATTCATAACGAGAACTGTAAGAACAAGAGCCCGGATAGATTCTTGCGGTCTCAAGTTTGAGTTCGCGCGGCTTGGTTGCGAGTTAACCGTTTGTTGTGTTCGCAGGTTTGCGGTCAGCAGGTTTCGGTCTCCTTCCTTGGTGATTTCCGGTGGCTCGAATAAACAGTTCGTCTGCGGCTTGTCAGCGAACTGGTTTATTGTTCTTGTGCTGTTCGCAGTAAACTCAGCGATCAGGCGACCTTCAGCGGTTAGGCGATCTGAGTTCGGTCTGGCGACAGCTTCAGTTCTTTGTTCATTTGGATAAGCTTCAGTTCGTGCGGGCTGAGATTGCGGTCTGGCAGTGCAGTTTGTCTGCTCCTGTTCGTGCGGTCTCAAGGTGTTTCTGCGGTCTGACTGTGCAAGCGGTCTGGGAGTACAGCAGAACAATCCGGGCGGCCTGAACCTTTGTTGCAATCCGTGCGGTCTCTTTCTGGCAGACCGCCGGTTTCTGTTTTTTGGTGTGTTTGTTCTTCTCGTCTCCGTGATTCTTATGAATCATGTCTCGCCATGTATGCCTCGCATTGTAAAGCAGTATTATTTCAATAAAGATTTCTTGTGTTGCTGATTTTGGCATTGTGGTTGTTTGGCTATAACTCTTATTGATACAACTCCTGCTTACTCCTAAACGGTCCAATCAAAAATTTTAACACATCCCACACCTTGCAATGAAGTTCATCACCCCGGGTGGAGTCGGAGTCATTCGTGGGAACCAGGAGGTAGCGCGTGCATTCTATCTCCAGCAGATGAAACCGGGACAAGGAGCTGCCCTGGGCGCCAGCACAACCAGAACCTGAAATCCCAAAAATAATTAGGAATCAGGCAGAAATGTATTACTATATTCCAAATTCATCAAATTTATTTTTAAGAATTCTCGTCTGTATACTCTAAGAAAGTTGTAAGTCTGCACTTACACAAGAACTGTTGTGTGTTAAATTTCAAAATGCTTTATTTTTTCCTTCAAAACCCTGTTGTCGCAGGAACACTCAGGGGCTAGTCTTTCCAAACCACGCCGTGAATCACGGGCCTAACAGGACCTACCCATCTCTTCCTGCCAATGCCAGGGATGACTGCTATGCTCAATAAACAAATCCATGCGCATGTAGTCTACTATAATAAGCAGTTGTAAGCTTTCGCTTACACGCAAATTACTTTATGCTCAATCTTAGTTAAACGTATTTGTCTGCTCCTAACTCTACTCTCTCAGGGACACCTTGAGAAACAATCATCTTTAGTCGAGGGCGGTTTGTAACATGGAAAGCTTCTTCATTTCCCCAGTTCGAACGTTTGCTTTTCACTCCCCCCGTGACTTCACTGCCCCGGATCGAACGGTTACAACCCTTCTCCCCCGCGGTAGGTCACGACGTCGCCTGGGCCTGCCCCCCTCGCGCTCGCCAGTGGTTCAAAGTGTTTGCCCTTCACCGTCTCTCCGGGGCCACGCCCTTATGTCCTCACTGCCCCGGATGGAACGGTTACAACCCTTCTCCCCCGCGGTAGGTCACGACGTCTCCTGGGCCTGCCCCCCTCGTGCTCGCCAGCGGTTCGAAGTGTTTGCCCTTCACCGTCTCTCCGGGGCCACGCCCATATGACCTCACTACCCTGGATCGAACAGTTACATCCCTTCTCCCTCGTGGTAGGTCACGACGTCGCCTGGGCCTGCCCCCTCGCACTCGTCAGCGGTTCGAAGTGTTTGCCCTTCACTGTCTCTTTGGGGCCACGCCCCTATGACCTTACTGCCCCGGATCGAACGGTTACAAACCTTCTCCCCCGCGGTAGGTCACGACGTCGCCTGGGCCTGCCCCCTCGTGCTCGCCAGTGGTTCAAAGTGTTTGCTCTTCATCATCTCTCCGGGGCCACGCCCATATGACCTAACTGCCCCTGATCGAACAGTTACAACCATTCTCCCCTGTGGTAGGTCACGACGTCGCCTGGGCCTTCCCCCCTCGCGCTCGCCAACGGTTTGAAGCGTTTGCCCTTCACTGTCTCTCCGGGGCCACTCCCCTATGATCTCACTGCCCCAGATCGAACGATTATATCCCTTCTCCCCCGCGGTAGGTCACGACGTCGCCTGGGCCTGCCCCCTCGTGTTCGTCGGCGGTTCGAAGTATTTGCCCTTCACCGTCTCTTTGGGGTCACGCCCATATGACCTCACCGCCCTGGATCGAACGGTTACAACCCTTCTCCCCAGCGGTAGGTCACGACGTCGGCGGGGCCTGCCCCTCTCACTCTCGCCAGTGGTTCGAAGCATTTTCACTTCACCATCTCTCCTGGGCCACGCCCCTATGACCTCACTGCCCCGGATCGAACGGTTACGACCCTTCTCCCCCGCGGTAGGTCACGACATCGCCTGGGCCTGCCCCTCTCGCGCTCGCTAGCGGTTCGAAGCGTTTTCCCCTCACCGTCTCTCCGGGGCCACACCCATATGACATCACTCCCTCAGATCGAACGGTAAAATCCCTTCTCCCCTACAATAGGTCACGACGTCGCCTAGGCCTGCCCCCACACGCTCGCCAGCGGTTCGAAGTGTTTTTCCTTTACCATCTCTCCGGGGCCACGCCCCTTGACCTCAATGCCCCGGATTGAACGGTTACAACCCTTCTCCCCCGCGGTAGGTCACAACGTCGCCTGGGCCTGCCCCCTCACGCTCGCCAGTGGTTCGAAGCATTTTCCCTTCACCGTCTCTCCGGTGTCCCTCCCCAATGAACTCACTGCCCCGGATAAAACAGTTATAGCCCTTCTCCCCCGTGGTAGGCCACGACGTCCCTAGGCCTGCCCCCTCACGCTCGCCAGCAGTTCGAAGCATTTCCCTTCACCATCTCTCCGGAGCCACGCCCCCGTGATTTCATTACCTCAGCTTGAAGGTCCTCCCTTTGCTATCCTGGGATAACAATCGCTCACGACAATGATGTTCAAAAGCAAGAAAGGAAGCCAAGTCATACTAAAAGACGGCACAGTCAGCCCATCAATGCTAAATCATCGCGCTAGTACCGCCATCAGGCTAAACAGTCTACAATCAACAAAGAGTACATCAAAAGATTCACAAATACAAGTACACGTAGTACAACAAGAAAGGATACAAAACATAAAGTAAAGCTACTCCTCATCGCCAACATCAGAAGCAGAACGCTCGTCGTCAGAAAGGTCTCTAACACCTAACCCGACCACAACGCAGCCTCGAGCTCAAGCTACCAAGCGAAGGGTCTTCGCCACCCCGCGCATAAGAGCCATCTCGCGCTCATCCTCAAGTTGAGGCTTCACCTCCTTAGTCCAGACTTCTTCTCGAATCTCCTCTGAAAGAAGAGAGCGATCCCGCATATAGTCAATGAAGCCCTTATAATCCAAGACTCCAGCAGACTTCAGCTCAGTCATACACTCTTCCGAAGAATAGCGCTCCGCCTCGGCCTTCAGTGACACCAGCTCCCCATCTTGGCAAACCATCATGGCTTGCGATTCTTCTAGAAGACGAACGGTCTTCTCCACAAGGACCTTCTCCGCTCGAACCTCTGCTCGAGATTGCTCCAGCTCAGCCCTCAACCCAGCCTCGACCTGCCGAAAGAGAGACATGTCGCGATCTCATCGCCCCTTCAAGTCCGAAAAGGAACTCTGCACATCGCGAAGCTCCTTCTGAAGAACGAGATAGCTATCTTTCAGACCCACGTAGCAGTCATTCCACATAAGCGCAATACTGTTCTGAACTCTGATCTGCAAGGGGAAAGACAAAATTTAGATTTTTCGAGAACCAATTGATTAACAAAAACAAAATTACAAACCTTACCGCCGCATTCATCGCCTCAAGAGAGGAGGAAACTCGGCTAGCCTGAACCGGCGGTGGAACAGAGACACCCCCGGGAGCCTGGGGGTAGTAAAACCAAGAACCTCCACCTCCGGATCTGCAGGAGTGTCATCCGCTCTAGAGCTGCTGGGAGCCATGGCGTCAACACTCCCCTTGTAAGACCCCTTTTTTTTTCTTTTCAAACATCCGGGTCTTAGGCCCAGAACCGCCGCTTTGCGGTGACACCTTCGCTCGGGAAGGTCGCCACAACAAAACGCCGATCCTGCCGGCCAATTCGATCACGAAGAAGAAGGAATACATGAACAAATAAGAAGCTCAAGTCCACAATCACATGAGTTATGACGGTAAAAGTCCACAGATAATAACTGAATAAAAATAACAAAGGTACAATAATAAAGGGCTCGTGCCCTGTACATCATGTCCTCACTACAAGATCACTCATAAGGTAAAACTAAAGCTAATCGCCACCGTCACTGAAACGGAAGCACCCAAACCAGTCTGACCCATCCCTGCAATTTATGGTTAATCTTGGACTTCCCGAGGATTACCCTGTAAGGGGCTCGCTACGGTACTAGGAACTATAATGGGATGACACCCCAAAGTTCCCTTTCTCAAGACACTTAGTGTTGTTGGTATCTACCCACAAGAATACCCTCCTCGTCATTACTCTTGAATTAACCCTAAGTGACTTATGACTTTCCAGGACGATCTTTCGTCGACCCCGAGTGCAACTTACCTCTCACTCACCAAGCACACCTTTACCATCTATAATCCTTCTTGTTGACCATCATACCTTCTCAACTAAACTTGGTAAACTACTTACCTCTCATTCCCTCCTAAGGATCCACTTTGATTCTCAAATTTCACAGTTTACTATACGCAGACCAAATGAATTATGTGAAGCTCACAACTAGAGGTACTCCAAATATTCACCCAACTGACCCAAGCTATTTACTGGAGGTCTACCATGATGTTATAAGATTAATTCCAGAGAATCATATTTTTTCCTAATTAATTAATATTTATTTTAATTTCTCCAAACATCTGCCAAGCATGAAAATGAACATGAACTATAAGTAAATCTTATGATATGGCTTTCCAAAATTTATGAAGGAACTACCAAAAAGATCAACACTAAAATTATGGGAAAAATACCAAGCTCTTGTTTTCACCAGATAAGGCTACTGACTAAGTTTCAGGATTTAAGGGAGTCATTTTCATACTTAAATAAATACTTTAAGAAAACCTCAAATTAAATAAATTGTGAAGTAGCCTACTGATGTAAGTCTCCAAAAATTCTATAAAAAATCACAGAGCTTCCTAATGTCCTAGAATATCCTATCACCAATTTGCACAATTAAACTAAGAGTTTTGGACCCTTAAATATTTTTCTTAAGTTTAAACCAAAACTGGTGCCTTGTGAATGAAGTACTGATTAAATAATTCAATAAAATACATAAAAATTACCAAAGGTTTGAATCATGATTATAAGGGCACAACCAAAGTCTCATCATCATCCAAGACCTTTTAAGCATGTAATTATCTCTTGGAAGGAATTTCTCAAAAAGGATTAAGACTTATTTTAGGGGGAATAGGTTCTCCTAAAATTCTCTCAAAATTCTCTAGGGCATAATTACACCCCATGAACATATCTCCTAAGTTCCAAGACCATCAGAGGACTTTTGACCTCAGGTCCTTCACAAAGTTCTATTTGCACACCTAGGACTAAAACTAGGGTTCTATGGCATATCCACCTCCACACCACCCCAACTCACTCATGTGGGTGTCTTAGGTGATCCTAATCCATTGTCCAAGGTTTCATCTCATGGTGAGGAGTTTTGACCACCATACTCCAAGATAAACACCATGCCCTAATATTGACCCAACTTCTCCTAACTTGGGTTGACAAATTACCCAACCAAAACAGTCTCAAATGGGCTGATATTTTTACCAGGGTCATATAATAACCCTAAGGAGCACCCACCAAAATTTGGAGGGCATTGGAGGTCATTTGACCCACTAATTAATTAACATTTGATTTATGAAATTATTACAAAAACCTTAGAAAAATGTTCTCCTAAAATTCCCATCTTTGGATATGTTGTGTGGGTGGGTGTATCTAGCCTAGGTTTTAAATATCAAGGCTATCCCATGACCCAATCAAAATTTATTCAAGAAATGGTGGATGTCCTACACTATGGACCAGTACCACCAAAATGGCTCTACAGGGCGCTACAGTGCTCCTTTTGGGCTGAATTTTTTTTAAATTAAACTAGACTCCAAGGGCTACAACTTTGTTGTTGACCACTTTTTCTGTAGAGGTCTCTAAGTATTTTCTATAATTATTTCAAACTGCTGCCAGTAATAAGAATATAAAACAAATGATAATCATAAATAAAAAAATTCTGTACAGCCATTTCAACGGCATCCCATCATCTTCTTACTTGAATCGACGGTCCAGATGAGCTGCGCCTGGGTGAACTTCAGCCCCGTTTTCCCGGCCACCTGAGCGTCTCCCCGGCCGGCCAATGCCACCACCACCTTCGTTGAGGTGGTGGTCGGCGATTGGCGGTGGTTGGCCGGCCGGAGGTGGACGGAACAAGGCTTTTTAGCCGGAAGAAAAAGCTCCAAATCTGGAGTTTTAGCCTACCCGATCTAGGGCCATTTGGCCCCAAATCTTGCAGCCAACAGAGGGAGATCTATCCAATGCGAGAGAGGAGAAGAATCGGACCTTCAATCGGGCTTGACGGTGGTTGCTTCCCGGATTTGCCATGGCCGACCACCCTCCTTGAGCTCCTTGCCGATCTCCTAATTCTCCACCAAATACAATGGTCTAAGACTCGATTTCAACTCCTTTCCTCCTTCTGAAGGTGATGGAAGGGTCAATTTGAGGAGGGGAAGGCTTAATGGTGGAGTGCCATTAATGGCCATTTCGGTTTCACTTGAAATTCCATGAATACAGCCACCTATGTGGCCGACCAAGGCTGTTAAACTTCTCCAAATTATTGAGGGGAGGAGTACCAAACCATGGGAGATGAAGAGAGGAAGCCTTTGGCCTTCCAAGCCATGAATGACCATTATTCCTCTCTTTCTCTCTCCACCATTTTTGGGGAAAATTGGGTTTCTCTCTCCTAATCATCATTTACAGAAATTGGATGGCTCTTTGAGTAATTCTCAGCCTCCTAGACTAATGGGCTACTCCAATTGGGCCTAGCCCAAGTAGATTGGGCTTGATTAGGTCAAATTAGGGTAATTTGACCTAAATTAAGCTTGAGTTGACTTTGGTCAATTTGACCATTTGGGTTGACCCCAATGGGTGGACTATGATCCATTGGACTCTCGTAGGGGTTAAGAAAGTCTAGGTAGGGTCAATTTTACAAGGTGAGGGTTAATTGACCCTTAATAGGCCACTTTGACCAAAAAAGGGCTAGAGTTGACTTTGGTCAAAATGACCAAATTGGTGGCCCCATGACGGAGCTTTTTGGTCCATTGTGTCCCTAATAACCTTATAAGGGTAGTGGAAAAGTCAATTTGGCATGGTGGAGGCCAATTGACCATAATTAGGCTACTTTGACCAATTTGAGGTTAGGGTTGACTTTGGTCAATTTGGCCTCTTTGGTTGACCCCAATGGGTCCTTGGTGCTCTAAGGGGACCCCTAAAGGGTTAGGTATGCTATGGTGGGGTCGAAGGGTCAAGGTGAGGCCCTTAAGTCCAACCATAAGCTTGGTAACTGGAAATTGCTATTTGCAGACCATTTGGGTTTTCTCCTTCTCACCTAAATTCACATGGTCTTGAGCTCTTCATATGGTCTTGTCATGACCTAGTCATATCAAAACCAACTTAGGGGTCTAGCTGTTTGGGGTATGTTACACCCCTCTGGTCGAGGAAGAGGGCAAGGAGTCGAGTCATGGCTGCCATTCCTAAAAACCACCTTCCTCTTCCTACTACGATCCAATGGGACGGCCATCAAGCGCTCAACATCAGTAGAAAGACCACATAGTAAGAGACGCTTCTCCTCAACAAACACCGAGATAGAAAACAGAGGGTTTGCTAGTGCATAAGGCTCGATGAAACCCAAGATTGGAGTGAGCTCTCGCTCACGACCCTTCAAGCGTCGGCAGCGATCAGGAAGCGACTTCCAAAGCTCCGACAAGACCCAGGAATTCCTAATGTAACCGAACAGAGTGTTCCCATGACGGCGGTCCGCCCGATTCTCAAACTCAAGCCACTACTTGTTGCTATGAACTTCAATCCGTCCGCACCCATCTGTGCTCACCTCGCACCAATCCCTGAAAAGATCCAAGGTAAATCTCGATCCATTCTCCCTGAAGAAAGCGATCAAACCCATTATCCGCATCATCCCGACAGGAGTGAACTGGGATACGGGCACACCACAATGATTCAGGATCTCGACCACTTCATCACAGGGGGCAGGCGGAACCCCGACCTCAGCGACGACTCACATTGCGTCATCTAGCCTCGCAGTAGATTTTACGCACACTCCTCAATCTGTTAAAGCTTTATCTCCAGGTCGGAAGATAACCCATAGTGTTTCCTCCAAACTCTGATCTGTTCGACGGTCAAGGAAGAGCGCAGCCGCATTGGCCTGCCCTGTGGGCAACGTCTCGTAGCCTGAAAGAAAAAACTAAGTAAGCGTTTACACTCTCAAACAAAAGCTACCCACACAAGCGCCCGCGCAAGCACCCGCACAAGCACCCGCGAAAGTGTCCGCGCAGGCACCCGCACAAGCGCCCGCACAAGCTCCCGCACATACTTGCGCTAGCACGCGCGATTACCCCGCGCTAGCGCACGGGCACCTGCGCATGCGCGCACGCGGTTACCCGCGCCAGCGCGCGAGCACCCCTATGTGCGCACGTGGTTACTCGCTCTTGCGCACACGGTTGCCCATGCTAGCGCACGGGCACCTGCGCTAGCGCGGATAACCCCGCGCGTGCGCGCGGGGTTACCCGCCCTAGCGTGCGCGGTTTCCCGTGCTAGCGCGTGAGCACCTATGCGTGCGCGCGGGGCTACTTGCGCTAGCGCGCTCGGTTACCCGTGCTAGCGCACGGGCACCCGCGCGTGCACGCGGGGCTACCCACGCAAGCGCGCGCGGTTCCCCGCGCTAGCGTGGAGGGTTACCCGTGCTAGAGTGCGCGCTCGGTTACCCATGCTAGCGCGGAGGGTTACCCACATTAGCGTGCATGCCTCCGCGCGCGCCCTTGCACGCGGACGCGCCCCCGCGCAGTCCTCGGATCGCCGGAGTGCTTGTCCTCACCACACTCCTCCGTCAGCACATACCTCTTTGCGAGCGCCCTCACACACCTCCTTCTCGTGTAACGCTACCAGGCTCCGCCATGAACGCCTCAACTCCTACGTGCAAAAAGTTCCCGCACCGCCCTCGCTCCAGCTCTGGACTCCGGGAACTTTGGGGGGCAAATGATGGGGTCTCCCTCATAAAATAAGAATTACGGGCTGCAAATAGCCGGAACTCTATAACCCCCACTACCTTAGTGGGGAGTTAGGGAAAAACCACCACACACCCGATCACCGCACGCGATCCCTACGCGTGATCGCCGATCCAACCGCCGCAGCCACGCACGCACCCTCGCCCGCTCACCGCCATGACCGGTCAGTCGGCCGTCGCCCCCGCCGGGGGTGGCCTCCCTCCCGCCGAGGACGGGCGACCGCTTGGCCGCCCGATCCCGTCTGCCGCCCCCGCACCGCTCGACCGCCCGATCCCGGCCGCCGCCCCCGCCGGGGGCGGCCTCTCTCCCGCCGAGGACGGGCGCCCGCTCGGCTGCCGCCCCCGCCGGGGGCGGCCTCCCTCCCGCCCAGGATGGGCCACCGCTCGGCCGCCCGATCCCAGTCGCCGCCCCCACCGGGGCATCCTCCCTCTCGCTGAGGACGGGTGGCCATTCGGCCGCTCGATCCCAGCCGCCGCCCTCGCCGGGTGCGGCCTCTTTCTCGCAGATGGCGAGCGGCGAGTAGAGGGCGGGCGGCCGCTCGACCGCACAGTCCTAGCCGCCGCCCCCCGCCGGGGGCGGCCTCCCTCTCGTCGAGGGCGGTCTCCCCGCCGCCAAGGTTGGGCAGCCATTTGGCCGCCCAACCACCGGTCGGGAACCCTCTTCCCGTCTGCCGGTCGCTCCTCCCCTCGCGGAAGGAGCGTTTTCCCTTTCGTTGGACCCGTAACCGCCCGGGGCGGTCTCGTCATTTGTATAAAATTCAAGATTCGTGTGCTCTAAACGGAGCATTCCTATTCGTCCCTCTGGTAGTTATCATGGTAGATTACCGGGTCGCCCCTCTTGGAATCTATAAATAAACCTTCATTCCTCTTCTTTTGACACTCTCTCCTTCTCCATCCTTCTCTCCTAAGTGCAAAAGAGAGAGCCTCCTCTAGAGATCTCCCTCATCGTCAAAGCCGAGAACTTCGAAGATCGCCTGGAGTTTTCACAATACCTTCAAGTTTCCCTCCATGCAGGATAACGCATTGGTCACCGCCACCAAAGAGACGTAAGACTTCGGGCCCCGCCAAGTGAATGGTGAAGACGCTCAAGCGCTCAGAACACTAAGCTCCAGACTCCCAAGGTGCAGAAAAGACCATCCAGACCCAAGAGCGCGGTGCTCTCCACTACAGCCAAAGAAAGTACTTATCTTCGTGAGCGGTGGTCTGTCACTCTCCGAGCATCTCTCTCTCTCTCTCTGTAGCTCCCACTGTAACGAGGTGCGGCTTGTCGCCCTCGATTTCTCGAACAAGCCCTGTAAAGAGTCATTAAATAGTGAAGTTCGGTCGGCACTGTACCGACCACGTGGTTTTTCATCCCCTTTCGGGGTTTTCCACCTAAAAAGATCCTCTTGCCAGTCGTCTCGTTTCTTTGTAACTGTTTGCGCGCTCGTCCGCTCCCGGGCTAGGACGGTCGATTTTAGACCGGTTCAAGGAGCCTCGAGTAGACCGCAACATAAATAATAATTTAAACTTAAATATATCTTTCGCGGATTTTGATGTCGTTAGTATTTTAAAATTAAATTCAATTTTAATTTACCGAATGTAATAACTATTATGATAACTTATACGACTCGCGACACCGAGAAGAAATATCGCAACAAAGGAACAAAAAACATTTTTAAAAATAAAAATTTAGAATTGGCTTCTAGTAAAAAAGCACACACATCTAGTTCTAGTAGTTAAAATGAATTAGGATTGTATACTAAAACACAATTTCGTGATTTTGTAAGTACGGAGGAGATTAAAAATTTGATTTCTTAAAATGGTGGAAAGGTAAAGTTAATACATATCCTATTTTGGCTTATATGACCCGTGATTTACTAACAATTCAAGCTAGTACAGTAGCTTCGGAGTCTGCTTTTTCTCTTAGTGACAGGGTTTTGAAAGAGCGGAGGAGTCGCCTCAACGAAGAATCACTGGAAATTTGCATCTGCTATGAAGATCACTTGAATGCTATGAAGAAAACAACACATTTCATCGATAGAGGATAGCTCGTCGGACGTAGAAGACGAGATTGACGCAATAAATTTACGAGATGATTAAGCGCATCGCACATTCGCCAGTCACACCCGATAAAATATGTATTTTGTTAAATTAGTGAGTTTTCTTAATTTTCTTTATTTAAAAATAATAATAATAATAAATTTGATTTTAGTAGTTTTTTTTTTCAACTTTGATTTAAATGTGTAATTTATCTTTTTTCAATATTAATAAAAAATAATTTTTCTTTCCCATCTCAAATTTTCAATTCATTTCATTTATTGTATATTTTTTGAATAAAGAAATTATTTAAAAAAAAAGTCCCGGCCCGGCCCAGCCTTGGGGGCTGAGCAGGCCCCCTGCCGGGGCTAGTGCACGAGCGCTGCCCAATCCTGGCTAAAGCAAGGCCCGAACCTGAGCCCGGTTGACAAAAGCCCGGGCCCGTCAGGCCCGGTACCGACTCGGCATGGTCGGGCTTTTTGGACAGGGCTACTTAAATGCTATTATTTTAATTTTATTTGGTAAAGTAAACACAACGAATTGGATCGAAACTAAAATGCACCTAATCAACGCTGCCATGCCAGTACTAATAGGCTGCCAAATTTTGGCAGCCTGCTAGTACTAAGCCCGGGCCTAGGCTACTAGCCTAGGCCCTAGGCTTATTAAAAATAAAATAAAAATAAAAAAACCCTTATAAAACCCTTCCCCCCCCCCCCCCCTTACCAAACTGATCCCCCCTCTCTCTCTTCTCGTCACTCTCTCTCTCTCTCACACTCTCTCTCTCACACACTCACTCTCTCTCTCACTCACTCTCTATGACTCTATCACACACACTCGTCGAACATGGCATCGTCATCCTCGGCGTCAGCGTCGTCTACTTAAACTGCGCATGAAGTGGTGGAGTACAAGCGTACGACGCCAATTTGGGAGCATTTTGATAAAGTTGGCGACGAATACAATGCGAGGTGTAAATTATGCTTGAAGTTGCTGACCCTTACTGGCAACTCGACACTAGCAAGACACTTCAAGTCTTGTGTTTCAAAACAAGCTCCCGTGTCTAGTCAGACATAAATATGGGGAGCAAGGCAAATTTGGACGTACGATCAACTTATGAGTATTCTTTTTATAACGCTACTAATAATACCATCGCAATTGAGCGGTTAAAACGTGATTTAAAACCAATGTTAAACGATGTATTTTTTCATACTCGGTTTGTTTTCCATGTTATAAATTTAGTGGTTTAAGATAGTTTATCTTATATGAAATCATATATTAATAAAATTCGTCTTATGTTACAATTTATTTATAATTCTAGGCAACGAAGAGAAAATTTTAAAAAATTTGTAAACGCCCAAGACCAAAATATTTGAAACATTAATTTGATATGCACATTAGATGAAACTCAACATACAAAATGTTAAAAAGAGCGTTACAATAAAAACCACTTCTTATGAAATATCTATGCTAAATATTCATAATTTGAACGATACTAATTGGGACGTATTATAAAATTATATGGATTTATTAAAATATTTTTATAGGGCGACAATTTTTTTATCTGACGTGTATTATCTGACTAGTTTTTTAGTAATTGAAAATTTTATAAATATCGCACAAAAATTTAACTATTATAAACAAAACGAAGGGTGACGTCCTTTAATTGAAATAATTGAAGATTTTTTTTTAAAATATTATAGAGAAATAACTGTCATGTTTTCATGAGCCGCTACTTTAAATTCTCTATTCGGTGTAGACGGCGTAGAAAATTTGATAGAAGAAATAAATAATAATTTAAACTTAAATATATTACTTTTGCGGATTTTGATGATTTTAGTATTTTAAATTTCAATTCAATTTTTACCGAATGTTATAACTATTATTGTACAACCCTCATATTTTCCGAGTCGGTGCGACCCGGCGCGGATGGGGTCTTGACAGTAAGGATGACCGAGACGAGCAGAATGACTGCTCGAAAGAAATCGAAACCGATCGAGGCAAGAAGAGGCGGCGGGGGAAGCGGAGGGAGCATCCGCTCTCCCGGCTCCCTTTGGGCGAGTGGGAGGGGTATCCCACTCGCCGGGCCCTCTTTAGGCGAGTAGGAGGAGTCCACCCACTCGCCGGGAGAGTGGGAGGGGCATCCCACTTGTCGCCCCCTTTTGGGCGAGTGGGAGAGGCCCTCCCACTCGCCGAGCCCTCTTTAGGCGAGTGGGAGGAGTCCACCCACTCGCCGGGCGAGTGGGAGGGGCATCCCACTCGCCGCCCACCTTTTGGGCGAGTGGGAGAGGCCCTCCCACTCGCCGGCCCCCTTCGGGCGAGTGGGAGGAGTCTTCCCACTCGCCCGGACCCCTTTGGGCGAGTGGGAGGGACCCTCCCACTCGCCCGTCCCCCTTGGGGGGCAGGTAGGATCTCCTGCGAATGGGGAAGTGGGCACCTCGAGCCCCATCCGCCCCCCTTCCTGCGTTGTCTGTTCAGGGTCATGGTTGAGCTGCGGATAGGGGAATTTCGGCTATCCGCAGTCCAGTTTTGGGAAGTCTATAAATAGACCCCCATGGGCACCTTGGGATGGGATGTTGATACCCCCCTCCCTCGCGTGTGTGTTGTGAGCAAGCACTACCCCTCCCCTCCCCCTGTCATTTAAGGTGGACGGTGAGGTGATCCTTAGTGCCCTCCAAGGTGCCCAGGCTCAGCATTGGCTTGGGAGGGGAAGTTCCATGTGAGCTTCCGGGTATGTGGTGGGACCTCCACGCTGTAGCTTAAGGGGTTTGTTTGTGGACTTAGAAGTTTTCTGAGGGCAAGGTTCTTCAGTTCTTAGTGACTGGTCAAGGGTCTCGCTCAGGTCAAGTAAGGGTTAGTTGCACTCCCTTGCGAACGTCGAAACCGGGTTACTGGTTTCAACATTACGGTGCGGTGAGCGTGGAAGCAGCTAGTTCGGAAAGCTCTGGGCAAGTCTCATGGCTGGAAGCAATGAGCTGGGGGACTCACCCCTGCCGGCGAGTGCATGAAGAAAGGTGACTTCGAGGAGTTCAGGAAGTCAATCCAGGAAGACTTGCGGTTTGCACTCCCCCCTTAGGGCGAGTGCACGGCATCGCCAACACCTGTGCTCGCCTCGTCGTCTTTGATGGAGATAGAGCAAGCGCGTTGGCAAGGGAGGGGGCCAGCCTCGGAGGAAGGCTTGAGCCTTCAAGCGCAAGCGCTCTTCAACAGCTCCCATGGGGCCAGCTGCCCTGAGTGAGGGGGTAGGGAGGATGCCTCCGTCTCACCAGGAAGGAGGCGGAGTCCCTGTGCCTGATTCAACAAAAGTACGGGGAGACGCAAGGAAGCTATGCGGATCGGTTCCAGAGGCAAGTCTCCCACCTGCAGGTTGACCAGGGAAGCAGGAAGGACCAGCAGAAAGGAAAGGAATGGGAAGGCAGAGAAAGTGGAGGAGGTGATGAAAGATATGGTCAAGGTGCATGTGACCAAGTAGGCCCATAGGGGCGCGTTGTAATAAGCAGGTAGCTCCTCGATGATGAATGAAGAGGCTTCAGGTAACGCCTTGACTACGTGGCTTGGGAAAGTGTTGAGTTCCTCTGCCTCCAGGTGAAGATAAGCCCCTAGGACGCAGGTGGGTACTTCCGCCTCCAATTGGATTGGGAGGGCGTTGAGTTCCCCTGTCTCCAGGTAAGCAAGGCACCTAGGACGCAGGTGGGTACTTCCGCCTCCAATTGGATTGGGAGGGCGTTGAGTTCCCCTGTCTCCAGGTAAGCAAGGCACCTAGGACGCAGGTGGGTACTTCCGCCTCCAATTAGATTGGGAGGGCATTGAGTTCCCCGGTCTCTAGGTAAGCAAGGCACCTAGGACGCAGGTGGGTACTTCCGCCTCCAATTGGATTGGGAGGGCATTGAGTTCCCCTGTCTCCAGGTAAGCAAGGCACCTAGTACGCATGTGGGTACTTCCGCCTCCAATTGGATTGGGAGGGCGTTGAGTTCCTCTGTCTCCAGGTAAGCTAAGCACCTAAGACGTGGATTGGATCTCTGCCTCAGTTGCTTTGATAAGGTGGTTGAGTTCCTCCGTCCCTCGGTGATGGTAAGCACCTGGGACGTGGACTGATTCTCCGACCCCGGATAGTTCGGGAAACTGTTAGTTCCCTCCCCCTCCAAGTGTGCTCGGCTCCCTGGTAGGTGTGGAGTTCCCTCCCCCTCCAGGTGAGCTCGGCTCCCTGGTAGGTGCGGAGTTCCCTCCCCCTCCAGGTGAGCTCGGCTCCCTCGTAGGTGTGGAGTTCCCTCCACCTCCAGGTGAGCTCGGCTCCCTGGTAGGTGTGGAGTTCCCTCCCCCTCCAGGTGAGCTCGTCTCCCTGGTTGGTGTGGAGTTCCGTCCCCCTCCAGGTGAGCTCGGCTCCCTGGTAGGTGTGGAGTTCCCTCCCCCTCCAGGTGAGCTCGGCTCCCTGGTAGGTGTGGAGTTCCGTCCCCCTCCAGGTGAGCTCGGCTCCCTGGTAGGTGTGGAGTTCCCTCCCCCTCCACGTGAGCTCGGCTCCCTGGTAGGTCTGGAGTTCCCCCCCCCCCCCCCCCCTCCAGGTGAGCTCGGCTCCCTGGTAGGTGTGGAGTTCCCTCCCCCTCTAGGTGAGCTCGGCTCCCTGGTAGGTGTGGAGTTCCCTCCCCCTCAAGGTGAGCTCGGCTCCCTGGTAAGTTTGGAGTTACCGATTCCCACCTCAGGTCGGGCTCGGCTCGACTAGAGGTGTCGAGTTCTTTTCCACCTAAGGTCAAGTTCAATTCGACCTAAGGTGTTGAGCTTTCTCCACCTCCAGTTGAGCTCGGCTCATAGGAGGGATGTTAAGTGGAGAAAGGTTTGCCTTCCACCTCAGGTCGAGCTCGGCCCGACTAGAGGTGTTGAGTTTTTCTCCACCTAATGTCAAGTTCAATTCGACCTAAGGTGTTGAGCTTTCTCCACCTCCAGTTGAGCTCGGCTCATAGGAGGGTTGTTAAGTGGAGAAAGGTTTGCCTCCCACCTCAGGCCGGGCTCGACTCGACTAGAGGTGTCGAGTTTGTTGACGCCAGGAAAATCCTGACCTCAAAATTCGGACCTTTGCAGCCGGAGGCTACTTGCCCAGCTGTCCGACGAGATGATCTAGATGACGACTAGGAAGAAGCTAGGAAAGCAACTACAGGACCCCATATGCTGCGGCAGGGAGGTCCCACCACGTACCCAGAAGCTCAAAGGAGTCTTCCCCTCCACAACCAAGAATGGCCGAGCAGGGTACGAGGAAGGCACTGGCTTGGCTAGCAAGCAAGGGTGACGGGCTCAAGAATTCGGAAATTGGGTTCCAGAAGCTCAAGCACAGATGCCAATCCAAGTACCCCTGGGGTCCTATTTATAGGCAACCAAGGGGTAGGGGGTTTTTATAGCTCAGCCCTAACCTGGCGACATATGGGATACTCCGCGCGTATCTCCGACCATAGTCGCCCATCTGGCGAGTATTGGCTCCTGCTCGCACAAGCCGGGCTGATACTCGCACAGGTCTTCTGTAGCTTGCCGGACGCCTGGGGCGACATACGGGATGCTCGGTGCGCATCGTCGACCATAGTCGCCCCTCTAGCGAGTATTAGCCAATACTCGCCAAGCCTTCTTTTGCTGAATACTCGCCTAAAGACCGCGAGGTCAAAGACGATATTCTGTTCCCGCAGGAAGCACAAGAATCCCATGATCATCGCCACTCCGTTGGGATTAATCTGCGCAGGAACTATCCCATAGAAGACGAGTATCTGGCGGAACTCGGGCCACAGAGGAAGTCGCAGACCAACCTCGAAGTGGCGGATAGGAAGTATCATCGCCAATGGCGAGGAAGTGTTTAGTCGCTCAGACTGGCGAGGAAGCCTGGCGACATACCCCGGAGTCGCGAACTTGGCGTTGAAGTCATCCAAGTCCTTCTGCTGAGTAATCGGCTTCTTGAAAGAGTTCTCCTCGAAGTTCTTAGCATGGTTAGCCCGCCTGATGGTCGCCTCGTCAGACATTTTGGGAAGGAAGAAAAGAGAGCGAGTATGGAAGAGGAGTGAAGAGAAGAGTTCTGGAAGGTAGTCGCTCAAGGAGCTAGAGATCGCCGAAAGAGTATTTAAGACTCACCCACCCCCCCTATTTATAGTAGTCGGGTAGCCTGGCTTGTCGAACACGACTCCGCGAGCACGACTAGGGGTGACGAGTATCGAAGTAAATCGCCAAAGGCTCAGAGCACATCAAAATGCCGACCTTCAGCTAGCGAGTACCTGCATCACAGAAACACAAAGAAACTCGCCAGGATGCAGGCGACATTCAACATTTGCTCGGCAAACAGCAAAAAGCAGATAGAAGAAATCCAAACAACAACAGATAAAGTAAAACAAAACAAGAATGAAAGGCGAGTATCCAATTACTCGGCAAATCAATACTACTTCATCAAATAATAAAGTGTTTAAAGATACAAGATGCTCGCCAGGAGCTACAAGCTACAAAGAAGAAGAAAAAAGAAGAAGGGACAGCAGCTAAGGTTGCGCTTGAGTGGTCGCCTGGGGATCCTGAGGTTGAGGATGACGCCCGACCCAGCCCAAGCTGCGAGCACGCTTGAAATGCTCGAAGGCCACGGACATAGCATCCTCGCCTTGTCGCAGCTGGTCCTCGATCCTCGCCAGCCTCCCCACCGAGCCCATGCTCGCGCGCATCCCGACCAGCTCGTCATGATGCAGCTGTTGCCGGTGCTCGATCCGTGCCACCCTGCGCTCCAAGTCGCTGATAGACTGGAGACGAGCTTCAGTACCCGACAGACGAGTATCAAACTCCTCCAGCCGAGATACTCGCGCCTCCAATTCAGTCAGGCGGCGGTGGGGGTCACTAGCCGCTAGGCGCTCCACCCGCGACTCCATCTCAGTCAAGCGCTGATGAGGCTCGCAGATAGATAGCCGCTCTATCCTGGACTCCAACTCCAAGATGGCGCGAGTAGCCTTCTCTTGATACTCGCGAGGGGGGAGCCCAACGGCGTCGATTAAAGCTCCCACAGGAGTATGAGCGCGACCTGCAGAAGAACAGGTGAAGAGTCAGAACCCCAGCAAAATCAGAAGAGCGGTGGCAACTATCCAAAAGCAGCGACCAAGTACCTGACCGAGGACTGCGGGATCGTCGGCGAGCAGGGCTGCGAGATCGCCGCTGAGGAGAAACCCTTCCTCGGTGCGGGTAGGGAGAGCGATAAGTGCCATCCCGGCGAGTAGAGTGGCCGCCAAAATGATCCCGGTTGAAGGGCATGTTCCCCCGCCCGCGACCATCGCCTGTGCGCCCTCCACCCTTGGAGGCGAAGAAGGCAGAAGACCCACCAGTCCCGCCCCTGCGTGAGGACTCCCCTTGGTGGGCAGAGGGAGCAGTTGAAGTAGAAGGGCGCTGATCGCCCGGAGGAGCCACTGAGGGCGGAAGTCCAGGAGGGGGAGGCGGCAGCATGACTCCGGGTAGGTGCGAGCTGCTCGCCGGTTCCGGTCGCAAGGAAGGTCGTGGCGGAGGAGGATTACTGCTTGGGAGAGGAGCCCTATGCTCGCTCACCGGCCTCTTCTCCACAGAAGAGCTGTGGAGAATCCTCACCGAGCGACCACCCCGAGATCCACCCTCAGGCGAGATCATCGAGGATGATCGCAGCAGTACAGCAGCCACAGGTTCCTCCCGAACCTCGGTATTCGGCGGATCTGAAAGCAGAAGCAAAAGCGTCAGAAAATCTCGCCAGAAATTGTTATTGTAGCAGCATAGTCTTCAGAACAGCGACTAAAAGAGACCACCTCGCGCAGGAGGAAGGTCCGGTCGGGCTTGAGTTTGGGCCCCAGCCCTACTCGCCTCCGGGGCGACCTCTGCCGAAAGAGGAGGAGGAACGGAAGCAGGCGAGTTCCCTTCATTGGAGAGGCCCAAATCGTCCAGCAGCTGCTGGCGTTGCTCGCCCAAAGGGTCAGCGACGTTCTCTGTAGTCGCCTCCTTCTTCTTCCCTTTCTTCTTCTTCTTAGCAATCCGCTTCCTCTTCTTAGTGGCGAGGAAAGCTTCGAGTTCGGCATCATGAAGAGGAAGAGCTGGAACACCGATCAGCTTCGCGAGGTCAGCTTGAGCCTTTTTTGCAGCCTCGGCAAAGTCGAGCGACATTCTGAGCGAGTGCAAAAGGACGGTTCCATCAGAGACCCCCCCCCTCTATATATAGAGCCCAGACGTCGGCCGACAAGATTCCGAGTATCTCCCAATACTCGCCTAGGCAGAAGCTCGTCGAATAAAGGTTGGATGTTTCTTTCCGAGCAACTATGTTACTCGCAAAGAGCGGGGATTGTGTACAACCCTTATTCTCCGAGGGTAGGACCCACTCAAGGCCACGTAGGCAGAGGTCAAAGTCAAAGAGGCAAGACAAATCAGCCAGTAGGAGCAAAAGAAGGCTTGGCGAGTATTGGCTAATACTCGCTAGAGGGGCGACTATGGTCGACGATGCGCACCGAGCATCCCGTATGTCGCCCCAGGCGTCCGACAAGCTACAGAAGACCTGTGCGAGTATCGGCCCGGCTTGTGCGAGCAACAGCCAATACTCGCCAGATGGGCGACTATGGTCGGAGATACGCGCCGAGTATCCCATATGTCGCCAGGTTAGGGCTGGGCTATAAAAGCCCCCTACCCCTTGGTTGCCTATAAATAGGACCCCAAGGGTACTTGGATTGGCATCTGTGCTTGAGCTTCTGGAACCCAATTTCCGAATTCTTGAGCCCGTCACCCTTGCTTGCTAGCCAAGCCAGTGCCTTCCTCGTACCCTGCTCGGCCAGTCTTGGTTGTGGAGGGGAAGACTCCTTTGAGCTTCTGGGTACGTGGTGGGACCTCCCTGCCGCAACATCTGGGGTCCTGTAGTTGCTTTCCTAGCTTCTTCCTAGTCGTCATCTAGATCATCTCGTCGGACAGCTGGGCAAGTAGCCTCCGGCTGCAAAGGTCCGAATTTTGAGGTCAGGATTTTCCTGGCATCAACAGAGTTCTTTTCCACCTAAGGTCAAGTTCAATTCGACCTAAGGTGTTGAGCTTTCTCCACCTCCAGTTGAGCTCGGCTCATAGGAGGGTTGTTAAGTGGAGAAAGGTTTGCCTTCCACCTCAGGTCGAGCTCGGCTCGACTAGAGGTGTTCAGTTTTTCTCCACCTAAGGTCAAGTTCAATTCGACCTAAGGTGTTGAGCTTTCTCCACCTCCAGTTGAGCTCGGCTCATAAGAGGGTTGTTAAGTGGAGAAAGGTTTGCCTTCCACCTCAGGTCGAGCTCAGCTCGACTAGAGGTGTTGAGTTTTTCTCCACCTAAGGTCAAGTTCAATTCGACCTAAGGTGTTGAGCTTTCTCCACCTCCAGTTGAGCTCGGCTCATAGGAGGGTTGTTAAGTGGAGAAAGGTTTGTCTTCCACCTCAGGTCGACCTCGGCTCGACTAGAGGTGTTGAGTTTTTCTCCACATAAGGTCAAGTTCAATTTGACCTAAGGTGTTGAGCTTTCTCCACCTCCAGTTGAGCTCGGCTCATAGGAGGGTTGTTAAGTGGAGAAAGGTTTGCCTTCCACCTCTGGTCGAGCTCGGCTCGACTAGAGGTGTTGAGTTTTTCTCCACCTAAGGTCAAGTTCAATTCGACCTAAGGTGTTGAGCTTTCTCCACCTCCAGTTGAGCTCGGCTCATAGGAGGGTTGTTAAGTGGAGAAAGGTTTGCCTCCCACCTCAGGTCGGGCTCGGCTCGACTAGAGGTGTCGAGTTCTTTTCCACCTAAGCTCAAGTTCAATTCGACCTAAGGTGTTGAGCTTTCTCCATCACCAGTTGAGCTCGGCTCATAAGAGGGTTGTTAAGAGGAGAAAGGTTTGCCTTCCACCTCAGGTCGAGCTCGGCTCGACTAGAGGTGTTCAGTTTTTCTCCACCTAAGGTCAAGTTCAATTCGACCAAAGGTGTTGAGCTTTCTCTACCTCCAGTTGAGCTTGGCTCATAGGAGGGTTGTTAAGTGGAGAAAGGTTTGCCTTCCGCCTCAGGTCGAGCTCGGCTAGACTAGAGGTGTTGAGTTTTTCTCCACCTAAGGTCAAGTTCAATTTGACCTAATGTGTTGAGCTTTCTCCACCTCCAGTTGAGCTCGGCTCATATGAGGGTTGTTAAGTGGAGAAAGGTTTGCCTCCCACCTCAGGTCGGGCTCGGCTCGACTAGAGGTGTCGAGTCCTTTTCCACCTAAGGTCAAGTTCAATTCGACCTAAGGTGTTGAGCTTTCTCCACCTCCAGTTGAGCTCGGCTCATAGGAGGGTTGTTAAGTGGAGAAAGGTTTGTCTTCCACCTCAGCTCGAGCTCGGCTCGACTAAAGGTGTTCAGTTTTTCTCCACCTAAGATCAAGTTCAATTCGACCTAAGGTGTTGAGCTTTCTCCACCTCCAGTTGAGCTCGGCTCATAGGAGGGTTGTTAAGTGGAGAAAGGTTCGTCTTCTGCCTCAAGTCAGGTTCAACTGAAAAACTCGGCAGGAGTATCCCGTTTGCAGAGCCCTTCGTGGATTCCCCTAAGGTCCCACCTCCTCGTCAAATAGGTGGGTTGGACTTTCTTTCCGAGCTTAAGGCAGGCTCGAAAAAAAGAGCGGGGATTGTGTACAATCCTCATATTTTCCGAGTCGGTGCGACCCAACGCGGATGGGGTCTTGACAGTAAGGATGACTGAGACGAGCAGAATGACCGCTCGAAAGCAATCGAAACCGATCGGGGCAAGAAGAGGCAGCGAGGGAAGAGGAGGGAGCATCCACTCCTTCGACTCCCTTTGGGCGAGTGGGAGGGGTATCCCACTCGCCGAGCCCTCTTTAGGCGAGTGGGAGGAGTCCACCCACTCGTCGGGCGAGTGGGAGGGGCATCCCACTCGCCGCCCCCCTTTTGGGCGAGTGGGGGAGGCCCTCCCACTCGCTGGTCCCTCTTTAGGCGAGTGGGAGGAGTCCACCCACTCGCCGGGCGAGTGGGAGGGGCATCCCACTCGCCGCCCCCCTTTTGGGCGAGTGGGAGAGGCCCTCCCACTCGCCGACCCCCTTCGGGCTAGTGGGAGGAGTCCTCCCACTCGCCCGACCCCCTTTGGGCGAGTGGGAGGGAGCCTCCCACTCGCCCGTCCCCCTTGGGGGGGGGGGGGGGGCAGGTAGGATCTCCTGCGAAGGGGGAAGTGGGCACCTCGAGCCCCATTCGCCCCCCTTCCTGCGTTGTCAATTCAGGGTCTTGGTTGAGCTGTGAATAGGGGAATTTCGGCTATCCGCAGTCCAGTTTTGGGAAGTCTATAAATAGACCCCCATGGGCACCTTGGGATGGGATACCCCCCTCCCTCGCGTGTGTGTTGATACCCCCCTCCCTCGCGTGTGTGTTGTGAGCAAGCACTACCCCTCCCCTCCCCCTGTCATTTAAGGTGGACGGTGAGGTGATCCTTAGTGCCCTCCAAGGTGCCCAGGCTCAGCATTGGCTTGGGAGGGGAAGTTCCATGTGAGCTTCCGGGTATGTGGTGGGACCTCCACGCTGTAGCTTAAGGGGTTTGTTTGTGGACTTAGAAGTTTTCTGAGGGCAAGGTTCTTCAGTTCTTAGTGACTGGTCAAGGGTCTCGCTCAGGTCAAGTAAGGGTTAGCTGCATCCCCCTTGCGAACGTCGAAACCGGGTTACTGGTTTCAACAATTATGATAACTTATATTGCTCGCGGTCCCGAGAAGAAATAACGCAACCCAGAACAAAAGATACTTTTAAAAATAAAATTTTAGAATTAGCTTCTACGAAAAAAGCACGCACATTTAGTTCTAATAATTTAAATGAATTAGGATTATATACTAAAACACAATTTTATGATTTTGTGAGTACAAAGGAGATTGAAAACTTCGATCTCTTAAAATGGTGGAAAAGTAAAGTTAATACATATCCTATTTGACTTATATGACCCGTGATTTATTAACAATTCAAGCTAGTACAGTAGTTTCAGAGTCTGCTTTTTCTCTTAGCGACAGAGTTTTGAACGAGCGGAGGAGTCTTCTCAACGAAAAATCACTGGAAATCTGCATCTGCTACAAGGATCACTTGGATGCTATGAAGAGGAAACAACACATTTCATTGATAGAGGATAGCTCACCGTGTACAACCCTCATATTTTCCAAGTCGGTATGACCCGACACAGATGAGGTCGTGACGGAAAAGGTGATCGCGACGCAGCAAGCCGAACCAACGATGATCGTTAAGGACCGAGAAAAAGAACCGGGGGGGGGGGGGAATACTTCCTACTTGGGCGAGCGGACCCTAGGTCCACTCCCTCAAGGCTCCGGGCGAGTGGACCTAAGGTCCACTCGCCCAAAGGGAGGGGCGAGTGGACCATAAGTCCACTCGCCCGAAGTAGGGGCGAGTGGACCTTTGGTCCACTCGCCCCAGGCGCACGGGCGAGTGGACCTATGGTCCACTCGCCCCAGGCATATGGGCGAGTGGACCATAGGTCCACTCGCCCCGGGTAACTGGGCGAGTGGACCTATGGTCCACTCGCCCAGCTAGCTGAGTGGACCATGAGGTCCACTCGCCCGATTCGGGCGGTGGACCTTGGTCCACTCCCCCGACCCCCAGCAAGGGGGGGAGTGGACATCTCGAGCTCCACTCGCCTCCACTCATTTTTCGGTCGTTCGGATTGGTTGTTGGTCTGCGGATAGTGGATTCTTGGCTATCCGCAGCCCAATTTTTGGGAAGTCTATAAATAGACCCTCATGGGCACCTTGGGAGAGGATGTTGATACCCCCCCTCCCTCGCGTGCGAGCAAGCACTACCCCTCCCCTTCCCCTGTCATTGAAGGTGGACGGTGAGGTGATCCTTAGTGCCCTCCAAGGTGTCCATGCTCAGCATTGGCTTGGGAGGGGAAGTTCCATGTGAGCTTCCGGGTATGTGGTGGGACCTCCACGCTGCAGCTTAAGGGGTCCTTTCGTGGACTTAGGTGTTCTTCAAGGGCAAGGTTCGTCGGTTCTTAGTGACTGGTCAAGGGTCTAGCTCGGGTCAAGTAAGGGTTAGCTGCATCCCCCTTGCGAACGTCGAGACCAGTTCTCTGGTTTCAAATTTATGGTGCGGTGAGCGTGGAAGCAGCTAGTTCGGAAAGCTCTGGGCAAGTCTCATGGCTGGAAGCGATGAGCTGGGGGACTCACTCCTGCCGGTGAGAGCATGAAGAAAAGTGACTTCAAGGAGCTCAGGAAGTCAATCCAGGAAGTCTTGCGGTTTGCACTCGCCCCTCAGGGCGAGTGCTCAGCATCGCCAACACCTGTGCTCTCCTCGTCGTCTTTGATGGAGATAGAGCAAGCGTGTTGGCAAGGGAAGGGGACAGCCTCGGAGGAAGGTTTGAGCCTCCAAGCGCAAGCGCTCTTCAACAGCTCCCCTGGGGCTAGCCGCCCCGAGTGAGGGGACAGGGAGGATGCCTCCGTCTCACCAGGAAGGGGGCGGAGTCCCTGTTCCTGATACAACTGAAGCACGGGGAGACACAGGGAAGCTACGCAGATCAGTTTCAGGAACAAGTCCTCCGCCCCCAGGTTGACAAGCGAAGCAGGAAGGACCAGGAGAAAGAAAAGGAATAAGAAGACGAAGAAGATGAGGGAAGTAATGAAGGAGATGGTCAAGGTGCATAGTGACCAAGTAGGCCCAGAGGGACGCGTTGTATTAAGCAGGTAGCTCCTCGATGATGAATGCAGAGGTTTCAGGTAACGCCTTGACTAAGTGGCTTGGGGTAGGTGTTGAGTTCATCTGCCTCCAGGTGAAGGTAAGAACCTAGGACGTGGATGGGTACTTCGCTCTCATTGGTAATATCCCCGACTAGAGACCATTCTCCGGGCTCAGTCATGCCAGCAGATGGGAGACTCATCAGGTCGACTGATTGGTAAAATCCCCGACTAGAGACCATTCTCTGGGCTCAGTCATGCCGGCAGATGGGAGACTCATCGGGTTGACTGATTGGTAAAATCCCCGACTAGAGACCATTCTCTGGGCTCAGTCATGCCGGCAGATGGGAGACTCATCGGGTCGACCTATTGGTAATATCCCCGACTAGAGACCATTCTCCGGGCTCAGTCATGCCGACATATGGGAGACTCAACGGGTCGACTGATCAATAAAATCCCCGACTAGAGACCATTCTCCAGGCTCAGTCATGTCGGCAGATGGGAGATTCATCGGGTCGATCGATTGGTAATATCCCCGACTAGAGACCATTCTTCGGGCTCAGTCATGCCGGCAGATGGGAGACTCATCGGGTCGACTGATTGGTAAAATCACCGACTAGAGATCATTCTCCGGGCTCAGACATGCCGACAGATGGGTGACTTATCGGGTCGACTGATTGGTAAAATCCCTGACTAGAGACCATTCTCCGGGCTTAGTCATGCCGGCAGATGGGAGACTCATCGGGTCGACTGATTGGTAATGTCCCCGACTAGAGACCATTCACCGGGCTCAGTCATGCCGGCAGATGGGAGACTCATCGGGTCGACTCGCTGCTTGAGTAAGTTACTTGGAGAGATGATGAGCTCCTCCGCCTCCAGGTAAGCTAGGCCCCTAGGACGTGGATGGGTATTCTACCTCCAGTTGGTTTGAAAAGTGCTGAGTTCCTCTACCTCCAGGTAAGCTAGGCCCCTAGGACGTGGACGGGTACCCCACCCCCAACTGGTTTGGGAAGGAGTTGGGTTCCTCTGCCTCCAGGCAAGCTAAGCCCCTAGGACGTGGATGGATACTCCGCCCCCAATTGGTTCAGAAAGGTGTTGAATTCCTCTACCTCCAGGTAAGCTAAGCACCTAAGACGCGGATTGGATCTCTGCCTCAGTTGCTTCGATAAGATGGTGGAGTTCCTCTGCCTCTAGGTGAAGGTAAGCACCTATGACGCGGATTGGATCTCTGCCTCAGTTGTTTTGATAAGATGGTGGAGTTCCTCTGTCTCTAGGTGAAGGTAGGCACCTAAGACGTGGATTGGATCTCTGCCTCAGTTATTTTGATAAGACAGTCGAGTTCCTCCACCTCTAGGTGAAGGTAAGCACGTAAGACGTGGATTGGATCTCTGCCTCAGTTGCCTCACTAAGATGGTTGAATCCCTCCGTCCCTCGGTGAAGGTAAGCACCTGGGACATGGACTGGTTCTCCGCCCCCGGATAGTTCGGGAAACTGTTAGTTCCCTTCCCCTCCAGGTGAGCTCGGGTCCCTGGTAGGTGTGGAGTTCCCTACCCCTCCAGGTGAGCTCGTCTCCCTGGTAGGTGTGGAGTTCCCTCCCCCTCCAGGTGAGCTCGGCTCCCTGGTAGATGTGGAGTTCCCTCCCCTTCCAGGTGAGCTCGGCTCCCTGGTATGTGTGGAGTTCCCTCCCCCTCTAGGTGAGCCGGGCTCCCTGGTACGTGTGGAGTTCCCTCCCCCTCCAGGTGAGCTCGGCTCCCTGGTAGGTGTGGAGTTCCCTCCCCCTCCAGGTGAGCGCGACTCCCTGGTAGGTGTGGAGTTCCCTCCCCCTCCAAGTGAGCCTGGCTCCCTGGTAGGTGTGGAGTTCCCTCCACCTCCAAGTGAGCCCGGCTCCCTGGTAGGTGTGGAGTTCCCTCCCCCTCCAGGTGAGCCCGGCTCCCTGGTAGGTGTGGAGTTCCCTCCCCCTCCAGGTGAGCCCGGCTCCCTGGTCGGTGTGGAGTTCCCTCCCCCTCCAGGTGAGCTCGGCTCCCTGGTAGGTGTGGAGTTCCCTCCCCCTTCAGGTGAGGTCGGCTCCCTGGTAGGTGTGGAGTTCCCTCCCCCTCCAGGTGAGCTCGGCTCCCTAGTAGGTGTAGAGTTCCCTCCCCCTCCAGGTGAGCTCAGCTCCCTGGTAGGTGTGGAGTTCCCTCCCCCTCTAGGTGAGCTCGGCTCCCTGGTAGGTGTGGAGTTCCCTCCCCCTCCAGGTGAGCTCGGCTCCCTGGTAGGCGTGGAGTTCCCGCCTTCCACCTCAGGTCAAGTTTAATTCAACCTAAGGTGTTGAGCTTTCTCCACCTCCAGTTGAGCTCGGCTCATATGAGGGTTGTTAAGTGGAGAAAGGTTTGTCTTCCACCTCAGGTCGAGCTCGGCTCGACTAGGGGTGTTGAGTTCTTTTCCACCTCAGGTCAAGTTCAATTCGACCTAAGGTGTTGAGCTTTCTCCACCTCCGGTTGAGCTCGGCTGATAGGAGGCTTGTTAAGTGGAGAAAGGTTCGCCTTCCGCCTCAAGTTAGGTTCAACTGAAAACTCGGCAGGAGCATCCCGTTGGCAGGGCCCTTCGTGGATCACTCTAGGGTCCCACCTACTCGTCAAATAGGTGGGTTGAACTTTCTTTCTGAGCTTAAGCCAAGCTCCAAAAGAGCGGGAATTGTGTACAACCCTCATATTTTTCGAGTCGGTATGACCCGACACGGATGAGGTCGTGACGGAAAAGGTGATCGCGACGCTGGAAGCCGAACCAACGATGATCGTTAATGACCGAGAAAGAGAACCGGGGGGAGGGGGGGGGGGGGGGGGGAATACTTCCTACTTGGGCGAGCGGACCTATGGTCCACTCGCCCAGCTAGCTGAGTGGACCATGAAGTCCACTCGCCCGATTCGGGTGGTGGACCTTGGTCCACTCACCCGACCCCCGGCAAGGGGGGGAGTGGACATCTCGAGCTCCACTCGCCTCCCCTCATTTTTCGGTCATTCAGATTGGTTGTTGGTCTGCGGATAGTGGATTCTTGGCTATCTGCATCCCAATTTTTGGGAAGTCTATAAATTGACCCCCATGGGCACCTTGGGAGAGGATGTTGATACCCCCTCCCTCGCGTGTGAGCAAGCACTAGCCCTCCCCTCGCCCTGTCATTGACGGTGGACGGTGAGATGATCCTTAGTGCCCTCCAAGGTGCCCAGGCTCAGCATTGACTTGGGAGGGGAAGTTCCATGTGAGCTTCTCGGTATGTGTTGGGACCTCCACGCTGCAGCGTAAGGGGTCCTTTCGTGGACTTAGATGTTCTTCAAGGGCAAGGTTCGTCAGTTCTTAGTGACTGGTCAAGGGTCTAGCTCGGGTCAAGTAAGGGTTAGCTGCATCCCCCTTGCGAACGTCGAGACCAGTTCTCTGGTTTCAACACGCCGGACGTAGAAGACGAGATGGACGCAATAAATTTACGAGATGATTAAGCGCGTCGCACATTCGCTAACACCCAATAAAATATGTATTTTGTTAAATTAGTGAGTTTTTTAATTTTCTTTATTTAAAATTAATAATAATAATAAATTTGATTTAGTACTTTTATTTTTTATTCAACTTTGATGTAAATGTGTAATTTATCTTTTTTTTTTCAATATTAATAAAAAATAAATTTTCTTGGACATCTAAAATTCTCAATTCATTTCATTTACTGTATATTTTTTTTAAATAAAGAAATTATTAAAAAAAAAACTGGGCCGGTGTCCGGGCCCATTGACAAAAGGCCGGGCCCGTCAGGCCCGGTACCGGCCCGATCGGGCTTTTTGGACAGAGCTACTTAAATGCTATTATCTTAATTTTATTTGGTAAAGTAAACGAATTGGCTCGAAACTAAAATGCACCTAATCAACTCGCCAATGAGAAATTGAGTATGCTATTATCAATTTTATTTATTTGGTTATAATCCATTTGATATGTAAGAAGCCGAGCGACAAAAATATTGTCACGCGAGGTACGGGTGTTCCCCGTGCGAGACTACTAGTATAATATTAAGAAAACAAAAAAAATTTTATAATATTACAAAAACCCAAACAAAAAATTCTTGGGGCTGGCTTACGATCACAGTTTGATGATGGCGATCTCCGATCTAGTAGTGCGATCCGGATCAAATAGGCGGTTGACTTCCAATCGGTGATCTGAAAGGGGACCCGATCGATGATCACGAAAGGAGGGACCCGATCTAGATCGGCGATCCACGATCCGGGATTCGGGATCAGCACGAAATGCATGGGGCATGGGGGTGACGGACTTCATTGTTCACACAAGTTTCCTTTTAGAGATAATAAGTATATCATCAAGAAATAATAAGCTATCAAATTAAACAACGCTACGTGTCCGTTCGCGTGGACGGAATTAGAATTTGATATTGGAATTCGATATTGGGATTCGATATTCAGAATTGGAATTTGCCTAATTCCAATTTCAGCGTTCGCCTAATAAACAATATTGATAAATATTGTTGAATTAATCAATTCTTTTGTTCGTTTGTTAAATAAAATTCAATCTATAAATTTAAAAATATTATAAAGAAATAATATTTTTTTACATATATAATAAAAAATAGGACTGCTGAAAAAATGCTCGCCCGAGCGAAATACGCTTTCCCGGGCAAAATACGCTTGCCCGGGCGAAAAACACATGGTCGGGCGACAAAACGCGCGCCCGAGCAAAAAATGCGCGCCCAGAAGAAAAACGGGCGCCCGGTCGAGAAACGGGCGCCCGAGTGACATAACGTGCGCTCGCGCGAAAAATGTGCGCTCGGGCGAAAAATGAGCGCCCGGGCGAACAAACGCCCCCCCGCGCGACAAAACGGCCGACTAGGTGAAAAATGCTAGTTCGGAAGAAAAACGCCTGCCCGGGAGAAAAATGGGTGCCCGACAGACAAAACGGGCACCTGGGGGACAAAACGCCTGCCCGGGCGAAAAAATGCGCGCCCGGGCGAAAAAAACGCGCGCCCGGACGAAAAAAACGCGCTCCTGGGCGAAAAATGCGCTCGAGCGAAAAACGCACGCTCGGGCGAAAAAATGCGCTCGGGGGAAAAATGCGGCCCGGGCGACAAAACGCGCGCCCGAGCGACAAAACGCGCGCCCGTGCGACAAAACGCGCGCCCGGGCGACAAAACGCCCGCCCGGGCTACAAAACGCCCGCCGGGCGACAAAACGCCTGCCGGGCGACAAAACGCTAGCCCGGGAGAAAAAGGCTCGTTCGGAAGAAAAATGCCTGCCCAGGAGAAAAACGGGCGCCCGGGAGACAAAACGGGCGCCCGGGCGACAAATCGCGCGCTCGAGCGAAAAAAACGCGCTCGGGCCAAAAATGCGCACTCAGGCGAAAAATGCTCGTTCGAAAAAAAAACGCTTGCTTGGGCGAAAAAACGGTCGCCCGGGCGAAAAAAACGCGCGCTCGGGAGAAAAAACGCGCACCCGGGCGAAAAAAACGCGCGCCCGGGCGAAAAAACGCGCGCCCGGGAGAAAAACGCTCGCCCGGGACAAAAAATGCGCGCTCGGGCGAAGTACGCGCGCCCATGCGAAATAAGGGCCGCTCGGGCGAAATATGCGCGTCGGTGCAAAATACGCGCGCCCGGGCGAAATACGCGCGCCCGGGCGGCAATACGTGCGCCCGAGCGGCAATACGCGCGCCCGGGCGGCAATACGCGCGCCCGGGCGGCAATACGCGCGCTCAGGCGGCAATACGCGCGTCAGGCGAAAAAAACACGCGCCCGTGCAAAAAACGTGCGCCCGATCGAAAAATGCGCTTGAGCGAAAAACGCCCGCTCAGCGAAAAAAATGCATGCTCCGGCGAAAAAATGCGCGTCCGTGCAAAAATGCGTTTTGTGCGAAAAAAACGAGTGTCAGAATGTCGAGGAGGAACAGGAAGCGCAGTTAAGGAGTCGTTGCTTCTCTTTTTTTTATCGGGAGTACATTGAGCTAGCTAAACTCGCCCAATTCCGATATGTCCCGCTAAATTTTGTGTCCAGGCTAAAATCAATTACATGATATTCAACTCAAATTCCAATTTTTAAAGCTACTTAAGAACCGAACGGCGTAATTGGTATTCGTCGTCGAATTTCTATTCGATGTCTTCAATTCCGTGCAAACGAACATGCCCTAAAAGATAAGCAAACATAAGTGAGGGATGCTCCCATGAGAAAGTGCCTATGTAATCCTTATTTAGTAAGATAGTTACACAGTCTGACTACAGGTCGGATAATAACACTAGAACTAAAGAGATAGCACAATGAAATTTCGCTGTGTTGAGTAATGACAATTTGTTGGTAACTATATATATGAAAAATAATGCACAGGGGCCAATTGTGACAGTGTCCTAATCACGATAGTGCACACGGCAGTACCTGACACAGTGACGGAATTAGGATTTCGGCGAAGCCCGGACAAAATAAATTTAGACTAATAATGGTTGAAATCACCTTCTAGCTAAAACATTAAAAAAAAAATGAAACAACTTATAATGGGATAGTAGGGGCAATATTAATTAATTGAGGATCAACGTTAAACACAACTATAAGAGAACCTAATCAAATCGAGAACAAAAGAATTTTTTTAGCATAAAATGGAGAAACATGCACCGGCGAGACTGTGCTTGCTCGAAGATGGAACATGAAAACAAGAAAAGATTTAAAGACGCACTTTTTGTACTCTTTAAGAGCAGTAGAGTAGAGATGGAACGGGAGGACCGAAGATGGAACATGAAAAGATGGCCGGAAACTGTGCTTGCTCGTTGCTTCCGCGTGGAAGCTCGAATGCCTTCAAAGAACGAAGCAGGAGGTCGGCCATGGACGGAGACCGGAGTTTGGAGAAGCGTGATCAGCTCAGATCCCCATGGAATAGAATACCAATTGCGTACGGGTAGCATTCATTCCTCTAGGAGCGGGTGAAATTCAAGCCGTTGATCTCGCATATCCAATGTCGGTGATCTCGTCGAAATAAAAAAACAAAAACAAAGAAACAAAGCACAAATTTTGAAGCCCAATCGGACGGCGAGATCGCTACCCTCGCTCCTTCCTCCAGGAACGAGTGGCGTTCTCAAAATATTTCCCATGGAATGATCCAGGGCAGTTTCAATTTTTCGAGGGGGAGAGGCTAAGGCTCTGTTTGGGGCACCGGTGTCATTTTAAAAGGGAGTAGTTCAAAAGGGAGATTCAAAACTGTATTTTTAAAACTTAGGTTTTAAAACTGAGGTTGTGTTTGGACAACCTCCAATCCGGTCAAATTATATCCTAAATTATCACTACTCTTTTATTTAAATTATATTCAAAATAATATTTCTTATATTATTATTTAGTTATATTACTTTTAAACGTAACTGTTATATATGAAACAATTATATATTAAGGGTTCGTTTGGCGCGGCGTTTGAAGGCGGGGGCGGGAGGAGCCGGGCGGCGGATCGAACTGGAGGGGGGCACCGGCGGATCGAATAGCAGCTTTTTGCTGCGTTTTTCAGGTGGCGGCGGATCGAACCGGAGCAAACGCTGCCGGAAGGCGTTTGTTTACCCGCCTTCCGGCAGCGTTTGCCCCAAACGGAGCGGCGAAACGCCGCCCCAAACGAAGCCTAAATTATATTTTATATTATCCTCTATCTTTTCCTTGCCGAGCTCGCCTGTCAAATCCATCTTCCTCGCCATGGACAATCGCCGACCACCGCCTGAATCTACTTTCGACCCCCGCCTGGATCGACTTTCGACCACCGTCTTGATCGGCGTAAGTGGCGGCTCGCCGGGAGGAGGAAGGCCGTGGAAAGCAAAACGACCGGTTCGGACGGCGCGCTGGTGCTCGAATGGCCAGCGGCAAAACGACCATTTTTCTCCCTTTAACGTCGGCCATTTTGAACCGGAGCTCACGCTGGTTTCCCAAACGCCCCATCTCCAGTCCAGCCTCAACGAAATGATGTTGAAACGGGTTCTCAAACAGAGCCTAAGCCAGACTTATATATTTTTCATAATATTGTATGAGCAAAAAGCTGAAGCCGGACAATGAGACAAGTTAAGGCTTCATTTGATTAGGCGGCGGCGGGCGGAGATGGCGGGTGGAGATGGAGGGTTGGGACCGGAGGGGAGGAGGAGGGGCTGGAAACAGAGCCGATCAGGGGATTTTTCTCTGTCCGGCTGGTGCAAACGGAGCAAACGCCGCCGGCGCCCGTTTATTTATCCGCTGTCCGACGATGTTTGCTCCAAACGCAGGCGTGAAAATGCCTACACAAATGAAGCCTAAAGCTTGCCACAGTAGTAGCCAATTTCTACCGGAGATCTATAATGAGACCAAACAAGGCTGTACCAGCATAGCGTGGAAGAGTGAGACAAAAGACAAGGTAAAGCTATGCTACAAATAATAGCCTAGCTATAGGTTTAAATTTCCCAAATTTGACCAATGCACTTGCTCAGGTGTGCCTCAATGTAATTCCGCCTCTGCCTGACAGAATGACACAAAAATTTTAGGTGGATTTATCTCACCTAAAATTACGGTGCTCGCGCGCATCAAATCGTTGGTTTTCTGTGATTGATTGAAATATTGTCGTATTTGTCAATTAAAAATACTTTCAGTATTTTGCGAAAACAGCTTCATACGGCTGTATTTAATCTCCCAACTAAAACTAGATGGGAGAACTCACTTATATAAGGCTCCGTTGAAAAAACTTATTTTTATCGATCAAATAATTACGACCGCATGAACCGAACCTTAAATATTATCTAACGACAGCAGACGGTGCAGCGATGTCCCGTGCTAATATAAAAAACAAAGAGTTTAATCGTCCCAATTCCTAGCGGGTTCTTGTGCAGACTCGCTTGGCCGACCCTCTTCCTCTTCTTCCCCATCTTCGTTAGTCCAAGTTATCCTTTCTGTACGGCTTCCGCCTCGACCGGAGCAGTCAACGCCGATGTCAAACGCGCTTGACATGTCGCTCGACGATCTGATCAAGAACAACAAAAAATCCGGTGGCGGAAACCCTAGAGGGAAGGGGAGAGGAGCGAGCGGTGTCGGGCCGGCACGCCGTGCGCCGAACCGCTCCAGCAACCGGCCGGCCCCTTATACCGTCGGCAAGGTACGCTTAGGGTTCCCTTCACCCCTGACACCGATCGCGATCTCGAACTCCGTGGACGTGGTCGGATGTACGCCTTGTACTCACAGCGGCTTCAAGCTAGGTTTTCTCCTTATAATCTCTTCTTCTTCTTCTCCCCCTACATGGGAATCGTCTCATCCAGGCGCCAGAGTCAGCATGGCAGCACGATATGTATTCCGATCGGATGCCGGCGTATCAGTCTCCGGCAGTTAGGGCTTCTTCTATAGAGACCGGGAGCAAGATCTATATTTCAAATCTTGATTACGGCGTTTCAAACGAGGACATCAAGGTTGTTATTTCGCTAGCTTTTTACTAATTATTCTTTTAATTAGTCACATGTGTCGGCTGCTGATTTTAACTTGTAAGATATCAAAAGCAAAGTGAAATTTCTCCTGATAAGTTGTTTATATCAGCTCTTGTACTGCGTTTATTGCTCACCTGATTACTAGGACTTTGTAGAAAGGGCTCTCCTTTCTCATCATGAAGCAAAGTTTCTCAAGGCAGTGTCCAGTATTTTGTTTTTAAATGTCCTGTTAACTTACTCCTTTGTTACGGTTCATTCGGTTCGATGAAATTGACCGGGTGGAATTGGTTTTGAGTTTAAATTATTGTTTTGTGACTGTTCGGGTGGGCTGAATTCACTTCGGAATTGGATTTCGTCAAAATCCATGCCTTTGCATTAAACCTATTCCCAATTCTTCCGGTACAGTTGAATGTTTGGGTTAGTTTCTTGAGGTTACATGCTGTATCATTGTACTCCTCTTGATTACTGTTATTGAGAATGATTCTAGGTCTTTGTAGTTATCATCCTATAAAAATATTTTAAAAGCATTTATAATATTAGTTGTTTGATATGTCATTGATGCAATCAGAACTTGTTAATTTAATCAGAATTTGTTTGATATGCATTAAAGCATTTGTGATATTGGTTGTTTAATTTAATTAGAACTAGTTTATAATTATGATGATACTTTGTTATACATTTTGTATATGTGAATGATGTGTGGATTACCTGTTATGAATGATGGTAGTTTGCGTTCTGCTTTTTAGTGTTTAGTTTTTTTGAATAGATTCTGGTTTAATATACAATTTTTGTGGATAAATTTCATCCTGCAACCGAACAATATAATTGCCAAATTCCAATTCTTGTTGCCCAATTCCAGCCTGCAACCTATCAACATAATTGGAATTCATCCTAATTCCAATTCCTACTAGTTTTGGAATTGATTGAATTCCAACTCCTCCATTCTAATTGCGTCAAGTTGAACTGACCCTTACAAACTTTACTGTTTTTATCAATAGTTAAGATTGTATACATCCATCCAACGACAGAGGTTCGCACACCTACAATCCATTAACTCATCCAACAATCCACTAGCTCATACAATGACAGATATTCTTCCCCGATTTCGACATTCGGTGAAGGGACAGATCTCCTCCATGTGGAATCCGTAAAAAAGCAATAAATAAAATTATAAATTTTTTTCTTTTGTAATCTTCTCTTTCCAACGACATTATTACAATGTAACAATAATCTTGGAATTACCGGTAATGAAAAACGTTATAAATATGAGGTTATGGCTGTAAACGGGATTATGCAATTTATCAATAATATTTATTTTCTTTTATTTTGCAAAAATGCACGGTAAGGTTTGCCTACATTTCACCCTTGTGGTGGGACCCTTCCCCGGACCCTCGCTGCGCGGGGATGCCTTTGTGCACCGGGCTGCCATTTGTTTTCTTTTATTTTGTTCTTTTTCTCTTTCGTGTTCTTCCCTCCCATCTACGACCACCCCTCTAAGCCTTCTTCTTTCTAATTAAGGCACAACATTTGGTGCTCTCATCTACATGAACTCTTATCATCATGTGTGATGTCATGCGTTCGAAGGAAGCCTAGAAACAACTGGTGGAGGTCAAGAACGCTCTTCAAAAGGAACAACATACTCGTCAATTCTTCCTCGAGGATCTTCAAAAGAAATTTGATCTGGATCTTCAAACCAAGGAGAACCTTCTAGTCCGCCAAATTATTGATACCCGGGAGGAGACCGCCAATCAAATTACTAGTTTACATCAAAATATGAGGCCCTCAAACATCAACTCCTCAAGGCAATGACGTTCTGTACACCCAGTCGGCGTTTGATCCGAGACAATCTTTGTCCTCTTGGACAACCTCCTCATCTGCCTTCAAATCAGGTTGTTTCCAATCAACCTAGTTCTTCTTTACGTCTTGTTCCACACTTTTCTGAAGGTGACCCAACTGATTGGTTATACAGATTGCAACTATATTTTTCTTATAATAATATCAAACACTCAAAATTCTTGATTTTTGCCGCACTTAGATAAATCTGCTTCCCTCAGGTATAAGGCAACTCTCCGCGATCACCCCGCTCTCATTTTTGTTGTTTGTTGATGCGATTAAAAAAGGTTCGGTCCGTCTTCCTTTGAAGTCCCTACCACTGCGTTAACCTAATTAACACATATCACTACCGTTTTGACCTACAGAACTCAATTTGAGGATTTATCAACACGTGTGTGCGGCTTTTCCCTACAACTTCTCATTAGCACGTTTGTCTCTGGTTTAAAGCCACACATTCGTAATGCGGTTTTAACACATTGACCCACAAAATTACATGATTCCTACTCTTTGGCTCATATGTTCGGAGACCAAGCCTTTTACCGATTCTCAGAGTTTTTTCAACACCCAAATCCAATTATTGGTTTCACCTATTCCACTCCTGAATAAATTCGATCCTAAATTTCCAGTCAAATGTTTAAAACCGGCTGAATTGCAAGCACGTTGGGACAAAGGCTTATGCTACAATTGCGATGAACATTATTCTTATTGGCACAGATGTAATGGTTTAGGTGCTTTGTTGTATTTCGCCTGCACAGACGAAGATAATTCGAAAAAATGCATTCCCATTCCTGATGGCACTGATGTGCATCCTTAGACTGAAGTATGCCTTCATGCATTATCCGAGATGCCTACTTTCGATTCTTTTTGCCTCACCACCTACGTTGGTCATCAACCACTCAAAACGTTTATAGACGGGGGTAGTTCCCATAATTTTATCTCACATAGAATGGATACACATTTCAATCTAATTGGACATGTCATTATTGAATTCCCATTGTATATGTGCAATGGGTCTTAGTCTGTCTGTCGGGGCAAATGTGTCTTCAATTATACGTTTAGTATTAATATCCAACATTCCGCTGCCCTGCCAGCACAACTCCAACAATTACAAGATTTTTCCTGTCTCTTCGAGGATCCTGACACTCTTCCACCATCACACGACATAGATCATCACATTCCTTTATTAAAAAAAATGCAGCACCAACCAACATAAACCATTTTGATTTCCTCATTTCCAGAAAAATGAAATAGAAAGATTAATTAAGGAAATGCCACATAACGACATCATTCGACTTAGTACTTCTTGTTTCAACTCGCCTGTCATTCTTATTAAGAAAAAAGATGGGACTTGGCAGTTTTCTGTAGATTATCACACATTAAATAAAATAACAATTAGAGATAGATTTCATATTCTGACGTACAATGAGCTATTAGATGAACTTTTTACTGCCCCATTTTTTTTTCAAAACTTGATTTACGTTCGGGATACCACCAAATCCGAATGGCTGAACATGACATCCAAAAGGCAGCTTTTAGAACCCATCAAGAGCATTGTGAGTTTCTCGTAATACCCTTTGGCCTTACAAATGCTCCATCCGCCTTTCAGGATTTAATGAGCTCCATATTCCAGCCTTATTTACGGAAATTTATCGGTCATTTTCGACGATATTTTAATTTACAGTCATACTGAGACAACCCACTATATGCATTTGACCATAGCTTTACATTAGCCTCTCATCATAATCTTTTTATTAAATTCTCTAATGTTCATTCATGACAACTACAATTGAATTTCTGGGGCTTGTATCTCAAATGGCACGGTTTTTTCGAACACTACTAATATAGACATTGTCAGTTCATTTAAAACACGACTACTCAGTAGGAGGTATGAGCTTTCTGAGGTTTTTCTGGTTACTACCAGAAATTTATAAAAAATTACTTATCATAGCCTCTCCTCTAACTGATCTTTTAAAAAGATTCATCTAATTGGACTGAGGACGGTAGTTGTACTTTTATTTCATTAAAACCCTATTAATTACTTTTTCTTTACCTAATTTTAATGAAGCTTTGACAATCAAAATTGATGCGTCTGACACGAGAATAGGGTTTGTTCTTTCACAAAACAATAAACCCATGGCATACATTAGTAAAAAACTTGACCCCGTTAATGCATGAGAAATCAACTTATGTCCGTGAAATGTATGTTGTCACAACATCGGTGGCCAACAGGCCAAGTGGCGATAATATTTACTTGGACGTCCATTTATAATTTTAACCGATCCTAAAAGCCTTCATTATTGACCAATCCAAGATTTGAATACATCAGAACAACAAATATATCTATCCAAATTAATATGCTACGATTATATTATCAATTATAAACCAGGCAAGCAGAACATTGGCGCAAACACATTATCTCGAGCCCCACAACCTAGGAAGCACGAGCACGACAATTTGAGCCTCGTACTCGCACCGGGTGCGTTTCCTGTATGGGTACACGTATCGGACGAGCGGATACATTCGTCGTTCGTCTCGCCTGTTGCGTTTGTCGTTCGTTCTTGCCTGCTGCGTTTGTCGTTCGTTCTCGCCTACTGCGTTCGTCTATCGATCGAGATCGTTCGTTCTCGCCTGCTGCGTTCTTTTTCTTCTTCTTTTTCCTGTTGCATTCTTCTTCTTCCTGCTGCGTGTTCGTTAGTCATATGAAAGCACTCACTGGTTTTACCAAAGCATCCGTAAGTGTGTATATGTATGGAAAGCACTAGTATATGGATGGATTTGAGCTTGCTTGCATGAGATGTCCCTGAACCGGCCTTAGTGAGTTGAGCTCGCCTAGCCCTGAGCTCACTTGCATGAACTCGTCTGGGTGAACTCGCTGCAAGAGCTTTGGAGCTCGCCGGATGAGCTCGATGGAATGAGCTCGTCAGAATGAATAGGGCGGTTGGGGTCGCCTAGCTTCCTGCGAGTTGAGTTCGCCTAGTTGAGTCTAAACTTCCTGCGAGTTGAGCTTGCCTAACTGAGTTTAAACTTCCTGCGAGTTGAGCTCGCCTAGCTTCTGCGAGTTGAGCTCGCCTAGCTGAGTCTAAACTTCATGCGAGTTGAGCTCGCCTGAGGTCGCTTTGAGCTCGCCTGGGCTCACCTAAGCTCACCTGGAGCTTGCTTGAGCTCATCTGAGGTCGCTGAGCTCCCTGCTTTGAGGTCGCAACCTAACTTGTGCTTGTCGTCATGCACCATGACGCTTCTTCAGAAGTGTTTCCTCCTGCGACCAAGGTCCACACTCACTGCACCAAAGTGTTGGAACCGAGAAATTCGGTTCACAAAAGTTCGGACCGAAAGGATGGCCGGAGGTTACTTGTCTCCGAATTAGCGGACATAGGCACGAAACAAATAAGATAGAGTTCTCTTTATTTTACTATTAGAGTAGGTGGTCGTGCTACATTATGAAGGTCCTGCCTCGAACTAAGTGTTGTGAGAGTCCGGGGGAAGGCAGGCGAGGTCGCTTAATCTTCAAATGTGCGACTCTTCGCGGAGTGTGAACTGCCTCTCACCGATTACAACAGGGTCCTGTTTATAGGCAAAGGTAAGGAATACCCCCCCTCCCCCCCCACACACATGACGAGGTGAATTCTGCTTAGTTGGACTGACGAGGTGAACTCTGTCGAGCTGGGCTGACTAGCTGTACCCTGTCGAGCTGGGCTGACTAGCTGTACCCTGTCGAGCTGGGCTGACTAGCTGTACCCTGTCGAGCTGGGCTGACTAGCTGTACCCTACCGAGTTGAACCGTGTTGAGCTGGGCTGACGAGTTGAACCTTGCCGAGCTGGGATGACATGCTGAACACTCCCGAGCTGGGATGACGTGCTGAACACTGCCGAGCTGGGCTGGCGTGCTGAACACTGCCGAGCTGGCTGATGTAATGAACACTACCGAACTGGGCTAACGTGCTGAACAATGTCGAGCTGGGATGTCGAGCTGAATTCTGCTGAGCTGGGCTGACGAGCTGGCCTGACGAGTTGAACACTGATGAGTTGGGCTGACGAGCTGAACAAAGTCGAAATGAATTCAGTAGAGCTGGGCTGATGACGTGAACTCTGCTGAACTTGGCCACAAGGTGAACTCTGCCGAGCTTGGCTGACGAGCTGAACTCAGCAGGTCCGCCGAGCAGTGCTCCTGAGGTCTCTTCTGTATGCATTTCTGATCTCGACGAATTATGGGTTATACAACTCAAGCTTCATCTTTATCATTAGCTTTCCTTGCAACACCTAGAAACAAAAAGATCAAATACTATGGATTCATTCCAGATCACGGAAGAAATAGACACAACTGCATACCGCTTAAACCTACCACCAGAATCACGGATCCATCTCTTGGAATATGGCGAAACCTCACTTGGTTAAACTCAGTAAGTAAGGAAAAATCAACCCATGCTGAAATACGAGCCATATATTCACTAAGAGCATGCTTGGTATTGCGGCAATAATTGATAACATTCAAACAATCCCCTTCAATGATTACACCCCATTCGCCACAAGCATAGTTGGAGTAATGAGCTGCTTAAGAGCAAGGAGGGACGCCATTTCCACTCTCCCTGGTCCCAATGCAACATAGAGGAGCCGACGACAACAAGAATAACCATACCATTGTCATTTATTTATTGTGATCGAAGTGACAACCGATCAAAATGTTCATTATACAATCTTTTGCGTTTACATTGACAAACTTTTTGTACTAGATATAGTACGAGAACATCTATAAACAACCACATCCTCGAGTATAGTCTGGCAAGCTACATACGTACCATCTACAAGCAAATTTCTCTGCAAATTAATACAATGTCATATAAACAAGAAGTTAGTCAATACTAATTGAGTGACAAATTAATATAATGCATGCATGTGAGTTATAAGTTCCAATCAATGACTCATCCATATAATTAATTAAGGCCTTGCTGAAGTTCACCTCATAAAATAATATTCATAAATTGTTGTTCTCTGTAATTTTCTCTTTCACTTTCATAATAAGTTATGCATCATGTGATCAAAATTTGGCTAAGTACTCTACTAGTCTCCACCCCCATAAAATAAAATTTGATTCAAACTCTAGAAATTTGGTCAGCTCTATTAGTTTGTATATCTTGATATCATGTCAGTATTTATAGTATTTTAATTGAAATAAAAAAAACTAATTTAGAAACTTTAAAAATGTATATATCTATATTATATCCAATAGTTGTAAGAACCCCTGGCACTATTGCATCATCAAATGCATCACTGCCATAGTGCCGTCCGATAAACACAAAAAGCACCTCAATGCAATCCCGCGCCCTCATACAAAAAGCACCTCAATGAGATCCGCTCTCCTGATTGAAGCCCTCTCCACAAGCTGGATCGAAGTCCTCTCCGCTCGCCGGATCGAAGACCTCTCTCTTGAAAGGATAAAGCATCACCATGCAAAACATGAGCAAGACCACCTAAAGCTAAGCCTCATCATGCAAGCATGGACAAGACCACCTGAAGTTGAAATAATATTTATTTAATCCAAGTTATTTTTTCTTTATTGTCTTTTAAGTATTTTTGTAGGCTATATAAAGTCATATGTTATGACTTCAAGATGTAACCCTTCTGCAACTCATTTTTGACGAATGTATGAACCTTTTTGAAGCAATGTAGCCTGTTTGCTCCTTGCACCTCACTCTCATTCCCTCTCTTCTAGTTTAATTTTTCCTCTTAATATTTTAATTTTCCAACGTGGTATCAGAGATAGTTTAGCGTTGGTTGGTCGATCTCGTTTTGGCGGTGTGTAGGAAAGTTGATTTCAACGAGGCTATGATGAGAGGGACCGAAAAATACAGAACATCCCTGGTGGCTCGTATGAAATTAGTCCCACTATGCCTATCCAGTTAGGTTGCATGTTAATGTAGTGGTGAGAAATCGGTGGTATGATCGATTTAGGTTTTCTTTGGCAGAGCAGCAACATGGCTCTGTGTCGTTGATTTCGCTGCCACCCCATCAAACACCAATGTCGACTGCAAAATCTCAAAATCGCGAAGGAGCACCAAGACTGCGCGTATATGTGTGATATTCTCCTCCTTGATGACCCGGAAGTTCAGCGAGCCTCCGCCTCATCTCGCGATTCCTTCCCAGCCTAGATGCCGACCACGAGAGTAGATTCCATCAACGATCTCCCTCCATTAGACCGGCGAGATCTCCTTCCTTCAAGACCGCATCTGCCACAAGAGTCCATTTCATCTAGGAGCCCTATTTTTACAAATTTTATTTTAGATTTTTGATAAATCTGTAAGCAAAACTATAAGTTTTGAATTTTAAGTTTTGATAGGTATGAAAGGATTTTTAACTTTTGATAAATTTTTAATAAAGGTGGAATCCGCAAAACAAAAACAAATAATAACATTATAAATCTTTTTTTTTGTAATTTTCTCTTTCCAACGAATTATTGCAGTGTAATGGTAATCCCAGGATTACCTTTAATGAAAAACGTTATAAATATGAGGTTATTCCTGTAAACAGGATTATGGAATTTATCAATAATATTTGTTTTATTTATATATTTTTTGTCTTCTCTTCCCCGTTCATCTCTCCCGTGTCCAGCCACCCCTCTAGGCCTTCTTTCTGATTAAGGCACAACATTTTACCTACTTGAAACATTATTTGTGTTTCACACGTTTTTTGAGCATGTTAAAAAACAAACTTCATAGGAGTCTGTATACACCATAATCAAAGTTGTAAAATCTTTCCCAGGCAATATATACGAACCTTGCTTGAACACGATGTTGTATGCCCGAGCAGTCTAATTGGCTGGGGTTATTTTGTTGAAACATTTTAACTAGGTTTTGTTTGGGAGAACGGTGCCGGTGTCTCCGGTGTCACAGAAGATGGTGAGAAATAATGAGGCCAAATGGGAGTTAGAACACCCAACAAACGGATCCTTATAGGCCTCATTGATTAGTAAGATACAAGTATGACTTGGAGAAACAATTTTTTTTTATTTTTTTCTGCAAGGTTATTGCATTCCATCAAAGGAATAATAGCTTTAATACACTTGCTTTATGTGTCACTCCAACCATCATGTGAAGATGAACTTCTAATCTTCACTTTTATTATTTTCCAACAAAAACAACCTGGATTCAGGCTCTTTTGCATTATCAGTTGTATCTAGAAGACTACTATCTTTTTTGAATCACCATTCTGGAGTTGGTCATGTGTAAGAATTATAATTACGAAATAATCCTCATTTAATTTGCATTTGTTTTGATTGCTTTGGCACATTGAACAGGTAGAAGATGTATTGCTTCTTCCCAATTTTTGTGAAGTTTTTTTTGCTTGAAAGCAGTTCCAAAGAATTTTTTTTGGCTTGATATTATTTTATCCACCAGTATTCTCAAGTTTGATTAATGCTTTGCAGGAACTTTTTTCTGAATTTGGTGAACTAAAACATTTTTCAGTTCACTATGATAGGAGTGGAAGATCAAAGGCATGTCACTAATCATAGTTTTAGGATTTTTGTTTTTATGACATTCTCATTTAGTTATTTAAAGCTATTTTCTTCTTTCAGGGGACAGCTGAAGTTGTATTTGCAAGAAAGGTCGATGCTTTAGCTGCTGTTAAGAGATACAATGATGTGCAGCTTGATGGAAAGCCTATGAAAATAGAGATTGTGGGAACAAATGTTGAGAAACCTGCTGTTATTACTCGGATATCTGGAGGTGGATTTGGAAATCTTAACAGAGCTCCAAGGAGGTTTGCTGCTCTTCTGATGCAAATTATATATTGACTTTTTTTTTTTCGTTTTTCTGTCAATTTTTTATTTGGTTTTAATATTTTTACCAAACAGTGGCATGGACCTCAAGAAGGGGAGCCTTGGCGCACCGGTTGAGGTGTTGCCGTGTGACCTTGAGGTCACGGGTTTGAGTCCTGGAAGCAGCCTCTTGCAAAAAATGCATGGTAAGGTTTGCCTACATTTCACCCTTGTGGTGGGACCCTTCCCCGGACCCTAGCTGTGCGGGGATGCTTTTGTGCACCGGGCTGCCCTTTAGTGGCATGAACCTCAAAATCTTATTAGTTTGGTCTTATATATTTCATCTTTTTTTGCCTTTTTGTTTATTTGCTGATTGTACTGAACTATTGGAGATCCTGTCCAACCATGTAGCATGGTTTTTTCCGATCCTTTTAGGATGTATGCTTAGTGCAGCCTTCGAAAGCTCTTATTTAATAGAAGAATGTTGAACATCTATTTTTTCACTTGGCTCTTAGATGAAAAACTGCATTTATAAATTCTTAGAGGTGCATGTCATTGCTCTTGGGATATTCCCGAATATTATAGGACAGCTTTATGAGTTATTTACTGTCTTTTTGTATATAAATTTGTAAAATAATTGGAATTCAAAGCAAAATAATATTTTTATTATATCTCATTCATCAATCATATATTTATAGGATGTAGGAGTGGAAACTAACTCCAAATCAAGATGTGGGACTAATCTATACATATATAAAAGAAGGCCTTTACATGGTCTTCTTCATTTCTTCAACACCCCCGCAAGCTGGCTCGTACAAATTGTAGGTTTCAATCTTGGAAACGAATTGTCGGTATAGTGGGCATGGTAATAATGCCTTGGTGAGGACATCAAAAATTTGCTCGGCAGCGGGTACATGTCGTAGATCAAGTTTACGAAGTTGAACTTTTTCCCTAATGAAATGACAATCGACTTCGATATGCTTGGTTCGTTCATAAAAAACGGGATTCTCCGCGATATGAATGACAGCTTGACTGTCGCAGTAGAGAATGGTTGGGGAGGGAAGCTTTATACCATGATCAGTAAGAAGACTTTCTAACCACATAAGTTCAGAAACAACAGCCATCATTGAACGATATTCAGCCTCCGCTAAAGAGCGTGCCACGATCGTCTACTTTTTGCCTCACCAAGTGACCAGGTGTCATACAAAATATTAGCCACTTGTAGACCGATGTCATCGAGGGATCTGACATAATCCACATCAAAATATGCAATTAATGATAGAGAAGAGGATGACTTATACACAAGCCCTTGTCCCAGAGCATTCTTCAGATACCGAAGAATCCGCTCGACAACTTGGAGGTGGGATACCCGGGCGCATGCATGAAGCAGCTAACCACCCCAACAACAAATGATATATCGGGTCGTGTGAGTCAAATATATAAGCTTGCCAACAAGGCGATAATATACTCTGGGTTAGAGAAAAGTAGATCAGAGTCGGATGCGTGAGCACAAAACTTGGTGTATCAGCAGGCTTGCATCCTGAGTAGTCTGTATCGTGAAGAAGGTCGAGACAATGCTTTTGTTGAGACAAGACGAGTCCATCGGGTCGACGAACTACCTCAATACCCAAGAAATATCGGAGGCAACCCAAATATTTGGTCTGAAAGTGTGAGGTCTAGTCATAGACATATCATTCAGATCATCACCCGTGAGAATATCATCAATATATACAAGAAGGATCACCATGCCTGCAGGGTGGCGAAGAGTAAATAAGGAGTAGTCCGTCGAGCTCCGAATGAAGTCGAAATATCGAACAACCTAACTGAACTTATCGAACAAAGCCCGAGGAGACTGTTTGAGGCCACAAAGAGATTTCTTAAGATGACAGACAAGAGACTCCCCCGTGTTTTCATAACCAGGTGGTTGTTGCATGTAGACGGTCCCTGCGAGGTCGCCATTAATGGATACATTCTCGATATCAAGTTGATGCAACTGCCAATGACGATGGACAACCAAGGAAATCGATCCCCGAACGATATTCAACTTAGCAATCATAGAGAACGTCTCTTCATAGTTGAGGCCACATTGTTGAGTGAACCCGCAAGCCACAAGAAGAGCTTTGAGGCGCTAGACGGTCTCATCAGGACGATGCTTCACAATAAAAACCCATTTACATCCCACGTGGGATTGGGCAGGAGGAAGGGGGGTTAGGTCCCAGTTCTGATTGGCCTAGATGGCAGTAATTTCCTCATCCATCTCGGCCCGCCACCCAGGAGTCCGAAGAACTTCCTGCACAGAAGAGGGCGTGGAAGTATAGGACGAGGAAGTGACACATCTTGAAGATCGGGAGATAAGTGGTGAAGGGAGACATAATTAAAGAGAGGGTGAGCGGTACAGGGTACTGCATTATGGGGGGATCTATAGTCAGATCAACTGTCTGTGGAGCGTCATCAATAGACAATAGGTGACAACTGTCTCAGGACATCAGACGAAGGACGATGACGAGTGTACACACAGAGAGGAGGCGGTGTTGACAATATGGGAGGTGGAGTTGGGAGCAGGGGAGGTGTGTTGTCATTGAGAAAGGCGTTGGGATGCGGGATAACTAGCGAGAACTCATCACTAGGAGGCGAGGAATAAGAAGGGTTGATCCTCGAGGAAGGTGACATTAGCGGAGGTGACCGTTTTTCGATCTGTGTGAGAGTAACACACATCCCTTCTGTGTGCAAGAGTAGCCAACAAACATATATTTGATAGCACGCGGAGCCAGTTTGTCCACTGCAGGGCCAAGATGATGGACAAAACAAATACTCCCGAAGATACGATGAGTCAGGGAAAGGGTGTGTGGAAGGAAAGATGATGGAGAATGATCTCACAAAGTCGAGAATAGACGAGGGCATGCGATTAATTAAATAACATGTAGTAGAGAAGTCGAAATGTCAATAGATCTTGCGGATTTGCATTTGAAATATAAGAGAGCATGTAATCTCGAGGAGGTGGCGGTTCTTCCGCTCTACCGCACCATTTTGTTGTGGTGTATTGGTATATGATGTTTGGTGGATAATACAAAATGTAGTACAAATTTCCTGAAATGTTTGACTTGTATATTCACAAAGTGAGGGCCAAGAGGGTCAGCTACAAAACATTATATGCTTGTAGGAATGATGAAAACTTGACAAAGTATAAAGTCGCCAAGAAAGAAGCTAAAAATGCTGTAAGTAAAGCAAGAAGTCAAGCTTATGAAGAATTTTACAAACGACTAGATACCAAAGATGGAGAGCGCGATATATATAAAATTGCTCGAGCTAGAGAGAGGAAGACAAGAGATTTAAGCCAAATTAAATGCATAAAAGATGAAACAGATACGGTTTTGACGGATGATGTGGCTATTAAGGAGCGATGGAAAAGATACTTTTATCAACTATACAATGAAGGAAAAGATAATGAACTGAACTTGGAAGAGTTAAGTAAATCGGAGGAGTATAGAGACATAACTTTTTATCGTAAAATTCAAGCATCAGAGATAGATGCCGCTCTGAAGAAGATGAAAAATGGAAAGGCGGTTGGACCAGACGATATACCCATTGAAGTATGGAAATGCTTAGGGAGGGAAGGAATTGTATGACTTACAAGTTTCTTCAATAAGATACTGAAGACAAAAAGGATGCCAGACCAATGAAGAGAAAGTATTTTGGTACCTTTGTATAAGAACAAAGGAGATATACAAAATTGTGTCAATTACAGGGGAATTAAATTAATGAGTCATACTATGAAACTATGGGAACGAGTAATAGAGAGACGAGTTAGACGAGAGACTAGCATCTCAGAGAATCAATTTGGATTCATGCCAGGGAGGTCAACCATGGAAGCTATACATCTCTTGAGGAGACTCATTGACAACTATCGGGAAAGACAAAAAGATTTGCATATGTTGTTTATCGATCTGGAGAAGGCGTATGATAGGGTTCCAAGAGAGGTCTTGTGGAGAGTCTTAGAAAAGAAAGGTGTAAATGTATCATACATTGACGTAATCAAAGATATGTATACAAATTCAGTGACCAGGGTGAGGACATCTGGAGGATTAACACAGGAATTCCCTATCGCTGTTGGCTTACATCAAGGGTCAGCTTTAAGCCCTTACCTCTTTACCCTTATCTTAGATGAGCTCACCGGACATATCCAGCAAGCAATACCTTGGTGTTTATTATTTGCAGATGATATTGTTTTGGTCGATGAGACGCGCGAGGGTGTAAACGCGAAACTGGAATCTTGGCGAGACACTTTAGAAAAGAAGGGTTTTAGGTTGAGCAGGACAAAGACAGAGTATATAGAGCTTAAATTTAGTAGTGCAAGAAGGTCAGATGACTCCGTCATTAAATTGGGTGACCAAGATATTTCCCGCAGTGAGTGCTTTAAATATCTGGGATCGATAATTCAAAAAGATGGAGGTGTAGATAAAGATGTGATTCATAGAATCCAAGCAGGTTGGTTGAAGTGGAGAGGCGCGTCTGGGATCCTATGTGATCGTAAAGTACCACTAAAACTTAAAGGCAAGTTTTACCGTACTGCAATTAGGCCTGCAATGCTCTACGGTTCTGAGTGTTGGGCAGTGAATGGTGTACACGAGCAAAAAATGGGAGTCGCGGAGATGAGAATGCTTAGGTGGATGTGTGGTCACACGAGACTGGATAAAATTAGGAATGAATGTATCAGGGATAAGATAGGAGTGGCGCCAATTGTAGAGAAGATGCGAGAAGCTCGTTTAAGATGGTTTGGACATGTACATAGGAGACCATTAGAGGCACCTGTTAGGCGTTGTGAGAGTTTAGTCACTAGACATGTTAAACGGGGGAGGGGTAGACCAAAAAAGACTTGGAATGAAACTATAAAGAAAGACATGATGTACTTAGGCATTAATGAGACTATGCTTAAAGATAGGGCGCAATGGCGACAGAGGATCCATATAGCCGACCCCACTATGGTGGGATAAAGGCTTGAGTGTTGTTGTTGTTGTTTGACTTGTATATTCACGCGCATTATCAGTTCAAAGTATTTTAATCGAGCGCAAGAACCGAGTATGAGTCTTATAAAAGAGCGAAAGAAACGTAATAGTTCAGAGCGATCACGCAAGAAATACAACCACATCATGCGAGGTTCATCAATAAACGTAAGAAAGTAACGATATCTAGATAAACTAGTAGCTTTATAAGGTTCCCAAATATCATAATGAACTAAATCAAATGGAGAAAAACTCGTAGTGCAACGAGGAGAATGTAGAGCGATGTTGTTTCACACATATGTAAATTCAGAGAAAGAAAAACCAGGAACAACTTTCAGCAGGATAGGGAGAGGAGCATGGCCAAGATGCCAGCGTCAATCAATATAGGCGACAGACGAGAGAGCAATGGTGGGAAGATCCAGAGTGTAAAGCCTATTTGACAGTCGTCCCCTACCAATGATAATCCACATCCGTCGATAATGTACCGCAAAGGAAGAAGAAGAAAATGTGATGGTGCAGTCATGATCATGAGTAAGATGACTGATAGAGAAGAGATTAAATTGAAAGCCAGGAACATGAAATACATAACATAGAGAAAGAGACGTGGTGAGAGGCACATCTCCAGATCTGCAAACCGGGGTGGTTTCTCCATTGACCGCTGTGATAAATTAGGACAAGCAGAGTCCGTGTACCGAGAAGGTTTCTGCGGAGTAATGTGATTAGTGACACCAGAATCCCCCATCCAAGAGGGACTATGAGAAAACATTATATACCTTCGTTGGAGATAGAGGCGACGTAGCCAGATGTTTAAGTAACCATCCTCCGAAGATGTTGGAGTTCCTCTCGCGAGTTGTCAATGTCTGAGCGGGATGTGGTAGGAACGTCCACCGCAGGAGAAGCATGGTACTGAGATGTGGAAAGCTGCGGTGGGAACCCATGTTTCTTGTAACAATTGGCCTCAATATGATTTGTCCAGCCACAATGAGTACATAGACGAGTCTTTTGCCTATTTAAGTGATTGCGACCATCGCGTCCACCGCCCCGAGACCCATTACGACCTCCTCGGGGTCCATTAGGTGGAGAACGAGCCTCAGTAAAGTGTTGGAGAAGGGCGACAGGAGTAAAGAAAACATTGTGTGGAGTGACCTTCAAAATCATGGAGCACACATCCGAGAGAGACGAAATAGTGAGGGAAGATAGAATGTTCGCCCGGACACTATGAAGATGAGGTGGTAGTCATGACATCATTAGTGTTATGCCGACAACTTCCTTCTGAGCCCGTTGGGTAGTGAAATCCAGTGTAGGAGGCTGGTGCTGAATCCAAACCTCGGCAAGAATCTTGTACTGGGCCCCGAAGGATGTTAGATCACCATCCAAACCTGGTTCGATGTCTTGGAGATCGCGAAAGAGATCGAATAAATGTTGGAGGCTGTCCTGCCCGGAGTATAGGGTCTTCATTTCATCCCACATAGCATTAATCGTCTCGTGGTGCATAGTCATTCGATATGATTCACTTTCCATGGAATTTAAGATCCATGATTGGACTCGCCGATCACGAAAAAGATCGAATAAATGTTGGAGTCTGTCCTGCTCGGACTATAGGGACTTCAGTTCATCCCACACAACATTTGTCGTCTCGTGGTGCATAGTCATTCGATATGATTCACTTTCCATGGAATTTAAGATCCATGATTGGAATCGCCCATCATCCCGGGAGATGACCCTTGGTCGGGAGGTCACGACGCACAAAGTGGACCCACTCGACAAAATTCTTCTTCATAGTAAAGGAGATGATAGTAATTCTAAGTTCGTCACGAACTTCATAGATGGGAGCCAAGGCGAGTGTGGTCGGGATGGTGGAGGCGGAAGCAACTTTCGTCCCCATGATAGAATTAAGCGCTGGGAGGAAGGTGTTATTGAGCACTAGGTATGGGCAACCCCAAGGCTTGATATAGTGAGATGGCGAATTCTTAGAGCCACGAAAAGAGGTCGCTGGAAGAAGAAGCTGCGAGCTCCACGAGGTCGCTGGAAGAAGCTGCGAGCTCCATGGGGAGCTGCCAGAAGAGGTCGCTTGAAGAAGAGGCAACGAGCTCCAGGAAATCTGGAGCGGTGAGCTCCAGGAAAGTAGGAAGTAGGCGAGCTCAAGTTGTCAGGTGCTGGAAGCTAGTAACGACGAGCTCTGGGTGTATGTATCAACAAGTCTCATCGATGCAGGGGAGAAACCACAAGCGAGTACAAACAGAGCTCGAGCGATGTAGATGAGAAACATGCGGTGAGAACAAATGTCGACTCGCACGAGTGCAGAGATGTCAGAGTGGCGGCGAGTTTCAAAAAATGAGCGTCCGCGAATTCCAGAGAACAGGAGCGGAGAATATGGGTGCACTGCGTGCAGTCACGGAGGCGGCGAGTTCAAGCGAACTGGCAGCGAGAGCTCTAGAGACTGTCTGGTTTATAAAAGAAGGGGGCAGAGGAGCTTAGTCCAATAACTGCAGGAGGAGATGAACTTGGCGAGCTCCAGGGATGTTGGCTGCGAGTATCTGTGAGGAAGAAAAAAACACGGCTGCCCCAAAAAAATTGAGAGTTTGAACGTCAGGAATCGAGTCGCTCTGATACCATGTAGAAAAATTAAAATTCAAAGCAGAATAATATATTTATTATTCATCGATAATACAAGAATTTGTACATATATTTATAGGATGGAGGAGTGAAAACTCAACTCCAAATCAAGATGTGGGGCTAATCTATACATGTAAAAGAAGGCCTTTACATGGACTTTTACATAGGTTTAGTCATTTCTTCAACAAAATTATTATTCTTTTTTTATCTCGTAGGTAGTCTTTAAAATTGGTTATTGTTGGATAGAAACTTAAAAACCAATGATTTTTTGCCCTTTGTTGGTTCCTTATGAAAGTTTGCGTGATATATTTTCTGTGTTTTTTCTTACTCAAAAGGGTTTATGATTTAGGGTTTAGGGTTTTGGTTGATGAGACGAGCGAGGGTGTTAACGCGAAACTTGTATCTTGGCGAGGCACTTTAGAAAAGAAGGGCTTTAGGTTGAGCAGGGCAAAGAAGGAGTATATGGAGCTTAAATTTAGCAGTGCAAGAAGGAAGAATGACTTCGTTTTTAAGTTGGGTGATCAAGATATTTCTTGCAGTGGGTGCTTCAAAAAGATGGAGGTGTTGATAAATATGTGATACATAGAATCCAAGCAGGTTGGTTGAAGTGGAGAGGCGCGTCAGGGATCTTATGTGATCGTAAAGTACCATTAAAACTTAAAGGCAAATTTTATAGTACTGCAACTAGACCAACAATGCTCTATGGTTATGAGTGTTGGGCAGTGAATTGTGTACATGAGCAAAAAATGGGATTGCGGAGATGAGAATGTTTAGGTGGATGTGTGGACACACGATACTGGATAAAATTAGGAATCAATGTATCAGGGATAAGACAAGAGTGACACCAATTGCAGAGAAGATGTGAGAAGCTCGACCAAGATGGTTTGGACACGCAAAGGAGACCATTAGAGGCACATGTTAGGCGTTGTGAGAGTTTAGTCACTTGGCATGTTAAACAGGGGAGGGGTAGACCAATAAAGACTTGGAATGAAACTATAAGGAAATACATGATGTACTTAGGCATTAGTGAGATTATGACTAAAGATAGGGCACAATGTCGACAAAGGATCCATATAGCCAACCCCAGTATAGTGGGATACAGTCTTGAGTGTTGTTGTGTTGTTTTTGTTGTTGTTTCTTACTCAAAAGGAAATGTGAAGGATACAAGCTAATACCACAATAGGAAAAGGTTGTGATGGAAAAGATGAAGTTTTTAAGAGTTTAATTGTTGGTGCGAATATCTTGGAACAATATCGAGATCTTTTACAAGTTACAACATCAAGTTCGCAACTTTTTTGCAGTTTGAGTGATAGAAATATGAAGTTTTTAAAACTGATTATGTCAGGGCAAAATCTTATCATACGTTTTTAAAACATCGGGAATGCAATTTTTGCACTTTGAACAATTTTAAGAACCAAAATGACCCAACTTAGTTCAAGAAAACTAGAACCGAAGCTCACTTGATTTCTAGAAATTGAATGTGTATGCCAATTAAATAATGGTAAGTGTTCCGGGATCCCTAATGTTCAGTGTCTGCAGATCCAATGGAGCCATGACTGGTGGCTGTAATGGTGATGTAGTGCAAGTGCTGGGTGTTAGATTGATTTGTGGGGGGTTTCCTATTAGTGTCTCTCTTTGTTTGATGAATAGGACAACATAAATGAATGGTGGAGATGATGAATTTTGAATGCAAGAGGGGAGATGACAAAGAGAAAATAAATGGTCAGAGTTATGAAAATGATGGGGGTATGATTTAAGTAATATTCAGGGCTTATTCATATGATTGAACGCTTAACAGTGCCACTATGGTAACAAAATAGTACAAACATTCTGGAAATACATTGGTGTGGATCCCTTTTTGGTACTTTATTCCTCTTTCTCTTCCCCTTAGAATGTTTTTTGTTGTTGTTTGTGGTGATGGTTTGGTTTGTTGTGAATTTAATTATCAGCTTATGATCTTTATACTTCAATACTATATATATATTCTATATATATATATATATTTGTGTGTGTGTAAATATAAAATACCTTGGAAGGTATTTAAAAAAAGTGGTCTTAGATTACAACCTAGTAGTAATTTGAAAACATATTGACTCGAGAGTTACTAGTTACTACAATAATAATTTATTTGCTTAAAAATTGGTCCCAGCGATTAATGTCTTAAATTTTCATATCCACTCCCAATTGCTTTCACTTTCCATATATGAATCATACTGGCAGGAACTTAAAAAAATCATTGATAGCTAAATTTAACTTGTTAGAAGTGAGAATGCTAAGATGCATGCTGACAATAGCCAGATCCACCTTGAGACACTTGGAAAAAGTTCCCCTGTGGTTATGCCCTAAGAATAATATTGAGATCTTTTACATAATCACGATGCATTTTTCTGCAATCTGAGCGGTAGCAAAGATGAAGTTTATAAAAAATGAATTTTGTCAGGGCCAATATCTTTGTAATAGTATCAATAATTTTTAAGACATCTGGAATGCTGTTTTTTGCAGTCTGAGCAATTTTAACAACCAAAACAAGCAACTTAGTTCAAAGAAAACTAGAACCAAAGCTCACTTGATTCTTAAAAATTGAATGCGGATGCCAATTAAAATAAGGGATTAGTGGTCCGGGATCATGATGATGTTGTGCAAAAGGGCAGATGTTAGATTGATTTGTGGGATTTTCCTATTAGGGTCTCCCTTTGTTTGATAAATATGACATAATGACAACATAGGCGAAGGGTGGAGATGATTATTTTTGATTGGAAGAGGGGACAGGACAAAGAAAAGAAATGGTCAGAGTTATGAGAATAATGGGATATGACTTGAGTAATATTCATGGTTCATTCATATGAATAACGCTTATCGGTGCTCTATGGTAATTAATTAATACAAATATCCAGGAATAATTAGGTATGATTCCCTTTTTGGTACTCTGTTCCTCTTCCTTTTCCCTTTAAAATGTTTAGGGTTTTGTCTAGTTGTTTGTGGTGATGGTTTAGGAGGTGGAACTGTTTTGTTAAGAGTTAAATCAAGTTATTCACGTTTGTCAAGTCTACTTTATAGAATCAACATAAGGTCTGACTTTTTCATTCTCAAATTCTTAGAGATACTTTATACTTTAATATTATATATATTAACTTGGAAGGCTTTAATTTTTTTTAATACGTGGTCTTAGATTAGAACCAAGTAATTTGAAAACATATTTGAGTCAAAAGTTATTACCTAATAGTTTAGTTGCATAACAATTGATTAATTAATGTCTCAAATTTTTGACCTTTTTCCAATTGCTTTTGTTTTCCATTTGTTGGAAGTGATTGATGTAGGAAACGCGGATATGGATAAAGATATAACTTATAGAGTTTAGCTTGTTGGTTAAAAATAAAAATGTACAAGTACCATATGAGTATATTGTGATAAAATGATGATATAAACTTAAAGAATTCTTCATTAAAATTGCATCTAGGCCGAAAGGATATATGAATCATAATGTTAGGAAGTAAACAAAATCATGGATAGTGATGAGATGTATAAGATGTATAATGACACAATGAGAAAGGATAAATTGAGGAATTATTATACCTAAGGAATGATTGGAGGGGCATCTTTTGAATATAATGTAATTAAAGAAAAAATTTAGGTTTTTTCTACATGTACAATGGAGTGTAGAAGAGTTACTTGCTAGACAAAATTGATGAATTACTGTCGTATGAATATGAAGGTGAAGGGGTAGACCTCACATAACATGGATATAAGGTCTTCAAATTGGTTGGTGAACCGTGAAAGCATCGCCCAACAAAACAAATGGAAGAGTGAGGATTCTTAAGTTAGACCCATAAAAGTTTATATTAGGGTTCAACATAAAAATCTAAGTTCGAATGTCGTTGTTATGGCTGTCGGAGGCGGGGATGACGACGATGGAAGATACAGTGGAGCCGGAACCGCGGCTGCCTAAGTGGGAGCTTGCCCAAGAGAGAGAGAGAGAGAGAGAGAGAGAGAGAGAGAGCTACCAAGATCTCATTAGGGGACAAAGAACTAGAATTCTTTCATTAATAACCAAGGAAGACCCAAGTGGTCCCTTAAATAGAACATATAATGAGATTTATGTAAATAACCCGACACTTAACGATAACAAACACATAATGAAGAGTACATAATAAGAGTCGATAATAATAGGGCGTGAAGCCCACAACATTTCGTACGTCCTTCAAATTGAGCTTGCCCTCAAGCTCGAACGAGGTTCACACTACTTGATCTTCTGGCTCTTTGATTTCTCCCCAGAACAATTCTCGGTATTGCGTTGCTGTAGCGGAGGCTGTATCGAGCGGCGAGTCATCCACGATGGCAGAAAAGATGGCGAGGAATGGGCGGAACGAGGGTGCCCGACCTTTGAAGACAGTCGAAGGTGATGGTAGCTCGGGCCAAGAAAGAGTTGCAACGATCAGAAATGGCGCCGTCGACTTGGGTATGGTCGCCGGAAGAAATTGATCCGGAGGGGCCGACAGAGCAGGTGGCCGTAGAAGAGGTGGTGATGTGGCTGTAGGGGCCGACAGAGGTGGGGCCGGTAAAAGAGGCGGTGAAGTGACGACTGCAGGGACTGGTGGCGGCAGTGGAACGACAAGGACTGCGGAGAGCCAGAGAGCGGCTTCGGTCGTCGGTGGGAGTGACAATTCTTTAAGTGGAATCGACGATGGCACGGGCTGCGACGGCTGTCAGATCATTTAGCTTGTGGAGGAGTGAGGCCAAGTTGTGCCGACGACGTGCCTCGGCGTCTCGAAGTCGTGCGTCCATGGATGTCATGAAGTTTTGCATGACGTCCCAGAGAGCAACCAGAAGATTGGTCGAGTCCCCCATACTTTCGCTAATTAATAGAAAGGCTGCTGCGTTTGAGCAGACGGTTGCACGTTCCAGGGGAACATGCCCATAAAAAATGTTATTTTAGACTGCTGTTGGCTGCTGCGGTTGGTGGGCCCTAGGAATGGAAAGGCGTAAAATTGCAAGGATGGGCAGGAAACCCCCGAGTAGTGTCTGACTCGAGGTGGTGCTGGTGTGCGGGGGACTCAAGAAGAAAGGCGAGTACAAGGCTAAAAAAAATTAAACCGCGTGCGGCCTGGGAGACGCGAGGAATTGACGGAGAGATTGTGGGATCTGCTTCGAAACTGACGGCATGGGCGATGCGTGAGCGTTTGCATGAGATGGACGCTGATGGAATAGAACAGGCGGCTTGATGAAGGAAGAAGCAGAACGGCCGACGTGGGCAGTGTCGTGGCAGAACGACGAAGGAGGGGCGTTGACTGGTTCCAAGGAAGAAACGACGATGTTTCGACGCTTCTTTGACGTTGTTAGGTGGGCGGCTTCTTCTGAAATGAATCGGTCTGAATAGACGGCTGTACGGTCCAGGAGCACAAGGCCATAAAAATGTTATTTAAGGCTGTTGCTGGCTGCTGCGGTTGGTGGCCCTAGGAATGGAAAGGCGTAAAATTGCAAGGATGGGCAGGAAACCCCAGAGTAGTGTTTGACTCGAGGGTGTTCTACTGTGCAGGGGCTCGAGAAGAAAGGCGAGCGCAATTAATGAATTTTTAATTGAGGTCAAATTAATTTTAAAGGTAATAATTCTCTCATCATTTCTTAATTTAGTCATTATGGCTCAAAAAAATTAAATCGCGTGTGGTCTGGGAGACGTGCGGAACTGACGGAGAGATCGTGGGATCTGCTTCGAAACTGAAGGCATGGGCGATGTGTGAGCGTTTGCTGGAGATGGATGCCGATGGAAGAGAACAGGCGGCTCGATGACGGAAGAAACGAAACGATCTACATGGGCGGTGCCGTGGCAGAACGGCGAAGGAAGGGCATCGGCTGGTTCCATGACGGAAATGACGATGTTTCGACGTTTCTTTGACGTTGTTGGGTCATGCGGCTTCTTCTGCAGACGTCGGTGCAGATGCGGTTTTTGATGGCGGGAAAAGGAGGGCGGCGAAGTCGCCGGTATAGCTGACGGCGTCGTGTGTTGCAGACTATGAGTATGGCTGGTGCGATTGCTGACGTGGACAACGACGAGTGGGATGGCGCAGACTGGAAGGAGTGGGCTGTCGAAAAGTAGCGGTCTGGAACGAGCTGGTTGTTGTGAACCACAACGAGAAGAGGAGAATCAGTGGCTCTGAACCAAGATGTTATGGGCCTAACCCGGTGGATGTCGGAGTGGCTGGAGGCGAGGATGATGGCGGCGAAAGATACAGTGGAGCCGGAATCGCGACTGTCTAAGCAGGGCTTGCTCGAGAGAGAGAGAGCTACCAAGATCTCATTGGGGGACAAAAAACTAGAATTCTTTCATTAATAAACAAGGAAGACCCAAGTGGGTCCCTTAAATAGAACAAAGACATTTATGTAAATAAACCGACACTTAACAATAACAAACACAATGAAAATACATAATAAGACTCGATAATAATGGGGCGTGAAACCCATAATAGTCACTTGATATTTAACTTCACTCAAAATTGGCTTAAAATGATTAGTGTCAATTCGACTTGAATTAAACGTCTTGAATCTGAATTCAAGCTACGAGCAGGTTGCTTGATATTTTATTCTAATCGGTTTAAAGTCGTAGAAATCATCAGGTCTTTATATCATTTATGTTGATCTTTAGGCTCTGTTTGGCGCGGCTGCAGTGACTGGAGAAGCAGTGGTGGAATAATCAGCTGTTTTGCAGAGTGGTGACAGAATCCGTGAATCTGTTTGGAAGAACAGCTGTTGCAGTGCTGTTTCAAACGGAAAAGCTGTTAAGCTGTTTGGCAAAACAGATGTGCGTTTTGAATATCAATTTTTTTAAAAATTAGAATAAACAACAATTAATTAAAATAAATAAACTTAGTGTACATATTAAGCACTCTGATATTCTATTATAAAATAAAATACACTAATTTATAAGTTTTTCCCAAACAAAACTCGTAATTGTGATCCGCCTCGAACATGCACCAACACTTTCGATCATCGAACGTCAACTGCATAGTAAGAGTAATGTAATTAATCAATTTTATAATTTTATAGTAATATAGATTACAATCACAGAGAAAGGAGAGAAAAAAGATTCTGCGAGGTTTAATTCTGCGAGTTTTTTCATTCCCACAGCAAAAAGCTTCATGAATGGGCTCGCAAGCCTTTGGAAGATAGCCGCTGAAAGAGATTACTGTCTGGCTATAGGTAGGACTGGCGATAGGGCAGAAGAAAGAGAGCTTCTTCACCGTAGATAGCCGCTGAAAGAGACAATGTCGCCGTCAATGGCGAAGAAGGACCCGCCGTCGATGGAGAAGGACCCGCCGCAGCGAAGATGAGGGTTTCGCCATCGCAAATCGCGAAAGGACACGCCAGGCCAGTCGGCGATAGGGCAGAAATCGCGAAGAATCTGCGATTCTCGGCGTCAAGACGTGAAAATTTATCACGGGTTCGAATCACAGCTTCTCCGCGATTTCACCGGTGGGGGCGTTTTCAACTGTTTCGGGTATTTGTTGTTTGGCGCGGCTTTTTTAAAATCAGCGGCACGCTGCTCTAAAAACGCCGCGCCAAACATAGCCTTAGTACGCAATATTTTTAAAATATGGAAACATAGTTACAAATTACAAGACCCACATAAAAACTGGCATGCTAATTTGTATAAATTTATTAATTAAAAAAATTCAGATTTTGTGCCGTCTTGAGTTGATTTCAAGCCGGTTCAAATTTCAGTCGATTTCGAGTAGGGCCTACCTGACTTGAAATTGATTACGAGTTCGAGCCAGCTAGACTCACTATTTCAATTTTGAGTCAGAGGTAAGTTTTGTGATGATGATGATTGATGCATGAGATCAATTACGACCCTTAAATTTTTTGTTGCATATTTTCATAGACATCTTGCTATTAATGGAAAATTATGGATTAGTTCAGGATGTGTACGAGGGTTTCTTATCATAATCATTGTTGACCTTAATCATTTGTGTTCAAATTTATAAATCTTCATTTTCCATTCATTGTCGTCGAGTATTACGCTAGGTATTAAATGAACCCACACTTATCATAATCATTGTTGACCTTAATCATTTGTGTTCAAATTTATAAATCTTCATTTTCCATTCATTGTCGTCGAGTATTACGCTAGGTATTAAATGAACCCACACGAATCATGATGAACAACTTCAATCTAATTTATATTATGCCTACCATTTCATCTACTCAATCCTTCAACACTATCTTTATTACTTATATAATTAATGCGTTTTCTAACATCTAGTTTTTGGGACCCGGATCCCCTGGAGTTCCTGCGGGAACTCCAGGGGTGGAGTTCCATAATTAATATCCCTTGGATTAATCCAAGGCTTGGGATTTAATATTAAAAAAAGAATAAAAATATTCTTTTTATTTTCATCTCCCGCCATTATGGACGCCATTTATACTGCTTTCCCGCAAAATCTCACGCCGTCCTGTTCTTCTCCGGCGTTTATACTGCTCCGTCCTGTTCTTCTCCGGCGCTGAATCGCATTTCACGCAGAAGCTCTCTTCCTCTCCTTCGTCTACCATTGCATTGTTCCTGTTCTTCATCGGCGTCGACACTCCCCCGCGCGAATAGCAAAAGTTTTTACCTTGTCTCCTGTACCGGCCATTGCATCACCCCTGTTTTTCTCCTGTACTGGCCATTGTGAAGCGGGAGGTAAGAATACAATAAGGAACTCCAGTAGCAAAAAAAGTTGGGATACTAATGATATTTTCTAATTTATTTGGTGTTTATCATTTTGTATTTACTTTTTACAGGCATATGGATAATATTGAACTTGATTGGGTACCTAGAGAGGGTATAAATTTTAATACGTTAGATGATGCATGGGATTTTTGGAAGAATTATGGAAGAAGAGTTGGATTCAATGTTCGCAAGCATTACGCAAATAAAAGTAAAAATGATAATGTCATAACTTCTAGGAGATTCTTATGCAGTAAAGGATATAGAGGAGTAGATAAACGTGATCATTTGGTTATAGAGCATAGATCAGAAACAAGAACAGGTTGTCCGGTACGAATGGGAATCATGTTGAATAGAAGCACTGGTCAATTTTGTGTTCATGAGTTTGTCCTAAACCTGGAGAACCAGCGGATCCTGTTTCAGGAGAAAAAAAGTCATCGTTTCCTCAAAGGAAGATTATATGACCATGATTCTGTTCAGTTATAAAACATAAAAACAGAAAAAAAAATCTCTGTTGTTTCCACGGTCGTTATTAGCCTTTTCGTGTTTTCCTCATATGAGATTGGATTCACTGTGATCTTGTTCAGTGCTATGTGTTCATTTCTGTCTTGTTTAGTCGTTTTAGACAGATTGAATCTTTCCATTTACTGAATATTTTTGGGGCTGTGGAAGTTTTGTTGTTAAGCTAGGTGTTGCAATAAGATTTTAATGGATTTCTCATAAATGATTGTCGATATATTCCAATTTCCATTTCTGGTCCAGGATTTTCTATTTCCAACAGGTGAATTTGAGAAATCTCGAGAACAGTGAGCTTCTTTCTTTGGGGATGCGGCTGTCTTTTACTTATGCTTCTGGTTCTATCTATAAAGCGGTTGTTTCTATTTTTTTATACAGTGCTTGGGTAGAGGAGGAGAGAAAGCGCGTTGGAACTGTGGTGCGCTTATGCCGCCTCTCTTTTCCACCCTAAACCACCTCTTCCGGCAACCAATTTTGCTCCTCCGCAACGGCAAAGTCCATGGAATCAGGTGGGCATCTGCCATCGGGGTGTCGGAGAAAAGAGGGAGCGAGGGAGCATCCTCCGCCATCGCCGCCGTCGATGGCGGAGAAAAGAGGGAGCGAGGGAGATGTGAATCCGCAGGTTAACAGTAAATAACCACACGGCCCAAACTACATAACCGATGATAAAACATAGAACTGACCAGCGTCTGGCGATGCCCGGGCGTATTATTGGCCAACGTCTGCCGTCATGCTGGGATCCGTATTCTTGTCTCCTCGGTCCCGACGTCAATATATGCGCCACATAGGGGGATGCCCCTCGCCTTCGTTTGTATTCAGAATAGTCTCCCCTTTCTTCCTTACTGACCGAGCATCGGCGTAACCTTTCTTCCTTGCTGTTGTTTTCTAGTTGCCGTAGGAAGTCACTTACCTGGAAAGAGAAATGCTTCCATTCATGAAAGAGCAGCTTCTTCCACAGAAGAAGGTTAAGTGAACTACTACATGGAAGACGATTGATCCCCATCACACCATAAACTGGCACTCCGTCCAGCTTCCATGCTCCCGTTCTGGCGTGCGTTCAGGTCCTCCCGTATCCTGTCTGGCAGGTCATGGCCTTGCATGCTTAGATTTTTATGTTTTTTCATGCAACTATGGCTTTCAGTAGAAGGAAAGTCCTTTAAATCCATAAACTCGCAATCCCGTGACAATATAGGAAACATCATAACCTATCCTCTAGCACAACTTTTAACTTCATATTTCAAGACTTTTGAATGTCTCCACTGGAATAGGAAGCTTCAGAAAATAGATCATCAAGTTCTAACTCCTACAAAAGTCCCAATCATCCAAAAAGCTTTCTTCGATGGCCCATCTTCTCAGTTTTAATACTTTAATAGTATGGAATAGTTGGAGATGGTTTCCTGCAAGTATATACAATTATATCCCTTCAACAAAGCAACCTAACATTCCGGATCAAGTGCATGGGGACCTAAATCGAATGAAATACTTTCCAATATACTAGAAGCACCACCATTTAATGTTGTTAGAAGAACATCCACATTTTTTAACACATCAATGCCAACGAACTGATATCTTCTCTTCTCTTCTTTAGTGTCTCAAGCTAATTCCAGAATTCTCTATTGGTTAATCCAGTATTTGAGATGTGCAAGAATGTGTTCTTGTATTGATTTGTGGGTAACAAGTAGTCTGAGAATAGATATCAATGATTTGCTAATAGCGAAATGTTGTGTGCCTATAGCAATCCTCTAATCATATGAGGATAACCCACCAGAACTGAAGGAATAAATCCATCCCTTGAAAGATGTGGCGGCATTGGATTTGCCTTCCCACAACATCCATTAAAGACTGATGTAAGTGATAAATGTCTTAGCTTCTTAAACAATGTAGGTTGTACGATTATTTTGATAAGCGTATCTTTTGCTCGATCAAAAATCATGAATTAGTGTAATGGAACTCATAATCGAAGAATTGACTAATAAATTCTTATATTGTCGGAATTCAAAATATTGCGTACAACTCAATTATATTCTATCAACAATGAAGAAGAAAAAATTGATGGTAGACTTTTAAGCAGACATATTAGCAAAGGTTATGCTTTCAGACAAAAGAACTTAGAAACTAGGGCTTCGTTTGGCGCGGCTTATTTGCTCCGGTGAGTTGGGTCAAAAACGCCATTATCATAGATTGTGCCTTTGGCAAAGACAGGTTATGGCCGCTACCAAGAAAATAAATTAGTTTTGAGCATAAAATGCATGAATTTTTTTAGGTGAGGTCGCACGTTCACGAACGACGGTTCATGACCACCGCGTTTACGACCGCCACCACCGCGTTTACGAAGCCTAGATAACTACTTGAGAAATTTCGTTAGCCGATTTTTTTCTTCGTGACGTATATAAAATGAAACTTCATGAAAATCTATGGCTTGATCTTAAGCTTTACGCAGTTATCGAAATCTTAAAATTGGCACGACAGCCAGAGATGATCCCCTTAAAATTGGCTCCGGAGGAGAAGACCGGAAACTTAGAGACACAGAAGGAAATTATACTACTTGTTAGTTAGTTCTACCCAGCATGCATACAGACGCATTGGCATTGTGGGCGCATCTTTAACAAGATCATACACAGTTTTAAACACGTTTGGACTCATATCTTGAGAGAGATCTTTGATGCATCTATTTCAACTATTTGCTTCTTTAGTTATTATTTCGCCCTTAACTTGATGTTGATTTGCTGTTTGCAGTGCCCCAGAAAGAGTAGGTTCAAGAGCAGGTCCATCGAGAAATGGACGGCGCAGACGCGGCGGCGGCGGCGGAAACGGCGGTGGTGGAAGAGGTAAAGGTCGCGCAGAAGTGTCTGCTTCGGATCTCGACGCCGACCTAGAAAAGTATCACTCGGAGTCAATGCAGACCAACTGAAGATTCTGTCACCCACGCTCTGGTATTTATGCTTGCTAGTTTGTTTTATGCTTTTAGTTGTGAAGCTGTAAAATGCGAGCCCTACTCTCTGGCCGCTGCTGGTTGGCAGCGTTTTTCCGTCGGGATTTGTTATTCGCTCAGAGTTTCATGTCTCCCGCCTAAGGGGGCATTCCTGTAAGGGAAATATCTCACATTTGTACGAATAAACTATTGGATCCGACTCAGGTATTTACTACCTGCAACAAATTTATGCGAGCTCAGTCATTACTTTCAGATCCTAGGAGAAATTTTTAGAATATATATTGGTTGATCCGCGCCTCAGTTTTTTTTACTGTGTCTTGGTCGATTGCTTATGATTGTTTGAACATTGTTTCTGATCTTAAAATACACATGATCATAAAAACTTGACCTATATATATATATATATATATATATATATATATATGCAGTGGTGCCCCCGCCCATTCCGGCGACCGTTTGAATGGACTTGTTGAATCTCCGCCTCGACCGAACTATTTTTGGGGAACCCCATCAAGTCGAAATATTTATTTGGTTCGTTTGGCTCAGTATTTTTGTTCCGGTGAGTTTGGATAAAAATGTCATCGTTGTGAAATATAGTTTTGGCGTTCACAAATGATGATAAAAGAACTAATTTTGAATATAAAAGTAAATGAAGTTCTGGGATGAGGCTCGCATTCAACCACTGCGGTTCATACTATTTAGGATGATCAGATGATCAGATGATGCTTAAACTTCAGTTTATATTTTCATTACTGCATCTCTTAATTATACATATTACACCTCTTACCTTTGCATGTCTTAATTTTGAATATAAAAGTAAATGAAATTCTAATTCTTTTTTGTCCTGTTTTTGAGAACCAGTTTTGAACATAAAACGGATGAAATTCTAATTCTTTTTTGTCTGATATAGATTGGAGTTCTGATCATGTTGACAAATCATCACCATCAACAATTTTGAGATGACGAGAGTAAGCTTCCTTCGAATTTGTAGGATGACTAGACAATTTCCATATTTTCACCGACTGAGATTCAATGATATTTTCACCGACTGAGAAAACTTTCGCAAAAAATTTAGGATGATCAGATGATGCTTAATTTTTCGGCAAGGCAGACGTTATCACCAGTTGCCTGTAATCAACCATTTTGTTGAACTAAATCGAACTCAACAAATCGTTAGAATAATAATCGGGTAAGAAATATATTTCATATTTAAATTTAGGAAACATCTTGTATGAATGCGAAGAATGCATGAAATTATCCAACTCAATTGATCGAAAAGAACAGACTTTAGTTTAAAATGAATTCTATGATATTAATTTTGAATTTCAATTATGCCTCTCAACGAACTAACAAACAACAAAATTGGAATTGAACCTTTAATTCCCACACAAAACTCAATCCTCTCCAAATGAACAGACACTTTATTGTTTTTTGGTTGCTGTATGAACTCTTTTTTTGTTTGGCAATGTTATAGTGTTTCTTTGTGCATAAAAAAAATTTGTGTAGATTTGTGATCCAAAAATTTGTGTTGAACACACCATCAATAACAACAACAACACCCAAGCCTAAGTACATCACGTCTTTTTTTATAGTCTCATTCCAAGTCTTTATTGATTTACCCCTCCCTCGTTTAACATGCCTAGTGATTAAACTCTCACAGCGCCTAACAGGTGCCTCTAATGGTCTCCTTTGTACGTGTTCAAACCATCTTAGTCGAGCTTCTCGCATCTTCTCTACAATTGGTGACACTCCTGTCTTATCCTTGATACATTCATTCCTAATTTTATCCACTCGTGTGTCCACACATCCACCTAAGCATTCCCATCTCCGCAACTCCCATTTTTTGCACATGTACACAATTCACCACCCAACACTCAGAACCATAGAGGATCACTGATCTAATTGCATAATTGCAGTATGATAAAACTTGCCTTTAAATTTTAATGGTACTTCTCCACTTAAGATTCCTGACGCGCCTCTCAACTTCAACCAACCTGCTTGAATCCTATGTATCACATCTTTATCAATACTGTCTGATCATAAAAGACATAAGCTTGAAATAAATGTTCATATTGGAACTTCTTAATTAACATTTAAGCTCACTACAAAAAGGTAGTATGAGTTTATGACTAATCAATAAAGAGCGATGTTAAACGTAGGTCGGTTTTGGCTATATGCAGGCCATAGTTTTTTAAAAAGAGCGATGTTAAACGCATGCCGGTTTTGGCTATATGCAGGCCACAGTTAAAAAAAAAGGTATCATTTTTCCTTTTCAACCTGCAGCCGCCGGATGAGATCGAGCTTCCTCTCTGATCTCCTCTCCCGCCTCCGGCGACTCCGGTCGGTGATCCTCTCCGGCCGACCACCTCCTTCCCTCCTCCGGCCGGCGAGCTCCTCTCTCTTCCTCTATAACTTATTTTTCTATTTTCGAAAAGCTCAATTTATCCAAAATACTGTAAATCGTGTTATGCATTTGAATTTAATTAAAGGATAGTGTTTTGTGCATAAATAAAGCCCGGTGTTTTTGTGATTTTACACATCTTTTATTGATTGAAGCCTTGAAAGGGGTGACCACAAACATATTTTTTGTGATATATAGAATCAAAATGATTATAATGTATTTTATTGGACTATTATTGTGAATCAAATAGACTCCAAAAATGTATTTATTTGTCTTTTATGAATTCTATATTTTGCTTGGTGATTTATTTAAAAAAATATTAATTTGATTTTTGAATTTTATCTGTAAATATGAAATTTGATCTGCATGAATAATTTGTCTGCATAAAGCCAAAAGCGGACTGCATAAATAGGTCGAAAGCTTCGTCAAATACTCTTCTAAAAAAAGTGGTTGAGTACATCAAAAAACAAGTTGCTATAATGATCGTGAAAATCAACCCTGCCAAATAAAGTGTGGTCACTACTATCTAGGGGTGCAAACGAGTCAAGCTCCACAGACTCGAGCTCGAGTTGAACTTTTTTCGAGCTTGCTCATCGAGCTTTCGAGCCGGCTCAACTCAACTTGCACCCCTACTACAATCTTTGATAAAGAGGTTGACTTAAAAGGGTGGTCACTACTACTTTGACAACGAGGTTGACTTAAAAGTGCTTCAACTTTATAAATTTCGTCTAAAATTTCATATTGGCAAATATGTCCTATTTCCTTACTATACACTCGATTGATTGCAAGACGAAGCAAAAACCGAGGTCAAAAAAGATATTTTTTTATGCTTTAACATCACCCATCACTACATCAACTAAGCAATTACTTCCAAATATTTTTTGGATTCCCACACTTTTAGAATAAATATGCATCTACCAAAGAATAAACTTGAGAGTTAGCAACAAGTGGAAAGGAGAGAAGCCTAAAATGAAATCAAGTTGATAAAGAGGCTCAGTTCAACTAAGAAATAATGCATCTAAAATAATCTTCTCGTCCAAACACACCAATTTCTGATCGAACGGTCATCTAATCTAAAGGCCAGCTTGCTTGACATCGAAGAATCTTCAGACCTTCTTCAATAGATAGAAGAGAGATTTCCGATATTTATGAGAACTAAAGATTTTACGCCGATTCCTTAGAATTATTCTCCACTTTAAATATGTATATATATAATTCTCATTTTTGCACATCAATTTTAGGCTTACTTTTCTATACGTTAGTTATCTGTCATGCTGAGATGGAAAGAAAACGAAGAGTCTGAGCAATAACCTAAATTTTGCTTACACTTTGCATCAACCAATCAACTCTCAAGTTTCGCCCACATGACTGATTTTGTGCTAGCGGACAAATATTAAATTAATTTATGGAGTATTAAATATTCTAGCTATTCAAATTTTATAAGGTTAGTAGTCATAATATTAGTTTAAAATACAATAAAAATGTTGCTCATTAGAGTCATCAATCACTAATCTCTATCTAAATAAAAACTTTGGCATCTCTATCATATTGTTATTATTATATATATATCTTTAACTACTATATACAAGAAGTTGCCTTTGATTAAACATTCGAAAGTGTCAAATATAGCTTCATTCTTTTATTCCAATGACTTAACATATATTATGAAAAAAATCTAAATTCATAAAGTATAATGATTATTTGTGTAATTACACAATATCCCTATAAAAAAAATAATGATGGATATTCATAAAATCCAAAAACTTTTTAGTAGACCTCTCACACCTACTATGATAGGTAATCATTATACCTCCAAAACCTAATATAATGATTTACTTTAAAATGATTTTTAGTTAAAATATAAATGTTTTTGAAAAAATAATTATAAGATATTGATGTATATTTTTTACGGTCATTTTGAGTACTCATATGTATAAGTTGCGGGGGAAGCCCGCCATCGCCGGTCGGGTACTGTCGTATGCAGGCACAACCTGCTCGAATATAGCCACATCCCGCTAAGATTCAGCGAGCACGGGCGAAGTTATCGTATATATATATATATTAAACCCGTAGTTCTATAATTACATTTTTTTGATATATGCTATGCTTATACCAATCAAACATTTTATAGGAAAATATAAACCCAATTTTATTAGCTCTCCGTTGTAGTCTAGTTGGTTAGGATACTCGGCTCTCACCCGAGAGACCTGGGTTCAAGTCCCGGCAACGGAATAATGTTTTGGCTTTTCTAAATTCATTTTTGTTAAATTGAATAATAAATAATGAATTAATTTGAAAAATTAAAATTTCGAAAATAAAAAGAAACCGCGACCACAGTGGGAGTCGAACCCACGACTTTTCTAAATTCATTTTTGTTAAATTGAATAATAAATAATGAATTAATTTGAAAAATTAAAATTTCGAAAACAAAAAGAAACCGCGACCACAGTGGGAGTCGAACCCACGACCTTCTGATCCGAAGTCAGACGCGCTAATCCACTGCGCTATGCGGTCATATTTAATATTGAAGTAAATAAATAATAAATAACAGCTGATTAATGTGGGAATATTTAAAAAGTTTATTAAATCTGTGGAATAATTATACTCATAGTTGACCAATTATAAGAAGAATCAAAAGACATGTGCAACTAAAAGTAATTCTTTGACTAATTTGATAGACATTGTATAGTTGACAATAATTTTATTCTAAAGAATATGACTTATTTTAAAGGAAGAGTAAACAAAATAGTGTTCAGATTTTGGATTAACTTTTTTTTGCTTCTTTGAATGGTCATGCGCTATAAAAATATCACGAACAATGAAAACGTAACGAGCAAAAGATCACATACCACCTAATATTATCGTGCATGATCAACTATAACACAATTTGTTGAAAATGATCAATGATCATGCTCCGTTGTTTTTATCCCACTTAATCAGATATGATTGTATGTAAAATTTTTTTATCCCGTCATATTTTTTGTATCATACTGCCATTTTTGCACGCGCACGATCAAAAAATGATTGAGTAATCTTGAACGTGCGTGATCACCTATTTTGACCGTACGTTGATAGACTCCCGAGCCAAGACAAATTGAACCAATCAAATCGTGAGAGCGTTAATCAAATGCAATAATACTATTGATGGAAGAATTACAAATATAAGGCTTTGGGTTACTTCGAGTGCATTTCTTCTCCAAGTGAATTTGAAGGGGAGACCATTAGATGAGGGGATAAGCATAAGCGAATAGGAGGATTTTATGTAGAAAAATTTGCGACGATCGAGAGCTATGGTTAAAAAAATCTAAGTAATGGAGTTCTGAGGTCATGGATGGAGATATTGACCATGACTAAAAATGGTAAGATGGATGCGCCTACGAGCTCAATAAGAGAGGGAGATGTGAAACATTTTATCAAGTATCAAGGTTGGAGAGGAGACCACTTCGTTGGGCACGACTTATTTGCCCTGGTGAGTTTGGTGAAAAACGCTATTATCATAGAATGTATGTTTTGGCAAGACAAAGGTTATGACCACTACCCAAGAAAATGAACTAGTTAGTTTTGAGCATAAAGTGCATGAATTTTTTTAGGTGAGGTCGAGCGTTCACGAACAATGGTTCATGACCACGGCGTTCACGACCGTCACCACCACTTCGTTTGGTGCGGTGGTCATGAACCGTCCTTCGTGAACGCCCGACCTCACCTAAAAAAATTCATGCATTTTATGCTTAAAAATAGTTTATTTTCTTGGTAGCGGTCATAACTTTTGTCTTGCCAAATATACAATCTATGATAATGTTGTTTTTGACCCAACTCACCGGAGCAAATAAGCCGCGCCAAACGATGGTGGTGGTGGCGGCGGTCGTAAACATAGTGGTTATGAACCATCGTTCATGAATGTCCAATCTCACCTAAGAAACTTCGTCCACTTTTGTTGTCAATTTGTCGTGACATACATACATTCTATGATGGTTGGGTTTTGGGGGAAGATGATAACATGATTAATATTGGTTTAGTGAAACACGTGGATAATTGTGTGGCGGCTAAGTTCATCTAATTGGGCATGATCTAAAAATAAGGTAGAAGAATGCACAAAAAACTAAATACAAGGTTCGATGAACATAGTTTAAAAAGTCAACGATGAAAATGACTGAAAGTTAATGATGACATCATGAAGAGACTTTCAAATTTTTATGTGAATTTATAAAATTTAAAAATAATAAAAAAAATTGAAGACTTTCTGAATCTTTTTGATAAATAAAATAAGGCAAACGGCGGTGGTGGTCGAGAACGCGGTGATTATGAATCGTCGTTCGTGAACTTCTCGACCTCACCTAAAGAACTTCATCCACTTTATGTTCAAAACTAATTTTTTTTCCTTAGCGCCAACGATCGTATCCGTTGTCAGGTCAAACATATCTTTTATGATGACGATATTTTTGTCCAAATTCGACGGAGCAAAAACGCCACACCAAACGGAGCCCTAGATTATCAGGTCAAAGATTAGAAAACTTTGGTTACTCGTCCAACCGTTGATGTTCAATTGACAAAAAGTGGAATTTTTGTTAAATCTTAAGATATCACTTACATGTTACATACCATCATTAATGAATCATAAAAATAGAAGGCTCACGCATAAAAACATAATCACATAATTTGGTGCATATAACTAATGAATTAATTAACCTAAAACAATGAAGATAACAAAAAAATGTTAAAAATTGTTAAAATCACGATCAAAACATATCTTGAAAAATTCTTGTTGCGGGTCGCTTAGGACTCTTGGTAGACCAGTTTATTTGAACCACCTTAGCTCGGGAGCGAACCAAGCGCGCAAACAGTCAATTTAAGATTCGTTGATTATACTGAGACTTTTTAGCGTGGAAAACCCGAAAAGGGTAAAAAATCATGTGGCCGGAGCTGTGCCGACCAAACTTCCACTATCTTCTGGGGGTTTACAATTATAGACTTAGAAGTCGAGCGCGACAGACCGCTGCTCGTTACAATAATAGAGAGAAAGAGAGAGAGAGAGAGAGAAAAAGAATTCCGAAGGTGACATACCACCTCCAGAAAAACTAAGTCTTTTCTCCTTCTAAGAAAGGTGGAGAACAAACGTGAGAACGCCCTGGAGAACAAAAGTGAGCGCGCTGAGTGGCCTTTCAGGAAGGAAATCTTCGAGTCCGAAGGAGAATTCCGCGAAAGTCTGCAAGAAGCTCTCCCGGGTCCAAAAGGCAAGGTCCTCTCAAATGAAGCTCTGTGGGTCCCTTTATAGCTTTGGTCGGGGGTAGCCCGATAATTTCGCCGTTGTAACCACCGTAACCACCCGGCGGACGAATCATATTTTCCGGTTCAGAGCACATGAATCGCCATTTTTCGTAATTGACCATCTTGCCCCTCGGGCAGTTCGGGCAGTTCGGGCAGTTTTGTTGGAGGCGAAAAAGGCGACAAACTGTTCCTGAAATCTGAGAAACTGGAAAGACAAAAAGTGAGCATGCTAGGAAGACAAAATGCGAGAAGTCAGAAAAGATAAAAAGTGAGCTAAGCGCGCTCAGAAGTGTTCTGAGCGCGTAACGAATGGGGAAATGCTCCGAACGGAATCCGGAGCCCGAAAAGCGGGCGGTGAGCCGGAAGAGGGGGGACTCACCCCAACCTTGCTTCGGGGGAGGGCGGTTCGACCGCCCCTAAAGGCGGGCGCGGCGCGGCCGAGGGAGGGGGGCGACTCCTCTTGGCCGCACCCCACATGGGGTGCGACCTCTCTTGGCCGCACCCCAAGGGGGTGCGGCTTGGCCGCACCCCACGTGGGGTGCGGCTTGGCCGCACCCCTCATGGGGTGCGGATTGGCCGCACCCCACATGGGGTGCAGCTTGGCCGCACCCAAAGGGGGGTGCGGTTTGGCCGCACCCCTCATGGTTGCGGCTTGGCCGCACCCCCCACAATGGGGGGTGCGACTATTCGCACCCCACTAGTGGGGTGCGGGCTAACCACACCCCAGTAGCGGGGATCGGTCATGGCGGGGTGCGACGCGCGCTTCGTGCGTGCTTGCGTGTTGGCGGTGAAAATGGCGGGCCCAGCCTCCTCAACTCGGGCGATCATGCGCTGACCGTTGACTCCACCTCCTTTTAGTGGAGTTTTCCCTAGACGCCCCCAAGGCCTCTACGGATATATAACATAAGCCCCCCAAACCTTCAGAGTCCGAATTTTGTCGCGGAGGAGTTCGGAGGTTTTGATTTTTCTGTGACAGCTTTGATCATTGCTCTCTTCGTGGTGCCTTGGGTAGGAATCGCTGTCGAGGGATGAGTGTGTGGTTGCTTTTGCTTTCTTGTTCTGTTTAGGCGTTTCTTGCTCTGTGCTGCGTTGCAATAGCACTCTCGTGGCCCTGCTGCCCCTGTTGTTGTCGGAGTGTCGATTGAAGAAAGGTGCTTCAAGATGGTCGGCGAAGGATGTTCGTACTGTGGGATTGTTGCTGGCTTGTTGTTTAGCGTTGACGCCCGAACTGCTTGATAGACTTTTACGAGATAACGGAGGAGTTTGCGTGGGTTCGAGCCTGCGAGTTTTTCATAATAATAACAAGAAATTAGTTTGCGCGAGTCTGAGCTCGCGGCTTTTACATAATATAGGCTTGGCCGGTGAATAGCTGGTGTATTCAAACCGGGGGCGAACGTAAGGGGGGGCAGGCCCCTACGGCGCCGGGACTCTACGACGGAGGAGAAGGGTGAACCTTCAATCGACGGCGGTGCGAAGTCCCCAGGGCAGGGCCCCGAGATGGCCGGTGAATAGCTGGTGTATTCAAACCGGGGGCGAACGTAAGGGGGGCAGGCCCCTACGACACCGGGACTCTACGGCGGAGGAGAAGGGCGAACCTTCAATCGACGGCGGTGCGAAGTCCCCAGGGCAGGGCCCCGAGATGGCCGGTGAATAGCTGGTGTATTCAAACCGGGGGCGAACGTAAGGGGGGCAGGCCCCTACGACGCCGGGACTCTACGGCGGAGGAGAAGGGCGAACCTTCAATCGACGGCGGTGCGAAGTCCCCAGGGCAGAGCCCTGAAATAAAGATCTTTCTTAATTGAATATAGATGTTGAAGCATATATATTTTTTATAGTAAAAATCGTTTTGCGCATAGTTTTTGCAATACAAGATAAGTTTGCACGAGTCTGAGCTCGTGGCTTTGCATACAATACATAATATAAAATAAGTTTGCACGAGTCTGAGCTCGCGGCTCCGCATCCATAATATAAGATAAGTTTGCGCGAGTCTGAGCTCGCGGCTTTGCATACATAATATAAGATAAGTTTGCACGAGTCTGAGCTCGCGGCTTTCTACTTGATAGAAGACTTGATGTTACTGATAGAAGCGGCGCAGGTTCTGGGCGTTCCAGGTGCGTGGTAGTCTTTCCTTCCGCTGTTCTGAGCCTGTATGTTCCGGGTTTCACGATCGCAGTGACAACGTATGGACCTTCCCAGTTGGGTGAGAGTTTATCTCCTTGGGGGCCCTTTCCGGCCGCCTCGATGCTGCGTAGGACGAGATCTCCTACGTTGATTAGTCTGGGCTTCACCCTTCTGTCATAGAGCCGAGCTACGCGCCTTTGGTAAGAGGCGGCACGCTGGGCGACATCGTCCCGGACTTCGAGGATTAGGTCTGGGTTTTCCCGAAGCAGCCCGTCATTCTTGCTGGGATCGAAGGTTAGCACTCGAGTGCTCGGAATGCCGATGTCGATGGGGATGACAGCTTCAGTACCGTAACAGAGGTTATATGGCGTCTCTCCTGTGGGAGTCCTCTCTGTTGTCCGATATGCCCATAGTACGTTTGGGAGTGCGTTTACCCATTGTCCCCCAGCTTCTTCCAGGCGCGTCTTCAACCCTTTGAGGATGGTGCGGTTCGTAACTTCTACTTGTCCGTTGGTTTGCGGATGTGCTACGGTGGTATGACGAAGGTTGATCTTCAGGTCCTCGCACATCTTAGTGAAGGACTTCCCGGTGAACTGAGTGCCGTTGTCGGCAATGATTGTTGCTGGAATACCGAAACGGCAGACGATGCTTTTCCAGACAAGTTGTTTAGCGTTCTCTTCTATGATTTTGGCTAGGGGTTCCGCTTCTATCCACTTGGTGAAGTAATCGATGGCTAGGATGATGAACTTCCTCTGTCCAGAAGCTAAATGTAGGGGGCCGAGGAGGTCGATTCCCCATTGCGCGAACGACCACGCACTTTGGAGTGTGGAGAGCGCGACCGGGGGATGATGAGGCACGTTGACGTGCAGCTGACAGCTCCTGCACTTTTGGACCAGCTCGGCTGCGTCCTTCTTCATTGTTGGCCAATAGAAGCCTTGGCGTAGTATCTTTTGTGTCAACGCCTTTCCGCCTAGATGCTCTCCGCAGACACCCCCGTGCACTTCTCTGAGGGCGTAGTCTGACTCGCCCGCCGGTAGGCATTTTAGATATGGCCCTGAGAACGCCCGCCTGTAGAGCTCCCCGTCCACGATAGTGAATGATGCCGCCCGCATCCGTAATCTTCGTGCCTCTAGAATAAAAATAATAATGAAAATTCATAGAATTGAAAAAGTTTTTAGTTAAGCTCTCATACCTACTATGATAGACTATCATTAGGAATGCCAACTTTATTAAAGTTAATTTGAAAAGTTAACATGGAAATCAATTAATTTAATTTATAAAAGTAATAATAATAAACTAATAATATATGAATAATGATACAATTTTTTTTAACAAAAATAAAAAAATGGTGTAAAACTATTTTCCGCATTAATTAATTAGTAATGTGTTTTATTTTAATCTGTATGTGTGTCTGGTGTCTGTCGCGGTCGGGGGACTATCACAATTAGGGTACTGTCACGATCGAAGTACTGTCGTGATTGGTCGTAGTGGCGGAGTCTCATGTCTATCACTCGTGCGCGCGCGCGAGTGTGTGTGTATATATATATATATACGAGTGACAGGCACGGGCCTCCGGCCCTATCCAAGGCAACATTTGTCGTGGGGGCGATATTTGTCGTGGGACATTTATCGTGGGGGGGGGGGGGGCTACATTTGTCGTGGTGGGACACATTTGTCGTGGGGGGCGACATTTGTCGTGGTGGGACACATTTGTCATGGGGGGCGACATTTGTCGTGGTGGGGGGGGGGACATTTGTCGTGGGAGGCAACATTTGTCATGGGGGCAACATTTGTCTTGGGGACATTTGTCGTGTGGGGGGGGGGGGGGGGGGGGGGGGGGGGGGGACATTTGTCGTGGGGGGGGGGGGGGGGGGGGGGGGGGGGGGGGGGGGGGGGGGGGGGGGGGGGGGGGGGGGGGGGGGGGGGGGGGGGGGGGGGGGGGGGGGGGGGGGGGGGGGGGGGGGGGGGGGGGGGGGGGGGGGGGGGACATTTGTCGTTGGGGGGAGGGGGGAGGGCGATATTTGTCGTGGGGGCGCCATTAACTGGTTGATTAAATAATGAATACTATGATCAATAAATGAGGCTTTCAGAGTTGTATAGAAGTATAGTTGTAATAATGGACACTGAGAGTGAATATGAAATATTATTATGTAGTAATAATTCAAAATTGAAAGAACCAAAATAATACAAAATCAGGCTTATATTCAAGTCCTTAGTTTTCAAAAGTAATGCATTTGATAACCAAGTTCCATTCTCTTGAGTTGATGCATATGTAGGAGGCCGTCCCCTTCGGCCTCTAGTTGCGTTTGACACTTGTGTGATGTTCGTCTCCATGATTCAAGTTGCCTCTGTCGTTGCACTGTTAACAAAGAAACATGTAAATGCCTTTAATTTTAATTGTCCAACTTTAATTGCAAAACTAACTCCATCTTATAATTACCATGATAATATGTTCTCGCTCTGGATGAAAAGCAGATGTGCACTGGATGTAGTTGTGACTTGTGCACAGAAAAGGATTATGCAAATAATAATATTATTATCTGGTGCTATTATAATATTATTACCCGATAAGATTGGCGGTCGTTGCTCGTTGATGTCGGCGGCGGCGGCGGCGGCGTGAGCGGGCTCCGAAAAACTTGCGCGGCTGTTAGAATGACAGAGAGTTTTTTTTAAAACCTAGATCTAAAGTAGAACCAATAAGAAATCGATAGAGAGGAGATGATATTCTCACAGGCGATCTGTAAGGAAGAAGATCTGTGGTAGATCGGTAGAGAAGATTGGTTTTCGTTGCTCGATGATGTCGGCGGCGGCTAGAAGAAACGCGATGCAGAGGCCAGGACGAAGAAGTGAGGGGTTGAGGCGAAGGCGAAGGGCTGTCGAGCGGTGGAGGCAGTGGAAACCTTGAAGAACGAATATGTAGGGCGGAAGCGGGAGCGGCAGAGGCGGAAGCGGGAGCGGCAGGTTTTTGGGCAGAGGCGGGGATGGAGAAATGTCGAGTGGTTTGAAGAACGAATATGTTGGGTGCTGAGAAAGAATGAACGGCTGGTATATTTTGAAGCCATATCCGACGGCCGAATATGTAGGGTGCTGAGAACGAATATGTAGGACAGCCGTGCCGCCGTTCGTCGAACGCAGGAGTGCCTGCGTTCGACGAACGGCTGCACTCCTACGGTTCGACGAACGGCTAACGCAGGAGTGCCGCCGTTCGTCGAACGGAGACACTCCTGCGTTCGACGAACGACGGCACTCCTGCGTTCGACGAACGGCTAAAGCAGGAGTGCCGCCGTTCGTCAAATGGAGGCACTCCTGCGTTTGACGAACGGCGATATTATATATTTAATAATATATATTATATAATATATACAGCCGCCCCCTCCCCTCCTTCCCGCCGCAATATTTGGGCTGCCGCCGCCGGCAAAGCCGCCGACTGGCCGGAGCGAGTCCACCGGCAGGTTCACCGGTCTCCGGCGAACCTGCGGGTGGTCATAGGGCGGGGCTCCGGCAGGGCCACCGACGACGGTGGCCCTGCCCGTGAGGCCCAGATCTGGGCCGCACGGCCAGGGCCACCGCCGCCAGTGGCCCTGCCGGAGCGCCCCCGGACCAACCCCGACAGGTTCGTCGGGGTCCGGCGACCTCGTCGGTGGACTCCGATCAGGCCGTCGTTGGCTCCGGCGGCGGCGGCGGACGGCCAAGGGCGGACGGGAAAGGGGTGAGGCCTGCTATCGGGTTTTGTTGGGGGGGCCGATTCCTGAAATTTACCTATATGGCTATTCGCAGACCTATTCATGAGATTTTGGCTATTTGCAGCCTAAATCGAGCGGCTCTGAAATTATGAAGCCATATCTGGACGGTCCACATTTTTTGAAGATTTTTGATCTCATGCTATTGGCAGACCACCATATTTCTTTTTAGAATAGTATATATATATATAGAGAGAGAGAGAGAGAGGGAGAGAGAGAGAGAGAGAGAGAGGGAGAGAGAGAGAGAGAGAGAGAGAGAGAGAGACACGCGCGCACACATACATACAAACATACCCGATCATCACATGCAACAAGAAATTTTGAAGAAGAAAGATTGAATGGAGAAGATTCCTCAAATAAAAGCTTTTGTTTCAGATGGCGTAAAAAATCTGTGAATAAATTTGAGCACGGGGCACATTTATCAACTAGGAAACATTTTATCAGCTTTTATTTGAAACGGCACGAGGCTGGGCATCTTGAAGCAGATAAAATGTGTTAAAGTAATGTTTATATATTATGTATAAAGGCCCATTGTTTAGGCCCACTAAGGTTCCTTTAGTCCCACATCCCCTATTCTCTTTGATGTACTCTACTCTTGTCCTATAAATACCCCTCTTTGGGATGAATAAAGTTACACACTTTATATTCTAACATGGTATCAAAGCTTCTCCTTAAATTTTTTTTCCGCCTCTTCTGCTCGCAAACTCTCAGCTAGGCTCTCCTCTCACTCCCTCTCCCACTCCCTCTCGACCTCCCTACCTCCCTCCATTCGCCCAAACAGCAATCCCACTCGCCCAACCCCTCTCGCCCAACCCCACTCGCCCAACCTCCCTCCACTCGCCCAACCCCACTCGCCGACCCCCCCCCCCCCCCCCCCCCCCCTATCCCACTCGCCCAAACCTCTCACCCAACCCCCCCTATCACACTCGCCAACACCCACCCACCCAGCAACTTCCCCTCTCCCACTCGCCCTCCCTCCCACTCGCCCTCTACCACCCGAACCCCACAACCAGCAACCCCCCCCCCCCCCCCCCCCCCCCCCCCTCTCCCACTCGCCCTCTCCCACTCGCCCTCTCTCACCCGAACCCCCAACCAGCAACCCCCCCCTATCTCGCTCGCCCAACCTCCTATCCCACTCGCCCACACCCCCAACTAGCCCCCCATCTCACTCGCTCAACCTCCTATCCCACTCGCCCAACCTCCTATCCCCTCGCCCAAACAGCAACCTCCCCTACCTCTCGCCGAGACCACCTAGCTGAGACCCATCGCTGAGAATCCGAGCTCTCCTCCATTTATTGTCTTGATGGCCGACTCTACTGTTACCTCTGAGTCCCGTCTCCGCATCACTCTTGATAGCACCAACTACCGGATTTGGTCGTTAGCCGTCAAAAGTCATCTTCGCAGTCGCCGTCTCTGGGGGCATATCGATGGCACCACCCCCATCCCTACGACAACAACTGACAAAGCAACTGATAAGGCTTTCCTCAGTCTTCTTGATACCTGGCACTATGATGAGCATCGGGCAATCGATGTCATCCTTCAATCCGTCTCGCCCTCAATCATGCTGCAACTTGAACCTTATGACACTGCAGCCTCAATGTGGAATCACCTCCGTACCTACTTCACATTAACTGACAGTGCGCATGAGTTCCAGCTTCTTCAAACTATCCAGACCACCCGTCAAGGGAATCTCTCCATTCGTCAGTACCATGCCACCATGATTGATCTCTGGAATCAGCTTAGCATCATGGAGCCATCTCCGCTTCCCGGAGACACAAGTCCCTTCTATCAACAGTACCTTGCTCTTCGCGATCGTCGTCGACTACTGCAGTTCCTTATGCATCTCCGGCCTGAATTTCAAACTTTTGCTGGCATACTTCTTCAACGATCACCGGCTCCCTCCTTAGATGTCGCGGTAAATGAACTAACTGCAGAGGAAAATCGCCGCCTTGCCCTTGAAAATGGTTCCTCTCTGGAATCCACTGTTTTGGCTACCCCGATCACCCCTGCTATGGCTGCTACCTCTCGGCCTCCTCCCCGGTCATCACCCTTCTCCTCTGGAACTTCGTGCCTATTCTGATGCTGATTGGGCTGGTGACATATCTGATCGCAAGTCTACCACTGGGTATTGCATATTTCTTGGCAACTCTCTGATCTCCTGGAAATCCAAGAAACAAGACGTCATATCTCGCTCTAGTACTGAAGCTGAGTACCGTGCCATGGCTACCACTACTGCAGAAATAACTTGGCTTCGTCGTTTGTTGCAGGAGCTCCATACCACCGTCCCTGGCGCTACACCACTCTACTGCGACAACACTAGTGCTATACAGATTGCTTCAAATCCAGTTTTCCATGAACGCACCAAACATATTGAAATTGATTGCCATTATGTTAGACAACAATTCCTCAACAACGTTATCTCATTGCCTCATGTACCATCTGTTTCTCAAATAGCTGATTTCTTTACCAAGTCTCACTCAGTCCAGCGTCACGAATTTCTGATTCGCCAGCTCTCCTTGATCGACACATGTGACAATGCTGTTTCCGGATTGTTCTGCTGCTATTCAAACTTCAACTTCAACAGTTATAAGTTTGAGGGGGGGGGGGGGGGGGGGTGTTAAAGTAATGTTTATATATTATGTATAAAGGCCCATTGTTTAGGCCCATTGTTTAGGCCCACTAAGGTTCCTTTAGTCCCACATCCCCTATTCTCTTTGATGTACTCTACTCTTGTCCTATAAATATCCCTCTTTGGGATGAATAAAGTTACACACTTTATATTCTAACAAAATGGAGATGATTTCTCAAATAAAATAGAGATGATTCCTCAAATAGAAGCTCGGAGGAAATACTGAAAAACTGAAAAACTAAGAAACAGACCGGAAAACAACAAACCAAATCTTTCATCCCTTCACTTTCTCAAAAGAACCCTGCAGCCCCGTCCAAATGACAACTTTCTACCTCAAACCAACCACATCAAACAGCATCAACTCCTTTTTCCTGCCACCACAAAGATCCTCCTTCCTGTCCCCTAATTACAATACAAAAAAAATCAAAATCAGAATGTCATGTTATCAAATTCAGCCATTCTTCCAAATGTTGCACGATGTAATGTTCTGATACATTAAAGAATGAAGTAGTTCTACTCATCAGAAGGTCCTAGAATAATGTTATGCTTAGTGTCGTGCATAGTGAGCATCCCCAGTGTTGAACCCGGAAATCACGGTTCGAGAGGAGTTCGAACTGGTGTAACTTGCTTTTATTTCTACTGAGTTAAACCACTGGGCCGGACACTCAGATCAAAGAACCTCGCTCACAAAATGTGGAAAACTAGGAACAGACCCCGCGAGATGCAGTGAGGAGGTTCCGCCACAAATCCAGAAGATCAAAAGAGAGCTTCCCCTCCCAAACCAAAGTTGAACCGGTGACACTGTAGGGTACTGCAGAAAATCAGACTGTCAGCCCGGTAATCCCTGGCAAATAGAGTTCTCGAGTTCTCCGAAACAGCCTAATGAGAAAAAAAGCCCCCAAAAGGGTCCTCTTCAAAGGTGCCCTTGGGGGTCAATTGTAGTTTTCTCAAATGGACTGCGGATAGCGGAATCCAGCTGTTTAGAAGGGTTAATTGCAGGCCACAATGAACTTTCCTGGAAAAAATGCCCCCCTCCCCCCGAAGGAGCGAATCCACGCTACTCGAGGCGTGCTCGCCTGGGGTGGCGAGTACCCGATGTGGTCGGGTGCTCGTCGCTCGCCCCGAACTGGGGACGAACTTTTGTTGTCGAGCTCGCACTCGAACATTCGTCTAAACGTCTAGCCGATCGGCTAGAGGTCTAGTCGAATGGCGCGAAACAGGCTAAACTCCTTATCGGCTGAATATCTAGCCAATCGACCAAAGGTGATTCGACTACCCTGGTGCAGGGCGAGTGGGAGCTACCCTGAGAGTGCCCGCCCCTCTTCCTTAATGTTGTCCGTCGCACTCCTTGCCGGTCCACTCGACAAATACGAGATTATACACTTAATTCACGCCAATGAGCCCCTCCACCGGGTGAAGATATTACAACTCTTCCAACCTGAAAAATTAAGCTAATTTTGTACTACTTAAAATCCCTAAACAATTAACACAGCAAAAATTTATTGGAAGTGCATAAAAATAGAAGCTTTCCTAAAGAAGCAGGATAACTTGAAATCTGAAAATCTAGAAATTGAAACATACTATAGGCTCCGTTTGGGCGGACTTATTTTCACCGGTCAAGCAATTACGACCGCATGAATCGGATCTTAATTAAGTCCTCCCAAACGGAGCCTAAATCTAAAAAAATATTACTTGTCGTAATAGAATCACACTAAATCCAAGAAAATATTACCTGCTGTAATAGAAACACATAAATCTTCCCAAACAAACCGAAATCGCATGAACGGTGAAGAAATCGTGTTTCTTCCTCAACTCAGTCTCTATCTGTGCATTTTTTTTTTACGAATCACGATCCGTGCACACAATGAAGTGCTCAGAAGGTCGTCAGAGATGTTCCTTCGGTGTCGGGCCCTGCTCAGTAGAACAAAGATATTGAATGATCAAGTCTAAAATTAGTCTGCGGATAACAATTTATAAACTAGAAAAGATTGGCCTACGAATAGCCATTTATGGTCTGTGGATAACAATTCCCATAATATATACCAACATGGGCAATGATGACAGCGATATTCCGATCATATAATATAATGACATTTTCAGCATACTCATCCCACAAATATATTTTATTTTTTTATATATTTTTATTTTTTATTGTTTTAATTTAATTTAATTTAATTTAATAATTTAACAAATGTTTAACTGTCCAAATCAACTAGAAGAGGGGTATAAACACCTTCTTAGAGGCAGGATCATGCTGCCCTCCACTGATTTCAAATTACAGCAAACGGTTGACTTTACAGCAAACGGTTGACTTGTGGCGCGATTTTGTAGATTTTAAAACCGCGCAATGCTTGATATGCAGTTCAATGTTTATGTACGAAAAATTAAAGAAACGGCACCGCACCGCAAATACAAATATTCATTTATTTTTCAATTTTACCTCCGTATTTGTTTTCAAATGTTTGATAATCTAGGTAATATCTTATGTATGCAAACTTAGATCTTGTGAACTCCACTGTTTGAGTAAAAAACTAAGACTTATTTCTCTTGTAATCTTACTTTAAATTTGATAACTCTCTTTAAGCTTCTCATTAAAAAAAGAGCGGTGTTATGGACACACCTAATATGGCTATGAGCACACCATAAAATAGGAGTATAATCTCTAATAACCCTAATTTCTCTCCACTCCTCATTCGGCTAAGCACAGCCAACCCCGCGAGTTCGCGACTCCATCTTCCTCCCGCGACTTCATCTTCCCCGACGTTCTCCCCGCCTTCATCTTCCCCGAAGAAAGCCCCTCTCCTTGCCGCGACTCCCTCCCGCGAATCAACACCGTGAGTCCCTCCCGCGATTGCGATTTCGCCGCCTCCTTAGGGTTTCGCCGTGAGCACACAGTTCTTGATCTCCCTTGCTCCAACCCCGACTCCAACCCAGATCTCCCTCGCCGTGAGCTTCTGGTATAATGCTCCAAACGATGTGGAGTTAGGGTTTCAGATCTCTTGAGTTTAGGTATTTTTCTGCATTTAGGGTTCCAGATCTCTTGGGTTTAGGGTATTTTTCTACATTTCCTCCATATGATGCTGTATAATGCTGAGTTTGTAACTCTAGTTTTTGTTATTTTTCAGATTGAACTTAGGTCTTGGATTGCATTCAAGGCATTCAAAGCAATACTTGTTAGTGGTTGTGCCTCGCCTAATTTTTGGTAAAATCCTATCATTGTTTAATTTTTTTTGTTAGTGGTTGTGCACTCTTTTTATGATAACTAGTGTGTTTGGATGTGAAATGGATGTATTTTATTTCGATTTTGTATAGGTTAAAATGATAGAGGAAAACACGTTGTTGTTAATGAGTGGCTCATCTAAAGGCAGTCAATTAGATGTTGGATTGCATTTTATGACTGATACCATATTCCATAGTAAAGAGGAATTAATTGAATGAGCTCGCTCTGTCGCAAAAGGATTGGGTTTTGTTGTTGTTGTTCAAAGGGCTGATAAACTTGATGGTAGGCCTAAGCCGAGAGTTTTTCTAGGCTGCGACAGAGGAGGATGTCCTCATGTTCATTCTAATTAATTTGACGGATCCATGACGAGGTATGCTTAAATTTCTATTATTAGACATACACAATTACGTTGCCAATTACGTTTCCAATTGTGATTACTAATTGCCATATTATTATTTTTTGATGCAGATTAGTGAACATTAAAGGTTTAATGGACAATCAAATAGTTTTCATCAAACCGTATCTAGGTAAAAACTTGTATTTTAATACTTTATTTTATATTGTACATAATCTCATTTTTGATAATTGCATTTTATTGCAGGAGGGGATTGCCACAAGAATTGAGTTTTGAAGATCAATCATAAACTGATTTTGGACTTGTTTAACTTTTTCTTTAATAATTAGTGTTTTTTGACATGTTTTTTCTTGTATGGAACTGTTTAAAATATTATTTTGGTTATGTCATAAGACTTATATTGAATTTTCTAGTGAAAAAACTATTTTTAATATTTGGTGTCCATAGCCGATTGGTGTGTATATAGCTCAATTGGGTTGTACATAAATTTTGGCTGCTCATAGCCAAAATTGGTGTGTCCGTAACACCTCTAAAAAAAATATATTGCATATAAGTTGGAACCACACCAATGCACAACCACACCGTTTGTTGTGGTGCGATTTTATTCGGTCCAAAATCACGACAGTACCTCAATCGCGACAAGCACATGATTTCGTCCCGATCACTTAATTAATGCAGCTTAAAATAAACGCACTATCAATTAATTAATACAAAAATTAGTTATACATCAATTTATAATTTTGTTAAAAAATCATCATCATCATGCATATACTATCGTGAATGTCAAATCATTATTAATAAAGTTTGATGTATTCATCAAAATCAAGTTTCACCTTTTAATATTAAATATATATGTTATTGTATCATAAAGGAAACTTGTCGGTATATATATGTTTACACATTTAAGCACTCTTGTATCATCTGAGCAATCGGCTTTATCATTTTATCCCATCCAAAATAATAATAATTTCCAAAAGATAACAAACTTCCATTTGTAGGTCGCTCACGCACCCACCCTGGCCCGAAAGCTGTAAACTTTTTTCATGCAAACCGGCACACCAAAAGTACTTTATTCTAAATATAATTAACAAAGTACTTTTGTCTAGGGCGGCGTCATTTTTGAAGCATAACGTAATTGTTTCAATCACCACAATGTAAACTATACATAAAACTCTATGTAATCATGGTTTTGTCAAACTGATAGATTTTAATCTAAATATAATTAACAAAGATAAATACTAAATTTATTATAAAAGAAAAGGTACAAAAGTGAAAGGGGTTGCATCTGAAAGATTCGTGTATTGACTAATCTTCACCACAAAGACTACTGCATTCAGAGGAGTATTTGCTTTTATAAAAGCAGTAGTAATAGATTATGAAAAATATAATCAAATGAATCTACTTGGAAGGCAACTTAAAACAGAGTTGTGGATGCAAAACATAATCCCCATTAAAGCTTTTATAGCATGAGAGATGCGGGAGTGAGAAATACCTTGTGAATGGAAGGATTTGATTCCTCCCACAGATTATCTAAGGAAGTCTTTGCCAAAGGCGCAGAAAGCACATAGCGGATTGGATATCTCGATCCCCTCCAATGTCTGAGCAGAAAAAGTTGGGCGCCTGATGTATATAGAAATGAATTAATATGAAGGACAATAGGATAAAAAAACAAACAGATCAAGAAGTAACAAAGCAAATTGCGGCATTTGGGATGATGTATATAGTAGATCTGCAACTAAAAAAATGGCATACATAGAATTGGGGAAAATAGAAATGGACCTTGGGGCCTTGCCTTTGAGGAAGGTCTGCATCATTTGGGAGTCAATTTTTGAACAGAGCTCCAACCCTGCCCTCGTTTAAGAACTCAATCTAGCAGAACTTTTCTAAGTAATTGTAGCAATTTTTGTGGATGAATTGGTTAGTTATGCTTCAATTTTTTTATCTAAAACCTTTATGCTACCTACATACCCACAATTCCAATCTTTCTGTCATATATGAACAGGTAAGCAATCATATTTGAAATAAATTTCCACACATACAACATTTCATTACACATTTCTATAACAAAAAAGTCTTTTACCAAAGAGCAGTTTTATATTCAAGGATATTGTTGGTTGCCGAGGTTAAAAGTATGGTGTTAAATACACAGTTAGAGTAGAGATGCTGATTTAGAACTTGGGGTACTTTCGTTTTATGGAAGAAATTGTGGTTTCGATCTTTGAAGGATTAATGTATTTGATCACGTTGCATAGAACTACCACCACCAACCACCCCGATTCCAACAAACCTGATCAGCCTACCCAAAACACGTGTATCAAACATGAAAGGCTCCTACTCTCTAGAACTAATGACCAAGTCATGCTTGAAGATCTATCTGGGAACTGAAAAGCAAGATTTTAGAAGCTTATCAATGTCATATAAATGCGAATAGAAATTTTTTTGAGATGGATTTTACCTTAAAGTGTACACCATGGCAAAAATGGACGGTGACAATTGTTCTGATTGTCAGATTGGCATACCAAAAAAGATGACATAAAGCTAAGTGTATCCTACTAAATATGGAATTGTGACACCCGAAAGCTAAGTGTATCCTACTAAATATGGAATTGTGACACCGGAAAAAAATTAAAATGTTGAATGTGCAGAGAAATTAGAAAGAATAAATGACTCTTTTAAAACCTCCTAAAAGAATATGGTTCTTGCTTACGTTCAGGTGAATACCACACCAAGAAGAGAAAGCTTCTGTGAAGATGGAGAAAATTAAAGAAGGGTGCTGAATCAACGGAAGGAGAAGAGGAGTTAGATTGGAATGAAGAAAAATCTTATGAGAAGCAGTGAAAGCTTACCAATTTTGATGAACGACGTGAGATCAGCAATGTCCATTGACATTTGCAATTTTTCTCTGAAGGAGAAGATGGATTAGTCTAAATTGAAGAGAAAAAAATATTATGAGAAGCAGTGAAAGCATACCAATTTTGACGAATGACATTAGATCCGCAGCAGCAATTGACATTCTCTATTTTCCTCTGAAGGAGAAGATGGAGAAATCGAAACAGAAAGCAGGAGGAAGAAACACAGACGATGTACGTAGAATGGAGAAGGGAAAAGAGGAGGGGATGTTCTGAGCGAAAGTAATGCTTTTTGGGGAGGGAGACGACGGCGGCTTCTGGCGATGGTGACGACAATGACTTCTGGCAAGGGAGAGGACAACAACTTCTCGCGAGGGCCAACCTTCTTCTCTCGTTGGGATTTACTGTGTTGTGTTGGGGAGAATGTGTTAGGAATGAGAGCTCAAAGCATTCTACTATCACCCATCATATGTGGAATGGGATATAAATAGTGCTCCCAGCAGTAGGGCAACGCCCTAGGTGCACATGCTACCTGCAGGTCTTTATCGTGTCATTGTTATGTGCGGACATACCTCAACAATCTCCTCCTATGTCCGTCACCAACACGACTACAATAAAGAGGTAAACAGTGTAATGTCCAAGCAACAGGAATCATCCACAAAACGTGTCAAAGCATATGAATAAAACAGTAAAGGACAGGCTACACAATAGTTCTATGCAAGGTAAATCAACAAAATGAAATCACCATCACAGAAGCTAATAAAACAAGTAGGATCCAACACAGAGTCTCGTACGAGCTCTAGTCTAGCAATCTACCAAAACATAGTGTCCAAAACATAAACAAACATATGCAAAATAGGAAATGAGAAAATGGTGCAAACAAGTCACCAGCCAAAAAGAACTACTAGCAATGTCATAAACAAAAGATAAGATGGACGCAGAAGAAAGGCGTCGGCTCTAGACGTCCAATAGGTCATCCTCATCCATGTCCCAATCAGCAGGTACTCCTCCTACTCCTTCGGTGCCTGTAAATCCAGAAAATGAATTTCATATTAGAATGAATCCATACAATTGAATTTACGTATATCTAGTTCGACAAAGAACGTAGAAAAACCAGAGTTCTGAGTGTGTGGAGTGCTCCAACTATCGAGAATAGTGTGTTCTAATCGAGAAATCATTGACGGTTTCAAGAAACGAAACGACATATGAACTTCTGATAGCAGACTCTCGTAGCTAAATCTGTGTACCAATTTGGAATGTCATTGTCACTGTCCCCTTATGTCAAAATGAATACCATCAAGTTTGGAATGATACCATCTCAACACAGGAAGAAGGAATCTAGCGAGATCGCATTCATCAATTTGGAATGAACGCAATCTTACCAGATCCACAATCAGCAACGTAGAACATCAATGAAACACAACAAAGCTTACTTTGGACAAAAGAAATCAGATTTGATCAAAACGAAAATCTAAGGCTGATCTAAATCGCCTTTAGTCCCATTTCCCCCACGGTTTTGATAAACCTGACTTTGGGCATTCCTTTTGTCAGAGGATCGGCTAAGTTATCCTTCGATCGCACATCGACCAAGGTGATAACGCCTTGCTCCTTAAGATCATTCAGCAGAGCATGTATCAGTCGTATATGTCTCCGTTTCGAATTATAGAGAGCATTTTGAACGATCTGAACAGCAGCTTGATTATCGCAATACAAGCTCAACGAATTGACTCGTAACTTAGATAGTGGAATATCAAGAATCAAATTCCGAATCCAATCTGCCTCTTCACCAGCTGAAGTCAAGGCAAATAGTTCAGACTCCATAGACGACAAGGCTATACAAGTCTGCCTTTTTGATTTCCAAGTTATAGCAGCTCCACCCAGTGTGAATATGAATCCACTCGTAGACTTACTATTGCCAATTTCAGAACACCACGAGGCATCTGAATAACCTTCAACGGTAGGCGGATATCCAGTGTAGCACAGAGCTAGATCCTTTGAACCTTTAAGGTATCTCATCAGCCTATCTAGGGCATCCCAGTGCTCCTTTCCTGGATTACTCGTGAAACGACTCAGCATACTTACGGTGTAAGCAATGTCTGGCCTTGTGCAGCACGATGCATACATGAGGCTACCAATGATCTTAGCATAATTTACCTGACCAACGGTGGTCCCTTCATTCGGACTCAACTTGATAGTGTGATCAACTGGTGTCTCAACTGATCTGCAATCAGCATATCCCCAGGTCGTCAGTAACTGCTCCACATAGTGAGCCTGACTGAGTGTGACTCCACGCTCGTCGATACAGACTTTAAGACCTAGAAGAGTATCAACTGGACCGAGGTCCTTCATGTCGAATGCTTCCGCAAGAGTGGATTTGACATCACTCACTGCCGAGAGATCTGACCCTAATATTAACATATCATCAACGTAGAGACAGATGATGACTGTTTTATCCAACATTGATCGATGATAAAGGCATTTATCGGAGAGACTGGACTGGAATCCATGGCTCTTTACCACTTGATCAAACTTAAGGTGCCACATCTTAGGCGCTTGTTTAAGCCCATAGATTGATTTAATTAGTTTGCACACCTTATGCTGAGAATTTTCAACAACATAACCCTCAGGTTGAGTCATGTAGATTTCTTCGTTCAGCTCTCCATTTAAGAAGGCTGTCTTTACGTCCATCTGATGAACTATGAAGTTCTCGATAGAGGCTAAAGCTAGAAGAATCCTAATAGTCGATAGGTGGCACACATGTGAATAGACGTCGAAGTAGTCCACTCCCCCCTGTTGCTTAAAGCCTTTAGCAACCAAACGTGCCTTATAGCGAGCTACTGACCCATCACTATTTAATTTCTTCTTAAGTATCCACTTACATCCAATGACTTTTGCGCCTTTGGGCAAGTCAACTAGACGCTAGGTATTGTTCTGTAGCAACGAGTCCATTTCATCGTCAATGGCTTCTGCCCACATAAACGAATCTCTAGATCGCATTGCCTCCTGGTAGGAGAATGGATCATCCTCTAAGTGATAGGTGACAAAATTTTCACCAAAATCCTTAGGAAAACGCTATCTTGTAGACGTTCTGAGCGGATGGGGAACATCCTCCAACGGTTGGGGAGCGGTGTGTGAGGGGCCTGCTTCGGATTCCACAGGAGATTCTGAAATCATATCTGTAGACCCAGATAGGTTAGTGCCTAGATCCTTGACAAATTTATTTTCAAAGAACGTAGCATCACGAGATTCTATCACCGAGTGAGAGGATAGATCAAAAAACCTATCAGCTGCACTATCTTCAGCACACCCTAGGTAAACACAGGTTGTGGTTTTTGGTCCCACCTTGGATCTCTTAAGGTCTTGTACCCTAACATAAGCGATACAGCCCCAAGTCTTCAGAGTGTCGTATCTACAAGGACGCTGATGCCAAAGCTCATAAGGTGTCGACGACAGCTTAGAGTGCGGCAACCTATTCAGAAGGTGATTAGCAGTCAGAGCTGCTTCGCCCCAGAAGGAGAAAGGCAGGCCAGCGGTTAAAAGCATAGAATTCAACATTTCAGTCAAAGTTCTATTTTTACGCTCGGCTACACCATTCGATTGGGGTGAATATGGGGCGGTGGTCTCAAGTATTATGCCCTCAGCGGCACAAAATTCCTTAAAACCAGTTACAGTGTATTCGCCACCTCTATCACTTCTAAATCACTTTATCTTCAAACCAAGCTGATTCTCTACACGAGTTTTGAAAACCTTGAAGGTCTCGAAAGTCTCATCCTTCGATCTCAGTAGGTACACATGACAAAACCTGGAAGAGTCATCTATGAACGTAAGCAAATACTTCTTTCCCCCTCTGGAAGGTTGACTCTGAAAATCGCAGAGGTCAGAATGTATGAGCTCAAGAAGTTGAGTGCTCCTAGAAACCGACTTAAAGGGTTTTCTAGTGATTTTGGTTTGTGCACACACCTCGCACCTATCAAATCGAATGGAGGTATCAAGAGGGATGTTATGACTCTTAGCTAGATCGCACATCTTCCTATAGTTTACGTGTCCAAGTCTGTTGTGTAGTAACTTTGGATCAATCAAATTAGTGCTGATTTGGTTGATGTGATCATTGTTAAGGCTAAGTCGATACAAGCCATCTATTAGATACGCGCACCCAGAGTAATGTGAATTGACGGATAACGTCATTCTACCGTTTTGAGTCGTAAAAGACATACCGGACTTATCAAGCAAACTCATTGAGATCAAATTTTTGGTTAGAAAAGGAACTACTCTAACATGTAAAAGAGTGAGTGTTTTACCTGAAGATAACTCCAAAGAAGCGGTGCCAGCATGCGTAACAGCAGTAGTCCCACCATTGCAATTTTCAACTGAGTCTTTAACAGTTGTGACTTCAGTGAGCTGAGCTTTGTCATTAGTAGCATGACATGTCGCTCCACTGTCTAGCCACCAGTCAGACGAAGAACTGCCAGCACGATGCCTCATCATCCCTACAAATGACTGAGGACCAGAGCTATTCACCAACATGTTAGTCCGATTCTGAGGTAAGACTTCCCGATGCTTCTTCTGGGATCTACATTCAGCTGCCCAGTGGCCCCACTTCCCACAATTGTGGCACTTGCCCTTCTTCTTGCGGGAAGAAGGCTTGTTGGCCGGCAACTGGGAAGAGGACGCACCCTTTTGGGGCTGAATTTTCTTTTTAAATTTACCAGAGTGCAAAGCTAAATGAGCCACCTTGGAGGGATGACTAACCTGTTCTGCACGTCTCTGAGCAAAGTTTTGATCCTCAATATGTATGAAGCGCTTGAACTCATCAATGGAGATCCCTTCCTTCCGCCTATGCAGCTTAGTCTCGAAGAGAATCCATTCAGGTGGAAGCTTACTCAGTATAAACCCAATGAACAGCTTGTCCGAGATATGAGACTCAGCATTCGCCAGCTTGATGCGCAGATTCTCAAGATCCACCAACTGAGAAGTGATGGGCGAAGTCGGATCAATTTTGAAATTGAAGAAAGACTCCGCGAGGAGCGACTTCGACACCTCTTCCTCCTTGGTGAAATGCGCTTGAAGCTGATCCCATATGCCCTTCGCGGTCTTGATGCTGCTATACGCAATAGCTAGACGGGTATTCAGGGAATTCAGGAGATAATCCCTGCAGAAGTCCTCTTCTTTCACCCACTAAGCCTCCGACACGTCCTCTTCGGTCGTCTCGTAATCACTGAGCACTGTGTAGAAGATTTCACGCTCCTTCATGCCGAATTGCACGTGCATCTTCCACCCGAGAAACTCGGTGACGTCGAAAGACTGGAGCTTCCGGATGTCGGTAGACTGATACTTCGACATTTCTGAAAAAGTAGTAAAAAGCGGAATGAGGTCACCTGATCGGAGAAGGAACACCACCAAGTCTTCGGATCCAATCCAATCCAAGTAGACTGACCAAGCTAGATCGACGGGAACCGGCGATGTCGAGCTCAGATCTGAGAGAGGCACGGGCTTCGGCTACTAGATCTGGCAGCAGCAGGCGCAGACCTAGAAGAACAAACCTCCTCCGGCGACTGGAGAAAACCACAAAAATGAGAGAGAAGGGCGACGCACGGGCTCCACAGAACTGAGAGAAAGCAAAGAACGGCGATGCCGACAGGACTCTTGCGAGCAAACCTCTCTAGGTGCGGAAGCAAATCTGGCGACCGACGAGACGCAGATCTGGCGACCGACGAGACGCAGATCTGGCGAGCAAGCGACGAAGCTCTACAGGCGGGATCCAGATCTGGCGAAAACCCGTCTGCAAGAACCCACGATCCGCCGGCGACGAAGTCCAGCAGTGAAGCGCGAGCTCTACTTGAGATCCGACGATCCCGTTGAACGACGATATCGCAGCTAGTAGCGGCGGCGATGTTGCACGGGAACGAGGGAGAGAAGATCTTGAGCGGCTGCGAAGTCGACGCACGGGACGCAGAGCAGCCGCACACAGCAGTCGCGCGACGACTACTTCGACGAACTCCTAAGGCGACGAGGGCGACGACACGAAGGGCGACGAAGCAGCGGCACCGGAAACGATCGGGAGCGGCGCAGCACTCGGGCACCGAGAAAGCTCTTGATCTAACCCTAACGGAAGGCTGCTTTGAGAATGTTAGGAATGAGAGCTCAAAGCATTCTACTATCACCCATCATATGTGGAATGGGATATAAATAGTGCTCCCAGCAGTAGGGCAACGCCCTAGGTGCACACGCTACCTGCAGGTCTTTATCGTGTCATTGTTATGTGCGGACATACCTCAACAGAATGTTTCTATGTTTTCCTTCTGCAAAATAAGAGGAGGGAGGTGAGATGGTAGAAGCTAAACCTTAGAGCAGAAATATACATAGTGGGAGCGAGTGTGTGAGGAGATCGCAGAAGCGGCGGCGTGCTGGGAGAACTTTCGTGATGCCGTCGTGGCTGCGGGCAGAGTGAGTAGATCGCGGAAGCGGCGGCGTGAGGAGATCGCGATGATCTAGTGGGAGCGAGTGCGTGAAGGAGGGTCGGGAGCAAATCGCGAAACCTGAAACAAAAAAGCGCCCTTATTGGTGATGGGAATTAATGGACTGATAATCTAACGGGAATTTGAATAAACGGTCAGGATTGAAAGGTCTCATATAGGTAACTTAATTATGTAGCCATGATATTTCTTTTTAAGTAGTTATATCAATACTATTCTAAAAAGAAATATGGTGGCCAGCGAATAGCGTGAGATCAAAAATCCCCCAAAAATTAGGACCGTCAGATATATAGCTTCAAAATACAGGAGCCGTCCGATCAAATACAGTTGGACTACAAATAACTATTCTTCAAAAATCCAAAAAACTCATCTCCTCTCATTTCCCCACACCAGCCCACCAACCTCGCCTCCTCCGCCATTACCCTTCCCCGCGGCCGCCGGAGTAGCCACCGGCTTGACCGGAGACCCCCGGCGAGTTCACCGGACCCCGGCGAACCTGCCGGGGTGAGTCCGGCCGCGCTCCGGCAGGGCCACCGCCGGCGGTGGCCCTGACCGTGTACCCCAATTTGACTTCCGTCAATTCCGTTAGACTCGTATAACCGATACGAGTGTAATGGAGCTCGTTCCATTCCGATCTGAGGTCGTTTGGAGAAAATGACCGTTTTGGGTATTGTTGCGCGCCACAACTGAGTTGTCAGGGTACAGTGACCAAATGTACCCCGATTTGACTTCCGCCAGTTCCGTTAGACTCGTATAACCGATACGAGTGTAATGGAGCTCGTTCCATTCCCATCCGAGGACGTTTGGAGAAAACGTCCGTTTTGGGTATTGTTGTGCGCCGCAACTAAGTCGTTGGGGGTACGGTGACCGAACGTACTCCGATTTGACTTCCGTCAGTTTCATTAGACTTGTATAGTCCACACGAGCGTCATGGAACTCGTTGATCGTCGTTCCGAGGTCATATGGAGAATATGCCCATTTTGGGTTATGCAGACCGCCTCGACACAACGCACGAAATACGGAACGCACAAACTCAGAATCGGCCCCGGTAAATCTTGGTGGACCCTCAGGTCCATGGAGGACCCCGCCCTAAGTTGACCTTGGTCAACCCCCCCCCCCCCCCCCCCCCCCCCCCATCATGAAAACCTTGGGAAAAGAAAGGAAAGGGGGGGGGGGGGGAGGAGAGAGAATCTCCTCCCCCAAGGAGGGAGGGGGCTGCCCATGAATAGGCAGCCCCCTGTTAGGGCAAGGGATGGGGGAGGGGAGAAACCCCACCCATCCCTCCCTTTAACCCATGTGGGATAAAGGGATGGAGAGGGGAAGCCTCCCTCATCCCCTATAAAAGGGGGGCGGGGGCAGCCTCCTTCCTGGGTGCTCAACCCCCCCCGCCAGCCCTTCCTCCCCCCCTGCCAGCTCCTCCTCCCCCCTGCCAGAGCCCTTCCCAGCCAAGCCGCCGCCACCACCCCCACTCCATGGCGAGCCACCCCTCCACCTCCCGAGCCCCTCCCCCACAGGTAGACACCTCCCCCTCCTCCTTCCTACTTCCCTAAGGCAGCCGACCGCCCTTCCCCTGTCGCCGGAGCGCCGCCAGCACCACCCCGAGCCTTGCCCAGGCGCTGGTGGAGGTGCTGGCCGTGAGAGCTATACCCCCAGCGCTGGTGGTGGCGCTGGGGGAGCAGGTCCCCACCGGGGGACCTCTACTCCAACGAAGAACGGCGGCAGAGCCGCCGGAGGACGCGCCTCCGACGACACCCGCACTCTCCCCTCCCACTCCCTGCTTTTCCTGTACGGGAAAAGCCCTCCCCCGGTGGCGACCGACGGTGCCAGGCCGCCGGACCCCCGTCAGAGGATTGCCCCCTCCCCGACGCCCCAGCTAGGGGCGGCATGGAAGGCTCTCCCAGCGGAGGCGGCAGCGCAGCGAGCCTGTATGGCGCATGCAGGCTGCGCCACCGCCTCCCGCCCCTTTCTTTCTATATTCCTGTGGTGGCCGGCGGCGCCAGGCCGCCAGACCACCACTATAGTGCTCGCCGGCCCCCGACGCACTGACCGGGGGCGGCGCCGGCACCAGCCGGCCGCTGCCCGGCGGCTGCAGCGGCCACCTCCTGCTGAGGTAGCGGGAGCCGTCCGATCTCCCCCAGGAGATCGGGCGGCTCCTCTATCCTTCCCCCCCCCCCCCCCCCGCCTCAACATATGTGCCCCCCCAGCGGATCCGTTGTGGGGACCCCAGGAGGGCGCCCGGTGCGGCGCCCCCTGCTCTCTCCCTTTCCTCTATTTGCAATTACTATAAAAGTTTGAAAGTGTAATCTTTTATTTTGTTCCTCTAAAAAGTCTTTTACGAGCAAAATAAACCCCTGAAAATGAGCGAAATTAATTGGGATTAATTGACGAACTCGCGACACGTATTTGTGGTACGTAGTAAAATGGTGTGCATCGATCTAAGGAATCAACTAAATTAAAAGTATCGACGCGCAATTCGGGTGGCAATTCGAATCGACTAAATTAAAAGTATCGATGCGCAATTCGGATCGCAATCACGAGGCGACACCGCCAATTCATTAAGCGTCCAAATAATTAAAATGTGAATCCAAGTCACACTTAAATAAGGAATTTCATAAAATATAAGTACGCTCCTATGAACGGAGAAAAGACACATATGAACGGGGATCGAACGGATCTTCCTCCTAAGAATGAAGTCGACATTGAAGCCTCCTATTATGGAGTGATTGGACTACTAACCCTTTATTTATTATGCTCTTCAGTCTCGTATTGGTCCTGCTTTTACTTTCGGTATTTATTCTTTAAATACAGTCTCGCACTAGTCCCCCTGCTTTTACTTTCGGCATTCATTCTTTAAATCCAGTCTCGCACTGGTCTTGCTTTTACTTTCGGCATTTATTCTTTAAATTCAGTCTCGCACTGGTCCCCCTGCTTTTACTTTCGGCATTTATTCTTTAAATCCAGTCTCGCACTGATCCCCCTGCTTTTACTTTCGACATTTATTCTTTAAATCCAGTCTCGCACTGGTCCCCTGCTTTTACTTTCGACATTCATTCTTTAAATTCAGTCTCGCACTGGCCCCCTGCTCTTACTTTAGGCATTTTTTCTTTAAATCCAGTCTCACACTGGTCCCCCTGCTTTTACTTTCGACATTTGTTCTTTAAATCCAGTTACGCACTGATCCTCTTACTTATATTTCTGTTCGTTCATTTCCAGTAATCCAGTCTCGCACTGATCTTTTATTTACTGCTTTCTGTACTTTCAATTCTCCAGTCTCGTACTGGTCCTAATATTTCGGCCCTTGCTTCTGGCCTTTTTTCTGCTTATGTTGCACTTTATTTATATTTTAGTGCTAACTGCAGTCCGACGCTGGCAAGCGGTGCTTCTCCTCCTTTCTGTGAGGCCTTAGTTGGGGAAAACCTGGAGTTGAGTCCCTCCTCCTAAGTTAGCCCCAAATAAGGAGCCCTCATACCGCCGAGCCTCCCGGTCAAGAGTCGAGTGACCAGTCGAGTAAGAATGTTGCGTCAAGTATTAAAACGCTTGCTCTGTGTTTATGCTTTAGGAGATTGTTTTGGAAGTGGCGGGTCGGTCACGCCCGCAGACCGTTCGTACCGGTGCGGGTGGGTTGACGACTTATGGCGAAAGGGAGATGTGCACATCGGGTTATCACCACTCTGAACCCGCAGTTTTGCCTCCGCTGGTCGGCCTAAATCTCGGAATCGCCGGATGTCGCTCACATCCAGTTAGTACATCAAGTTGTACGAGAGGGCCTGAGTGATACAGTACGACTACATTCAGAAGTGGCAGGACTGGCCACTGTCACTGACGGCCACATCGGTGAGGCCCGCGGGGTTCGCAACCCCGCTTGAAGCAAAGCGGTCCAAGCTGTGTCGACACAGAGTTTTGTGTGTACAGGTTTGAATACCTGGTTGCGGGTATGCGAGAGTTAGTGTTGTTTGTCATTTCGTACCGCACGTCTGTGTCACCTCGTGGAAATTATGGTTGGTAGGCATTATAGATATATATACGTATATATGGTTTACCTGTTGCTAACCCTCTACCTTGCTTCGACTATTTATTCCTGTCCTTTAGCCGCCCCCAGGATACGGATCCGGGGAGGGGATGCATTTTCTACTTAGCTCTGTGACTAACGGTTATTTTTATAACCAATCACAGGAGATGGGATAGCGTGAAGCCCCCGCGCCGCAGGATGAGTTACCGGCCTTAGAGATGGCCCGATCGGATACTCCGGCCTCGCCCCCTGTCTTCCGCGACGTGAGTCCTAGAGTGTAGTATTAGTTTAAGAGCACTTTGTTATAGTCATGTGTAGCCCCCGAAGCAGATGTACTAAACAATAGGCTTCGACCTTTTTCCCTTTATGTGAATATAAGTTGTGTGCTTAGTTTCCCAATTCTAATGCTTCCGCTATGTGAATCTGATGTGTTGTTGTTGGGAAAATGATTTCTCTTAACCCCTAGAAATGAGTTAAAGAAGAACTCTAAGAATGAAAAATAAGGCTAAGTAAATATGCGTTGAATAGTATTCGACGCAACGTCGAAATGTAGTCGACGTTTCCTTCAGATTGAGTCAAAGTAACTCTAGGAAGATTTCGACGTATGTGTTATCGACGCTACTCTGATTTCTAGTCGACGCATCTAATGTAGTCGACGCACATTTGCCGACGCACCTTCCTTATTCTCCTCTCGACGTCCAGACAGGATGTATTCGACGCTTGCGTCGAATAGTAATCGACGCACGTCGATCTTTATGACAGAATTCAAAATCGCCAGATCTCTTTCCTTATCTTATAGATCTGATTTATATGGAATCAATTTATGTCTTATAGCCGTTCTGAATCTTTCTTTTCCTCTATTAGATTCTTGGCTAATTTGATAAAATTCATTATGGACATTATTTGAAATTGGAATGAATTCTTTCCTTCTATTGGTATGCTAACTATGAAAATATTTCTATCCTTCTAATTCTCTGTCTGATAATTAATTTTCCTCCTATGAGTATTATTTGAATGAACAGAGCTATATATATATATGAAGGAGGTCGACAAAAAAAACGAAGGAGGGATCCACCATTTTACTCATTGAAAAAGAGGAAAAGCTCCCAAGTGATAAAGAGAGAATTGGGAAATAGCCCTGCAGCAATATTCAAGCATTCTTCTTCTCCTGCTTCTGAAGTCACTCTGCTGCAAATTCTGATAGCTCTCACATAAGAGGGAAAAGCTACAAATCTTCTTCTCTCTATAGAAGAAAGATTTAATTCACTACTTCTTGTGCTTCCAATCTTCTTGCTAGGAAGAAGATTCATTTTTGTCTTAAATACTTCTTTTTCCTTTTCTCATTTTCATACTCACATATTGTAAAAGAATTTTTAGAATCACTCTTCAAAAAATTCAGTTGTACTGGTTCTAAGAGTCTCCTTGTCAAAAGACTCAGTTGGTTCTAAGAGTCTCCTTATCAAAAGACTCAAGGTGGTTCTAAGAGTCTCCTTATCAAAAGACTCAGGGTGGTTCTAAGAGTCTCCTTATCAAAAGACTCAGTGCAAGATAGTGAATTCCTACCAAGGGGGTAGAAGAGTGGACTACCTAAAGTTTGGGGAACCACTATATTTTCTTGTGTTGTGCTGTGATTTCTTTTCTTGCATTTACTTTCTTTATTTGTTTAATTCTTATTGGTGTGTGTGGGAAGCTCTAATCTGTGATCATATATATATATATATTTACTTTGCACAAAATATTTTAAATCTCTATTCACCCCCCCTCTAGAGAATTCTAGTGAGGTTAACTGTGCACTTTCAATTGGTATCATAGCGAGGTTGATCTAAAAAGGTTAACCCCTTGATCAAAAAGATCCTACCTCTTATATATATATATATATATTTTCTAACAATTATCTTTCACATGGCACAAATCAAAGATTATGCTTCCACCAGACCACCAATGTGCAATCTTGAAAATTTTGCAGTTTGGAAAACAAGAATTAGAATTTATATGAATTTTATTGATGATAACTTGTTTAATATTACTGTGACAGGTCCCCCAAAGCCTTATAGAAAGGATGCAAATGGCAATGTCACACAAACACTAGTTCCAAGATCTGAATGGACAGAAGATGAGAAGAAGGCAAGAACATGTGATCTAAAGGCCATGAACATACTTGTCTCAACCCTCTCAGATGACATCTTTCAAAGGGTTGTTGACTGTGAATCAGCCAAAGAAATTATGGATGCTCTTACAAAGATGGTGGAAGGAAGTGCTGATGAAAAGAAAGATAAGAAGGCTCTATTGATCTCCCAATATGAGAACTTCCAAAAGAAAAATGAAAAGAGTATCTCTGAGATGTATGACAGATTCAGTCTAATCATCAATCAATTGAAAAACTTGGATAGAGAGATCTCTCTCACTGAGATTAATGACAAATTGCTAATGAGTCTCCCTAGTTCATGGGACTCAAGAACATGGGCAATAAGAGACACAAGAGGACAAAAGGAAATCTCAACAAATGCTCTCTTAGGAAAACTCAAATCCTATGAGCAACTGCTGAAAACTAGAGAAGAGAAGAAGAGAAGAGAAAACACTTCAATCTCCTCAAAAGATAGGAACATAGCTTTAAAGGCAATAAAAGAAGGGACTCCTGTCACTGAAGAAGAACTATTCAGTTTCCTGGCCAGAAGATTTAAGAGATGGGTCAAGACAGATGGATCAAGAAGAAGGGAGTCAAAACCAAGGTATGACAAAACTCCCACTAAAGAAATTGTGTGTTATTCTTGCAGGAAATCTGGACATATTGCCCCAGAATGTCCAGAGAATGCTGAGACAAAGAAAGTTTTGAAAAAGAAAGATCCCAAGAAAAAGGAGAAGAAGAAAGAAAGAGGCTTTATTGCAGAAACCTGGAGTGAAACAGACTCTGAGGACAGTTCCTCTTCCAAGAGTGACAATGAAGAATCTAAGCAAGAAGATCTATGCTTGATGGCCCTTGAAGGATCAGAAGAAAGCATATCTTCTGAAGATGAAAAAGAAGATAGCCTTATTCTCATAGAGGAATCTGAGGATAAGGATGAGGTAAGCATGTTTGATAAAATAGATTTTCAAAGTGATAACTTCAGAAATGATTTTATGGGAATGTGTCTAGATCAACTAAAAGCAACACAAGAAATTAAAGATCTAAAAGAACAAATCAATGTAGCTAAAACCAGAGAAATAGAGAAGTTAAATGCTCTAAAGATTATGAATTAAGGGCCAACATCATAGAAAAGGAGGTAGAAAAGGCTAGAATAGAAAATCAGTTCCTTAAGGATAAGGTATCCCAGGCAAAGGCCTTTGAAGAATCAATAAACATGAGAAGCCAAACTCTTAAGGAAATCACTGAAAAACAAACAATGAGACACAGAAATCTTGGGCTAGGAGCTGATCCATCAACCAGCTTAAATCCATCCAGCAAACCTGCTTGGATGAGCCCTGTAAAATTCACTAAACCTGTCAAATGGACAAACCAAGAAAAATACCCACAAGATAAGGAAGAAAACTCCTTCAAAGAAATAAAGGAATTTGATGAGACATCATATTATTCAGGTGATGACTCACAAACTTCATCTAAAGAAACAACTAATCCAAGAAAAACAACACATAAAGGAGTAAAAACAGAAAAAAGTAAAATGAAAATTAAAGATACAATTGCGTCGACTTCATATCGACGCATAAATGATAGTGCGTCGACTTATACTCAACGCAACCTCTCAGATGCCTCGACCTCTTCTAGACACTTGAACAAAAGCACGTCGACTTCCAATCGACGCAACTTTCTCTATGCGTTGAAATTAGATCGACGCTATCTGGAGAAAGCGCCGAATACAAATCGAAGCGACTATCAACATGCGTCGAATAGATATCGACGCACAAAAGTTCAGAGCAACTTAAATACCTTTCCTCTAAAAGCCTTTCATCCTAACCCATATTCAGGACCCATTCATCCCAATCATGATTTCTATCCTAATCAACACCTCTATCCTAACCAAAATTTCTACCCTAAACATGGTAACCAAAATTCCCATTTTAACCAAAATTTCTATCATAACCAAAATTCTCATCATAATCAAACTTTCTATCCTAATCAACCCTTCTATTCTTCTCTAAACTCAAATTATCATAGTAATAAGATAATCAAGTGCCATATATGTAACAAAACTGGCCACCTTGCCAAACAATGCTGGTACAACCAATCAAACTATCTGTGAAAATTAGTCCAAGACTGATTAGAACTAGGTAGAGATAAACACCTAGAATTCTTCAGGAAAATTAAAAGTCACGTCGACTTCTAATCAACGCACCGTCGATAACTCAACTCAATAAGTGAAATCGACGCATGCGTCGACTCCACTCGACGCATACGTCGATAGGAAACCCTATCATCCCAAATCAGACTATATCGACGCTTACGTCGAATTCCACTCGACGTAACGTCGACTTCATGAAAACGAGCGGCAATACCAAAATATTTTCGGTCATATCCACGGAAGTACCGAATAAGCCTCGACTTGAGTCCCGTTTCGACGCTTCACCTGACTTAAAAAGACTCTTCAGTTAGAAACCTTCACTACTCTGAATCCTTCATCCCTCTTGCTCCTTAGTCCAGCCATTTCCTCCTCTCTTTCACTGACCTAAAATGGCTCCCAAGATAAACTCTGGTTTCGACATTGACCTCGACTCCTTCCAAGCCGCTGCAGAAAATTATAAGAACATCATAGCTCTCTTCACTGAAGCTGGATTGGACAAGCTCATCTCCACTAGGTGCAAGCTCCTGGAATCAGAGCTCACAGAGCTAATAACTCATGTTCAGATATCTGAACAAGGAGAAATCCAGGGAACACTATATGAGACACCAGTCTTAATCTCAGCAGAACATATTAGAGCCACCTTTGATCTTACATCAGGTATATCCTAATATCCTCTTTGTTCAAATGAAATAAGGAAAGAATATGAGCTTTTAAAAGAATGACTAAACAAGTCTGAATTATTCCTTCATTAGGTGATGAATCTATAGACCTCACACCAGATGAAATTAAGCATCTGCTAACCATCATGAAGTTTTCAAGGGATAAACCAACCCATCTAAAGAAAATAGACTTTTCTGAGGAGTACAGACTGCTAGCAGACATAGTAGGAAAGATACTACTATGCAAAATTTCAGCCCATGATGCAGTTCCCAAGCAGCAACTGAACATCATGGGGGCCCTTGTGCTGAAGAAGAAGGTGGACTGGGCCACATGGTTACTCAAAATAATAGGCTCCAAATACTCACACAAAGAAAATGCATATATGAGGATTATGAGTCAAGTACTCTTCCACTCCTTCCCTGACCTCTGTAGGTCAAAAAGAATCCCCATTCCTCCAGGGAAAAGAATGTCAATAGCCCTATTCTCCAAGTGGACCAGACAAATTCCTAAGCCTGGTTCCATTCCTGAAAAGACTCCCTCTCCTCCTAACTCTCCTGCTCATCCATCTCCTGCTTATCCATCTCATCCTCCTTCTCCTCAAAGAGACAATTCTTCTCTACCACCATCATCCACTCAAATAGTCTCTACCACCCTCACAACTCCTACTCTACCTACCTCTTCTCAAACACCTGCTCCTCAAACAGCAGTTTCTCCATCTCCTCCTCCTTATACTTTCTCACCCATTTCACCTCCACTATCACCAATACCTCATACATCAACTAACCTTTCTCCACCCTCATCACCACTTCCACCACTCTCTCCTCATCCCCAACCACCACATGAACCATCTGCATCCACTGAAGCTCTCCTCACTCAGTGCATTGCATCAGCAGCTCAAACATTCCAAGCAATGCTGGATGAGCACTGCTCCCAGATTCATTCCTCAATCCTACACATGCACACCCAAATAGATGGGGTCAGTGCCTCTGTGCAAAGTCTGAAGAACTCTCTCTCTTCCTCAAGAGTTACCAAGTCTTTCTTAACCTCCTTGGGCAAGAAGGTCAAGAAAGGGGAGAAGCTTGATGAAGACCAGCCCTCCAATCTTAAATCTCCCTCACACAAATCCCCTCCTTCTTCAAAATCTGACAGTCTTGCACTGCTCAAGACAATTGGGAATGAGATAGTACCTGAGCTACACAATGATGAACAAATAATAGAGGTACTCAACATAGCAAGAGATGCTGCAAATCAAGTGGCACTACTACAAGGGGAGGGAAGCAGAGCAGAAAATGAGGTTGAAAAGGAAGAAGGTGAGAAAGAGCTGGATACTGCTATAAATCAAGAAGAAAATGAACCAGCTGCTGGAACTGAAAAAGGAAATGAAGCTGATGCTGGAAAAGAGAAAGAGCCAGATGCTGTGATGGCTGAAGAAGGGGCTCAGGAGTCAGGGGCAGGGGGAGCTGAGACTCAGGGGGAGCAAATGGCTGAGACCCAGGGGGAGCTGAGGGAGTCACCTGCTACTGGGAAAGAGCAATCCACAATAGTATTCAAGAGAAAAAGAAAGACTCCTCCTACCCCTCCTGAATAATACTTGAAAACAATGCTTCATATACTTTATGATTGGTCTGAACATGAAGTTTGCTTCTGATTGTGTGAAATCTTCATTATCTGTACAAATGCTTTGCTATGTTAATTATATGCTAAATACAATTTCTCTCTAAATAGGGTTAAGACAAATAGGGGGAGATTGTTGGGAAAATGATTTCTCTTAACCCCTAGAAATGAGTTAAAGAAGAATTCTAAGAATGAAAAATAAGGCTAAGTAAATATGCGTCGAATAGTATTCGACGCAACGTCGAAATGTAGTCGACGTTTCCTTCAGATTGAGTCAAAGTAACTCTAGGAAGATTTCAACGTATGTGTTATCGACGCTACTCTGATTTCTAGTCGACGCATCTAATGTAGTCGACGCACCTTTGTCGACGCACCTTCCTTATTCTCCTCTCGACGTCCAGACAGGATGTATTCGACGCTTGCGTCGAATAGTAATCGACGCACGTCGATCTTTATGACAGAATTCAAAATCGCCAGATCTCTTTCCTTATCTTATATATCTGATTTATATGGAATCAATTTATGTCTTATAGCCGTTCTGAATCTTTCTTTTCCTCTATTAGATTCTTGGCTAATTTGATAAAATTCATTATGGACATTATTTGAAATTGGAATGAATTCTTTCCTTCTATTGGTATGCTAACTATGGAAATGTTTCTATCCTTCTAATTCTCTGTCTGATAATTAATTTTCCTCCTATGAGTATTATTTGAATGAACAGAGCTATATATATATATGAAGGAGGTCGACAAAAAAACGAAGGAGGGATCCACCATTTTACTCATTGAAAAAGAGGAAAAGCTCCCAAGTGATAAAGAGAGAATTGGGAAATAGCCCTGCAGCAATATTCAAGCATTCTTCTTCTCCTGCTTCTGAAGTCACTCTGCTGCAAATTCTGATAGCTCTCACATAAGAGGGAAAAGCTACAAATCTTCTTCTCTCTATAGAAGAAAGATTTAATTCACTACTTCTTGTGCTTCCAATCTTCTTGCTAGGAAGAAGATTCATTTTTGTCTTAAATACTTCTTTTTCCTTTTCTCATTTTCATACTCACACATTGTAAGAGAGTTTTTAGAATCACTTTTCAAAAAATTCAGTTGTACTGGTTCTAAGAGTCTCCTTGTCAAAAGACTCAGTTGGTTCTAAGAGTCTCCTTATCAAAAGACTCAGAGTGGTTCTAAGAGTCTCCTTATCAAAAGACTCAGGGTGGTTCTAAGAGTCTCCTTATCAAAAGACTCAGTGCAAGATAGTGAATTCCTACCAAGGGGGTAGAAGAGTGGACTACCCAAAGTTTGGGGAACCACTATATTTTCTTGTGTTGTGCTGTGATTTCTTTTCTTGCATTTACTTTCTTTATTTGTTTAATTCTTGTTGGTGTGTGTGGGGGAAGCTCTAATCTGTGATCATACACATATATATATTTACTTTGCACAAAATATTTTAAATCTCTATTCACCCCCTCTAGAGAATTCTAGTGAGGTTAACTGTGCACTTTCAGTTGTTGTGATTCTTGTGCCTGACAAGGCGACCACTCAGTGCTTGAGAGGGTGGGCCGTTGCAACCCGGGAAGCGCTAGGGGCCGTCCTTGGGCAGTAAGATCCCCTCTCCCTGAATCGGGTTCAGTTTTGGGGAGGGGGGGGGGGGGGGGGGTCTTACAAATGGATCAGAGCTACCACGATCCGACCACATGGGGCAGTCTTTAGATCCTCCCTTCCCAGTTTCCGTTACTTAGTTCAGGACGAATCACGCAGCGGAAGGATGGTGGACCCTTAGGTTTAAGGTTTAAGGATCCTAGACTGCACAGTAGTACACTCACACGTTTCTCCGCTTCCTTTTAGTCAGTTCTGTTAAAATTTTTGATTTGAATTGTTTAGGAGTAAGCAGGAGTTGCATCAACTGAGTTATAGCCAAACAACCACAATGCCACACAGCAACACAAGAAACTTTATTGAATCACAAACTTCATTTACAGTGCGAGGTATACATGGCGAGACATGATTCATAAGAATCACGGAGGAGAGAAGAACAAAAGACCAAAAAGTAAAACTGGCGGCTTGACAAAGCAGAGACCGCACAGACCGCACAACTCCAGAGAACGCCCGGCTTGACCTGAGACCGCGCGAACAGAAAACAGACAGACCGCCTGCATTGCAAGACCGCCACCTCAGACCGCACGAACCGGAGCTTATTGAATTGAACGAAGAACAGAAGCTGTCGCCATACCGCAACTCAGATCGCCTAATCGCTGAAGGTCGCCTGACCGCTGAGCTCGATGCGAACAGCACAAGAACACTATAAACCAGTTCGCAGACAGACCGCTGCCGAACTGTTTATTCAAGCCGCTGGGAATCACCAAGGAAGGAGACCGCAACCTGCTGACCGCAAACCTGCGAACACAACAAACAGTCAACTCGCTTCCGAGACCGCCCGACCTCAATGTTGAGACCGCACGAATTAACCCAGGCTCTAGTTCTTACAATTCTCGTTATAAATGACGGGCCATGCACCCCTATTTATAAGCGGGTAGATGGATGTCGTCACCGCACAGGAGAGATACAATCACCACCCGTCAGATCGCCAGCGGTCTCACAATGTAGATCGCGCGATCAGACCACTTAGACAACCTTCCGTCCAAGACCGCAGATCAGCAGGCAGATCACGCACAAGTCGCGCGAACACGAGACCGCACACAAGCTGCGCGGAGGACCCTTAGACCACCAGGAGCAAACCAAGAACCATCTGTCCGACTTCAGACAAGTCGCCAGATCGACCAGCAGATCGCCAGAATCAACCCGGCAGAGCCAGACCGGCATAATACCAACACAAGTCGCGCGGTCTCTGTGGTCTCCAAAATTCAGACCGCCGGCCACCTTCCACTCCACTTCAACAATTTCAACACTCCCCCTTGAAGTGGGAAGTGGAAACTAGCCCGAGGAAACTCCGCAACCGAGTAAACGGTCCCTTCGCCAGCGGCTTTGTGAAGATGTCTGCAACATTGTCCGCACTCCGAACATGCTCGACCATAAGAGATCCTCCCAACACCTTTTCACGAATGAAATGGTGCTTAATCTCAATATGCTTGGTCCTCGCGTGACAAACTGGATTATTAACCAGCTTGAGAGCACTCTCATTGTCCCCGCGTAGCATAGTGGGACCTCGAACCTCCTCATGAACCTCCTCAACCAACCTCCTGAGCCAAACGGCTTCCTGAGCTGCCAAGGCCGAAGCCTTGTATTCCGCTTTTGTGGTAGATACGGACACCGAGTCCTGCTTTTTGCTGCACCAAGAAATAGCTGTGGGGCCCGTCATAAAGACAAAACCAGACGTTGATCTCCGATCATCCACGTCTCCCCCGTAGTCAGCATCCATGTATCCATGCAACTCCAAGCTTGACCCTCTCCTATATAGGAGACCCAAATCAGAGGTCGACTTCATATACTTCAAAATTCCTTTTGCCGCTAGAAGATGAGGCTTCCGTGGCTCCGCCATGTACCGACTCACTTTGCCAACTGCATAAGCAATATCTGGCCTCGTGATGGTCAAGTAAATCAAGCTCCCAACCAGAGCTCGGAACACCAACGGATCAGATAGAACTCTTCCCTCATCCTTCCGAAGTTTATGATGTTGTTCCAGAGGTATAGAGCTGCTCTTCCCTTCCTCCATGCCGAATCGTTGAACGATCCGCTCCGCATATCCAGCCTGAGAAATGAGCACTCCGCTCTCCCGCCTCTGAACCTCGAGTCCAAGGAAATGGTGAAGCTCACCCAGATCCTTCATCTCAAACCTAATAGCAAGCTCAGCTCTCAGCCTCGCTACTGCCTCCTTCGAGTTCCCGGTGACAATCATGTCATCCACATACAGCAGAACAATAACCCGAAGCGCCCCCTCCTTCTTGACGAACAAGCTAGAATCAGATTTTGAAGCAAAGAACCCGCAGAATAGAAGATACTCCGCGATCTTCCCATACCACGCCCGAGGCGCTTGCTTCAACCCATACAGGGCCTTCTTCAGTTTGCAGATGTAGTCCGGACAATCCTCCGAGATGAAACCCGGCAGCTAGATCATGAAGATATCCTTGTCAATCTCTCCGTATAAGAAAGCATTCTTCACATCGAACTGCCAAATCTCATATCCACTAGATGCCACCAAAGAAATTACAAATCGAACTGAGGTCATCTTTGCCACTGGACTGAACGTCTCATCATAATCTTCTCCATACTGCTGTGAGAACCCGCAAGCCACAAGGCGAGCCTTGTATCACTCGATCGTGCCGTCAGCTTTCTTCTTGAGCTTATAAACCCATTTGCATGTCACATGGGTAATGCCCTTGGGCCTGGGCACTAGAGACCAAGTCTCATTCTTCTTGAGAGCATCCATCTCCTCTTGCATAGCAATGTCCCACTGCTTCACGCCTTTGGCTTTCTCAAAGCTCGACGGGTCCCTCTCATCCAAGGGACCAACGAAGAAACATGAGACAAAGCTCACCATGTTTCCTCCTGTGTATCGATCTGGTGGCTTGATAGTCCTCTTCGACCTCCTAAGAGGTTGCACCTGACTAACCACCTCCTCGGCTGCTTCTTCTGTGCTAGCTCCTCTTCCAGACGAACTTGGAGCATCGCTCCCCCTGCTTACAGAACCTGAAGCCTCCATCTCAGAGCTTGACACAGCTGGAGCTCCTGGTGAAATAGGCAACTCCACTTGAAGACTTCCCGCAGCTTTCCCTTCTTCATCAACCCTGCTCTCTGGTAGTTCAACTCCTGAACTCCCCTTGTAGGAAGTCACCTCATCGAACACCACATCCCGAGATACCACTGATCTCTGTGTCTTAGGATCCATGCATCTCCATCCTTTCTTCCGCTCATCATACCCAACAAAGACTAGCTTCCTTGCTTTCATATCTAGCTTTGTCCGAAGAGCATCAGGAATATGCACATAACATGTTGACCCGAACACCCGAAGGTGTGCAACACTCGGCTTCTCCTTGAACATCAGTTCATGAGGGGTCTTCATGTTGATAGGACTTAGAGGTATCCTGTTGATGACGTATGCTGCACAAGACATTCCCTCCGCCCAGAAGGACTTTGGAATACTCTTTGCATGAAACAAGCATTTGCAGGTTTCCGTCAAATGATGGATCTTCCTCTCCGCAACGCCATTTTGCTGTGGAGTATGGGCACAAGTGAGCTCTCTCTGGACGCCGTGCTTCCGGCAAAAACTTGAGAACTCACCAGAGGTGAACTCCCCACCATTGTCAGTTCTCAATTTTTTCACCCACAGGCCTAACCGACCTTCCACCAGCTCCTTGAACTCCACGAACTTCGCAAAGGCTTCCGACTTCTCTTTCAAAAAATACACCCAGACATATCTGGTGTAATCGTCAATCAACACCAACATATATCTGTTGCCTCCAAGGCTTGGGGTGGCAGTCGGTCCCATCAAATCACCGTGAATGCACTCCAACGGCGCTTTGGATCTTGTTTGCGATTTATCAAATGGAAGTCGATGAGAATTACCAAATTGACATCCCGTACAAACATGACAGTCTCCATAAGAGGACAAGCTAGGCAAGCCCTTGACAAGGCCCCTTACCACCATAACCTTCAATTTGTCCATGCCAACATGCCCCAACCTTTCATGTCAGATAGTCGCGCTATCGTTGGTCTTCATCTTATCAACATAGGTACTTGTCGATAAAACGAACAAGTCCTTAACCCGCTTTCCAACATGGATAACATCTCCCTTTATCTCCGGTTGAGTTTTAAGAAACTTCACTTCTGTTGGGCCAAACAGAATGTGATAACCGGCATCGACCGCATTGGTCACAGAGAAGAGATTCTTCTTCATACCAGACACGTGATAAACACTCCTCAATGTGAGTGGACCCTTATCACTGCTCAGGGAGACAACACCTTCTTGTTCTACTACATGAACAGAATTATCAGCCGTAATGATAGCATCTTTACCTGAGTAAGGCGCCAAAGAAGAGAATTTTGATTCATCCCCGGTGAGGTGATGCCCACACCCTGAATCCACGATCCAATCCTCTTCGAAGTTAATAGCAGCCAAGGGCTTAACGGGCATTGCCGTCATATTAGCCGCAAAGGCTCCTCCCCATCCATCTTCATCAGACTTTGGCTTCTCCTTCTCCGCTACATGTCCCGACTGAAGATTAACCCAACAATCCTTCTTGAAGTGGCGGTCTTATTACACCTGAAGCACCTTGGTCCCTCTCCCTTCTTCTTCCCATCAGACTTAGAAGCATAACCTCTATCCTGCTGACCTGAAGTAGAGGGTCCATCCTGACCTGGCTTCTTCTTCTCCCACTTCTTCTTCTTCTTTCCAGAGAACAACACATCACTATCTCCCCCAGAGAAAGAAGTCCCCGCCATCTGTCTTGCCAAACTTTCCTGCGAAGCAAGTAAGTTCTCCAGCTCCAACAGAGATGGTTGATTTGCCCAACCCTGAACTAAAGTCACAAAGGCAAGATACTCCTTCCGCAACCCACAGATGATATGCCTCTTCAGTTTTTCCTTCGAGATGGGCTCATCAGGGTCCAATGCAGAAATCTCTGCTGTGAGGTTCTTCATCTTAATAAAGAAGATAGAAATAGAAAGATCACCTTGAGAGGCCTTCGCCAACTCATTTTCAAGAAACTGTAGCCGAGCTACATTCTTCTTATTAAACAGCCCGTCCAAAGATGTCCAAATCTCAGCAGCAGATTTACATCCAATGATGTGATCAAATAGCTCTGGTGAGATAGCCCTCTTGAGTGTGAACTCTGCTTTAGCATTAGTCCTCCTCCAAAGTCTCACCTCTGCCATATTATCTCCTGCTAGAAACACTTCTTGTGTGTATTCTCCTCCAACTATCTCCCATAGATCCTCGCCAAGTAAGTAACTCTCCATACACGACCTCCACTTCTTGTAGTTAGTCGATGTGAGGAGTTCAATACCAAGCCCTCTTGCGTATCCACCTTCCATGGCAATCTATGTGGTCTCTTCTTCACAAAGACGATGGCAACTCAAGTTGATCACTGCTTATCCACTCCAACAACCTCGCATTGATACCATGTTAAATTTTTTGATTTTAATCGTTTAGGAGTAAGCAGGAGTTGCATCAACTGAGTTATAGCCAAACAACCACAATGCCACACAGCAACACAAGAAACTTTATTGAATCACAAACTTTATTTACAGTGCGAGGTATACATGGCGAGACATGATTCATAAGAATCACGGAGGAGAGAAGAACAAAATACCAAAAAGTAAAACTGGCGGCTTGACAAAGCAGAGACCGCACAGACCGCACAACTCCAGAGATCGCCCGACTTGACCTGAGACCGCGCGAACAGAAAACAGATAGACCGCCTGCACTGAAAGAGCGCCACCTCAGACCGCACGAACTGGAGCTTATTGAATTGAAAGAAGAACAGAAGCTGTCGCCAGACCGCAACTCAGATCTCCTAACCGTTGAAGGTCGCCTAACCGTTGAGCTCAATGCGAACAGCACAAGAACACTATAAACCAGTTCGCAGACAGACCACTGCCGAGCTGTTTATTCAAGCCGCTGGGAATCACCAAGGAAGGAGACCGCAACCTGCTGACCGCAAACCTGCGAACACAACAAACAGTCAACTCGCTTCCGAGACCGCCCGACCTCAAAGTTGAGACCGCACGAATTAACCCAGGCTCTAGTTCTTACAGTTCTTGTTATAAATGACAGACCATGCACCCCTATTTATAGGCGGGTAGACGGATGTCGTCACCGCACAGGAGAGATACAATCACCACCCGTCAGATCGCCAGCGGTCTCACAAAGTAGACCGCGCGATCAAACCACTTGGACAACCTTCCGTCCAAGACCGCAGATCAGCAGGCAGATCGCGCACAAGTCACGCGAACACGAGACCGCGCACAAGCCGCGCGGACACAAGTGCACTCCTCCCTTAGACCACATGGAGCAAACCAAGAACCATCTGGCCGACTTCAGACAAGTCGCCAGATCGACCAGCAGATCGCCAGAATCAACCCGGCAGAGCCAGACCGGCAGAATACCAACACAAGCCGCGCGGTCTCTGCGGTCTCCAAAATTCAGACCGCCGGCCACCTTCCACTCCACTTCAACAATTTCAACAAGTTCTGCAAAATTCTCTTATTTTTGCAAATACTGATGTTCGTCTGTTACTTCTCCAGATACCGGAGTCCAGTAATGGAAGGTCCTCCTCTAGGGATCAGCACCATCCCACCACTCCACCACCAGCCCCGGCCGCCCCAGCAGCAGTCCCTTTTGTTGATACGGATCTAGGACGGACACTGACAACCCTACTAGCTATAGCCACCTTCCAGACGGCCATCCTACGACCACCCCAGCAGACCACCGTGCTTACCGACCTTCTGACGACGTTCCGGGGGATAAGGCCCCTACCTTCCAAGGCACCGAGTCTGCCATACAGGCAGAAGAGTGGGTGGAGAGAGTAGAGGAGCTCTTGGTTGGGATGATGTGCCTCGCAGTGGCTGCAGTGTCATTAGTAGTGACCTCGCTAGAGGGCTATGCCCGAGATTGGTGGAGGGAAGCCATCCGCTCCACATTTAGAGGGCGACCAGTCAGCACAATCCTCTGGGGGGAGTTCTCAGAGGCCTTCTTAGAGCATTTCATCTCTGACACTGATAGGATTGCACTCCAGGAGCGGTTCCTGCAGATCCGGCAAGGAGATAGGACGGTACCAGAGTACCAGCGAGAGTTCATCCACCTGGCTCATTTTGCCAGGACCTTGGCAGTTACAGACAGAGATAGAGCGACTAGATTCTATCGAGGACTACGAGACGATCTTCGACAGGCTTTGATCATGATCTCCCAGTCGACCTTTCACACAATCGCCTCTCACGCCGCAACTTTAGAGATGGATCAGAGGATGGTGGCCCAGCAGCGAAGGGGACCCATGGATGTTCCCCGGCCTCAGGGCCGAGGGAGAGGAGTAGGCCCTCGCAGACATGACCGAGATAGGAGATAGCATCAGCGCCACCAACCATATAGGCAGGCACCCCAGCCCCAACCAGTACCTCCAGCCCCAGCACCTCAGCCCGCCCCAGCCACACCACCAGATTCCCCCTTTGCAGGGAACTGCTACCTTTGCCAACAGCCCGGGCACATACGAGCTTTCTGCCCTCAGGCTACAGGTAGGCCCGACCTAGGAGCAGTGCAGGGAGCCACAGAGAGAGGACGTGGTAGACGCAGAGGACGACCTGTAGGTAGGAGGTGTAGGATTTCATGTGCATCAGAAGGGCGAATTTTAAAAAAAATTGAACCCCCTAAACCAAACAACGCACGGGGACCCGATATCCATAACAATGCAAAACAGGGCAAAACAATTTAAACCCTAACTCATCACATCTAATCCATCACATGCGATAGAAGTTGTACCTCTAGAGAATGAAATCTCTAGGTGAAGAGCGGAACGTCGAAGACGCGACGAAGAGGCTTCGATCACAACAAGCTCCTTGAGGACTCTAGGTTCACCTTGAACCAAAACAGCCACCACCAAACACACTCTTGATCGGAGTAGGAGGTGAGTCTTCCTTAGACAATGAGACCCTAACTGGATCGGAATCGGGAGACGACAAAGTTGCTGTCGGAAAGAGGGCTTCACCGACGACAGTAGGGAGAGCACGGTCTGCCACCACCAGATGTTGTTGGACACAGCAATCGCCTGGTGGCAGCGGGAGAGAAGCCAGCCAACCACCGCTAGAAGCTGTCGGACACAGCTGTCGACTAGCGATGGCGGGAGAGAAGCGGCGCAGGGGAGCAGCAGAACCACTGCCCTACGGCCTGGCTAATCAGAGCTGGCGGGGTCGCCGGAAGAGGAAGCAGGAGGGGCAAGGTCGGCGTGACCAGACGGAAATCGTGAATGCTGCAACCAGGCTCGATCCTTCCGGGCGGCGCTATCGAGGCTCTCAGTGGCTCCCGATCTTTGATTTCTTAGGGTTTTTATTTTCTTTTATTAGGAGTATATATACTCCACATTCCTCATAAGAGCCTATGAGGCTAAGTGCACACCCAAAGGTAAAAATGCACTTTAATGCCCTCATAATAATCTCCATATTCGAGTCTCTCCCATCTCAAAATGTGTGACCTTACAGAGAAACCATAACGTTGAGGCGGCGATATGATACACTTTATCACGACCTATAAGAGGCTTATCACGGCATTATAGACGCCTCGACGACATAGTTGCAAGGTGCTTTAATTGGATGACATGTGTCTAACTGTGTCACATGATATCATAAATATTGTGCGAAAGAGGTCCGTGTCATTTTCGCACTATATTTGTCTTTCTTGGTCTCACAAGTGAGTTGTGTTTATAACTGCGTCAGTTATAATGCATGCTACACAACCTCGCTTTGCCAGGGGCCCGGCGATATCATTACCAAACTATTTTGGGGACAAACCGATATTTCGATGTGCACATTTCCTACGCATAAGTATGATCAATGAATCATAGTATTTATCACCATCAAGTGATGATATTCAACTATAATCACATTGTTCACACCGACGCGTTAAATCTACACGTCTTATATCTCAATTCGATAGACATGTTGTAAACATTATTGACACTTAACACATTCCACATAATGTTACAACATTTAATAGGTCGATCTCAATATGTATGAAGTTATACACATACATACTCATATGATTAAATGATAACTATTTATCAACATTTATAGAAGTCAAATGTACTTTAATCCATATGACAATCTTAGCCCGGTATTCAATGTTCCTCTTTGATTCCCACGATTGTGAGGAATATGAGATTACACGACATAAATAATCATGGTTCTATGGTTTAAGACCAAGAGCATCTTCTAAAACCTTACATGATACAAGTCACATAAGAACAAAATGTTACAACATTCTAAGAACCATGAACATATATTAAATTGGAAAGAGACAACTTTCAAAACACCACTTCCTTCAGTCTCCTGCTTGTTTTTAAAGTTTCTCAAACAATAGAAACTACAAAAAGAAAAGGAGCAACCTTTGAAATCACTCATCAAGCCACTCTCCATGGTCTCGTAACCCCATGGATACGAAATGAATTTCGCCCTTGGCTTGAGATAAAGGTTTTGTGAAAGGATCAGCTGTGTTGCTGTTAGTGTCTACCCATAAAAGTGCAATCTTCCTTTCCTCGATGAAGTCCCGTGTCACAAAATACTTTCTATCCATGTATTTTGTCTTGTGATGCGACCTTGGCTCCTTAATTTGTGAAATGGAGGCACTATTGTCGCAAAACAACTTCAAGGGGGCTTCACTTGATGGAACAACTCCAAGTTCTTCGAGGAACTTCTTTATCCAAACTCCCTCTTTGCTGGCTTCCGCGGCCTCCATGACTTCTGCTGCGGTGGTTGAGTCGGCGGTAGTTGATTGTTTCCAACTGCGCCAACTCACGACCCACCATTTAGAAGGAAAACAAACCCAGATTGAGATTTCCTGTCATCCGGATCAGTCATGAAACTAGCATCCGTGTAGCCTTCTACAACTAGTTCCTTATCCCCACCAAAAACAAGAAACTTATTCTTGGTCCTTTTCAGGTACCTAAGAATATTTTTGACAGCGGTCCAATGGTTAGGACCGGGTGAAGCTTGATGTCGGCTCGTTATGCTCAGAGCATATGCAACACCGGGTCTTGTACAAGTCATGGCATACATGATGGAACCTATGGCGGAAGCATAGGGAACATTCTTCATGTATTCAATGTCTGTGTGCGTTGAGGCACATTGAGACTTCCGCAACTGTAAAGACGTCCTCATTGGCACGTTTCCTTTCTTAGAGTTTTCCATGTGAAACTTTTCTAAGACTTTGTCTATGTAAATACTTTGACTTAGGCCAATGAGTCTTCGAGACCTATCCCTATATATCTTAATCCCCAAGATATACTGGGCTTTTCCCATGTCCTTCATTGAAAAAATTGTTTTCAATGAGTCTCTTGTTTGTTCCATTAGAGGTATATGATTGCCCATTAATAATATATCATCTACATATAAGGCCAAAAATATGATGTGACTCCCACTAACCTTCTTGTATACACAAGGTTCTTCCTTGCTTTGAATGAAACCGAGAGCTTTCACCTCATCGTCAAAGCGTTTGTTCCAACTCCTTGCAGACTGCTTCAAGCCATAAATGGCCATTAGAAGCCTACATACTTTCCCGATGTTTTCCAGATCTTCAAAACCTTGAGGTTGCACCATGTACACCTCCTCAACTAGTTTTCCATTTAGGAAAGCTGTTTTGATATCCAACTGCCATATTTCATAATCGTGGAAAGCGGGGATTGCCAACATGATCCGAATTGTTTTGAACATTACAACCGGCGAGAAGGTTTCATCGTAGTCAATCCCTTGGACTTGACTAAAACCTTTTGCTACAAGCCTTGCTTTATAGGTTGTCAGGTTCCCATTCATGTCCATCTTCCTCTTGAAAATCCATTTGTTAGGAATGGCTTTCTTTCCATCAGGAAGGTCAACCAAGTCCCATACTTGATTGTCATACATGGATTGCATTTCGGATCTCATGGCCTCTAACCAGGCCTCTAATCTTCCCTTCCCAATGCTTCTTCATAGGTTAGGGGATCTTCAGTGTCTATTACCAATACATCATGAAAACCCATGTAAAGGTCGGGTTTTCTTTTCACCCTTGTAGACCTTCTGAGTTCCTTTTGCTCATTTTGTTCACCCTGAGGCTCTCAAATTTCTTCTACCACATCTGGTGGAATCAATTCATGTTCAACACGAGCCAAGCAACTGTCTGGTGGCGCATTGCGAAACTCCTCAACACAAATTTGTGGAGGTGGGTTATCCACACTCCCACTGAGCAAAGGAACTATATGTGCTCGTGGTCATCTTGAATGTCAAAATTCATCTCATGATCACTACCTTGTAGGTCCTCTTGAGTTTCCTCAAGTGTTATCCTACGATCACATCTTTTAATTCTTTCGAGAAACTCTTTCTCTAAGAATGTAGCACCTTTCTTTACGAATATGGTATTCGTCGACTTGTGCCAAAAACTATACCCTTTGGTTTCTCTTGGGTATCCTATGAAAAGGCATTTGTCCGCTTTGGGTTCTAACTTTGTCGATTGCATACGTTTTACATATGCTTCGCAACCCCAAATTTTAAGAAAAGATAAGTTAGGCGGCTTTCCAAACCATGCATCATATGGAGTTTTATCAACAGATTGTGTTGGAACAATATTTAAAGTGAGAATTGCAGAAAGAAGTGCATGACCCAAAAAATATAAAGGCAGATCGATCTGACACATCATGGAACGAACCATGTCTAGCAGGGTTCAGTTTCTCCTTTCGGAGACACCATTCCACTGCGGGGTGCTAGGTGGAGTAAGCTGTGGTACAATACCACACTCCTTCAGGTAAGCAGTGAAAATGTTGCTCATGTACTCACCTCCACGATCGGTTCTCAAGATTTTAATTCTCTTGTCAAGTTGGTTCTCTACTTCATTTTTGTACTCCTTGAATTTCTCAAGGGATTCATTTTTATGTTTAATGAGATAAACATAGTCATATCGGCTATGATCATCTGTGAAGGTAATGAAGTACCTATAACCTTCTCTTGCACTTGTACTCATTGGACCGCATACATCTGAATGTATCAATTCCAACAAGCTGTTCGCTCTAGCACCTTTCTTGCCGAAAGGTGTCTTGGTCATTTTTCCAGTCAAACATGATTCGCATGTCCCAATTGCATCTAAATCAAATGAGTTCAAAAGATTTGTTTGATGCAATTTCCTTATGCATTTCTCGTTTATATGACCAAGACGATGGTGCCATAAGAGTGTCTCGTTTATATGAGATATCTTGAGTCTTTTGTTATTGACATTCATAACATGTTTATCTTCCATAATATTAAGCAAATATAATCCATTAGAAATGAAAGCATTTGCGTAAATTAATCCATCCTTCTCAATTGTCATTTGTGAATTTTCAATCACAAAACGAAAACCTTCTGCGTCTAAACACGATACAGATATAATGTTTCTTAGAATAGAAGGGACATGATAAACGTCTTTCAAAATTAAAACTAAACCACTAGATAAATGAAGGTCTAGGGTGCCAACTGTAACCGCAGAGATTCTTGCACCATTCCCGACTTTCAGCACAACCTCTCCTTTAGAGAGCGTTCTTTTATCCCTTAGTGACTGCACATTAGAAACTAAGTGAGCACATGATCCGGTATCAATTACCCAATCAAGGATAGTTGTGGTTAAGTTTAAATTCAGTTCAATAACATATATACCTTTAGGGCGCTTGCGTTCGATCTTGCCTTCATCCAAGTCCCTCTTATACTTGGGGCAGTTCATCTTGTAGTGTCCCTTTTCATGACAATGGAAACACTCGGTGAGATCTGTTGGAGAGTTCTTCACCTTGCTTCCCTTGGAGTTGCTCACATGAGTTGCTCCCTTATTGCCTTTGTAGGAGGAACCTCTACTTGCATTTTTGATTGTACCTTTGCCTTTATTTTTAAAGGGCTTCTTGCTACTTGACGCAACGGCCAAGACAGTATTCGCCTTTGTCTTGCCCATATCTACCTCAGCTGTCTTGAGGGCGTTATGAAGCTCATTCATGGTCATCTTCCTTTCACGCATATGGTAATGCATTATGAAGTCCTTGTAGGAATAAGGAAGTGATCCTAGAATGATATCCTCAGCTATGTCATCAGGAAGTTGAGAATTCAGCTTCTCCAATTTCTCCAGATAACCTTGCACCTTAAGGAAGTGCACTGAGACCGATTCACCTTCCATCATTTTACACCTTGTGAGTGCTATGGTGGTCTTATAGCGCTCCTTTCGGGCACTATCGGTGAACATTTTCTCAAGTTGCGCTATGATTTCCTTAGCAGGGGTATCGAGAAATTTCCTCTGCAATTGATCGCCAATACTGGCCAAGATCATTGTCTGCACAACGCGCTGTTGTTCATTCCATTTCTTTTGTTCCTCCTTTTCAACATCGGTTGGTTTGCCTTTCTCCTTCTCTTCTGGGCAATTTCCATCCAGAATTTGTTGGAGATTCTCCCAACGCAACACAATGTTCAACTTGAGAATCCAATCAGAATTGTTTGAACCATCATTAGCAAGGGGGCTCTTATCAATCATGGAACGCAGAAAATTTGGAAGGGTTGACATGATTCTAAAAGAGAGAAATATTTTACTTAAAGTTCATTAAAAAAAACTATTGCTATGTCAAAGAAAATATTAACACAACTTGCGCAAGATCCTTTCCAAACAAGCGGACTCATCCATTTGTTTGTTTAGGTAGGTACAAGCACCAATCATATCCTTTAAGCAAAGCTTAATTCTTATGACTCTTGAACAATATTATTATATGTTTTTAGATAAAACCAAAATAATATGAAAACCTTTTTCCAAAAGATTCAAGTCTAGATCTTGAAAGCTTTGTTTAAGAAAACTCATTTTATTGGTCAACAAGTGTGGACGCGGTATTCCCACAAGAAGAGTAAATTGTGCCTCACACAGATTTAGTCTCCTGTGGCCTAATACCATGTTTACACATGTTCCACCATATCTAGTGATTGGAATCACACTCATGCTCATCCAAGGTCATTAACTTAAGTGGATAAAATGAGGAGGAAAGCATCTTAAATCTTTCACTTCACATTTCATCAGGAAATGGAAGAAGATCAATACATAACCTAACTCACGGCATTCTAAAAAAAATATTACATTCATCATAAACAATTATATTCCAGAGTTTGCAAAAGAAATAAGAATTAAAAGAATGCCAAAGCAGGAGAAAGACCACTAGTCGAAACCCTAACATTGGATAAGCCTAAGTACCAAACCCAACATGATTCATCTAGATCATTTTTAAATCCAAAATAAAATCTCCTCATAATCCATACAAGGGTGGATTACGTAATATGAATCAAGGGATTGGGACATAGCCATTCCAAACAATTAGGCTTCAAGACTAGCAACAAAAGGACACATTGTTATGGGATATCCAACCTGGCTTTGATACCACTGTAGGATTTCATGTGCATCTGAAGGGCGAATTTTAAAAAAAAATTGAACCCCCTAAACCAAACAACGCACGGGGACCCGATATCCATAACAATGCAAAACAGGGCAAAACAATTTAAACCCTAACTCATCACATCTAATCCATCACATGCAATAGAAGTTGTACCTCTAGAGAATGAAATCTCTAGGTGAAGAGCGGAACGTCGAAGACGCGACGAAGAGGCTTCGATCACAACAAGCTCCTTGAGGACTCTAGGTTCACCTTGAACCAAAATAGCCACCACCAAACACGCTCTTGATCGGAGGAGGAGGTGAGTCTTCCTTAGACAATGAGACCCTAACTGGATCGGAATCGGGAGACGACAAAGTTGCTGTCGGAAAGAGGGCTTCACCGGCGACAGCAGGGAGAGCACGGTCTGCCACCACCAGATGCTGTCGGACACAGCAATTGCCTGGCGGCAGCGGGAGAGAAGCCAGCCGACCACTGCTAGAAGTTGTCGGACACAACTGTCGACTAGCGACGACGGGAGAGAAGCGGCGCAGGGGAGCAGCAGAACCACTGCCCTACGACCCGGCTAATCGGAGCTGGCGGGGTCGCCGGAAGAGGAAGCAGGAGGGGCAAGGTCGACGTGACCAGATGGAAATTGCGAATGCCGCAACCAGGCTCGATCCTTCCGGGCGGCGCTATCGAGGCTCTCAGCGGCTCCCGATCTTTGATCTCTTAGGGTTTTTATTTTCTCTTATTAGGAGTATATATACTCCACATTCCTCATAAGAGCCTATGAGGCTAAGTGCACACCCAAAGGTAAAAATGCACTTTATTGCCCTCATAATAATCTCCATATTCGAGTCTCTCCTATCTCAAAATGTGAGAGCGAATATGCAGATTAATTTTGTGCTTGCAAAAACGCAACATACGTTTTATCATACAGCTCCGTCATCAACTGACGCTCGTATAATGGCACAAATTAATTATTGTCTAAGTGTGTCGATTTACGACGACGTGCATGTGCGCTCATCACATACATTGGGCACTTAGTTATCAAAGCCAATATATCATATGAGCCGACATGAGGCTGTTACTATTCATTTGGTATGACCTTACAGAGAAACCATAACGTTGAGGCGGCGATATGATACACTTTATCATGACCTATAAGAGGCTTATCACGGCATTATAGACGCCTCAACGACATAGTTGCAAGGTGCTTTAATTGGATGACCTGTGTCTAACTGTGTCACATGATATCATAAATATTGTACGAAAGAGGTCCGTGTCATTTTCGCACTATATTTGTCTTTGTTGGTCTCACAAGTGAGTTGTGTTTATAACTGCGTCAGTTACAATGCATGCTACACAACCTCGCTTTGCCAAGGGGCCCGACGATATCATTACCAAACTATTTTGGGGACAACCCGATATTTCGATGTGCACATTTCCTACGCATAAGTATGATCAATGAATCATAGTATTTATCACCATCAAGTGATGGTATTCAACTACAATCACATTGCTCACACCGACGCGTTAAATCTACACGTTTTATATCTCAATTCTATAGACATGTTGTAAACATTATTGACACTTAACACATTCCACATAATGTTACAACATTTAATAGGTCGATCTCAATATGTATGAAGTTATACACATACATACTCATATGATTAAATGATAACTATTTATCAACATTTATAGAAGTCAAATGTACTTTAATCCATATGACAATCTTAGCCCGGTAATCAATGTTCCTCTTTGATTACCACGATTGTGAGGAATATGAGATTACACGACATAAATAATCATGGTTCTATGGTGTAAGACCAAGAGCATCTTCTAAAACCTTACATGATACAAGTCACATAATTAAGGAACAAAATGTTACAACATTCTAAAAACCATGAACATATAGTAAATTGGAAAGAGACAACTTTCAAAACACCACTTCCTTCAGGAGGGGCCAGGGCAGAGCAGCACCGCTCGAGGCACACGCTTTATATCTCCAGCACGGCCCTGCACCAGATGTGGTGATAGGTATCTATTTTCATTAGCCACGATATCCTAGGAGGATGATATAGTATTAATCTATGATGTAGTCTTTTGTTTAGCTTGTGTAATTACTACTCATGTATATCTGTAAAAGCATATGATCATAGTATATATATATATTATCAGGTTTACTTCTGGTAGAAGGTCACCCCGCTAAAATGTTGTTTGATACCGGTGCCACGCATTCCTTCGTCGCACAGAACTTCATCGCAGACAAAGGAAACACCGTATGATCATCTGGAATGTCAATACAAATACGACTCCCGGATGGATCAGACATGACGTCCATAGAGAAGTGCTCCTTCCAAGCAACACTAGGAGACGTAGAATTCGAAGTCAATGCAACCTTTCTAGCGATAACCAGATTCGACATCATTTTAGGAATGGATTGGTTGGCCGAGCACAGCGCTCAAATCAATTGTTCGACTCGAGAGATCCACCTTCGGAACCCAAATGGGCAGTCTATCACCCTAACAGGTATACCCTCTGTGACCCACATTATCTTAACGTCCGCTCAAACAGTCAAAGCAGTCCGTCGAAAGGACGAGGTGTACCTAATCTACTTCGAGATGGAAGACAAGACGCAAGTGCTCTCTAGAGTACCCATAATTCGAGACTTCCCAGACGTCTTTCCAGAATCCCTTCCCGGGTTGCCCCCGCAACGGGAAGTGGACTTCCAGATTGAACTTGCTCATGGAGCTCGACCAGTGTCCCGAGCACCGTACCGAATGGCCCCAAGGGAACTAGCTGAGCTCAAGATACAATTACAAGAGCTAATTGACGCAGGTTTCGTTCGTCCGAGTACCTCGCCCTGGGGAGCTCCAGTACTATTTGTCAAAAAGAAGGATGGATCCCTGCGTCTCTGCATCGACTACAGGGAACTAAATAAGCTCACTGTCCGAAATACCTATCCCCTACCCAGGATAGATGAATTATTCGATCAATTACAAGGCGCGTCCGTCTTCTCCAAAATGGATTTAAGGTCCGACTATTATCAACTCAGAGTACGAGAAGAAGACATCCCCAAGACCGCTTTCATCTCCCGCTATGGAATTTACGAATTTATGGTAATGTCGTTTGGGCTGACCAATGCCCCGTCCTCCTTCATGGCTATAATGAATAAAGTGTTCGAACCCTTTCTAGACCACTTTGTGATCGTCTTTATAGACGATATACTCATCTATTCGAAGAATAAGACCGATCATTCCAGGCATCTCCAAATGGTTTTGCGCAAGTTAAGGGAACATTCGCTCTTCGCGAAGTTTAGCAAGTGTGAATTCTGGATGGAGGAAGTTGGTTTCCTTGGGCATACGATCAACAAGAATGGGGTAGCGGTAGACCAAGCCAAGGTGCAAGCAGTGCGAGACTGGCCGCCACTTAAGTCAGCAGCGGATATCAGAAGCTTCCTTGGCCTCGCCGGCTACTACCGCAAGTTTGTAGAAGGTTTCTCAAAAATTGCCTTGCCCCTCACCTCCCTCACCAAAAAGGATACAACGTTCCAGTGGACTCCCGAATGCGAAGCAGCGTTCGTAGAACTAAAGAACTGACTAACATCGGCTCCGATTCTGACACTCCCTCAGGCACTGAGGTCTTCTAAATCTATGCCGACGCATCACTGAAAGGGTTGGGAGCCGTACTAATGCAATACGACAGGGTAGTCGCCTACGCTTCACGACAGCTGAAGCCTCACGAACTAAACTACGCAACCCATGGCTTGGAACTGGATGCGGTAGTATTCGCACTAAAAGTCCGGAGGCATTACCTCTACGGAGTAAGATGCGAGATCTTCTCCGACCACAAGAGCCTCAAATATATCTTCACCCAGAAAGAGCTAAATCTTCGACAACGTCGGTGGTTGGAATTCCTTTGCGATTATGACTTTGCCCTCCAATACCACCCCGACAAAGCCAATAAGGTTGCATATGCCCTAAGTCGGCAACCTCCGATAGCCAGAAATTGGCTAGAGATGATACCGGAAGAGTTAGTCAAGTCCTTGGCAGACTTGGATATCATCCTCATAACCCGTAGGAACCCGATGGATTACCAGGCCCAGCTCTACTGGATGGAAATACAGTGTGACATCAGAGACAAATTACGAGAGGCCTAGAAGATCGATGTAGAAGCAGCCCCAATCATTCAGACTCTACAACGCTCAGGAAGACTACAATCTATATGACGACATCCTGCAGTACAAGCACCGCATATTCATTCCCTCTGCCGAAGGAATCCGGGAAGAGATACTCTGCGAAGCACATCAATCAAGGTATTCAATACATCCGTGAGTAGTGAAAATGTACACAGATCTACGAAGAACGTTATATTGGCCAGGTATGAAGAAGGACGTCACCGATTATGTAGCACACTGCCAGACCTGTCAAATGGTCAAGGCAGAATGTCGTAGCCCAGGAGGTTTGCTACAACCCCTGCCCATACCAGAATGGAAGATCGAAGATATTTCCATGGACTTCGTGCATGGCTTACCCCGATCTCGTGCAGGGAACGACTCCATATGGGTCGTAGTAGATCGCCTCACCAAAGTGGCCCGTTTTATCCCAAACAGACAAGGCGACGGCGTCGACATATTAGCCCGGCTATTATAGAACAAGTGGTCCGATTTCATGGGGTACCCAGGTCAATCGTGTCTGACCGCGACGGGCGCTTTACATCAAAAGAATGGAGGAGAGTGACCGCAACGAGCGCTTTACATCAAAAGAATGGAGGAGAGTGCAAGCTTATCTCGGAACCAGATTGGCTTTTAGCACCGCCTTCCACCCCCAGACCGACGGGCAGACAGAAAGGGCGAACCGGACGATGGAAGACCTCCTCCGATTATGCATAGTAGAACACAATGAACCTTGGGAACAGTTACTGCCTTTGGTAGAATTCTCATACAATAACAGCTTCCAGGAAAGCATCAAGATGGCACTGTACGAGGACCTCTACGGAAGACGCTGTCGAACACCACCATCATGGGCACAGGATGAGGACCCCAAAGCTTTAGGAGTCACCTACATAGATGATACCACAACAACTATAAGGTTAATTCGAGAACGAATGCTGAAGGCATAGAGCCGTCAGGCCAAATATTACGATGCGCGTCATCGACTGGTGGAATTCAAGGTAGGAGACATGGTATTCTTGAAGATTAAGCCAATGCATGGGATATCCCGAATAAAGAAGCAGAAAAAGCTGGATCCCCACTACCTAGGCCCATATCAAGTCATAGAGAGGATTGGCCATGTTGCATATAGGCTAGCTTTGCCAGTTGAACTGGGAAATCTTCACGACGTATTCCACGTCTCCTCGCTAAGACGTGTCCTTCGCCAACCAGAGCAGCATCTTCCCGTGCCACCAGCGGCAGTGCAATCCGACCGATCCGTCCAACTCGAACCGGTAAAGATAGTAGACTCCAAGATCAAGGAACTGCGGAACAAAACCATCACGATGGTCAAGATCTTTTGGTGAAACTATGGACGCGAGGAGTTTACCTGGGAACCCGAGACGCTCGTTCGGGAAAAATACCCGGCACTCTTTCCCCAGGTATGTCCTTTTAACACCCCTACTTTAGGCAATTTTCGAGGACAAAAATTTCTTTATTTTTATTGGATTGTAACATCCCGACTTTTATTGGGTCACTAGACCCTAGTGAGCCCAATAAAAGTAGGCCCGAGCAATAGAAAATGACTGTTTTGGGTATTGTTGCGCGCCGCAACTAAGTCATTAGGGTACAGTGACCAAATGTACCCCGATTTGACTTCCGTCAGTTTCGTTAGACTCGTATAACCGATACGAGTGTAATGGAGCTCGTTCCATTCCGATCCGAGGTCGTTTGGAGAAAACAACCGTTTTGGGTATTGTTGCGCGCCACAACTGAGTCGTTGGGGTACATTGAACAAATGTACCCCGATTTGACTTCTGTCAGTTTTGTTCGACTCGTATAACCGATACGAGTGTAATGGAGCTCGTTCCATTCCGATCTGAGGACGTTTGGAGAAAATGATCGTTTTGGGTATTGTTGTGCGCCGCAACAAAGTCGTTGGGGGTACGGTGACCGAACGTACTCCGATTTGACTTCCGTCAGTTTCATTAGACTTGTATAGTCCACACGAGCGTCATGGAACTCGTTGATTGTCAATCCGAGGTCATATGGAGAATATGCCCGTTTTAGATTATACAGACCTCCTCGACACAACGCACGAAATACGGAACGCGCGAACTCGGAATCGGCCCCGGTAAATCTTGGTGGACCCTCGAGTCCATGGAGGACACCGCCCTAAGTTGACCTTGGTCAACCCCCCCCCCCCCAAAGCATGAAAACCTTGGGAAAAGAAAGGAAAAGGGGGGGGGGGGAGATAATCTCCTCCCCCAAGGAGGGAGGGGGATGCCCATGAATAAGCAGCAACCCCCTGTTAGGGTAAGGGGGGGGGGGGGGGGGGGGGAATCTCCCACCACCCATCCCTCCCTTTAACCCACGTGGGATAAAGGGAGGGAGAGGGAAAGCCTCCCTCATCCCCTATAAAAGGAGAGGCCTAGCCTCCTTCCTGGGTGCTCACCCCCCCCCCCCCCCCCCCCCCTCAGCCCTTCCTTCCCCCCTGCCAACTCCTCCTCCCACCAGCCGGAGCCCTTCCCATCCAAGCCGCCGCCACCACCCCCTCTCCATAGCGAGCCACCCCTCCACCTCCCGATCCTCTCCCCCACAGGTAGACACCCCCCTACTCCTTCCTACTTCCCTAAGGAAGCCGGCCGCCCTTCCCCCGTCACCGGAGCGCCGCCAGCACCACCCCGAGCCTTGCCCAGGCGCGGGTGGAGGTGCTGGCCGTGAGAGTTGTACCCCCAGCACCGGTGGTGGCATTGGGGGAGCAGTACCCACCGAGGGACCTCTGCTTCGACGAGGAACGGCGGCAGGGCCGCCAGAGGACGCGCCTCCGGCGGCACCCGCACCCTCCCCTCCCACTCCCTATTTTTCCTGTACGGGAAAAGCCCTCCCCCGGTGGCGACTGGCGGCGCCAGGCCGTCGGACCCCCACCGGAAGATTTCCCCCTCCCTCGCACCCCAGCCAGGGGCGGCAGGGAAGGCTCTCCCAGCGGAGGCGGCGGCGCAGCGAGCCTGCATGGCGCATGCAGGATGCGCCACCGCCTTCCGCCCCCTTTCTTTCTATATTCTGGTGGTGGTCGGCGGCGCCAGGCCGCCGGACCACCACCAGAGTGCTCGCTGGCCCCCGGCGCACCGACCAGGGGCGGCGCCAGCACCAGCCGGCCGCTGCCCGGGGGTGCCAGCGGCCTCCTCCCGCTGAGATAGCGGGAGCCGTCCGATCTCCCCTAGGAGATCGGGCGGCTCCTCTATCCTTTTTTCCCACACCCCCGCCTCAGCATATGTGCCCCCCCCCCCCACATCGGATCCGCCGCAGATCCGCTGTGGGGACCCCAGGAGGGCGCCCAGTGCGGCGCCCCCTGCTCTCTCCCTTTCCTCTATTTGCACCCCAAATACCTCTCCCCCTTTCTCATTTTTCTGAAGGAAAATGGGGCAATTTTGGCAGAAATTTCCAACATGGAAAATATTCCCCACTCAGAGGGGCATCTCATGTAATTTTTTGGGATTTTTAGGAAATGTGTTGATATTTTTAAACCCCTATGCAAGGTTTATTTAAAAGAATTAAAGACCTAAATAAGTTGGGAAAATTCCCCAAAAAATTATAGGCTCTAATATAGGGTATTTTGCAATTACTATAAAAGTTTGAAAGTGTAATCTTTTATTTTGGTCCTCTAAAAAGTCTTTTACGAGCAAAATAAACCCCAAAAAATGAGCAAAATTAATTGGGATTAATTGACGAACTCGCGACGCGTATTTGTGGTACGTAGTAAAATGGTGTGCATCGATCTAAGGAATCGACTAAATTAAAAGTATCAATGCGCAATTCGAATCGCAATCGCGAGGCGACACCGCCAATTCATTAAGCGTCCAAATAATTAAAATGTGAATCCAAGTCACACGGAAATAAGGAATTTCATAAATTATAAGTAAGCTCCTATGAACGGAGAAAAGACCCATATGAACGGGGATCGAACGGATCTTCCTCCTAAGAACGGAGTCGACATTGAAGCCTCCTATTTGTAAAGAAGATAGGGTGTGCCGAGATGAGAAATTCGAAAGAAAACAAAACACGGAAAAACACAGAAGACACACAGATGTACAGAGGTTCACCCCAATCCGGGCTACGTCCCCTCTCCCCTTCCTCTTCTCTTTGTTCTATTCACCAAGACAGATTACAGCTTACAAGGTTGCAAGGATCAAAACTGATCCTACCTCACTTAACCCTCTTCAGACAAGAACAGAGGAACCGCCGCCAAGGAAAACCGCGCAAAACACTGTTGCACTCTCTTTTGGCTTAACGACCTTAACCCTAAACCAGGGTTATGCGCCCTTTAAATAGGTGGCCAAACCGGGCTCAGACTAAACATCAGCTGAAATGGTTCAATAACATCCACTGAGACGGAATTTGCTGAGACGGCATGTACACCAGGCGTCGAGCGTCGAACGGAGGCATCGAGCGTCGAATGCAGGCGTCGAGCGTCGAGCGCAGGCGTCGAGCGCAGGCGTCGAGCGTCGAACGCAGGCGTCGAGCGTCGAACGCATGCTTCTCCCGTTCGACGAGTCTCTGAGACGGGAGTAATCAAGGACCCGTTCGTCGAACGCAGGCGGAGTTCGACGAACTCTTCTCCGTTCGTCGAACGCCGTTCGACGAACACTGACCAGAAGTGTTCCCCAACTCCAACATTCTCCCACTTGGTGAACATCTTCCTCCGACGAGAGCTGCTCCTCCAACCTTCCTCTTCAACCCTACGGCCGTTGCACACCATCGAAATTTGGCAACAGGAATTGCCTTGGTAAGAAAATCATAGATGTTCTCCATCGTGTCCACCTTCTCCAGTTGAACTACCTTCTTCTCCACCCTCTCCCGGATGAAATGATACTGGATGTCAATGTGTTCGGTTCGTGCCTGGAAGGCTGGATTCTTGGCTAGCTGAATAGCCCCTTGGCTGTCACACCACATCTTCACTGGCCGCTGCTTAAACCCGAGCTCCAAACGTAGTCTCCGCAGCCATATGGCCTCCTTGTTCGCATGAGTAAGAGCCATGTACTCTGCCTCCGTCGACGAGAGTGCCACCACGCATTGCCACCGACTCATCCAACTGATTGCACCTCCAAATAGTGTGAACACGTACCCACTGGTGGATCTCCTGCTATCCATATCACCTCCCCAATCCGATTCCACGTGTCCAACCACATCCAGGACTCCTCCTTCACCAGCCCCTTCAAAACATAGGGGTTAATTCGAAGTGCCTCGGAGATACCTGAGCACACGCTTCACAGCGTTCAAGTGTTCCTTTCCTAGTGTAGCCATATACCGGCTCAACACTCCCACCGCTTGAGCAATGTCAGGACGAGTGCAGACCATGGTGTACATCAAGCTCCCCACGACACTAGCATAAGGGGCCTTCGCCATGTCCTCGACCTCATCATGTGTCTTCGGGCTCAACTCTGCAGATAACTTGCACCCAACTGACATTGGTGCTCCCACTGGCTTGCAGTCCGTCATATTGAACTTCTTCAACATCTCCTCGACGTACCTCTGCTGCCCCAACCAAAGCTTCTTCTTGCTTTGATCCCTGGAAATCTGCATTCCCAAGATGACACTTGCTGGCCCCAAATCCTTCATTTCGAATTTGGCTGAGAGCAGCTTCTTCACTTGTTGGATCATCCTGACAAAATTGCCCACCAGTAGCATATCATCTACATAAAGTGTCAGGAAGGTGAACTGCTCTCCCTTTCTCTAGATGTACACACGGTGGTTCGAATTTGATCTTTCAAAACCTAACTCCAGCATGTAGGTGTCAAATTTCTGGTACCACATCCTCAGAGATTATTTTAGCCCATACAGGGACTTCTTCAGCCTGCAAACCTGATCCTCCTTGCCCTTGGCTTCGAATCCTTCTGGCTGCTTCATGTATATCTCCTCCTCCAGATCACCGTGAAGAAACGCCGTCTTCACATCCATCTGCTCGATCTCTAAATCATGCGCTCCCGCAATAGAGAGTACCAGTCTGATCGACGTCATCTTGGCTACCGGTGAGAAGATCTCATCATAATCAACACCTTCGACCTGGGAGAACCCCTTTGCAACCAACCTTGCCTTGTATTTCTCCACAGTGTCATCACCCTTCACCTTCTGCTTGAAAACCCATTTGCTTCCAATGGCCTTCCTCCCCTTTGGAAGCTTACACAGACACCAAGTCTGATTCTTCCTCAGAGACTGCATTTCATCCACCATGGCTAGCTCCCACTGATTTGAATCAGGCCTTGATTTAGCATCTCTAGCAGAGATTGGATCTTCACCAAGCATACTCAGGCAACATTGTGCAGCCACTACACATTGGGGGTATCTCACTGGTGCCCATCTTTCCCTTGTCGATCTCCTCAGAAGTGAAATTTCCTCAGCTTCATCTTCTGACTCATCAGCACTTCTCACCATCTCCAAATCATCTGATTCAGAATCAGATTCAGCCCCAACAATGGTAGCTCCTTTCTCAAAACTTCCTTCCACCACCACTGTCTCTTTCTCTGCTTCTTTAGACTTCTCAGCTTGTGTGACTGCCTATGGACTGGTTTCATGAAACACCACATCCTTGCTGAATGTTACAGTCCTGGTCACAGGGTTCCAAAGCTTGTACCCTTTTATGCCATCTTTGTAACCCACAAAGATGCACTTCTCAGATTTAACATCAAGCTTCCCCCTCTTCTCCTTTGGAATGTGAACATATGCATCACACCCAAACACACGAGCATAGGCCAAATTTGGCTTTCTCTTGAAGATGACTTCAAAGAGTGTACATCCCTCCACAGCAGATGTAGGGGACCTGTTCTTCAGGTAGTTTGCAGTCACCACTGCTTCAGCCCAAAACTCCTTCCCCAAACCTGCCCAACTGAGCATGCACCTGGCCTTCTCCATCAAGGTCCTGTTCAGCCTCTCCGACACTCCATTCTGCTCTGCAGTGTACGGTGTGGTCTGTGTCGTGCAATCCCCTGCTCAGTACAGTACCTCTCAAAAACATCAGAGCAGTACTCCCCTCCATTGTCAGAACGGAGGACCTTCACCTTTCTCTCCAACTGGTTCTCCACCAGGTTCTTAAATTCCTTAAACCTGTCCAGAACCTCTGACTTGGACCTGAGAAAATAGATCCAGGAATAACGTGAGAGGTCATCAGTAAAGGACGCATAGTACCTTGCGCCGCCTAGAGATGGAGCTGGAGTTGGCCCAAACACATCACTGTGTATCACCTCCAGCACTTCAGTTGCCCTCGTGCCCGTCCCATGAAAGCTTACTCTAGTATGTTTGCTAAGCAGGCAATGCTCACAGAACCCAAAGCTTGTGGAGCACTCCGGCACCCCTTCCACCATCTGACCAGATGCCATGACCGGCATCCCCTTCTCACTGATATGCCCAAGCCGATGATGCCACGGCCTGGACACCTCCTCCTGGTCAACCTCCTGGCTCTCAGAGATAAGAGCCCCACTTGGAATCACTGTATCAGCAAGCAGAGTATACAGTGTTCCATGTCTCACTCCACTGGCAATCATCATTCCCCCTCTTAGCATCTTGCAAGATTGCTTGTCACAGCTGAAGTGCACTCCTGCATCCGCCATGGAACCCACCGAAATTAGATTCCTACTCATCCCTGGAATGTGCATCACATTGGGAAGAGACCTTGTGATCCCATTAGACAACTTCAACATCACCTTGTCACGCCCAATAATCTGCACAGCAGAATCATCGCCCAGCATGACATCTCCATCATCAAACCTCTCATACTCACAGAACCAGTGCCTATGAGGGGTCATGTGGTATGATGCTCCTGTGTCTACATACCACATATCAGAATCTCTCTGAGCAACGCACGCGGCAACGATGTACATGTCACCGTCGTCGCCCACTTTCTTCGTACCAGAAGTTGTCGGTGTCTCCTTGTTCTGAACGTCCTTATTCGGACATTGAGACTTCACATAACCAGTCTCATTGCACTTCCAGCACCGAACGGGCTTCTTACTCTTCTCCCTCTCCTGGCTCTTGGATTTACCTCGAGACTTATCTCGCATGCTTGTTCTCCCTTCGTTGAGGACGGGATCTAGATACACTCAAAGCACCTTTGGTTGTCACCTCAGAACCTCCTCTCCTGGTCTCCTCAGATAAAAGGGTTGCACATACAGTATCATATGACAGTTCCTTGTCTCCACTTTCCCCTATCATGACAATCAGGTTGTCCCATGAATCTGGCAGCGAGCACAACAAGGTGATGGCTCTATCCTCATCCGAGATCTTCTCACCAATAGTGATTAACTGACTCACAAGGGTATTGAATTGAGTCAAGTGCTCTGAAAACGAATTGCCCTCATGCATCTGAAGTTTATACCATTTCTTCCTCAATAGCAATTTGTTTACCAGGGACTTGCTCTGGTAGAGGGATTCCAACTTACGCCACAGACTTCGTGCTGAAGTCTCCTCCGTGACGTTAGTTGAGATTGAATCTGCTAGGAATAACTGGATCAGGCCCTTGGCCTTCCGATCGGTTTTCGTCCAGGCCGCAGCCTCCGCTGCACCCTCTGCAGATTTTCCCTTCGATGCGCTCGCATCCTTCTCTGCAACCTTAGGAACGGGAGGATCATCTTCGATCGTAGACCATAGATCTCGATCAATCAACATATCATCCATCTTCATCTTCCATAGATCGAATCGACTTCCGTCAAACTTCTCGATCTCGATCCGCACGCCGCCAGAAACCATTTCCAGGATCAAGAACCTCGCTCTGATACCAAATGTAAAGAAAATAGGGTGTGCCGAGACGAGAAATTCGAAAGAAAACAAAACACAGAAAAACACAGAAGACACACAGATGTACAGAGGTTCACCCCAATCCGGGCTACGTCCCCTCTCCCCTTCCTCTTCTCTTTGTTCTATTCACCAAGACGGATTACAGCTTACAAGGTTGCAAGGATCAAAATCGATCCTACCTCACTTAACCCTCTTCAGACAAGAACAGAGGAACCGCCGCCAAGGAAAACCGCGCAAAACACTATTGCACTCTCTTTTGGCTTAACGACCTTAACCCTAAACCAGGGTTATGCACCCTTTAAATAGGGCACCAAACCGGGCTCAGACCAAACATCCACTGAGATGGTTCAATAACATCCGCTGAGACGGAACCTGTTGAGACGACATGTACACCAGGCGTTGAGCGTCGAACGGAAGCATCGAGCATCGAGCGCAAGCGTCGAGCGTCGAACGCAGGCATCGAGCGCAGACATCGAGCGTTGAACGCAGGCTTCTCCCGTTCGACGAGCCGTTGAGATGGGAGTAATCAAGGACCCGTTCGTCGAACGCAAGCGGAGTTTGACGAACTCTTCTCCGTTCGTCGAACGCCATTCGACGAACACTGACCAGAAGTGTTCCCCAACTCCAACACTATTATGGAGTGATTGGACTACTAACCCTTTATTTATTATGCTCTTCAGTCTCGTACTGGTCCTGCTTTTACTTTCGGCATTTATTTTTTAAATCCAGTCTCGCACTGGTCCCCCTGCTTTTACTTTCGGCATTCATTCTTTAAATGCAGTCTCGCACTGGTCCTGTTTTTACGTTCGGCATTTATTCTTTATATCCAGTCTCGCACTGGTCCCACCTGCTTTTACTAACGACATTTATTATTTAAATCCAGTCTCGCACTGGTCCCCTGCTTTTACTTTCAGCATTTATTCTTTAAATCCAGCCTCGCACTGGTCCCCCTGCTTTTACTTTCGGGATTCATTCTTTAAATACAGTCTCGCACTGGTCCCCATGCTCTTACTTTCGGCATTTATTCTTTAAATCCAGTCTCGCACTGGTCCCCCTGCTTTTATTTTCGGCCATTTGTTCTTTAAATCCAGTCACACACTGGTCCTCTTACTTATATTTCTGCTCGTTCATTTCCAGTAATCCAGTCTCGCACTGGTCCTTTATTTACTACTTTCTGTAATTTCAATTCTCTAGTCTCGTACTGGTCCTGATATTTCGGCCCCTGCTTCCGGTCTTTCTTTCTGCTTATGTTGCACTTTATTTATATTTTAGTGCTAACCGCAGTCCGACGCTGGCAAGCGGTGCTTCTCCTCCTTTCTGTGAGGCCTTAGTTGGGGAAAACTGGAGTTGAGTCCCTCCTCCTAAGTTAGCCCCAAATAAGGTGCCCTCCTACCGCCGAGCCTCCCGGTCAAGAGTCGAGTGACCGGTCGAGTAAGAATGTGGCAGGTTTGTCGTTTCGTACCACACGTCTGTGTCACCTCGTTTTGTGTGTACAGGTTTGAATACCTGGTTGCGGGTATGCGCGAGTTAGTGTTGTTTGTCGTTTCGTACCACACGTCTGTGTCACCTCGTGGAAATTTTGGTTGGTAGGCATTATATATATATATGTATATATGGTTTACCTGCTGCTAACCCTCTACCTTGCTTCGACTATTTATTCTTGTCCTTTAGCCCGCCCCCAGGATACGGATCCGGGGAAGGGATGTGTTTTCTACTTAGCTCTGTGACTAACGATTATTTTTATAACCAATCATAGGACATGGGACAATGTGAAGCCCCTGCGTCGCATGATGAGTTACAGGCCTTAGAGATGGCCCGATCAGATACTCCGGCCTCGCCCCCTGTCTCCCGCGACGTGAGTCCTAGAGTGTAGGACTAGTTTAAGAGCACTTTGTTATAGTCATGTTTAGCCCCCGAGGCAGATGTACTAAACAACCTTTTTTCCCTTTTTGTGAATATAAGTTGTGTGATTAGTTTCCCAATTCTAATGCTTCCGCTATGTGAATCTAATGTGTTGTTGTGATTCTTGTGTCTAACAAGGCGACCACTCAGTGCTTGAGAGTGTGGGTCATTGCCACCCGGGAAGCGCTAGTGGCCGTCCTTGGGCAGTAAGATCCCCCCTCCCTGAACCCGGTTCAGTTTTGGGGAGGGGGGTCTTACAGAGGATGTGTGTAAACTTCTCTTTATTAAATAAATCATGCCCTAAGGATTGATACCCCTTTCCTCGAATCGACGCGCTGGTTGACTCAGTCGTTGGTTTTTCTCTTATGAGTTTTTTAGATGCCTTTTCAGGTTATCATCAGATTCGCATGCACCCTCCCTCCCGACGTTAAGGACATCTCATTCATCATTGGTGACATGTGTTATTGCTACAAGATGATGCCTTTTGGGATGAAGAATGTGGGAGCAACCGACCAACGGATGATGGATAAGGTCTTTCGTGAGCAGAAGGGGAGGAATCTGGAGGTCTACGTGGATGACCTCATGGTCAAGAGTCAGGACCTCGAGTCTCATCTCCGGGACCTGAAAGAGACCTTCGACACCTTGAGAAAATTCAAGATGAGGCTCAACCCCCAGAAGTGTGTTTTCAGGGCGAGCCGGGGAAAGTTCTTAGACCACTTGCTTACCCCGGCCGGGGTAGAGCCTAACCCTGACAAGGTAAAGGAAATCTTAGAGCTAGGGTCTCCGGGGAACGCAAAGGAGGTCCAACACCTCAATGGGAAGTTGGTCGGGCTAAGCAGGTTACTCTCCAGGGCAGGGGAGAAATACTCGCCCTTCTTCAAAGTGCTGTGAGGGAATTAGAAGTTCGAATGGACTCCAGAGTGCGAGGGGGAATTCCAAGCACTGAAGAAGCAATTAACTCAGGCCCCGATACTCTAGGGACCAAGGTAAGGAGAGGGCCTATACCTATACCTTGGGGTGGGGGCCGAGGCGGTGAGTTCTATTTTAGCCTGGGAAGAAGGGAAAAGGCAACTACCGATCTATTATGTTAGCAGAGTGCTGAGGAAGACAGAACTTAGATATGTCATCTTAGAGAAGCTAGCCTTCACCCTGGTAGTATCAGCCCGGAAGTTCCGACCTTACTTCCAGGCACATTCTATTGGGGTGGTGATCGGTCATCCCCCCCATAGCATCATGGAGGGGTAGAGCACTCTAGAAGGATGGCCAAATGGTCGGTGGAATTGAGCAAGTTTGATATCTCATTTGTTCTCAAGCTATCAATAAAAGCACAAGCGGTGGAAGATTTCTTGGCCGATTACATAACCGAGGTAGAAGAGTCCGAGCCACCCCACTCGATGGCATGGAAAATGTTGGTCGATGGGGCGTCGGGGAAGCATTTATTTGGGGGAGGAGTAATCCTAGTAAGCCCTCAAGGGACAAGGATCGAGCAGACAATTAACATTCATTTCCCACTCACCAACTACCAGGCCGAGTAAGAGGTCGTGATCACAGGGCTCCGCCTGGCCAGGGAGCTATGGGTGCAGGATGTGGAGGTATCAATAGACTCCATGGTGGTGGCTTGCCAAGTCAAAGTGGAGTTCGAGGCAAAGGAGTCAACTCTTCAACGATATCTGGAGAAAGTCAAGGGAATCATCGGGCAATTCTGTACCTTCTCGATTCAACACGTGCCGAGAGAGGAAAGCATCCTGGAAGATCTACTGGCCAAGGAGAAGACCTTTTTCTCTATCTGGGGGGTAGGAGTTGAGGCAGTGAGCTCGGTCTTGGTTCGGGAGGAGGGAAAGAAGAAGCTGCTGATCTACTACGTCAGCCGAGTCCTGAAAAAGGCGAGCTCAGGAATCCTATCCTGGAGAAGTTGGCGTTTGCCTTGATCATCTCAACCCAGAAGCTCGCCCCTATTTCTAGGCTCATTCGATCAGAGTGGTGACCGATCACCCCCTTCGCAGTGTTATGGAGGGAGTGGAGCACTCAGGCAGGTTGGCAAAGTGGTCAATCGAGCTTAGCGACTTCGATGTCACCTTCGTCCTTCATCTATCGATGAAAGCGCAGGTGGTAGCAGACTTCCTGACAGAGTATGTGACCGAGGTGGATGAGTAGGAACCCCCCAAATTGGTAGCATGGGAGCTGTTCGCGGACGTGGAATCGGAAAAGCATTCCTTCGGCGGGGATGGGGGCTAGTCAGGCTACAAGGGACAAGGATCGAGTAAGCAATCGACATCCGATTCCCCGTAACCAACAATCAGGCTGAGTATGAAGCAGTGGTGGCAGGGCTTCGTCTGGCAAGGGAACTGGGAATCCAGGATGTGAAGGCTTTTACAGATTCGATGGTGGTGGCCTCTCAGGTCCAAGGAGAGTTCGAGGCAAAGGAGCCGACCCTCCAGATGTATCTGGAGAAGGTTAAGTATCTCATCGGTTGGTTCCGCACTTTCTCCATCCAGCATATTCCAAGAGAGGAAAATGTTCGAGCAGATCGATTGGCGAAATACGGTCCCTGCGCGGGAGGAACGGTGACTGAGTTGTTCCGTCCATCCATCGAGGAAGGAGAGATGATGGAGATCGATCAGAGAACCTCATGGGTGGATCCGATCATTGTCTTTCTGACCTCAGGCGAGTTCCCAGAGGGGGTTCCAGATAAAAGGTGATTTAGGTTCAAGTCGGCTTATTATCTGATGCGCAAAGGGAGCTTGTACAGGAAGACACTTACTCGGCTCCTAGCAAGGTGCGTGACGGAAGATGAAGTTTAAAAGGTCTTGGAGGAAATCCACTCTGGAGAGTGCGAAAGCCATTCCGGGAGTCGGACCTTAGAGAAGAGGGTGCTGAGGCAGGGATATTTCTGGCCGACCATTCGAAAGGACACTATGGAGTTTGCGAAGAAGTGTCAGAAGTGTCAGCTCTTCGCGCCACTCCAACTTCAGCCCGTGCAGAGGCTCAGGACAATCACGGCAGCCTGGACCTTTGCCATCCGGGGAATGGACTTGGTCGTCCCGTTCCCTCAAGCCAGCGGTCATAGAAGGTTCATGTTAGTCGTGATAGACTACTTCTCCAAGTGGGTGGAGGTTAAGGCTTTGGCGAAAATGACCTCCCAGGTAATAAAGAATTTTATTTGGGGAGAAATAATTTGTAGGTACGGGCTCCCCCTTGCCATAGTGACCGACAATGGACCACAGTTCGCTAGCGGAGAACTCATTAATTTCTGCGGTCAGTTGGGCATTGACCTTCGCTTTGCCTCCGTCCATCATCCTCGGAGCAATGTGCAGGTGAAGGCGGCAAACAAACTCATAGTCAACCTGCTGAAGAAAAAGGTGGAGAACTTGATGGGGAACTGGGTGGAGCAGCTTCCCTTGGTCTTGTGGGCCTTGATAACGACACCCAATATGGAGACGGGAGAAACGTCGTTCAAGCTCTCCCATGGATCTGAGGTCGTACTCCCAGTAGAATTTGAGGTCAGGTCCCCCCGGGTCGTGGCCACCGATGAAAGGGACGAAGACTGGAGAATGGACAATGAGGAGGAACATCGGCTCTCCCTGGATAAGGTTGAGGAGCTCCGGGACCTCGCATCGATTCGACAAGAGGAAGTGAAGCGCCGAATGGCCAGGTACTTTGATAAAAACATTAGAATCAAGCAATTCGTCCCAGGAGATCTAATCCTCAAAAAGGTCGACGTCGTGGGAAGGTCGGCGAACGTAGGACAACTCCAACCCAATAAGGAGAGGCCCTATGTAATCCTGGAAGCGCTGAAGTCAGGGGGTATCACCTTCAAAATGTTGAGTGGATCCCCCTTGGTAACGCTTGGAGTGGTGACGATCTGAAATATTTTTTATCCTTAATGAATATTGAAATTCTTCTCGGGAAGACTTCTTACTTCGGCTTAAAATAGTTATTCTAACCCCTGAGAATTGAGATAGGTTAAGACCCCGACTACAGACCAACCTCTTAGGCAGTGCCGAGTTCCTCCGCCTCCGGGTGAGCTAAGCTCCCAGGAAGTGTAGAAGTCCCCCACTCCAGCCAGACCAATCTCTTAGGAGTGTCGAGTTCCTCCGCCTCCGGGTGAGCTAAGCTCCCAAGAAGTGTTGAAGTCCTCCACTCCAGTTGGTCCAAGCTCTAAGGCAGTGTCGAGTTCCTCTGCCTCCGGGTGAGCTAAGCTCCCAGGAAGTGTTGAAGTCCTCCAATCCAGTCAGACCAAGCTCTTAGGCAGTGTCGAGTTCCTCCGCTTCCAGGTGCGCTAAGCTCCCAGGAAGTGTTGAAGTCCGCCATTCCACTTGGTCCAAGCTCTTAGGCAATGTTGAGTTCCTCCGCCTCAAGGTGAGCTAAGCTCCCAGGAAGTTTTGAAGTCCTCCATTCCAGTTGGTCCAAGCTCTTAGGCAGTTTCGAGTTCCTCCACCTTCGGGTGAGCTAAGCTTCCAGGAAGTGTTGAAGTCCACCACTCCAGTTGGTCTAAGCTCTTAGGCAGTGTCGAGTTCCTCCACCTCCGGGTGAGCTAAGCTCCCAGGAAGTGTTAAAGTCCTCCACTCCTGCTGGTCCAAGCTCTTAGGCATTATCTAGTTCCTCCGCCACTGGGTGAGCTAAGATCCCAGGAAGTGTTGAAGTCCCCCACTCCAGTTGGTCCAAGCTCTCAGACAGTGTCGAGTTCCTCTGCCTCTGGGTGAGCTAAGCTCCCAGGAAGTGTTGAAGTCCTCCACTCCAGTTGGTCCAAGCCCTTAGGAGGTGTTGAGCTTCCCTCCATCTCAGGTTGAGTTCAGCTCAACTAGAGGTGTTGAGCTCAATCCATCCCAGGTGGAGTTCGGCTCGACTAGAGGTGTTGAATTCCCTCCACCTCAAGTTGAGTTCAGCTCGACTAGAGGTGTTGAGTTTTTCCTCCACTATTGTGGCATCCTGGCCCTTTGCCATCCGGGGAATGGACTTGGTCGGCCCGTTCCCTCAAGCCAGCAGTCAAAGAAGGTTCATGTTAGTCATGATAAACTACTTCTACAAGTGGGTGGAGGTTAAGGCTTTGGCAAAAATGACCTCGCAGGTAATAAAGAATTTTATTTTGGGAGAAATAATCTGCAGGTACGGGCTCCCCCTCGCAATAGTGACCGACAATGGGCTACAGTTCGCTAGCGGAGAACTTATTAATTTTTGTGGTCAGTTGGGCATTGACCACCGCTTCGCCTCCGTCCATCATCCTCGGAGCAACGAGCAGATGGAGGTGGCAAACAAAGTCATAGTCAGCCTGCTGAAGAAAAGGTGGAGAACATGAAGTGGAACTGGGTAGAGCAGCTTCCCTCAGTCTTGTGGGCCTTGAGAACGACACCCAATACGGCAATGTGAGAAACACCATTCAAGCTCTCCCATAGATCTGAGGTCGTACTCCCGGTGGAATTCGAGGTCAGGTACCCCCGGGTCATGACCGCCGAGGAAAGGGACGAAGACTGGAGAATGGACAATGAGGAGGAACACCGGCTCTTGCTGGATACGGTTGAGGAGCTTCGGGACCTCGCAGCGATTTGACAAGAGGAAGTGAAGCGCCGAATGGCCAGGTACATTGATAAAAACATTAAAATCATGCATTCGTCCCAGGAGATCTAGTCCTCAAAAAGGTCGACGCCGCGGGAAGATCGGCAAACGTAAGAACGCTCCAACCCAATTGGGAGGGGCCCTATGTAATCCTGGAAGCCCTGAAGTCAGGGGGTATCACCTTCAAAATGTTGAGGGGATCCCCCTTGGTAACGCTTGGAGTGGTGACGATCTGAAACATTTTTATCCTTAATGAATATTGAAATTCTTCTCGGGAAGACTTCTCACTCCAGCTTAAAATAGTTATTCTAACCCCTGAGAACTGAGATCGGTTAAGACCCCCGACTACAGTCCAAGCTTAGGTAGTGTCGAGTTCCTCCGCCTCAGGGTGAGCTAAGATCCCAGGAAGTGTTGAAGTCCTCCACTCCAGTTGGTCCAAGCTCTTAGGCAGTGCCGAGTTCCTCCGCCTCCGGGTGAGCTAAGCTCCCAGGAAGTGTTGAAGTCCTCCACTCCAGTCAGACCAAGCTATTAGGCAGTGTCGAGTTCCTCCGCCTCTGGGAGAGCTAAGCTCCCAGGAAGTGTTAAAGTCCTCCACTCCAGTCAAACCAAGCTCTTAGGCAGTGTCGAGTTCCTCCGCCTCCGGGTGAGCTAAGCTCCTAAGAAGTGTTGAAGTCCTCAACCCTAGTTGGTCCAAGCTCTTAGGCAGTGTCGAGTTCCTCCGCCTCTAGGCAGTGTCAAGTTCCTCCGCCTCGAGGTGAGCTAAGCTCCCAGAAAGTGTTGAAGTCCTCCACTCCAGTGGGTCCAATCCCTTAAGAGGTGTTGAGCTTCCCTCTATCTCAGGTTGAGTTCAGCTAGACTAGAGGTGTTGAGCACCCTCCATCTCATGTTGAGTTCGGCTCGACTAGAGGTGTTGAGTTCCCTCCACCACAAGTTGAGTTCAGCTCGACTAGAAGTGTTGAGTTTTCCCTCCATCTCTGGTTGAGTTCTGCTTGACTAGAGGTGTTGAGCTTCCCTCCATCTCAAGTTGAGTTCAGCTCGACTAGAGATGATGAGCTCCCTCCATCTCAGGTTGAGTTCAGCTCAACTAGAGGTGTTGAGTTCCTTCCACCTCAAGTTCAGCTCGACTTGAGGTGTTGAGTTTTCCCAAGTTGAGTTCAGCTCGACTAGATGTGTTGAGTTTTCCATCCACCTCAGGTTGAGTTCAGTTCTACTAGAGGTGTTAAGTTTTATTCCATCTCAGGTTGAGTTCAGCTCGAATAGAGGTGTTGAGTTCCCTATACCTCAGGTTCAGTTCAGCTCGACTAGAGGTGTTGAGATTCCCTCCACCTCAGGTGGAGTTTCGTTCAACCAGAGGTGTTGAGCTTTCTCCACCTCCAGTTGAGCTCGGTTCACATGAGGGTCGTTAAGTAGAGAAAGGTTTATCATTCTTGCGCTTAGTTCGGATGGAACCATCTTTAAAGAGTTCAACCACCGCGTTCTCGCCCGTCTCTCTGAACCACATGTGATCTATTATTTTTCCGGGCTCGTATCGACCCCAAAAAACAGGGATTGTTTATAACCTGTAATTCGTCGAGACCAGGGTTGATAGTGAAAGTGACCGTGACAAGTGGAACGACCGATTGTAGGCAACCGAAGCCGACCAGAGTAGTGAGACAAGGCCCGGGAAAGTGGAAGTGGACCCATGGCGAGTGGACCTAATGGTCCACTCGCCCAAGGCAGGGGCGAGTGGACCATGGTCCACTCGCCCAGAGGAGGGGCGAGGTCCACTCGCCCGGGTAAGGGGCGTGTGGTCCACTCGCCCCAGGCACTCGGGCGGGTGGACCACGAGTCCACTCGCCCCTAGGGAGAGTGGACCGAGTGGTCCACTCGCCAAGCCCAGGCAGTGGACCACTCAGTCCACTCATCCAACCCCCGACAAGGGGGGAGTGGACGTCTTGAGTCCCACTCCCCCCCTGTCTCGGTCGCGATCATTGGTTTGGATTTGTAGTTAAGCTGCAGATAGAAGAATTTGGCTATCCGCAGCCCAATTTTGGAAGTCTATAAATAGACCCTCATGGACACCTTGGGAGAGGGACATCTTCTTCTTCTCTCCCTCGCGTGTTACTTGTGAGCAAGCACTCCAGCCCTCTGTCAGCTAAGTTCGATAGCATGTGCTCCGTAGTGCTCTTCAGGGTGTCCAGGCTCAGCATTAGCTTGGGAGGGGAAACACTCTTTGATCTTCCAGGTTTGTGGTGGGACCTCCTCGTTGCAACTCAAGGGGTCTGTTTTGGGTTTCAAGTCTTCTTTGGTGCAAGGTCATTCGACTCTCAACGACCGGTCACGCGTTCTAGCTCATGTGAAGTAAGGGTCAGCTGCATACCCGCTGCGAACGTCGAAGCCAGTTCTCTGGTTTCAACACCGATGACAACCGCTTTCTTCCCTGCTGCGGTGCCGCCGCCATAGAGCCAACTGCGCCCGAAACAGACCCTTAATCTAGCCACAAAATCCTTAACCTTCATTGTAATTTTCTCCCAATTAATGCCGGATAAAATTTACCAATCCAACACGCAGCTACTTGACAATGACTTCCTCGTTAGTTTTTTTGGCAAGTAGAAAACGCTGATATAATATATAGCAACGGGGCCAAAGAATATTCCGATCATCATATAATGACATTTTCAGCATATTCTTCCCACAAATATATTTTATTATATATATATTAATTTAATTTAATAATTTAACAAATGTGTAACTGTCCAAAACAACTAGACGTGAGTATAAACACCCCCTTTCTTAGAAGCAGGATCATGCTGCCCTGCACTGATTTCAAATTACAGTAAACGGTTGACTTTGTGGCGCGGTTTTGCCATTCAAGGGGAGTAAAGTGCACCCCTGCAATTTACGGTAAAATGCGGGCATCCAATGACTCACATGAATGCCCGCACACATCTCAAAGCGAGCTAACTCTCAAAGAGAGCACATCTTAGCTCGCTTAGAGATGTGTGCGGGCATTCACGCAAGTCATTGAATGCTCGGATTGCTCGCACTTTATCGTAAAGTGCGTGGGGTGCACTTTACTCCACCGGATCCGCGATTTTGTTGATTTTTTTCGTTCAAAAAATCAAAGAAACAACACCGCATTGTAAATTCAAATATTCATTTATTTTTTAATTTTACCTTCATATTTATGCTCAAATAATTGATAATCTAGGTAGTACCTTATACAAACTAGTAAAAAACTTATTTCTCTTGTAAACTTTAAATTTTTTAATTTATTTTGATAATTGCATGAATTATTCAACTTTGAATGGTTTTTCGGCTATAATTAAATTGATTTTTTCTTAAATATCACTAAATAATTGTAACATGCTCTCTATATTTTAAGCATCAAAGATTCCATTAAAAAGCATAATGTATATAAAGTTGAAACGCACCACAAAATCGACTATAAACCATACTAATGCCCAACCAAATCACACAATTTTGTTGTGGTGCGATTTTGTTAAGTCCAAAACTGACTCCATCAGTGTGATTGCAGTTTGGATCCAAACCACGGCGCTTACATTCCTAGCCAGGGACAAAGAATGCATGGTACAAGAAGATATCCTGGCCATTGTATATAAAAAGTAAAAACTATTTGGGGAAATATCCAGGTATATATATATATATATATATATATATATATATAATATAAGGATGTTTCGAGTTAGGATGGCGACAAGAGTCATTCGCAAATGTTGTTTGCCGATTTCGCCCTTCCGCCGCTGTTCTCCACCGCTATGACTCCCCGTGCTCTTCCGCCGCTCTTCAGCCGCTTTCCCCCTCCGTCACGCCTGTAAGCGCTGGCAGCGACACAGCGAGCCAGTGCCTGCGTCTGCTTCTCCGCTCGCCGCGTGTGTTTCCACCGCCATTGTCGTCGCTGCACGCGTACTAATGCAGCCCCTGCGTCGCTGCTCACTCCCCCTGCTTCTCTGCGCCTCTGTTATCTGCGTTCCGCTAATCCGGCGCCGCCGCCGCCGCCGCCTCACAGCCAACTCCTGCTCCGCCGGTAAGTTCTTCGGTTCCTTTTTGAGTAGGTTTTACATTCCCTAATACGTGTCGGCTCTGCTTCATGGTCACGGCTCTACGCGCTTCTTCTTCCCTATCCTCCTCGGCAGCTCATCCGACGAAACTAAAGAGCAGCTGCTCCTTCACCTGCTCGCGTTTGCTCCGCCTGCCACTCAGGTTCTGATTGTTAGGTGCGCTCGAAGCATCCCGGGGAGTGTCTAATGTGGAACACAGAACCCGTTGCCCCTAGCTGGGTATAAATAGGCAAACCCTAGGAGTATCTACGGGTATTGGATATCCGCGTATCCTACACGACCCGTTAAGCCTCCGAACACCGTTACGAGTCCAAATATACATCAACAGTCTCCTCCTATATTTGTGACAAGTAACGTGTACGTTTCGGAGTGCAGAAAGTGGAGGGTACTAAAAGACATGTTTTCGACTTTACACATTGCAATAAGAGTTAGCACAGTTTAAGCATAAGCAGGATTGTTATAGCAAAAAACATAAAACATCTAAACAAACAACAGTGCTACTCATACATAAACAAGTCTGAAAAAAAACAAGGTACTGAATCAAAACATATGAAAAATTCTACTCAGAGAGTAGATCATCAACATCCATGTCGAACACCACTTTCTCTCCTCCATCTACACTAGTGCCTGCAAGGAATTTCATGAGAATTAGACTCAATGACTTCATAGACGTATGCAGTAACATATAAAGTAAGCTAGCTCTACCTGTGTGAGCTTAATACTTGTAGCAATAGTGAAGTAACACTGTCAGCATCTCTAACCAGTCTAACTAGGACCAGTTAAAGTTTTGATTTTAATAAATCAAACATTGTTATCTTACTCTGGTCACTATGTACCTCATCAACAAATGATTTGGCACACCATCATTTGCAACATTATCAAATGTGGAATAATGTGCTATGACCATAAATGTTTAGATTAACCGTTACAATGACTTTCGATTCCCAGTTGAATAACTCTCGAATCAACTTACGATGAGAAAAATGTTAGGTTATCAAATGTGGAATAACCAGCATCTAGCCATCTTGGGTTTTCATCAAGAAGTTATTTGGGGTTTTCAGTCTGTTATTTGATGCTTGAATGTTGCGACTATAGGTTCTTACTGTTAAAACATAAACACAGGAGGAAAGTTTCATACATCTATGAACTTTAATCCCATCTCCCCCGATGTTTTTATTGTAAGAACTCTATTCAAGCCTTTGGTTAAAGCGTCTGCAACATTATCTTTCGATCTCACATCTATTAAGGTCATAATCCCTTGGCTAGTGAGAGAGGTCAACCAGGCTTGTTTCATCCGTAGTTGCCTTCTTTTGCCATTGAACAAAGTGTTCGTGGCAATCGTCTTTGTAGCCTGATTGTCGCAGTAAACTGCAACTGAACTCAGTTTCAGGCTCGTCAATGGAATGTCCATAACCAAATCTCTTATCCATTCTGCTTCTTCTCCAGCTGAAGCTAGATCATACAGTTCGGATTCCATAGAAGAGAGAGCAATACAGGACTGCCTTTTGGACTTCCAGGCTACAGCTGCTTCTCCTAGTGTGAAAATAAAACCACTAGTGGACTTGCTGTCGTTTATTTCTGAGCATCATGATGCATCAGAATATCCTTCCAAAACTGGAGGATGACCACTATAGCATAAAGCATACTTTTGGGTGTGCTTTAAGTATCGCATTAGCCTATCTAGGGCATTCCAGTGGTCCTGGCCAGGATTGTTAGTGAATCGGCTTAACATGCCTACCGTAAAGGCTATGTCAGGTCTAGTGCAGACCATAGCATACATGAGACTACCAATCAGTTTAGAGTAATCTAACTGTCTAACTGCAGCTCCTTCATTGGGCTTTAAGCGGTTGTTATAATCGTATGGTGTCTCGAAAGCTTGACTATCACTATATCCCCACGTATCCAACAAGGATTTTATGTAGTGGCTTTGACTTAGGGAAATGCCATTTTTCCCAAAGCTCACCTGCATACCTAGGATAGTGTCAACTATTCCTAGATCTTTGATGTCAAATGCTTTCATCAGGCCCGACTTTACGTCATCCATTTCGGATTGATCGGATGCCAGAATTAGCATGTCATCTACATATAAACATATTATGGCGACGTTATCTGATCTATGACGTATGTAAAGACATTTATCCGAGAGACTTGACAAAAATCCCATGTTCTTTACACAATAGTCAAATTTCTCATGCCATAATTTAGGTGACTGTTTTAATCCATATAGCGATTTTAACAGCTTACAGACCATGTTTTCGTGACTGTCTGCAATGAAACCTTCAGGTTGGCTCATGTAGATCTCTTCGGTCAGATCTCCGTTCAAGAACGCAGTCTTAACGTCCAACTGATGGACAATAAAGGTCTCAATAGCTGCAATAGCTAGGAGGATCCTAATGGTTGCTAGGTGACACACGGGTGAGTAGACATCAAAATAATCTACTCCGCTGACTTGTGTGAAACCTTTAGCCACCAGGCGTGCTTTATACTTAGCTACGCTACCATCAGGATTCAACTTCTTTTTCAGAACCCACTTACACCCTATCGGTTTAGCCCCTTTAGGCTTGGGAACTAACGTCCAGGTGTTGTTCTGTAGGAGAGAATTCATCTCTTCCTCAATAGCTTCTTTCCAGAGTAGGGAATCCCTGGATCTCATCGCTTCCTTATAGGTGGATGGATCGGCCTCAACGTGGTAGGTAACAAAATCACTACCGAAGGTTCTGGGAGTTTTCTCTCTCACTGAAGTCCTCCTAGACTCTAGGCCACTGGTGTCTACAGGGACTGAATAGGAAGTGCTCGGTACTGATTCTGGATCCTCCTCAGTAATAGATGCTTGCATACCTAGGAGTGTCAGGTTCTTATCTTTAAGAAATTTATCTTCAAAAAACACTGCATTCCTAGATTCGATGATGATATTGTTGGAAATATCAAGGAATCGATCTGCAGCACTATCTTCAGCACAACCTAAATAGACACATGTATTGGTCCTAGGTCCAATCTTAGACCGTCTAGGGTCAGGAACCCTGACATAGGCTATACAGCCCCAGGTCTTAAATTTTGAGATTGACGGGGGTCTCTTAAACCAAAGCTCGTAGGGTGTAACATCTAACTTAGCATGAGGGACTTTATTTAGAATATGGTTCGCAGCTAAGACTGCTTCTCCCCAAAAAACGGAAGGCATGCCTGCAGTGAGGAGCATAGAATTTAACATTTCTGTTAATGTTCTATTTTTTCTCTCGGCTATACCATTGGATTGGGGTGAGTAAGGAGCAGTGGTTTCGGCTATGATGCCTTGAGAGGCAAGAAAACCTTTGAATTCACTGGACATGTATTCTCCTCCTCGATCACTTCTAAACCTTTTTATTTTCATGCCTAATTGGTTTTCTACCCTAGTTTTGAAAAGACAAAACTTTTCAAACGCTTCATCTTTAGTTTTAAGTAGGTAAATGTGACAGAACCTAGAGCAATCATCTATAAAGGTGATCATATACTTCCTTCCTCCTCTGGTGACGAAACTTTTAAAGTCACAGATGTCGGAATGTATTAGCTCTAGTGGTGTTGTGCTCCTAGTAACCGCGCTGAAAGGTTTCCTAATGATCTTTGTCTGAGCACACACTTCACATTTTCCACATGGGGTTTTAGTGTCTAAGTTGATCTGGTGAGTTCTAGCTATTTGGAATAACTTCATATAGTTCACGTGTCCTAGTCTCTCATGTAGAGTCTTAGGGCTAACTAAGTTTGATTGTACTTGTTGAACTATTTCATTAGCTAGACTTAGTCGGTACATTCTATTTTGGACGTATGCACATCCAAAATAGTGTGAGTTAACTGACATTTTTACTCTACCGCTACAAAAATTAACAGACATACCAGCATCACAAAGTAGACTAACAGACACTAAATTAGCAGATAATGAAGGAATAAATTTAACATTTCTTAAAGTTAAAGACTTACCTGAGGACAGCAGTAGTGTAGCGTTCCCCACCTTCAGCACATCTGCCACCCCACCGTTTGCAACGGTGACAGATTCCTTTGCCTCAGCGAGCCCTGTCATCAGATTAGCATTGTTGCATACATGGCACGTTGCCCCCGAATCCAGGTACCACTCAGTGCTGGCCTGCGCATTTCCAACCATGGCGACAAAGTTGGAAGGCTCAGCAAGGCTAACCATATTGGCTTGGTTGTCCTCTTGTGGTCCTTTGGTTCTTTCTCTTTTGGGAAGCCTACAGTCAGATGCACGGTGCCCCCACTTGTTGCAGTTGAAACATTTGCCCTTAAATTTCTTTATTTTATTTTTAGGGTCTGCAACCCGTGGTTTATTTGAGGGCGGTTTGGTCTTTTGCTGATTCGGCACACGCTTTGAGCTAGTGACCATGTTAGCAGCAGCTTTTTGCTTGCTAACAGTTTCTAGCGCGTGTCGAGTCCTATTCTCGTTCTCTATGCGTATAAAACGCTTGAGGTCATTCAGACCAACCTGCATCTTCTTCCGGTACATTTCAGTTTTGAAATGATACCACGTGGAAGGCAACTTATAAATTATTGTGCCAGCAACAAAGCTATCTGGCAGAGAAATTTGTTCGCTATGTAAGGAATCAACAATGTGTTCGAAATCCGATACCTGAGGGAGAATCTGTTTCTCCTCGTCGAACATGAAGGAGTGGAACTTGTCCACTAAGTGAGCCTTGGACAGGTCCTCCTCCTGCCTGAAATGCTCCTCCAGTGCGTCCCATATCTCCTTTGCAGTCTTCATCTTCAAGTAGGTCTTTGCCAGGCTTGGGGAGAGACAGTTCAGCAAATAGTCCCGGCAAAAATCCTCATCGCTGATCCACTGTTCTTCATGCTCAGTCCCGATGAACTCAGCACGATTGTTCTGAACGGTGTAGAACACGTTCAGACACTTCATCCCAAATTGCGTGTTCAACTTCCAAGTGTTGAACTCCGACGCCGTGAATTTTTCCAGCTTCGTCATCGGTACTGGAGAGGAGAAGTTGTTCGCCTTCAACATCGTGCTTGGAGACGGCGGTGGCGGGAGAACTGCGGCGCACGGTCACTGACTGTTGGAGAGCGCACGATCAGCGGTCGTGCGCAAACTCCCCCTTTGAGAGCAGCGACTTCGTCTTCTTCACACGAGCGGCAGTAGAGGCGGCGGCTCTGGACGACGGAAGCGGCGGCGCTGCGGATCTGAGGCTGGAAGCAAGGGATCCGACGAAAACGGCGACTGCGCACGACAGAGGCGGCAGATCTGCGGTTAGGGCAGACAGGGGCACAGCGGCGGCACTGGATCCGGGCGACAACCGGCGACTGCACACGACAGAGGCGGCAAATCTGGAACTTCCTCCTTCTTCGCGAGCGGCGGACTGCCAAGAACTGCAGCAGCCAACTCCTCCTACGCACGCGCGCTCGGAACCGGCAGAAGAACCGCGACAAAGCTTTCAAGAGCGGCGGAGGCAGGGACTTGCGATCTCTTCTCCAGGCGAGGTTTGGCGGCTGGGTGAGATCGCGAAATCCCCTACACGCACGGCGACGGCGAGAGGAACCAGCGAACTCCTCTCACGAGCGGCGATCCTTGCGATCGAGCTTTGGCTACACAGCGACGGGGAGAAGGAATCGTGATCTTCTGTGCGAGAGCGGCGCCGACTGGGAGCGATCTTCCTCTGATCGATCACTGGCGACGAGCGGGGATGGCAGCAGTCGGCGATCGAAGACGATGAGGAAGCGGCGGGATACGAGCAAACCCTAGAGGCGTTACTTCGAGATTGTTAGGTGCGCTCGAAGCATCCCGGGGAGTGTCTAATGTGGAACACAGAACCCGTTGCCCCTAGCTGGGTATAAATAGGCAAACCCTAGGAGTATCTACGGGTATTTGATATCCGCGTATCCTACACGACCCGTTAAGCCTCCGAACACCGTTACGAGTCCAAATATACATCAACACTGATTCCTTGCCGCTCCTCCGCAGGCTTCTCTTCCTCAGGTAAGGTCTTCTCTTTCGGGCCTCTCGCTGCTCCTCTGCAGATTTTTTTCGTGCTACGCCACCGAACTGCTCTGTTTTTCCTGTAGCTTCTGCAGGTCCTCTGTTTCTTTCCATACGCCCTTACCATCGCTCCTCTCGACTGGACAGCTCTCGCCGCTCCCCTCGACTGGACACCTCTCGCCGCTCCTCTCGACTGAACACCTCTCGCCGCTTCTCTCGACTGGACAACTCTCGCCGCTCCTCTACAGGCAGTTATCTAGACACCTTCAATCAAAAGTACTAATTGACACCTCTCGCTCCTCTTGCCGCCGCTCATCTATTAAACCCTGTTTTTGTTTACTTTTTTTTTTGCACAGGTACTAATCGACACCTTATTCACCTCCTTCCAATGACGCGCATCATCTCCCCTACTCCAGCCCACTACACTCCATAGGTAAGCCATTCCAGAGCGCACTGCTCTTCAGCTCCTTCTGTTTACAATTCCTACTCAACTCTCTGCAAAAATTTCTGCGTTTGATTTAAAAATCCATTTCCTCCTGCGTTCAATTCCTATTGAGCTTCCCTGTTCTCAATTTCTTGCAGTTGGATGTTCTCCTGGAGACAACAATATTGCTTTATACTTCACGCTGTCGGATTTTTCGCTGCTAGAGAAACCAACCGCAAGAGGAAAATCTAGGAGAACTTTTCCACCGGCAATCCATCACCAAGGAATCAATATTGCTTATATTGATGGATTTTTCAATATTGCTGGGGAAACCAACTGCAAGAAATTTGCCTCTGCTCTTCTCTTGGAGTAACTGCTTTTTTAATTTCTGATAGGCTACAATTAGTTTATATTCTACTCATTTCCCCTGCCTATTGGAATCAATATGAAGTTCACCTACCATTTCTTCTTCATTTTCACTTTATAGATATTTATGAATTTTATGCCGAAATGATTGAGTTAGATTATCTTTAATAATTTCCAATTATGTATTTGTCCATGAATAGTCCTCCTAGATTGTCTTGCCTTCATGTTGGAATGTTTTTCTGATTCAAATTCTCAGCTTATCCTCATTTTAATTTGCGAAAGCTTAATAATGTTGGAAGTTTTTCTAAATTTCTATTTTGGTACACAACCTGATTGCATTGGTGAATTATAAATTGCATTTTCTTATCTAAGATTGAAATGCAGTCATCCTTACATCTTCTAACAGGAAAATAATCAATCAAAAGGAATGCTGAGCCTGATTATCTGATAATTTCCATTTACCTCTCGCCGGTGTTCTCTTCTTCGGCTATGGCATCGACTCCTCCGTTCGGTGCTGCCCGCATATTCTCCGCACATCTCTTCGATCTTCTCTTCTCCCTGCTCCTCGCTGCTGCTCGGTTATTTTCCTCTGCTTCTCGCTCATATACCTGCGCGTCGTCGGTCACGTGGGTAGTTTCCCGATTTCTCCCTTCCACCGCTCTTCGACAGGATCATAACAGCGCGCCTACACGTCGGTTCTCCTCCCTCGCAGCTCTCTTTTCTTTCTCGCCTACGCGTCGGTTCTCCTCCCTCGCACCTCTCTCTTCTTTCTCGCCCACGTCCGCCTACCTCCCCGCTGCTCAGTCCCCCTGCTTCTCTGCGTCTTTGTTCTCTGCGTTCGCGTACTCCGCCGCCACCACCTCATTTCCCAATCAACTCCTGCTCCGCCGGTAACTTTTTTATTTCGTTTTTGATTTTGGTTTACATTTCCTTTCTGATTTCGTTTTTGCTTTACTCTTATAATTTTGTTTCTGATTTGTAGGTCGCCTATTTACTTTCTTGCCGCCGTCGACTCCGCAATCGACATCGCCTGCAACTGCTTCTTCGCCTTCTCACCGGCCGACGAACGCATCGTCGACTGTGGAATCACTCTAAATCCATCGGTGAGCTTCCTCCTGTCTCCATTTCTCTTCGATTTACTCGAACTCAGCAGAATGGTTTATAGGTAAGCCTGCTAGGTAATTTTAACTATCAATTACCAAAGATCTTTATTTAGGATAGATATTTGATAGTTACTATAATTGTATATATTTGATAGTTAGCCATATTTGTACATATTGTGTACAGATTTCATAGTTCGAAATTATATTGATAACTAAATTGATACAATTCATTAATTCATAAGTTATTAGCATTAGCAATTGATATTTCTTTTTTGATTTCAGCTGTGATTTCTTTTTTGCTTTCACTTTCTTCATATCAGTTTTTATTTCAGTTTTCTTTTTTCAGTTTTGATTTCATTTTTTATTCCACCTATTTGATTTCGTTTTTTATTTCTGTTTTGATTTCATTTTCAATTTCTGCTTTTCAATTTATTTTGGATTTCAGTTTTTTATTTCAGTTTCAGTTTTGATTTCAGTTTTTGAGTTACTTTATATTTTCAACATTTCTTTTTCATTTCACTGTCAGTTTCGATTTTAGTTTTCAGTTTTTGATATAGTTAAGTTATTAGCATTACCGATTGATACAAATATGTGAAGCACTAATTGTTCATGTGAGATACACAGCTCTGTAATATCAAATATATAAATTTGAATTACTTCTGTCCAAACTATCAGAAGTTATGTATAACTGTGTACAAAAGTTATAATTTAAGCTATTACATATGAATAATCGTGTCAATTAAAATATTACCTAAGTGATACTTTGTAATAGCTTCAAAATAGTTGATATGAAATCCTACCAGTGCTGACAGATAACTATACTGAAATATCCGATTTAGTTTTTTTTTTATATCCGATTTACTTTTTGTTTCCGATTTACCTTTCCGATATACTTCTCAGTTTATGTTTTCGATTTCACTCTGCCACCACTTAATTTCGCAAGGAAGCTCATCCTGCTCCGCTAACACTTAGTTCTGATTTACTTCGATTTAATATCATACTTTTATGAAAGCAAATTGATGCCCCTTACTGTCTTAAGGAAATATATATCACATGGTATTTATATTAACCTCCTTAAAGTGCTAAATGTAGGCATTCAGTTTTTTGAAGACTTCTTGGTTCAAGCCTTCAAGGAATCAAAGAATTTTTTTTTTCCATTGATGATAAGAGCAAAATCTGAATCTGAATAGAACAAAATGTTCTCTGCAGTGCATTTATAGATCGTAATATGGTTTTTGTTTTGCGAAGAATTTATGGTTCATGTTTTTCCTCTTCAGAACCGGGCCCCTTCACATACAAGTAGCATAAATACTTTTGGTGGATCCCTGCTCATCCAGGTATTCTTTTGGGCCAGTTAAAGAAAAATTCTTTGCTTTTCATCATCTATATTAATTTAATACGGTCTTAAACTGAATTTTTAATTTATATTTTGTTTAGCTTTGATTTCAAACTAAAATTTCAACTTCTGTTCAGTTCTCTATGTTCAAATGTGTCATTGTTCCCTACATAGCAACATTCACACCCTAGACATATTAAATGATTTACCATACATTTTTTCATGTTCTGTTTTAAATTAATATGGTGTGCAATGACTAATTATTCAAACGCATTCATTAGTTTAATATTTTTTCTTTTATTATCCACTCCAGATGCTCTACTAGGACTACCAGAGTTGTCTCTTGGAGTTGTTCCTGGATTTGGGGATACGAAATTGAACCAAACTGGAGAAGCTTTTAGTTAGTCGATATTTATATTTACCTGCTATTGCTTTTTTAAGCAATTTGTACAAAATGCAGGGTCGGATTTGAAATATATATGTTCAACAGTGTAAGATTTTGGAGGAATTTCATTTCGATCTATATGTTCATCTATGAATAACAAATAGCAGAGAATTTATTATCCATGTAGGGATGATTATGAGTTGCATTGAAATTTATGATATCATCTTATAAAATTTAGATTAATTATCCATCTTATTCGTTCATCTGAATCTTTTGCAGGGCATTCTGACTATGGTATCAAGTCTCAATATGTAAGGTCGGGAACTGAAGATGACTTCAATATTACTTCTGATGCTGAGTTCTTCATGGATCCCACCATCAAAGGTTATTATAAATCTCATGTGCGGCTCATTCTCATTTTTAATTTATGACACTTCATTTCTCAAGTTGCTCATCATCAGTGGTCATCATATTTGTATTTACCATCATCATCAGTATATGTGTATATCTTCATATTGTATCTCTTGATATTGTATAATCAGTATATTTGTATACTTCAACACCTTCTCAAGCTCTCCATCAGTACGCCATTTCAGTGCCCCGTTCGAACACTAGCCTAGCCTTATTGGTAGACGTTCTTAACAGACAAATAACTCACGCACCTGGGGACGCCTAAATTGATTGACATTTCAAATCTCTTCCAATTTTATGGTTTGTGAGCTTATATGACTGTCTGTGATGTCATGTTGTATGATGCGAGTAGTTTTTCATTTTTTTGTTTTATGAAAATTACCCACATGGCTGTTATGCGACGTTTTGGTTTTTTTTTTCAATATGAAATGTTTATGCGAGGTGGTTCTGGGTAGTCTTCAATAATATACTTTGATAGCACATCAACCACTTAATTTCAATGATTTTGAAATGTTTGGATTTTGAAATGAGATCAGTATCCGTTATAAAACACCATCATATCATGAAGTGAGGTTTTACAGGGGTTGTTAGTTTGTCAAGCCTTCGACTCTCCACATTATGGTTCTTGGGCAATTATTCAAGTTTTATTTACTCAATATCTCTATAGAACCTGTCAACTATGTTAATCGTACGAACAATGTTCTCCTATGCAGATAATTTCTTAATCAATTTACGCATATTGACTGAGATAGGATGATTCTGGGTTGGAAAAAGTCCAACTGTGAGCCTCTTCCCACCTTCAAAATCATACTAAATAATGAATTCTTTTCATTCACTGAATAATTTGAGCGTAATTTATACGCAGGTTATAATATAGATATTCCAATCCCCTTCCCGTGGAGTCAAAAAATTCTTCGGCTGCTCCTCCATCAAACCATCACCTGCTTTAGGTCCAACAATGTTTGATCTGGAGGCAACGAAGAAGCCAGGGAATGACACACATTGCATTGCAGTGCAAGATTGCACTTTGCACTGCAACAAAATTGCAGTTTGCTGCACAGTTTTGCACTGCAGCAAAACTGCATGCAGTTTGCACTCCATCAAGTCCAGCCGTGATTTCAATTTGGATAGCGGTTTGCACTCCACTCACTGTGTCGAAATGTAAGATCACGTTTTTCCTTCTTTTCGCTTACAATTTCTTCTTTGATCAATCTATTGCAGAGTAATGCCGTAATGTTTCTATTCCTCTGTGTTCCGTCGCTGTTGGGGTACTGTCGCATCGCGAACGGGCGAAATAAATAAATTTAGAAAACCCTAAAATACTTTAATTTTTTGTTTTAAAATTTTACATAACTGTGGGGGGGGGGGGGGGGGGGGGGGGGGGGGGGGGGGGGGGGGGGGGGGGGGGGGGCGGGCGAAGCCCGCCGAGGGGGCGGCCGAAGCCCGCCTAAATGCGGCCGAAGGCCGCAGCGCCACATCGAGAATGGGCGAAGCCCGCTTGAATGCCAAGCGGGCGAAACCCACTTGGTTACGGGCGAAGCCTGTAGCGACGCATCGAGAACGGGCATAGCCCGTTCGAAGATGCTAGTATATATATATGTTTACACTTTTAAGCACTCTTGTATCATCGGAGCAACCGGCTTTATCATTTAATCCAATCCAGAATAATAATTTCCAAAAGATAACAAACTTCAATTTGTACGTAGTGTAGCACCCGGCCCAACCCGAAGGCGGTAAATATTTTCATGCAAACCGGCCAGCACACCAAAAGTACTTTTTAACTCGGAAGTACATTTTCAATACTAATCGAATTAAGTTATTATTAAATAAATTAAGTGTTATGTATTCTTTTGATCTTAAAAGTATTTTTGACTTGATAAAATGATTTATATAATTCAAAATTTTATTTGAAAGAATTGGATGAATTGAACAACTAAGATTCTTTTATCTTTTATTTTGTAAACAGTATATATATATAATATTTTTCAGTAAAGATGTATATCTATTAATATATATACTAAAGTCTATAATAAGCACACAAAAAATGAAAAAATATTTTAAGACGACATCCCGAAGGACCAATTCATCATGCCGGCGGGCTCCGAACCGTCCGCTGCGACAAAAATCTGCTCGATCCGGTCTCGTATGCCCTCCGGCGAATAACGAACCGCCACCGCTGCCTCCACCCCTCCGCCGTGTGCTGCCATGAATCTGTCATACAACACCTTGTACGCCGGCAAAATCATTCTGTCCACCTCAATCCTCATCTCCTCCCTCATCCTATCATCCTCCACCACACTCCCCTCCTGAGCAACCGCCGCCTCCTCAAAAGACAAGGTGAACGCCGCCATTCCTCCCTCTTCTTCCTCCGCAGCTATTGCCGCCACCTTCCCCCACCCAAGCCTCAGGTATTTCTCCGTGTATCTTCTCGCCGTTTCCTCGTGCCTCTCCGCCCAGCTCCTCCCAAGAACCATGCTCAGCCCGCTTCCCCTCACTTTATTAACCACATACTGCAGATTGTTCGCTAAGAAGAGGTAGGAGAGAGACACCTCCTTGTAGAACTCCGCCTTGTGGTCCAACTTGCAGAAAACGACGAGCAGCAGCCACGCTATCCTCTCGGACACAGTCGCCGGCACTAGCGTCGACGGGCATGGGGCCGATGTCTCTGGCAGTGACTGCGGCGAGCGGAACGGTATGCCGGCATAGACATCCGCGAGGGTCGGCACGTGATCGGCGAGGCAGGCGAGGTATTTCATCGCGTTACGGATAAGGGGGTGAACCCCGCAGCCGGGGATCAGAAACCTCGACGATTCTTTCTGAACGGAGAGCTCGAATTCCTGAATCGTAGCACGGGCAGCCTCGGCAAGGGAATTGAGAGCGTCTAGCGCCTTGGATTTCACCATTTCCATGGATTCGTAGCAGAAGATCGATTCAATTTGGAGATAGAGGTCGGAAAGAGCCTGGTGAAGTTCCAGGATGCGGAAGAGTTTTTCGGGAGAGGGCTTTGTCTTTGCGACGGATTCCGGGAACGAGAGAAACTGGAGAGCGGCGTCAAGGGTGACGTCGGCGAAGCAGGACATGGTAAGATCGAGATCAACACCGAGACCGACCGAGTCCGAGTTATCGAAGACATGGCTGCAGAGGAGGCGCTCCGTGGCGAAGAGAGTAGGGAAGGAGACCCGGGCAGCGGCGAGCCAGGATCTGATCCTAAGGTCGAGGACCCTCCAATCAAGCTTGTAGAGGTTGGAACAGGGGAGCCGGAGGTCGAATCCGAGGCAGAAGAGGGCTTCCTCGACGATTGATTTGCGCAGCAGTTTGTAGATCCGGACGCACTCCAAGCCGTAGCCGTTCGCTATCATTGACTCGGCGATGGAGCGAAGGTCCGCGATGGCGTTAGTTGAAGAGAGGCGGATGTCGTCATCATCGGAAGAGGACGATGATAGGGAATCAGGGTCTAGGTGATGTCGATTGGAGGAGAGGATGCGGTGGAATTCATGCTCGAGACGGCGCATGGCGGACTGCATTAGGGTTTGTGCGCGGATGAGAATTTCGGCGCGGGAGGACGGAAGATCACGGCAATCTGGGGAGGAGTAGAATAGCATGGCGCGACGGAGGTCGGCGACGGAGCGGAGGAAGAGGGTGGCTTCAGCGCAGCCGCCGGAGAAGAGGGACTTGGAGCATTCCGAGGAATCGTAGTTCCATTTGGTGATAATAGATTCCGCGAAGGCGATGTTCTCTTCCATGAGACGGGAAGAGAAGCTGTCCTGCGGCGAAGTGCTCCCGTTGACGGCCATGGCGATGGAAGAGCTGCGTGATCTGCCTAAGCAGAAAACTCGAGATATAATCTTCTTCGCCATTTGGGGAGAGAGGGCGAACAGGAAACGAGTGAATGTAAGTTTTGAGCCGGCATAGTATATATATATATAATTAAATGAGCAAAGCCTAAAACAAGAGAAATCCAAAGTCCACCGTCTAATTTTTGTCCGTGAAGAAATGTTTTGAAGTTTATCCTTTATTTATTATTTTCATTTTTTACATAAAATAAATAATATATATATAATAAAATAATAATATATGTATAATAAAATAAAAATATATACACGGCGGCTTACCTGACCTGAACGGCTGAACCTGTTGAAGCGCTTACTTTTTATAAGTAAACCGCACGTTTTAGAGTTCTCCATTTCTTAAAATATAGGAGAGTAGTTCCCTCTCAATCTCTTCTGTTCTGTTTAAGAGATCGGCGGCGATGATTGTCAAATGCGAATGCACTGATAGTGTTTGGATGGCTACGATCATGAATGTCGTCGGATTTTGAATTGCTGTGATTTGGAATAGACCAAGGGCAAATCTAAGGTGGGGTGCACTGGGGCCTGAGCCCCTCAAGAATTTTGCAAAATAGATGGTGGATTAGGATTTCACTCGTCTAGACAATGAATTTAGACTACTTACACGTCAAAAATGGTCGCCGGGTGAGAGAGAAATGACCCCGGTAAGATGTAGTCGTTCAAATTTCTTTTTGGCTGAAAGAATACAATTTATGGTTCATTCTTGCTGAAATTCTTGGATCCGCAACTAGAGTAGACATTATTCTCGATTGAAAACAACAAGGCGACATAGATACACCCATGCAATTTTTTATAAGAGTCTCTCTCATGAAGTACCAAAGTCTCCCATTTCTGTTTGATATTCTTCGAAATAGATGGATTTTCCATCTATTGTTCTCAGTGATTCATGTCTTGCATTGAGAGTTGAGCAGTTGAATCGTGACAACGATGTCGCGGCGAGGATGACAAATTTGCCCACCTTGGGTATTTATGATGCTGAATAATGTTAGTTAATGTTTCGCGACAATGATGCAGATGAAAAAGTCGTCGGCAATGACGGGTAATAACTCATGAGATTAAGTGAATAGGTAGGGCGGGAACTGAAATCACACTCTAAGAAGTGAATGGGAAGAATAATCGTGTGTACTTGCAAAAAGTACAGTGAGAAGCAACCATTGATTGGTTCTGAAGCGGCTGGATCGGTTGCGACTCAGATCATGTGACTTTGTTCTTTAATTATGTCGAAACGTAGCACCTATGATATCGTGAAATTGCAATCGTTCGATCTCACTGAGTTTCATGGTTGGAAACTGCACGTTCAACTCGACATGAAAAAACGTGAGATTTTCTACACGGTTCTCAGTTACTTCGCAACGACCACTAATACGTAAATGAATTGCTGTGAATCAAAGATGAGGATATTTGCAGGGACTGCCTTCTGAATTCTCTGAATCCTCGGCTTGCGATGACCTACAATGAATTTAAAACCGTAAAGGAGATCTGATATCGCTTGAACGCTCACTTTCATAAGCAGGAGGAACTGTCGAAAACTCTCATCGTCGAGAAGATTTTCAACTTTAAATTTAATGTTAATTTGTTAGTCACCTCATAATTGATTGAATTGGAGAATATGCATAATAAGTTAAATGACTAAAAGTATGACATGTCCGATAATCTCTTAGTCAGTCTGATCGTTTGCAAACTGCCTTCTAAATAGAACACCTTTCAATACTGAAATGCACAGGCTGAATGAGCAGATTGGGCTTGATGAACTCAATAGGTTCATCTACATCGAGAATCAGAATTCTGCTAGAAAATGTGTGAAGCAAGTTAGTCAACTCACTCAGGTTGCTAACTTATTTTCACGTCACAATAATCCTCATAAGAAGCTACTGACACCTAAAGGTGAATCCTCTTCACAGTTCCAGGCCAAAAAAACTTCTTTCAAAACGAAGAAGGGCAAGTGTTATAACTATGAGAAGTGGGGTCTTTGAGCCACAAACTACAAGGCTCTAAAGAAGCCTAAGAAGAATGCACCACAAAATAAGGCAAACATGTTGGTAGATGTTTCTGGACCCCGATCTTTTGTTGCTATGATTGTGAGTGGTCACAACAGTGCGTCTTCTAAGTGGTGGCTGGACAGTGAAGCTACTTGTCATGTTACGAATGACAAAGGTTTACTCACTGAGGTTACAACAGTAAATGACACTGTGAAGAAGTGATATGAAGCAGAGAATGATGTGGCTCATGCTGGGAAAGCAGAGCTGATACTCTCTTTAGGTAAAATACAAACTCTCAAGCATGTTAGAATAGTTCATTCTTTAACGAAAAATTTAATCTCTATGAGTTTGCTAGATAATGCTGACTGTCTTTTACAACCTTGAATGGTAGAATATTTTAATAGTTAATTCACATTATTTTGGTTGTGTTTATATGATAAATAGAATGTATAGACTTAGCTTAAATATTGATAACATTAATTAAGTTAGTTCAAATTTAATTGATCATAAGTTATTGCACAATTGACTTGGACATGTGAACTATAAGAAAATGTGTGATCTAGCTAAGATTCATAACATCAATTTAGACTTGTCTATTCGATTTGATAGATGTGAGGAGTGTGCACAAACCAAGATCATTAGAAAATATTTTAAGTCGGTCTAGGAGCACAGAACTTCTTAAGTGGATACGTTTTGACTTCTGTGATTTTAGGTGTCATGTCACTAGAGGTGGAAAGAGGTATCTGATAACATTCATAAATGATTTTTCTAGATATTGTCATGTCTATATATTGAAATCGAAAGATGAAACATTCGAGACATTTAAGATCTATAAATTTAGAGTTGAGAATCAGTTAAACCTGAAAATTAAAAGATTTAGAAGTGATCGAAGAGGAGAATGCACTGCAACTGGGTTTACAGAATTTTGTGTCTCTAAGGGCATAATACTTGAAACCACTGCTACTTACTCACCCTAGTTAGTTAAATGGTGTTGCTGGGTGGAAGAATAAGACTTTAACAGAAATGTTGAATTCTATGTTACTTACAGCTGACATGCCTACCTCCAATTGGGGAGAAACAATCTTAACTGCAAATCATGTTCTGAATAGGTTGCATCACTCTAATCTCACTTTTACACATGAGTTATGACACACTACTAGAAAAATGACTTTTAGTCACACTTTTTTTTGCCGCGAGTCAAAAATCGTGACTAATAGTTAAATATTCTAATAGTTAAATATTAGTCACAACTTCTAATTTGTGGCTAATAAGCAGCAAGTATTAGCCACATATGTCAAATTCGTGGTAAAAAAGAACACATTAGCGACGGTTTATCGAATTCGTGGCTAAAAAGATATTATTAGCCACAATTTCCTAATTCGTGGCTAATATTGTAGTCATAATTTTTAATTCGTGGCAAATACATAAGTATTCGCCACGTTTTTTGTCGTGATAAAAAATTAGTACGAGATAATTGACTAAAATTAGTTTTTTAATTTATTAATACCATATGTATAAATATTAATATTAATTTAAATATTAATTCTCATATACTTAATTAAATTGCGTCACATACAATTCAATCACACACATGATCACGTGATTTGAGGAGATTAACAACACTCGATCTAAGAGCAGAAATATTGTCGAAGCACAACAAAAAATATTAATATTAATTTAAACATTAATTATTATGCATAATTAATTTATGCCACATACAATTCAATCACATTATGTATTATGATTATCTTATTTATTTATATATTTACAAATTAACTCTCAATCAAATCACACATATAATAATGAGTGTATGTAGAAATCAAGAGAGAGCTAAACTTCTTAAGTGTGATAATCTAAAGATGATTAGGAAGTGTAGAAGGAATCTTTTGCTCGAGTAACATCTCATTTTCAATGAGTCCAGCAGATTCACTTGACCCACGGTGAGCGGTCTGGTTGGGCTCATGTGACTCATTTACCCGATTATGACTAATACGAACTTGTATGATCGATACGATTATACGAACTCGATGTCGTTCATTTCATTCAAATCTGGCGAGAATATAATTGAGAAATTTGACAATAGTTAATCTCAGTGAATTACAGTGATCAATAGGAATACAACAAAAATGTCTGCGATGATTTCGATGAACATCAAGGACGTTGACATTTTGAGTTCATGACTAACCCAAAAATACCATTTAGTGTTCATATTTTTTTTTGTCACTAATATAAAAATCTAGAAATATAATGATTATTTATTATTTTAAAAATGAATATTAATTAAAATAAATAGTATTGACTAAAAAAATACATTAATTGTAAAATAAAATAAGGATAACATTATTGATTTATCTATACAATTCTAAAAAGAAATATGGTGGTCTGCGAATAGCGTGAGTGTTGGGAAATCAGGTGCAAACAGCATGGCACCGCTATAAAATTGCAGGAAACAAGAACACAATATATAGGCAAAACAGCGTCCGGCAAAACCCGCCGACGCACAATCACAAATATATATTAAATTATACAATACATAAATGCAATTACAGGAAATAACAAAAGAAGAATAGACCGTCCGGTGGAACACCGCAGATGCGCCAGACGCGCATGATCCGCGGGCGAGTAGAAGATCTGGACTGCAATCCGCCTAGCGGACGCACAAGGTTCACCGGAACCTTCAACGTCGAAGTCCGACGTTCAACCGCAACCACCACAGGAGACCAACGCCGCCACCGGAGACAAACGCCACCACCGAGATCAAGACGCCGTCAAGGCTAACTGCACACACGCAAGCCTTCAATGTCAACGACGATCTCCGCCAAGGCCGACGACGACTCCCTCTCCAACGCCGGCGGCTCACCTCCAAGACCGGCGCCACTACTCTCTCTAACGACGAAACACCAAGGACGGCGACGGCCTCCCCGTCGCACGAGAGAGAGAGAGAGAGAGAGAGAGAGAGAGAGAGAGAGAGAGAGAGAGAGCGAGAGAGAGGGAGAAAGAGGGCTGGACGATTTTCTCCAAATTGAAACAGGCGTCTCTCCCAAGAAAAGGCTACAGACGTTCTATGATTTCTCCCAGGCTATGCAATTGCCGAAGCAAAAAAAAAAATGAGCGGCTTCTATATGCTCCTGGCAGTTTCACCCCCAGGCGGTTTTGCACTGCACGAATGGAGAGTGACAGTTCCATATTTGAATCTCACGGTGGGCTAAAAAAAACCTTATATATATAATATATATTTCTTTCTAAATATATATAATATATATCTAAAAAATCCGAACCAACTTAATAACAATCCACCACCTTGATTCAAGATCCGGAGCCACCACCTGCACGAAGCACTCCTTGCACAAGGCACTGACTGTGCGAAGCAAAAAACTGCACAAAACACCACCTCAAAGTCCTGAGGCGTCAGCCGACCTGCTCCAGTCGACTCATCCCTGCTCGGGCTCAACCCCTGAATGTCGACACAACCAGATCGCTGAATCTGACTCGCCTAGTCAGACTACCAGAAGGGCGATCCCCTGCACCACCTCGACCATCCACCCTGTCGGCCGCAGAAATCATGGGCACACCACCTCGCATCGTGGTCCCCATCAGCCAGTATAAACTACTGTGTTGCATAGCTCGCATGAGCACGGTGCGCCCTCGCCTCACCGTCAAAACTCCACCTCTCGATGCAAAACTGCACCCATCGGAGTCCAATCTGCCCAACGAAATCAGATCCCTGCGTAGCTTAGGTACCAAATGTACCTGCTCAAGTCTACGCACTGCTCTGCCATGCGTCCTGATGTCCACCGTCCCTGTCCCGGTGACCTCACATGCTGAGCCGTCACCCAGAAAGACCGACCCAGACGTCACCTCCAGTGAATTGAACATCCCTGCATCTGAGCAAATGTGCTGCGAAGCACCAGAATCCAAAATCCAGCTATCATAGTCACTCTGTCTCTCAGTGACGCAATAAAATTCGTCATCTCCTTCCAGGTCCAATGTCACTAAGTCTGCATCTTGGACATCCTTCGAAGTTCCAGAACTTCCTGCACGCTGCGGACAATTTCTCCTTATGTGACCAACCTGTCTGCAGTGGTAACACGTCACTGCCTTCTTCGACGCCGACCGAGCTAGTGCACTGCTCGATCCTCTGTCAAAACTCCTCCCGCGTCCATGCGCTACTAAGATCTGGTCACCCCTTAGAGTGGGGTCCTTTAACATCTGACTGGATAACAGCGCCGATGTGACTTCTTCCAGCCCCACCGTATCCTTCCCATACAGGAGCGTAGTCACCATGTGCTTGTATGACGCTGAGAGCGAGGTAAGAAGCAAGAGGGCTTTGTCTTCTTCCTCCACCTTCGCACCAACCACATGCAGTTGGTTAAGAAGTCCATTGAACACATTGAAGTGTTCCTGCAGGTTACCACCCTCCTGCATCTTCAGGCCGTACAATCTCTGCTTTAGTAACAGCCTCGCGGTCAACGACTTGCTCATATAGAGTCCCTCAAGCTTCTCCCACAACGTGACAACGGACTCTTCAATACCGATGTTGAACAACACCTTGTCGTCGAAGCACATCCGAATAGCGCTAGTTGCGCGCTCATCCATCTCAGTCCACTCAGAATCCTTCACCGGATCGGACAAAGAATCACTCCCCCGCAGCACTTGGATCAACCCCTGCTCAACCAGCATATCCTTGACCCGAATCTGCCATAGGAGGAAATTACCGCTGCCGTCAAACTTCTCCACTGAATACCTTGCCAACACTGAACTCTTCCCTGCCATAGCTTCCCTCAGCAAACTAGAAGACCTGATTTGTTCAAAGGTCGGATCTGAGAGAGTGGGAAGAGGACCTAGTCGTTCACCACCGCAGTCAAACCCTTCCTAGAACGTCCAATCACGGTCGTCTACCGAACCTGGCTCTGATACTACTTGTTGGGAAATCAGGTGCAAACCGCAGGGCACCGCTATAAAATTGCAGGAAACAAGAACACAATATATAGGCAAAACTGCGTCCGGCAAAACCCGCCGACGCACAATCACAAATATATATTAAATTATACAATACATAAATGCAATTACAGGAAATAACAAGAGAAGAATAGACCGTCCGGTGGAATACCGCAGATGCGCCGGACGCGCACGATCCGCGGGCGAGTAGAAGATCTGGATTGCAATCCGCCTAGCGGACGCACAAGGTTCACCGGAACCTTCAACGTCGAAGTCTGACGTTCAACCGCAACCACCACCGGAGACCAACGCCGCCACCGGAGACAAACACCACCACTGAGATCAAGACGCCGTCAAGGCTAACTGCACACACGCAAGCCTTCAACGTCAATGACGATCTCCACCAAGCCCGACGACGACTCCCTCTCCAACGCCGGCGGCTCACCTCCAAGACCGGCGACACTACTCTCTCTAACAGCGAAACACCAAGGCCGGCGGCAGCCTCCCCGTCGCACGAGAGAGAGAGAGAGAGAGAGAGAGAGAGAGAGAGAGAGAGAGAGAGAACGAGAGAGAGGGAGAAAGAGGGCTGGACGGTTTTCTCCAAATTGAAACAGGCGGCTCTCCCAAGAAAAGGCTACAGGCGTTCTATGATTTCTCCCAGGCTATGCAATTGCCGAAGCAAAAAAAAATGAGCGGCTTCTATATGCTCCTGGCAGTTTCACTCCCAGGCGGTTTTGCACTGCACGAATGGAGAGTGGCGGTTCCATATTTGAATCTCACGGTGGGCTAAAAAAAACCTTATATATAAAATATATATTTCTTTCTAAATATATATAATATATATATCTAAAAAATCCAAACTAACTTAATAACAGTGAGATCAAAAATCCTCAAAAAATTAGGACCGTCGGATATATGGCTTCAAAATACAGGAGCCGTCCGATCAAATACAGTTGGACTGCAAATAGCCATTCTTGAAAAATCCCAAAACTCCTCTCCTCTCATTTTCCCTATACCCTCGGTATTCCTCTACCTAAACCCGCTCAAACCCTCGCGCGCCGCATTGCTCCCTCCCGCATCTGCTCTCCTCTACGCGTAACCCTACCCCGCGGTTGTCGAACTCTTGCCGAAGGAGTTCGCAAGCGTCAGTTGTTGAACTCTTGCCGAAGGGGTTCGCGTCAGTTGTCCTCTCCTCCTGCAACATTTCCGCTTCCCTATCTACGACATCGCAGACCTTGTCGCGTGTCTTCCCACCGCCGTTCTCGCCGCTGCCCGCTTACTAATGGAGCCCGTGCCTCGCTTCTCCTCCTCATTTCCGCAAGATCCGCCGCCGATACCTCACTTCTCAGCCACTTCCTGCTCCGCAGGTAATCCTCTTATTTCGTTTTTTATTTTCTTTTAGCCTTCCTTTCTCATTTCGTTTTTTTTATGCTCATCTGTTTTTTTTTCCTGATTTCTAGGTCGCCTATTTCTTTCTTGCCGCCGTCGACTCCGCCATCCACAACGCATGCAACTGCTTCCTCCGCGAGCGCATCGTCCACTCTGCAATCACTGTAAATCCATCGGTGAGCTTCCATGGAGATTGCTTTAATTTTGCGTTTTCTTTTCTATTTTCAGAAAGAGTAAAAGTTATGTATTCCAACTCCAGTTTATTGCTTTAAAAATATGTATGCTCTGCTCTTCCTCAGTCGAAACATTTCACAGGAAAATTATTGCTGATTAGAAGCATCTTCAACTGGTTAAAGCCAAGTGATCAGGTATCACTTTTTTAATTCATTGGATGACAGAGCTCATTCATGGATACTACCCACCTCTGAATTTTCTCTAATTTGTTATTATGCTTGCTTGAATTTTTTTCTGAAGGTTTAATAAAAATCTAGCACTTTGTTTATGTTGTCAAATATTGATAAAATAATATATGTTTAGAACTATGGTTGGTGGACACATCCATTTCCTCTATTTTTAGTGATTCTTTCTACCTGGCACACGTGCTTCCTTTCACACTTCCATTCTGTTTTGGTATGCTCATCACGTTATTAGTCTTTGCCTGCGATGAAATCTCTCTATATTATACTCTATTTTTTAATGATGCATTCCTCCAAGAGGATTATCTCTCTATGTTATCTGAGGCGATATGTTAGCGGCGTCCTCAGGTTTCCACTGTGCTCGGGTTTTGATATCTGTATTATGCAGTCCATTTTCTCCTGCTGATTTCATCCAACTCGGCTTCTATTTGTTTCGTAAAATTTTGCCTTCCATTCTGCTTCCATTTGTTAGGTGACGGTTAGTTTTTTGGGTTGTTCTGAAAGCCAATCAGGCCACGACCTTAGTGACACTTTCACTTAATTTGCTTTCTTTTCAAACTCCCCATTTTGAGATGATTCTATTTTTATTTATAACACAGTTGGTCTTCCAATTGATTCACTTAACCCAATTTGCTATGCGCAAAAGAAGGAAAGCCAACATAGAGGATGCGTAAACAGGTTTTTACTTCTGGGCTTTGTTTATCATTTTATCATATAATGAATTCGTGTTATAGATGATTGCAATCACCATCATCATTAATCACTTTTGTTAGGAGTTGGTGAATAAATGTGTGTAATCAATTTGATAATGGGTTGTTCATGATATCTGCTGACTTATTTATATAATGGGTTGGATCAATTGGAAGACGGGATTTACTCGCCTTGAAACTTCTTCTCCTTCATGTAAATCTTCTATCTAGAGTTTTTAAACGAAATTATTTCTAGATGTTTTGTTGCTCTTTCATTACTCCTTCATTTTCATTTAGAAATGTTTTTGGTTGTTTATGATGTTGACTAATTTTAGATTTTATTTGCTGTGTGCCCTGTCTTTTTGGAGTATTAAAGGTTGATGCTACCAAATCCATTTGAGTATGTCATGCATTCTGAATTTAATTTTGATCAGGAGAGAGAGAAGCAAAATATGGGATTTAGAAGGAGATAAAAAACAAAAACTCAAACCATCTGTACACTAGAATCAATGATCATGCATATACTGATTAGCCCAAACTGCTGGACAGCAGTGCCCACTTGAATGGGGTTGTTTTAATTTGGGAGGTGCTGGAAGTAGGAGTAGAGAGGGCTAGGAGGATGGGAAAGATTCTGTGGACTTAATTCCAGGTGCTAAATTGTAGGGCCGGTAAGGGGACAACATCCGTAGGTGAGGGGAAATGGGTTGTAGAAGCTGTCTTGGGGGCTGGAGGGGGTTCATGGACTGGAAAAAAGGTGGCAGAGTTGGCTGGATTTTACAAATAGGAGGGAAATATGTGCTGGACTGCTGGAGGAGAATGAGGCAATGCACCCCTGGAAGATTTCACGTTTTTTTAAATTTCAACATGATCATCTATTATTGGTTTACTTAAGGTACTCACACAATGATTTTAGACTTTTAGTTATAGTGATATATGTATGTGTGCGTGTGTGTGTGTGTGTGAATGAAAAACAAACGAAAATCCTTGGTTTGAGATAATTTTATAATCATCAACGGGAAACACATCTAGAAATTGGAAGCATGAAATCACATGTCAAAATAAAATATAGTATTTACTTTACATAGAATTCATATTGTTTTTTTTTCAACATGAACTCAATCAGGAATGGAAACAAGGCAAAACAGAATAGTTTATGGACACAGTTCATCACTTCAATCCATAAGAGAGCTATTCTTTGGAGCAGGCAAAATTTGGAAATTTATTCATCAACCCACTAAAACAAGCATCAAACTACATAGATCTTTTTTATATGATAGCCTAATTGTTAAGATCAGATGATTTGTAACATGGCGTCCCCCCTGCCCCGATAAATGTAACCCCTCATGACAAATGTCGCCCTCCACGACAGTATTCACCCCACGACAAATGTCGCGTCCAAGACAATTGTTGCGCCCCACGACAAATGTCGCCCCCGCGACTATTGACGCCCCCACGACAAATGTCGCCCCCACGACAAATGTCGCCCCCACGACTATTGACGCCCCCCACGAAAAATATCGCGACTCACGACAAATGTCGCCCCCACGACAAATGCCGACCCCCACGATAATTGACGCACCCCACGACAAATGTCGCCCCCCATGACAAATATCGCCCCCACGACAAATGTCTCTTTGGGCCCGTGCCTGTCACTCGTGTGTATATATATATATAAGTTAAATAAATTAATCAATTTATAAGTAAAAAAAAAAGAGGAATAGATAAGGCGAGATTTTAATGAAGGGTACGTAAGGATAGACATTAATTATAAGTTAAAAACATGATCACTAAATCAATTCATTTAGTAAAAAAAAGGCTGGTCACAAATAAAAAAAAATGACAATTGTTATTAGTACCGCACTTTTGGCTATCCGCAAATTAGTGATTTTTAAAATGGCTATCCGCAAACAAAATTGATATCCACAAACCGGTGCTTTGATATTTGACAATAATCGTTTGGATCTTCTGTTTTCGAAGATCCCAACCTTAGATGGCCACTTGGTAAAAGCAGATTTAAAGTCGGGCAATGATGAAACACCAGGCCAAGTTTCTTCAGTTGGAATTCCAAAAATTCTACAAGAACAAGGATACAGTAAATAAGTAAACTAGAAAGAAGACGTTCTGAACACCCAAAAAAAAAACTACTTTGACTAATCAGCAAACCTGAATATCTTGAACAATTCATCAATCTCGAGTCCCCAGGAAATGCCTCTTTTCCTAAACATGAACTAATAAAGCAGGCAGAAGATCCAAACCTTGCTTGATGCGTCTCTGGCTCCGCGGGCTTGTGGCGACGGCGAGGCTACGGCGACGGCGAGGCGAGACAGAGTGAATCGCGAAATGCCGGAGTGCGAGTGCGGCGAGACGACAATTCGCAAAAAGAGAGAGTGCGCCTCTGGCTCTGCGGGCCTGTGGCTCCGGCGACGGCGAGGCTCCGTTGACGGCGGGGCGAGACGAAGTGAATCGCGAAATGCCGGAGTGCAGTGCGGCGAGACGGCGATTCACAAAAATGGAGAGTGCGGTTAGACGTTTTACGGAACCCTTAAAAATGGGTGCGAATAACCATTTTAGTAGTGCCGTTAACAATTGCCTAAAAAATTAATGACCAATTTTTTTTCTGGTCAATAAATAATTTAATTAGTGATAAATATAAATCGTCACTAATTACATTTTAAAAATTAGAGCCAAAATTTCGATATTCTCATCACAAACCTGCATCTTCCCTTGAGCTCAATCCTATGAGCATTTCCCCTAACCCTGACTGCCGCCATCCCTTGGCCAGTTGGGCGAGAGCCTACAATAGCATGCCCGGAGCGAAAAATTACTACAATAAATTGGCCCAAATAATTTCGTACGTATGCGTATATAGTGCTTTTTTGTGCGCGACCGTTGGATCTCGCCAACCGACGGTCGAGATCTAATGCTCCCTTAATACTGCTGTATTAAACACAAATACAGACAAGATCTGACCGTCGGATCTCGCGATCGGACGATCACAAGTGCACGCGCACCTATGCTATATACGCATACGTACCAAATGAAAGCTCATAAATTGGGGATATGACAGCGTTTTTTTTTGGAGTTTTTCACAGCGCCGCAATAAAATTTTGCTTTGGCGGTGTGTTTTCTAGAAAACGCCGCCAATACATTATGGCTCTGTTTGGCGCGGCTGCAGCGACTGGAGAAGCAGTGGTGGGGTGCAGTGGTGGAATAATCAGCTGTTTTGCAGAGTGGTGGCAGAATTTGTGAATCTGTTTGGAAGAATAGCTGTTGCAGTGCTGTTTCAAACGGAGAAGCTGTTAAGCTGTTTGGCAGAACAGCTGTGCGTTTTGAATTTCAATTTTTAAAAAATAAGAATTAAACAACAATTAATTAAAATAAATTAACATATTAAGCACTCTCATATTCTATTAATAAATAAAATACACTAATTAATATGTTTTTCCCAAACAAAATTCGCAATTTGTGATCCGCCCCGGACATGCACCTTGCTTTCGATCATCGAACGTCAACTGCACAGTTAGAGTAATGTAATTAATCAATTGTGAAATTATATAGTGATATAGCTTACAATATTAAACACCTCAATGTATTGTACCTGTGATATTCCATCAGTTGATCCGCTATAAAGTCTCTGATATTTGACATTTCAGTAGCTCCCGTCCCTTCAAATGTAGTAGGTGCAATATTCGGATTTGGATCGATTGTTCTTGGACGATTGTTTGGTCGCAACTCGTAGGCCTCTGCATGAACATAACTTTCGTTCCCATCACATACATCAAACTCGGGGTCTGAACGCGATGGATGTCTTCTAATGAAGTTATGCAGCGCCATCGTAGCGACCACAACCACACACTGTTTTGAAAAATCAAACGGTGGCATTTTGCTAAGTATGCCCCACTTTTTCTTCCATACACCAAAGCTTCTTTCTATCACACTACGTAGCGAGGAGTGTGCTTTATTAAATATCTCCTTACGTCCTTCTATTGGCCGATTACCCCGAGCAAAGTCCGGCAAGTGATATCTAGTTTCCGGAAAAGGTTTCAGAAGCCCCTTTTCTAATGGATAACCAGCATCCACAAGATAATATTTACCTTTCAATATTGTATAGGATTAGACAGTAATCTCATAGAAAAAATGAAACAATATAGGTAAAACATAAAATATGTACCTTCAGTTGGAAATGGAAATTTACTCATCGGATCCCTTACTGCACGATGGTATATGCGGGTGTCATGTGCAGAACCCTCCCAACCAGGAACAACGTAAGTAAAACACATATTAAAGTCGCATACCGCCATCACATTTTGAGTTGGGCTTCCATGACGACCAATGTACGACACTTGATTTTCAACAGGTATGCGTGCATCAACATGTGTGCCATCAATCGCTCCGACACAATCTTTAAAAAATGGCATATATCTTTCATCATTTTTGATGTGTAAAGGAATAGCACGAAACTGAGTATCAGTAGGAGCTATGATGCTCATCGACAGATTAGTCAGAGCACGAAGTCCTATCATGAATAACCGACTTATAGTCTCCGTAGAATGTTGGAATCGTTCACTTGCTTTCCTGAATGTTTCATTGTGACCCAAAATATATACTGTGATTGCTAATATATCACTAGCTTGAGTTCGTTGTGTTCCCTTTAATCCGTGAGTTTGTTCTAACAAGGCTAGCAAATCAAAAAAAATAACCTTTGTCATTCGAAACATGTTGTGAAACCTCCCAGGATGTCCGGCAAATAATTCACGTATCCATTTATGCCCGGTCTGAGATGATGTCATGCAAGGTATTTTATCACAAAATAAAGATGCAGACTCAGTGATCACCCATACAGTAGATGTCACGATGTTGACAAAGTGAGTACATTCCTGTTGACGAGTTGCACAATAATTTACTACTAGTTCTTCATCATCACTCATGTTAAGATCATCATCATGATTCACTGTTGCCATTATAGTAGCCTAAAAATATGAAACAATAATCATTATCATGATTTAATAAAGTTCATAACTGATAAGATCTAAACAAATGTATGAAGAAACATAGAAGCAACATAGTACAAAAAAGGAAGTAGCATAGAAGTTTCAAAATAGAAGTAACATCGAAGAAAGACATCAGTTAAGTGAATTCATGTAGTGGGTCTTGAGCCATTCTACTCTTCTATCCTCTGGTATACTCAAGAAGGTGACTCGATTCACCGGAGTTTGGAAATGTACTGTAGCAAAATGATACAACCGTCTGTCCTCAAAGATCTCTGGATATTTCTCTAGTTCCTGAATAGCCTCTCGCAGTAGGTATATGCTCGGTGGAACAATAGGTGCTGCAACACGCTGCACAATAACATCAGAAGAGGAGCATAACTTCTCAACATGTGATAGCATAACTTCCCTAACCCCCATATCTAGCTTCTTTCCCTTGCGTTTTCTTTTTGAAGCAACTCCACTTTGGGAACTTTCACCAGGTGTAGCTGAGCCAATATCATCACTTGCAAATGCTTGTGTGTTATTTTGTTCTATGGTATGGTCATCATCCCCTGATAAGGTGTCGTGCTGGGAGAAAAGAGAAGGCAACTCTCCAGACGAAGGCATCCATACATTGTCTCCTGTAGCAACAACCAAGCTGAACATTTTCTCTAATTTCTCTTCAAGCTCTGGAGGTATACCCGCAGATTTGAATTTCTTCGCATTAGGGATCATCTACAAAATTGAAATAAGTGTTAAACATGGAAAATATTAATTTTAATATGTGAAATATAAAACTCTACATAGTAACTAACCTCAATTCTTTCCTTCCACCAATCATCGGAAGCGTCTATTGTTCGTTTCGTAGGGTTCCAACCAAGCCCTGTCTCGCCTCTTAGAAGTTCTCGCCATAATTTCCAATCACGTTTCAGTTGATCCCACTTGTTTTTCATTTGGGCACGACTGTAGTCTAAACCGGTTCGCTCCTTAAAGTTTTTCATCAAACTAACCCAACCCTCTTTATTGAAATGAGTGGTTGGTCTATTCCCTAAATCTATCTCTCTGATACAGAGATCACAGAATAAAAGAACATGGGATGACTCCCAATTGGCCGATATTCCACCATCTTTTGGTATTACCATCTACGGGACCAAACATACAAAACAATTAAAATATAAATACAAAACAATACATTAATAAAAACAACACAGGATTTGTTGGAACAATACAATCTGGAAGCAAAAATCTGAAACAAACAATCCAAATTCTGGAAGCAAATATCAATAATATGTTCACAAATCTGTAACAAACAGTACAATAGGGCAGAATAATATGTTCACAAAAAATATGTTCACAAAAATTCTGGAAACAAAAAAGCTTGAACAAATAATTCCAAAAATCTGAAACAAACAATACAATCTGGAACAAACAATACAAAATAATATGTTCACAAATCTGAAAGATATCTGAGACCTAAAGATCTGGAAGGAAATATCAATAGCAAAATGTGGAAGCAAATAAGTTTTGATGGAACAAATTTGAGCGCAAAAAATCTGGAAGCAAAAAATTCAGGAAGAAACAGATCTGGAAGCTTCATGAACAACAATAGTTACCTTCAGGAATGTCGCCGTCGATAGAGAAGAAGGGCCGCTGGAAGAAACAGTGTCTGGCGATAGGGGAGAAGAAGGGCCCGCCGTCGATAGCCGCTGGAAGAAACAATGTCGTCGTCGATGGAGAAGAAGGGCCTGCCGTCGATGGAGAAGAAGGTCCCGCCGTCGATGGAGAAGAAGGCCCCGCGTCAGCGAAGATGAGGGTTCGCCGTCGCAAATCGCGAAGAAGGACGACACGAGCAGGCCAGTCGGGCGATAGGGCAGAAATCGCGGATAACCGCTGTCCGAGACGTGAAATGATATCACGGGCTATGAATCGCAGTTTTCCGCGATTTTACCAGTGGGGGCGTTTTAAAATGCGCCAGGGAAATTTTTGTTTGGCGCGGCGTTTTTAAAATCAGCGGCACGCTGCTCTAAAAACGCCGCGCCAAACAGAGCCTATATAGTATTTGGTGTTTATTGAAAAACGCGGTGGAAAATTTCCCCCGTAAAATTAAGCAAGATTTTGTTCATGCTTTCGACTAGGTTTACGTAGGGCACTATTATATGCACACTCTTAATGGCACACTGCACAAATTAGGCCCGAGAATGTGTCTTCTCCCGCGAAACCCTGCTCCCGCGAAACCCTGAAGCCACAGTTGCCCTTGGTCGCGTATTCTCCCAGGCCCCAGCCTGCTCGGTACCGACTATACTTCTCGAAGCAGCGCCGCCTACCTTCGGTGAAGTCCTCCTTCCTTGATGCAGCGCCGCCTACCTTCGGCTGGGGGGGGGGGGGGGGGGCACAGGGACACTGACACCCCTTTTTTGCGAAGTTTTATTAGCAGACCAAAAATTGCTATTCGCAGACCAAAAAACAGATATTCGCAGACCAAAATCACATCTGTGCACCCCCAAATTTGCGTGAAACCTGGCCCGCCTCATTCACGTCGCCCGTGTCTTACTCTAATCTCCCAGCCTCATTCACGTCACAACATTAGGGCTGGCCGCTCACGATAGCTTCTGGGAAAGACCTGCTGCTGCCGAGCTCTGACGCATCGATCTCATCTCGCCATCTCCGACGGACCGACAACTCGACGCTGCGACGCATCACGCATCGTTTTTCTCCGACACTGGCCGTCACAGTGGCAGTCTGAAGCATCACGCATCTCCTGATCTCCGCGGCTCCGCCATTTCTGCAGTTCGGCGACCGGCGACGACACAGACGCAGGTCACGGGCGACGGAAGACCGCAAACGCACATGGTAACTTCCCTGATCATTGCCGATGATGCTTTTTTTCTTATTTCTATACTTCCAGAATCCAGATGACCACTGCCCTAAGCCCTTAATGATGCTCAGTTCAGTTGCTTCTTTATATTCTGATATGGTTGCAACATTTTTGAAGATTGGGAAGAGTAAAGCAAATGATCGAGTGAAGGCACAAGGTGTGTTGTTTGCATTAGAATCGTTTGACTTTGTTTTGATGATTCATGCGATGACAACTACATTTGGCTACACACATGAATTAAATCTTGCTTTGCAAAGAAAAGATCAAGACATTATTAATGTTATGTCTTTTGTTAGTTTGACAAAAAAATAGTTGCAAAATTTGCGAGATAATGGATGAGACATTCTGTTCAATAAGGTCTTACTATTTTGTGGTGGTAAATATGATATTCATATTCCAAAAATGGATGATTTGTACATTCCGCGAGGAAGATCAAGACGATTTGTTGAAGACTACACATATTTGCATCATTATCGGGTGTCAATATTCTTAAAAGTCCTCGAAGCAGCGCCGCCTACCTTCGGTGAAGTCCTCCTTCCTTGATGTAGCGCCGCCTACCTTTGGGCTTCCGCGAAGTCCTCCTTCCTCGATGTAGCGCCACCACCATTTTTATCCAAAAGCAGAGAGCCCGGAGACATCCAGGTATATTTTACCGGAGGCTTTTTGACAGAATGCACCCCAGAAATAAAATTGTTGCACTTTTCGGGCTGCAAATTGCAATGTTAGAATATTAGGGCTGCAAAGAACAATTTTACAATATTCGAGATGCTAGGCTGCATATAGCGTTTTGCAAATAGAAATTTAAAAGAATTCATGGTGAATTGTACTAAAAACAGAATTTTCGGTTTTGCCCGGACCAAAATACCCCTCAATTTTAAGAATAGGGTGCACATTGCCCAACAAAACTGAATTTGGGGGGGGGGGGGGGGGGGGGGCAAAATGCTATATTTAAACTTTCAGGGTGCATTTTGCCAAAATGAGAAATTTCTGTGGTGCATTAGATCTGCCAAAGAGCCTTTACCGGAATATGCGTTTACACCCATTTTTGAGCGAATCCTAAAACTCATTTCCTCTCTGGCTGCGTTCAAAATTTCGAGCAGTTTCACTCCACTTTACACTCGATTTTGAGCAGGAATCCTCCATCCGAACCCTAGCTTGTCGATTAGTCCAGATTGCGCCCGTGCCCAATTTTTGTGCATGGATCTTCCTAGAGGTATAACCTTTTGGGCTTCTTCTTGTTTTCATTTTGTGGTGAAAACAAAATTTAATTTATTGAAAATTTTTTTATGTGTAAGGAATTATTTTAGTTTACACCCGATTTTGGGCTTGTTCTTCTTGTTCAGATTACACCATTTGGAACAAGCGCAGATTTCTGTTTTGAAATGCGTTTGAAATGTGCTCAGATTTTGGGCTTGTTTGAAATGTGCCCAGTTTTGTCTAGATTAGCATTCTCCTTGCTTGAAATGTGTTATGTAGTTATAGAGATTTTGTGCTGAAAATAATATTTAATGTTTTGATTCATGTTTATGATAGTCCTTTACGTACTTGAAGTTGTATGGATGCTATACTAAATTGGGATTGAAACTAAAGGCGATTTAGTTCAGCCTTAGTGTACAACTCATATTTTTCGAGGGTATGACTCATTTAGGACACGTAGGCAAAAGTCAAAATCAAGGGTGGAGTCAAAGACAAACAATCATTCATAAGAGCATTCAATGCAAGTTACGAGTATCAGGACTTCTCGCCCCTAAGTGGCGACTATCCACATCAACTCGCCAGGCATGGGCGAGATCCCCCCAAGCTGGCGATTATCGATAATCAGCATGCATGCCTACTCGCATATGGGCGACTATCAACTACAACTCGCCGGACATTGTCGAGGTCCTTACCTAGTCTCCCGTTCTTCAAGTCCAGTTAAACAATCTCGCAAGGGACAAGTATGGTCGCTTATGCACCCCCCTTGGATTTGTCTATAAATAGGACCCCAGGGGTACCAGGAATTGCACTTTTGGTTGAGCTTTCGGAACACCATCTTGGAAGACTTGTCCCCCTAAGATCTTGACCGTCACCCTAGACCATCATCCTAGATACTCGCCAAGTTGGTACTTCCCACATACCCCGCTCGACCATCTTTGGTTGTGGAGGATAAGTCTTTTCTGAGCTTCTAGGTACGTGGTGGGAACTCCCTGCCGCAGCACCTGCGGTCCTGTTATTGCTGTTCGAGCCTCTTCGTTGTTGCCTGTCAAACCATCTAGTTGAGTCACTGGGCAAGTAGCCTCCGGTTGCATTGATCCGAATATTTGGAGCTATGATTTTCCTGGCTTCAACACTTAGTCTAATGTTTTGATATTTCAGATTTTCCTTTGTCACTTAGTAGGCATATTGTGTTTTGCTGATGTTCGTGATTGCTGATTGAATTTGGTGAGTTATTTTCATTCCAATTTTTTATGTTTATAGCTTCACCTCGATTCTTTTTTCTTACCTTGAAAAATAGTGTTATTCTAAATCTAATAACACAATCTAATTTAGTTTTATTCTTACTATGTTAAATAGTATCATTCCAAATTTTAATAATATCTATTTTAACTTTAGAGGAACAATGACCACCACATTTCAAATTGGAACCCAGATATATCTCTGATATCTAGAAGTCCATAATATCATATATTTTGAAACAAATAATGAATTTTAAAATGGAACATATAATACATGCACTTTGTAGGTATTCTCCTTGCTTAATCAGTTAGTACTAAGTTCTTACAATCAACTGAGCATAAAAAGAAAATGCTGTGAATCACACATCTCCAATGATCCAACAATATTCAAGCAAATTGTTGCCGTTCAGATCTAGATGGCGGTGGACGGTAGCTTTCCTAAGGTAGTGACCGACCAGAAGGGGGTGCGGGCTTTCTATAGAATGACAGAAAAAATAGAACAAGAGGAAGGAGATAATATAACAAACAATCTTTAACTTCATATACTCAATAATTCCTTATAATCAGCTGAAGGTGCGTTAATAGATGCCCTTCAACGATTACCCACCGAGCTGCTAACAAACTAAATTACAGGTACTTTAACTAACAATATGACAACCTTTCATGTATCCGCCACTCACGGTCACTTGTCGCATAACTTAAAAGACACAATATCTCATCACTTGTCATATAACAGTGGGGGATTTAGACATTATCAGACTCACCGTCATTCCATTGACGAAATGAATGCCTAAAGATTGATTAGTCAATACAGTGTGGGGAATGAAACTAAAGACAATTTAGTTCAGCCTTAGTCTAATATTTTGATATTTCAAATTTTCTTTTGCCACTTAGTAGACATATTGTGTTTCACTGATGTTCGTGGTTGCTAATCTTAATCTAGTGAGTTGTTTTATTCCAAATTTTGATATTTATAATTTCATCTGGATTCTTTTTTCTTACCTTGAAAGAAAGTGTTATTCCAAATCTGATAGCACAATCTAACTTGATTTGATTCTTCTTTTGTTAAATAGTATCATTCCAAATTTTAATGATATATATATATATATATTTTAACTTTAAGGAAACAGTGGACATGACATTCCAAATTGGAACACAGATATATCTGTGATGCCTAGAAGTCCATAATATCATTTATTTTGAAATAGATAATGGATTCTACAATGGAACATATAATACTCTTTGTAGGTATTCTCCTTGCTTAATTACTTAGTATTACGTTTTTACAGTAGAACTACATACTTGTAATTTTTAAATGCTTAAATTCATTCTTATATGGAATTCTCTGTTTGAAATTTACAAGAGATGGTGAAAATAAAAGAGCACTTATTGAATGGGATCCGTCTGAGGATGACCTACTGTACATATGAGGACGACGACAGTTTTCTTGGGCGTTATTTCTTTTATGTTCTGAGTTTGTATACCTCTACTTAGAGTTGCTTTCGTTTTTTGCTTACATATTTTGTTTGGACTGATGTACATTGGTTGACTATATAGATACTAAGTGTGTTGGTGCAGTAGCTTTCCTAAGACAATGCCTGACCAGAAGGGGGTGTGGGCATTCTGTAGAATGACAGAAAAATAGAACGGGAGGAATGGGATAACATAACAAGCAATCATTAATTTCATATACTCAATAATTCCTTACAATCAACTGAAGGTGCGTTAATAGATGCCATTCAACGATTATCCACGGAGCTGCTAACAAACTAAATTACAGGTACTTCAAATACTATGACAACCTTTCACGTATCTGCCACTCGCGGCCACTTGTTGAATAACTCAAAATTAATACACAATATTCCATCACTTGTCGCATAACTCAAACGTATCTTTTCTTTGCCCCCCCTTCTACCCACCAACAGTCTCACATTGTAGATGATCTTTAATTTTATTTAAATTCTTTTTAGTTGTTAATGAGTTGTTAAAATTTTAGAGGTCCGGAGTGAAGTAAAAATGCGGAACACTTCAACACAATCCACAAGCGTAACAATCAATGACAATGGGAAAACCGAATAGTATTTTGGTATTAACTATCTCTTTACAGCTCGAGACAAACATGGCGAGACATAATTCATAAGAATCGCAGAGGAGAGAAGCTTAAGACACAAAAAACAAGCAGCCAGCGAACTGCCAAGCAGAGACCGCCAGACCGCACGAACAGCCAAGTTGCACGGCTAACCCTAAGACCGCGCGAACAGAATCAGGCTTGATGACCTCGCACTGCCAAACCGCAACCACAGACCGCTCGACCTGCTGCTTTATTGAACAACTGAAAGATAACCTGTCCGCACTTCGAGACCGCCTGACCGCAAGGTCGCCTTGTCACAGAAGCTTCATCGAACAGAGAACAGAACTGCACAAGTGATACGCCCGAAATAGGTATACGTAATACACGCAAGTGCACACGTCGTGTCAATTAATATAAAGTGAGTTAAGATCGTTCCCACGGAGAGATGTTCAATTCAGTGTTTACAAATACTAGTTAAGTCTTTTCTTTAAATCCAAGTAAGTTAAGTAATATGATTTTGAAAATTAATAAAAGAAAACTAGATGGAAATTTAAAACAAAATAGATTACAGTTCCTTAGAGAAATACTTTCTTATCAGTATTGAGAAATAATCTTGTATCGTGATTTCCTTAGACAAGTGCGATGAATCTATGAATGAAACTCTGTGATAAAAGTGTAGTGAAATGCCTTGCAACGATTTTAAAATAGAAATTCGTACCTCTCGGTATCGGAAATCCCTAGTCACTATTTCCCCCTCGGGAGAGACAAGTACCGCATAAGGAACGAAAACCAAAGTTACTAACACTAAGAGGAAATCTCTTTCTCCCTTCAAATGCTATATCAAAACTATGATGCACTTTCGCAACTCATCTCTCGAATTATGGAGCGTAGTAAAAAGATAAAACCTTGGCCAAAAGTTTTACAATAAAGATCATAAATTCGATAAAGAGCATTCACCAAACAAAGCACAAAGAGAAATCTAGATAATATTCATCACACAAGCCTAAGTACTCTCACAATACAAGATTAGGGAGACTTAGTTCATAGCAAAGGAAGCAACACACAAAACGTTTGGAGAGATCTTACAAAACATGATGGTTTAATGCCTAGTCGCTGCAAGATTCTCTTCACAACGTTGGTCGCTTGAACAACCAGGAGATCTCCCTTCCTTGGTCTAGCCACTCTCCAATGGAGGATTTCGAAACTGAGATGGCATGACCGCTGAGGTCGCCTGATTGCCATGTTCACCGCCAACAGCTTAAGAACTAAACCACAGATCGCCCAGAGGAAGACCGCTGGCGAACAGGTTATTCACAAATGGGAAATTACCAAGGAAGGAGACTGCACCCTGCTGGCTGCGAACCCGCGAACACAACAAATGGTCAAGACACTTCCAGAGACCACGCGGCCTCAATATGAGACCGGCACAAACAACCCGAGTTGTAGTTCTTACAGTTCTAGTTACAAATGACGGGCCCTGCATCCCTATTTATAGGCAAGCTGACGGATGTCATCACCGCCCAAAAAGAAATACACTAACCGCCCATCAGATCGAGAGCGGTCTCCCAAGACAGACCGCCCGAGCTCAGCATAGCTATCAACTTCCTTATTAAACCGCGTGGTTACAACCAAACCTCCCGGTCTTATAACAAGAACAAAACATTTCTTCAGTAACCCAGACCGACTAGATCAAGTCGTCAGACCTCCCGGTCACTGCAAGAAGGCAAACCTTAAACATCTGGCCGACTTAGAACAAGTCGACAGAACAACCCGCGCAAGCCGACCGGACACCTGTGGTCTCCCAGAACAGACCGACCAGAAAACCAGCACAGACCGCATGGTCTCTGCGGTCTCCTTTCTGCAGACCGTCCAGACCCCTTCCACTTCTACTTTAAAAAATTTAACACCCCCCTTGAAGTGGGAAGTGGAAGTCAATCCAAGCAAACTCCGCAACAGACCAAATGGTCCCTTCGACAACGGCTTTGTAAATATGTCAGCAATATTAGCCTTGCTCTGCACATGCTCCACAATCAGAGATCCCTCTAACACTTTCTCACGAATGAAATGGTGATGAATCTCTATGTGCTTCATGCGCACGTGACAGACTGGATTGTTCACCAGTTTGAGTGCACTCTCATTGTCACCACGTAGCAGAGTAGGACCTCGCACCTCCCTATGAATGTCCTCCACAAGACTCCTAAGCCAGATGGATTCCTGAGCTGCCAAAGCCGAAGCTTTGTACTCCGCTTCTGTGGTAGATGTTGGGTATTGTAGCCACAATTACCTTGATTTGAAGAAGTGTTCCTTTGAACTAAGTTGAATTGAGTTGTATTTGATGATTTCTGTTTAGATGTGTTATGACAGGTCTTAATGCTAAGTGCACACCAAAGTCAGGTTGCAATGGATCACCAAACACAGTTCTAGACAATATAATCCCTCATTATGTAGAACAAAGTGTTGGTCCATGTGTAATCTCTCTATTGGGGTGTACTTTATATACTCATAACTGAAGGTTTTCAAGCTTGAGGAGTGGAGCAGGTTTTCAGAAGAAAAGAAATTTTTGCTGAGTCAATTCGTCGAGATGTCTCGTGAAGTTCCGACGAATCTCAACGAATCCAGACAGAAGCCAAATTTCTAGTTTGAAGAAGAAATTTCTGCGGCTAAGTCTATTCGTCGAATGTTCTCATGAACTCCCGACGAATATCGACGAACGCAGACAGAAGTCAAAAAGGCAGACTTGTGAAGGAAAATGTGCGGCTAAGTCAATTCGTCGAATGTTCTCGAGAACTCCCGACGAATTCCGACGAATGAAAACAGAAGACAGTTTTCAAGCTTTGTTTAGTACTTTTCAATGGCCAAGTCAATTCGTCGAATGTTCACGTAAAGTCTCGACGAATGACGGACAGACGGATCTCAAATTTACATTTCGTTTTTGAAATTTAGGGTTGACCGCCATGTACAGTACACGTGACGACCTCTCCTTGTTTGTTGCCCGAGCCGTTGGAGGTCTCTCTATAAATAATCCTTTATTTTTAGGGCAAACGTAAGAAGAAGAGAAATCTCCCGATTTCTAAAAAGAAGCCATCCGTTTCCTTCCCTCTCGCTGAACAAGTTTCTGAGATCTCAAATCTGCGCCGCTCAAGATTCGTTCTTCAGTGTTGCTAGAGATTTCTCAGATAAGAAGGCCTTTGATCTAGTTGCTGCTCTCTATATTGAAGATCTTTTCAAATTAATCAAAGGGCCTACTCAGATCAGGTTCGCCGATTCTTTACTCTTCCTAATCCTTGAAGATCCAAGCTTTCACTCTAAAGGAAGAAGAAGATTCAGTATCTCCAGATCTGAAGTTAATCTCTATTGAGATTCAAGAGAAGTTTCGTTTTAAACTTTATTTAATTCCTGTAGGAGTTTTTACTCTGAGTTATTTTGTAGGAGTTGTTTACTCCGAGTTGTAGGAGTTGTTTACTCTGAGTTTGTAGGAGAGGTTGTTCTTCGAGTTTGTAGGAGTCGTTGTCTCCGAGTGTAGGATTTGTTGATAAATCCGAGTTTTGGTGAAGTTGCCGACGCTAGCCCGAAGTGCTAGATAGGCGGAGCGGGAGAGAGGAGTACCCACCCTTGGGAAACCTCAATAAATCTTGTGTCTCTGTGCTGTGATTTTTTCTGTTGTGTTTGTGCAAAATTTTTATTCCGCAATCGCAGTAGAGATCACCTATTCACCCCCCTCTAGGTGATTTAGGTAGACAACGATTTCTTTCAATTGGTATCAGAGATAGGTTATCTTTAAGAGGTTAACACCTAGATTAAAGATCCCTCAACGTTGTCAAGATCTCTATCTATGGACAGAGGCATTGAAAGGTTTTCCTCCAAGCTCCCAGTTTGCACTAAGGAGAACTTCCCAATGTGAAAAGAAAGAGTTATTTTCTACATGGAAGCAAATGATCCCCGAATCTCCCAGATAGTTAAGGAAGGTCCCGTCATTCCTACGATTGCTTCTACCATTGATCCCACCAAAAAGGTGCCAAGGAAACTAATGGATATGACAAAGGACGAAATTGCACTTGTCACTCTGGACAAGAAAGCAAAGCACATCATAGCAGGTGCAATTGATGATTCAATGCTACAAAATCTGATTCACTGCAAGTCTGCAAAAGAGATGTGGGATTCTATTGTGGTTCTGATGGAAGGTACTGAAGAAGTTCGAGATGACAGGAAGTCTTTGCTGAACCAAGAATATGAAGCCTTCAAGCAACAAGGCAAAGACACAATTTCTGACACCTACGAGAAATTCTTCAAGATTGTAAATGGTTTGAGAAACTATGGAAGGGAATTCACCATGGGTGAACTAAATGATAAATTCCTTAGATCCCTGTCTAAGGAATGGGCCCCCAAAGTGATAGCTATCAGAGAATATGGTAAGTTGGCTACTACAGAGCCACAGATTCTGTATGGGAAGCTGCTCTCCCATGAGATAAAGCTGAGTATTAGAAAAGCTGAAGAAGAAGGATGCTCCACTTCTGGAAGGGAGAACTATGTGGCACTGAAGGCCAAAGAGTCAAGAAGAGGTAAAGCTATATCATTTGAAAGGACACATCCTTCAGATGAAGACGATGAGTCTGTGGATTGCTCATCAAGCTCAGACATGTTCGATGGAGAGTTCTCTTCACTCTCCAAGAAATTCAAGAAATTGCTCAGAAAAAGGAGCCAAAGAAGATCAAGGCGTGATGATGAACATCACAAGAAAGAACACAGCAACGACAGGTATAAAACCAAACCGAATAAACATGTTTCAACTGATATTGTCTGTTATTGTTGTAATAAGCCAGGACATATAAGTACGGAATGTCCATACAAAAAGAAGAAAGAGAAGAAATCCTTCAAGGGGAAAAGGAAAGAAGAAAAGAGCTTCTTAGCAAAGAAGACTAAGACTCTGAGTGATAGTGACTCAAATGAGTCTAACTCAGATGAAGAGGCATTCTTTGGATTGATGGCTCAACTTGATACAAAAGACCAATTTGGTCAATATAGAGGAAAAGGTCTCACAGAAGACTGCTTCTACAGTTTAATGACTATGTCAGATGATGACAAAGATATTGCTCCTTTCACCGGTCAGGTATTATCTTCTACACCTCTTTCATGTTCAGAAATGGCATCTGATGCTAATGAAAACTACTATTCGGAAGAGGATTCTGAGTTGACTGCTAAGTATGAGGAAATGTTGAAGGGGTTTAATAAGTGTTGAAAGCTTGTTAAAACTCAATCAAAGGAGATTCAATCCCTAAAGGATCAAGAATCAAACCTGAGAAAGGAGATTGAAGAATCTAACCTACTCAGGGATGAAATCTTATCCTTGAAGATTTCTCTCTCCGAGGCCACTTCAGCGGGCATTCAGAAGAGTGAAATTATCAATGATTTGACGAAACAGCTTGAGGCTGAAAAGAAGATCACAATGAACTTCTCTAAGCCTAAGACAGTTTTGCCTATCATAGACACTTTCACTGCTGGTTCTGGTAACAGTGGTTTGGGCCATGTTGCTGAAAAGAGCCTAAGTAAGTCAGCCAAATGAAGAGCTGCTAAAGCAAAGGGTAAGGGTTCACAGTGTGCTCCAACTTTCAAGAAGGTGATTCTTCCTACGAACACCTATGATCTTGAGAGCATTTATGGTCACTTCAGCATACCAACCCATGTTGAGCCTGCCAAGGTGAACTCAGTGTGGACCAGACCCAGAAACTTTGGATCTAGCTCCCTCAAGGCTCCTTATGAGGAAGTTCAATTGAAGCATCATGGACCATTCGTTCATGGATCAAATGCTAAGAAGGCACCGCAGGTCAAGCCTATTGTGCGTAAGAATTGTGTATGTTGCACCAACGAGGCTTCTACCTCCAAGGTTGCTCCTCCTGCAAAGCCACCCGTTCAAAAGGCTCAGCAGAACACAAAGAGGAGATACAATAGATTTGAATGCTGGTGTTGTGGCAAAATTGGTCATTTTGCCATAGATTGTTGGTTCAATCATACTGTGCCAAGAACTCCACGAGTTAACAGTTGCAAGACCGACCACTTGCAAAGTTAATGTTCCAAGTGGTGTTCCACTAACCAGAAACCTAGGACCCAAATCCTTTTGGGTTCCTAAGGGAAATTAATCTTTGTTTGCAGGTATGTCCAAAGGCCAACCAAATCTCTAATCAGGCATTTGGACAAGTGGATGTTCATGATACATGACCAGAACATAGAAGAAATATAGTAAGGTTGCAGAAAAGCTTAGGAAATCAGTCCAGACACTGAAATTCTAAGGGGGAGATAAGACTAAGGGGGAGAAAAGATTGAGGGGAAGCTGATTCTACATATACTCCCAAATGTGTACTCCTATGCAGTTGCTGAGGGGGAGCTTTCAACTCTCATGCTTCTTCTTCCCTATCTGAAGTAGTCAGAAAGGGGGAGAGAAGTTGAAATTGCAAGAGAATTTGAAGTTGGAAGAAATTGGCAAAGTTGAAAAAGCTAACTTTTAACTCTCCTTATCTATTTGATATATATTTATTTAAGTGCAATTCAACTCAGTGCATAGGTTCTGACTTCTTCAAATAGGGGGAGATTGTTGGGTATTGTAGCCACAATTACCTTGATTTGAAGAAGTGTTCCTTTGAACTAAGTTGAATTGAGTTGTATTTGATGATTTCTGTTTAGATGTGTTATGACAGGTCTTAATGCTAAGTGCACACCAAAGTCAGGTTGCAATGGATCACCAAACACAGTTCTAGACAATGTAATCCCTCATTGTGTAGAACAAAGTGTTGGTCCATGTGTAATCTCTCTATTGGGGTGTACTTCATATACTCATAACTGAAGGTTTTCAAGCTTGAGGAGTGGAGCAGGTTTTCAGAAGAAAAGAAATTTTTGCTGAGTCAATTCGTCGAGATGTCTCGTGAAGTTCCGACGAATCTTAACGAATCCAGACAGAAGCCAAATTTCTAGTTTGAAGAAGAAATTTCTGCGGCTAAGTCTATTCGTCGAATGTTCTCATGAACTCCCGACGAATATCGACGAACGCAGACAGAAGTCAAAAAGGCAGACTTGTGAAGGAAAATGTGCGGCTAAGTCAATTCGTCGAATGTTCTCGAGAACTCCCGACGAATTCCGACGAATGAAAACAGAAGACAGTTTTCAAGCTTTGTTCAGTACTTTTCAATGGCCAAGTCAATTCGTCGAAATCACGTAAAGTCTCGATGAATGACTGACAGACGGATCTCAAATTTACGTTTTGTTTTTGAAATTTAGGGTTGGCCGCCATGTACAGTACACGTGGCGACCTCTCCTTGTTTGTCGCCCGAGCCATTGGAGGTCTCTCTATAAATAAACCTTTATTTTTAGGGCAAACGTAAGAAGAAGAGAAATCTCCCGATTTCTAAAAAGAAGTAAGTCGTTTCCTTCCCTCTCGCTGAACAAGTTTCTGAGATCTCAAATCTGCGCCGCTCAAGATTCGTTCTTCAGTGTTGCTAGAGATTTCTCAGATAAGAAGTGTTGGGTATTGTGTCCACAATCACCTTGATTTGAAGATGTCCCCTAGTAAACTAAAATGAATTGTATTTGTATTTGATGACTTTTATTTAGATGTGTTATGACAGGCCTTAATGCTAAGTGCTCACCAAAGTCAGGTTGCAATGGATCACCAAACACAGTTCTAGACAATGTAATCCCTCATTGTATAGAACAAAGTGTTGGTCCATGTGTAATCTCTCTTTTGGGGTGCACTTCATATACTCATAACTGAAGGCTTTCAAGGTTGAGGAGTGGAGCAGGTTTTCAGAAGAAAAGAAAAATTCTGCTGAGTCAATTCGTCGAGATGACTCGGGTCATTCCGACGAATCCCGACGAATCCAGACAGAAGACCTTTGTCTTGGTTTAGAAGAAAATTTTGCAGCCAAGTCCATTCGTCGAGATGACTCGGGTCATTCCGACGAATCCCGACGAGTGCTGACAGAGGTCATTTTGGCTGAGTTGTGAAGAAAATTCTGCAGCCAAGTCCATTCGTCGAGATGACTCGGGTCATTCCGACGAATCCCGACGAATGTTGACAGAGGTCATTTTGGCTGAGTTCTGAAGAAAATTTTGCAGCTAAGTCAATTCGTCGGATGTTCACGTGAAGTCTCGACGAATGACGGACAGACGGATTTCAAATCTTTGTTTCGTTTTCGAAAATTAGGGTTAGCCACCATGATCAGTACACGTGTCGCCTCTCCCTTCTTTGTCGCACTAGCCGTTGAAGTCCTCCCTATAAATAAATCCTTATTTTAGGGCAAGGGGTTCTTCTTAATTTTTTGATAAAAACATCTCTCTTCAGCCGACAGTTCAGAAAAGGCAAAAAGTCGATCTCCTTTCTCTTTTGCTGAACAAGATTTCTGAGACCTAACATTTGCTGCTCAAGATCTTTTCTCTATTGTTGTTAGAGATTTCTCAGAAGAAGGCCTTTGATCTTATTGTTGCTCTCTTTATTGAAGATTCTTTCAAGTAAGTCAAAGGGCCTATTCAGATCTGGTTAGCCAAGTCTTCTCTCTTCCACTTCTTTCAAGTGCCAAGCTTTCTTTCAAGGTTAAGAAGAAGACTCAGTTTTCAAGATCTGAAGTTAATCTCTTTAGAGGTTAAGAAGAAGTATTTTTTTTGTTTCAATATTTTCTTTTGTAGGAGTTTTCACTCCGAGATTATTTGTAGGAGTTGTTTACTCCGAGGTGTAGGAGTTGTTATACTCCGAGTTGTAGGAGTGGTATACTCCGAGTTGTAGGAGTTTGGACTCCGAGGTGTAAGATTAGTTATAATCTGAGATTGGTGAAGTAGCCGAGTCTAGCCTCATAGTGCTAGATAGGCGAGGCGGGAAAGAGAACTACCCACATCGGGGAACCTCTATAAAATCCTTGTGTCTGTGCTGTGTTTGATTGTTTGCTTTTCTGTGTTAAATTTTTAATTCCGCATAAAGACATAGAATCCACCTATTCACCCCCCTCTAGGTGATTTAGGCCGCAACTAGATACTTTCAATTGGTATCAAAGCTAGGTTGTTCGCTAAGGTTAACACCTTGAACAAGACTCCTCATCTAGTTGTTAAAGCAAATATGTCTGGAATGGATAAGGCCAAGGATTCCGTCAAGTTGCCAGTCTGCACCAAAGAGAACTTTCCTATGTGGAAGGAAAGAGTAAGATTCTACATGGAAGCTGCCGACCCAAGAATCTTTCAGATCGTGGAAGAAGGTCCCCATATTCCGATGAAACCATCTTCAATAAACTCCACCATCATGATCCCGAAGAAGATGTTGGAACTGAACAAAGATGAGATCGCTCTAGTGGCCCTAGACAAGAAAGCAAAGAATATCATAGCAGGTGCAGTTGATGATTCAATGTTGCAAAATCTGCTTCACTGCAAATCTGCTAAAGAAATGTGGGATTCACTAGTCGTTCTGATGGAAGGGACCGAAGAAGTGAGGGATGACCGAAGGTCGTTGCTGAACCAAGAATACGAAGTATTCAAGCAAGATCCAAGAGACTCCATTTCTGACACCTACGAGAAGTTCTTCAAGATCGTAAATGGTCTTAGGAACTATGATAGAGAATTCACAACTGGCGAACTAAATGACAAATTTCTGAGATCCCTGACGAAAGAATGGGACACCAAGGTTATAGCCATCAGAGAATTCGGAAAGCTCGGAACCACGGAGCCACAAATGTTGTTTGGTAAGCTCCTGTCCCATGAGTTGAAGCTAAATTCTCGCAAAGCTGAAGAAGAGGGGGTCAGGGCCTCTGGAAGGGAGAAGTCCTCTGCCCTAAAAGCTGAAAGCTCAAGAAAGAGCAAGGCTCTCCCACCTATCAGGAGACCATCTTCTGATGAGGATGAGTCTGATGCCAGCCCCTCTGGTTCAGAGATGTCTGATGGAGAATTTTCTCTTCTCTCCAAACAATTCAAAAGACTTCTGAATAAAAGAAAGCAGAAGAGAGGCCAATCCACTGCATTTGATCACAGAAGATCAAGACGTGATGGTGATCATCACAAGAAGGACTACTATAATGACAGGTATAAATCTAAACCGAACAAATTTGATTCTACTGACATTATTTGTTATTGCTGCAATAAGTCAGGACACGTAATAGCCGAGTGTCCATACAAAAAGAAAGAAGGATCAAAGAAGGAAGAAAAGAGATCCTTTAAAGGAAAGAAGAAAGAAAAGAGCCTCCTCGCCAAAAAGGCCAAGACTCTGAGCGACAGTGACTCTGATGCGTCAAGCTCAGATGAAGAAGCCTACTTTGGGCTAATGGCACATCTAGACGAAGAAATAGGCGACTCCTCTTATAAGGGGAAGGTAAACTCTCATACCCCTCTGTCTGCTTCTGAAGATGAGACTGCATCCATAGCAAATGAAGGCTACTCCTCAGAGGAGGACTCTAAGTTAATAACTCAGTATGAAGCCCTTGTGAAAGGATTTGACAAGTGCCGCAAGGTCGTCAAGTCCAAGTCAAAAGAAATTGAATCTCTCAAGACAGTGGAATTAGCTTTGAGGGAGGAAGTTGAACAACTAACTCCTCTCAAAGATGAAATCCAACTCTTGAAAGACGAACTGAAAAGCTCCACTGAGTTATTGAATCTAAAGGAGAAAACTATAAATGAACTAGAAGATAAGTTGAAGGCGGAAAGGAAGCTCGTAGAAAGCTTCTCGAAGCCTAAGACTATTCTTCCATTCATTGATACGTTTTCTGCTCCTGCGAAGGGTAGTGGAATTGGTCATAAGGCTGAAAGTAGTAAGGCTGCTGAGAAGAGAGCCGTGAAAGGGAAGGGAACTGCCAATCAAAGTCAACCTTCATTCAGGAAGGTCATTTTTCCATCAAACCCGTTTGACTTTGATTCATCCTACGGTCATCTTGCTAGGCCAACACATGTTGAACCTAGTAATAGATATCAAGGATGGAGCTTTCGCCGAAACTTTGACAACTCTCCATTCAAAGCTCCTCATGAAGAAATAATCCTCAAAGATCATGGTCCATTTGTCCACGGATCAGCTCACAAGAAAGCACCAAAAATTAAAACAATTGCACCCAAATCTGTTGAGAAGAAGTTGGAGCCATGTGTATGCTGTCACCATGAGGCCCCCACTTCTAAGAAAACTTCCACTAAGAAAGTCACTCCTGTTGCACCTCCCGTTCAAAAGGCAAAACAGGAGACAAAGAGAAGGTACAATTGATTCGATTGTTGGTGTTGTGGCAAGGTTGGTCACTTTGCCATAGATTGTTGGTTTAATCCGAGAAATGTCACGACTCCACGGATTAACAATGCAAGAATGACCCCACGCAATATTAACATTCCAAGTGGTGGTCATCTAACAAGAAGCCAAGGACCCAAATCGGTTTGGGTTCCTAAGGGCAATTAATTATTGATTGCAGGTATGTCCAAAGGCCAATTCAAATCCAATATGGTACTTGGACAGTGGATGTTCACGGCACATGACCGGAACAAGAAGCCTACTACAAGAGTATACCCCGGTGAAAGATGGTCCAAAAGTTATTTTTGGCGGATCTGATCGGGGAATCACAAAAGGCTACGGTATGATCACAAATGGTATAGTCTCTTTCACAGACGTGGCTTATGTTAAAGGATTACAACATAATCTCATTAGCATAAGTCAACTTTGTGACAAAGGCTATATGGTAGAATTCTACAAGGACAAGTGCTTGATAAAGTCGTCTGATACGTCAGAAACTATTTTAACAGGCACTCGGAGTAGAAATATTTTTTGCTTAAATTTTCTATGTTTAGACTCTTCTACACCAGTGTGTTTTTTAGCAAAAGATAGTGCATCTCTTTGTGACCAGTGGCACAAGAGACTAGCACATATAAATTTCAAAACTATAAATATGTTATTTTCCCACAACTTAGTTCGTGATGCTCCTGATGTTAAGTGCATTAAAGAGAGACCTTGTCACGCATGCCAAATGGGCAAGCAGACGAGAGCTAGCTTTAAGAGCATTATTGGCAAAGAATCTACTAGATGTTTATATCTACTTCATATGGACTTATTTGGTCCCATGCCAATTCGGAGTTTAGGGGGTAAGTCTTATACGTTGGTCATTGTCGTTGATTACTCACGTTTTGCTTGGGTATTCTTTCTGAAACACAAGTCAGACACCTATGATTCTTTCACCTCATTCGTCAGGCAAATTCAGAATGAATTAGAATGTTCTGTGGTCAAAATCAGAAGTGACCATGGTACAGAATTCAAGTCTGGGGCCATGACTGAATTTTATGAAAGTCTGGGTATCTTTCATGAGTTTTCCTCACCCCGTACTCCACAGCAAAATGGGGTTGCCGAGAGAAAGAATAGAACACTCATAGAGGCTTGCAGGACAATGTTGAGTGATTCTTCATTACCGGAGTACTTTTGGGCTGAAGGTATCAACACTGCTTGCCACGTGCAAAACAGAGCACTGATCAACAAAAATCATCATAAGACTCCCTATGAACTTCTGAAAGGCAAGAAACCAACTCTGTCTTATTTTAGAATCTTTGGCAGTAAATGCTCCGTGCTTAACAATGGGAAATATTACAAAACTAAGTTTAGTGAAAAGTGTTTTGAAAGCATTTTTGTAGGTTATAGTAGCCATAGTAAGGCATATAGGATTTTCAACAAGAAAACCCTGGTTGTAGAAGAAACTTACAATGTTATATTTGATGAGATGAGTATGCTTCAAAGCAGCTCTTCTAGTGTCTTTGTTGAAGATGCAGATGCAAGGTTCAAAGAACTACACTCAGAAGAAGTGGTAAAGGAAGACATTCCACAATCTATTGAAGTAAATTCTCCCTCTACATGTGAGGATGATGACCCTCAGGAAGATGAAGATGTACCTGAAGTACAGGAACCTCATGGTCATCTAAATGTTGGAATGATCAGACATTTGAGAGATCATCCAGCTGATCAAATCATCGGAGATCCTTCAAGCAGAGTTCTAACGAGAAGAGGTACAACTAACGAAGCTTTACATTTAAGTTTTCTTTCACAGATTGAGCCGAAGAAGTTTGAAGAAGCAAACACCGATCCCTCCTGGATCCTTGCTATGCAAGAGGAGCTCAACCAATTCAAGAGATGTAAAGTTTGGAAGTTGGTACCTAGACCCAAAGGACAGAATGTGATTGGAACCAAATGGATTTACCGGAACAAGCTTGATGAAAAGGGCATCATCATCAAGAACAAAGCAAGACTGGTTGCTCAAGGGTACCGGCAAGAAGAAGGGATTGACTTTGATCAGACCTTCGCACCAGTAGCAAGACTTGAAGCTATCAGATTATTTCTGGCTTATGCTGCATATAAGGGATTTAAGGTTTTCCAGATGGATGTAAAGTCCGCCTTTCTGAATGGAGACCTTAAAGAGGAAGTTTATGTAGCTCAGCCTCCAGGTTTTGTAGATCCTAACTTTCCTGATCATGTATTTTATTTACATAAAGCCTTGTATGGTCTCAAACAGGCACCCCGAGCCTGGTATGAGACATTGTCTAAGTTTCTTCTTGAGAACAAATTTACAAGAGGAACAATAGACAAGACATTGTTTCTTAGGGAAGTTAAAGGCGAGATTTTACTAGTGCAAATCTATGTCGACGATATTATATTTGGCTCTACTGATGACAAACTTTGCAAAAAGTTTTCTAACTTGATGCAAGGTAAGTTTGAAATGAGCAGTATGGGAGAGATGAAATATTTCTTAGGACTCCAGGTGCACCAATCTGAAGATGGAATCTTCATCTCTCAGACGAAGTTCACCAAAGAGCTGCTTAAGAAATTTGGAATGGAGAGTGCAACCTCAATGAGGACTCCAATGGGCTCAAGTATGTCTCTGGACAAGGATGAGAAAGGGAAACCTTTTGATGAAACCAAGTACAGAAGCATAATTGGGTCCTTGCTCTATCTCACTGCTACTAGGCCTGATATAATGTTCTCAACATGTGTTTGTGCCAGGTATCAGGTGAACTGTAAGGAATCTCATTATGCCGCTGCAAAGAGGATTTTGAGATACCTTAAGGGTACACCAAATCTCGGCTTATGGTACCCAAGAAGCAATGATTTTGAACTAATTGGTTTTTCAGACGCTGATTTTGCAGGAAGCAAAGATGATAGGAAGAGCACTTCGGGAACTTGCCAGTTCTTAGGAAAATGGCTCGTCTCCTGGAGCAGCAAGAAGCAAAATTGCGTTGCAATATCGACTGCTGAATCGGAGTATATCTCTGCCGGCAGTTGCTGTGCACAACTTTTGTGGATAAAAAATCAGCTTGAGGATTATAATTTAAAGCTCTCAAAAATCCCCATGTTCTGTGACTCCTCAAGTGCTATTGTCATAGCAAATAATCCCGTCTCTCACAGCCGAACGAAGCATATTGAGCTTCGCTACCACTTCATCCGGGAACATGTTGAGAGTAAGGACATAAATTTGTTATATGTTAATACTGGCAAACAAATTGCAGATATCTTTACGAAGCCTCTGGACGAAACCAAATTCAATTTCTTCAAAATGGAACTTGGAATGCTTAACAAGGACTCTTGAAGTTGGGACTGTTGAGATTTCACGAAATTGCACGAGATTTCACTTGTTAACTCAGATATTTTATGAAGTTTCACGGGTGTTCACGGGACAAATTTTACTCCTCTCAATTCATCTCCCATGGAATCATCTCCCTATTAAATACGATTTTATCGTCCTTCAGGTACGTACTCTACTTCAATTTATATATATATAAATCAAAGAAAACATCACGATTTCACGAGAACCTCCGTGAAACCCTACCCGACCGTTCGTCTCCTTCTTTCGTGATTCCTCTGTTTCTCTTCCGCGGCTTCGACGACATCAATGGCGCCCAAAGCTTCTGGTGGTTTGCATTCAGGGGGAGAGTTGGTGAGAGGCGCCTTCCGCTCAGCTTCAGATGAGTTTCAGAACGTGATTTTGATGCTCGATGTCGCCGGGCTCAGTTTTATCTTAGAAGAGCCGGCTAAAATCTTAGAACAGGACATTCTGGAGTTCTATCGAAATGCCAAAATCTCAAGTCAAGGTAAGAAGATCAAAAGCTCTATTAGGTCTTGCAAAATCATTTTGAAGGCTAGTGGTATCAACCGATCGTTGAGGATGCCTGAAGTTGATTCAGAAGAGTTGTCTGTTGAAGATATTTTCAGAGCCAGAAGATTCTGTGGCATTCTTGATCAAAGCTCCAAAATCAGAAGAAAGTTCATGAATGAAGGAGGTAAGCTTCTGTGTGATATTATAGGAAAAGTATTATTATGCAAGGTAGGCTCTCATGACTACCTCTCTGAAGAAGCTTTCAAAATTCACACCGCTATAATTTGTCGGAAGAATTTCAATTTTGGTGAAGTAATCTTTGAGAAGATTAAAGAAAGTTTTCTTGCTCCAAATTTTGGAAGAATTCTCAGTCTGCTTCTCCACAGTAGCAATCGAGATTTTTTTAATCTTGGAAGAGGTATCCCCATCCACCACACAAAGAAGATCAACTCAACCATTTTCTCCAAATGGGAAAGGGTAATTCCCAAGGGCTTAGGGAATGCTGGAGTTAGGGCTGCTGTAAGTGATGATGAGGCCCCTCTGCTTGATGAGCATAGATCTATTGAAGCAGGGCAATCTTCCAGGGGGAGTGGACTTAGTCCAGCTCCTGCTCAGGGCAGAGATGCACATGTTGAGGGGGAGTTTCCAACCCCAAGAGACATTGGTGCAGGAAGTGGTGCTGCAGAAGATGTTCCTCCAAGTGATGCTGATCAAGTACCTCTTGATCCTGTTGATTTTGTTGTCCCTGATGCTACTCTTGACATGGAGGGCCCAAAGAATGCTGCTGTTTTTGATGAGTCTCCTGAGCTGGAAGATTCAAGGAGATCACCTGCCATGGTTGTTTCTCATTCTGAAGATCATGAAATCTTGCCAGACTCTCCTCATGAGCAATCTGAATCTGGGGAGAAGGGCAGCTTTGGTGCTATGCTGAGGTTGGCTAAGGAGATGTCTCTAGTTGAGGGGGAGAAAGACCAGGAAGATATCTTCATGGCTGAATCTGTTCCTCCTGAAGTCTTTCCTTCTGTGCTGCTTTTGCCTCCTCCAGAAGTTCTTGTGGCTAGGAGCACTTCTCCAAGGGCAACTGTGCTTGACAAGCAAGCAGACAAGCAAGCACAGTCCTCAAGTTTTGTAGCTGATAGAATTTCTCCTGAAGAGGTTGAGACTGGTGATAGCTCTCACTCTTCTTTGCTGAAGTCCATAGCAGGGCTGCTAAAGGTTCAGACTGATCACTTTGATCAGTCTATCAAGCAAGTCTATAAGAAGATTGACTCTGTTGATAGTTCTCTGAAGCAGGAAATGGCTGAGACCAAGCATGACATGGGAAGATTCAAGAGTGATCAAGAAACCTGGATGCTATCTGCAGGGAAAGCTTTGGATCATACAAATAAAGCTGTTGGGCATGCTCTCAAGAATCTTCATCAGGTTAGTGAAGATGTACTACATTTGACTACTGCTCTCTCTACTCTTAGCTCTGCTCATGATCAAGGAAACACCTACTTGGATGATCAAGTTGAAGCTCAGCTGAAGAGACTATATACCCTCGTGCATGAAGATGTCATAAAGGGGGAGGAGAGTGTGGTATCCAAGTTAGAAGAAAGTGCAAGCAAACTGAATGATTTGAATGAAAGTGTAGCTAGTCAAATGCAAGATCTCAAGGAAAACATCTTACAAAATGTTAAGGATGTGAACTGGTATACTCATGAAGCCCAAAGCTGGCTGTTCAAGCAAGTGGCTGGAATGCTTGGGTTTACTGTTATGGATAAAGGATCAGATTTTCCCTCTTCAAGTGCTCCAGGACCCAGGGCTCCTAGTTTCTCTCCAAATCCTGTTGAGGATTCTGTTCTTGCTGATGAAGTCATTCCTGCTTCATCTTATCAAGAATTTTGGGATGATCCATTCCCTGTTCAAGATCCTGACAGCTCACATTTTGCTGAACCCTCTGAGAAGTCATTAAAAAGGAAGCTATTTGCTGATAAGCCATCTGCTAAGAGGTCTATTCCACATAAGAAGATCAGAGAATTTTATGATAGGCCTCCTCCTAGAAACTTCCAAGAAAGTTGGAGCCCCATCTCCAAAAGTATTGTTCTCTCTGTTTTTGATAAAGTCAGCAATCAGAATGAAAAAGTCAGTGACCATTATAGTTCAGAAGAATGGAGCAAGTTTGAGAAGAGGACAAATGAAAGAAGGATTCACTTCAAGAATGGTGGATCTAAAGAGTCTGCTCCTGACAAATACTGGCCTAAGCCAAAGGCATTCTTTGAGAGAATGGATTCAGAACTGAAGAAGAAAACTGAGGCAGTGGACAGAATGTTTGCAAAGAAGAAAGGCAAAGGTCATGAATAAGCTGTGCTTATCTGGAATCATGATGTTTTCTTTGCTTATTTATATATATACACATTTCTCTTGTGTTAAGTTAAAACATTCAGTCCTATTCTGTTTTTCCTTATATATTACTGCCTGGGTTGTGCTTTCTTATTTAGTATTCTTTCTGTGCAATTCAAGTTAGTGTCTAGGGTTATGACATCTTCAAATAGGGGGAGATTGTTGGGTATTGTGTCCACAATCACCTTGATTTGAAGATGTCCCCTAGTAAACTAAAATGAATTGTATTTGTATTTGATGGCTTTTGTTTAGATGTGTTATGACAGGCCTTAATGCTAAGTGCTCACCAAAGTCAGGTTGCAATGGATCACCAAACACGGTTCTAGACAATGTAATCCCTCATTGTATAGAACAAAGTGTTGGTCCATGTGTAATCTCTCTTTTGGGGTGCACTTCATATACTCATAACTGAAGGCTTTCAAGGTTGAGGAGTGGAGCAGGTTTTCAGAAGAAAAGAAAAATTCTGCTGAGTCAATTCGTCGAGATGACTCGGGTCATTCCGACGAATCCAGACAGAAGACCTTTGTCTTGGTTTAGAAGAAAATTTTGCAGCCAAGTCCATTCGTCGAGATGACTCGGGTCATTCCGACGAATCCCGACGAATGCTGACAGAGGTCATTTTGGCTGAGTTGTGAAGAAAATTCTGCAGCCAAGTCCATTCGTCGAGATGACTCGGGTCATTCCGACGAATCCCGACGAATGCTGACAGAGGTCATTTTGGCTGAGTTCTGAAGAAAATTTTGCAGCTAAGTCAATTCGTCGGATGTTCACGTGAAGTCTCGACGAATGACGGACAGACGGATTTCAAATCTTTGTTTCGTTTTCGAAAATTAGGGTTAGCCACCATGATCAGTACACGTGTCGCCTCTCCCTTCTTTGTCGCACTAGCCGTTGAAGTCCTCCCTATAAATAAATCCTTATTTTAGGGCAAGGGGTTCTTCTTAATTTTTTGATAAAAACATCTCTCTTCAGCCGACAGTTCAGAAAAGGCAAAAAGTCGATCTCCTTTCTCTTTTGCTGAACAAGATTTCTGAGACCTAACATTTGCTGCTCAAGATCCTTTCTCTATTGTTGTTAGAGATTTCTCAGAAGAAGGCCTTTGATCTTATTGTTGCTCTCTTTATTGAAGATTCTTTCAAGTAAGTCAAAGGGCCTATTCAGATCTGGTTAGCCAAGTCTTCTCTCTTCCACTTCTTTCAAGTGCCAAGCTTTCTTTCAAGGTTAAGAAGAAGACTCAGTTTTCAAGATCTGAAGTTAATCTCTTTAGAGGTTAAGAAGAAGTATTTTTTTTGTTTCAATATTTTCTTTTGTAGGAGTTTTCACTCCGAGATTATTTGTAGGAGTTGTTTACTTCGAGGTGTAGGAGTTGTTATACTCCGAGTTGTATGAGTGGTATACTCCGAGTTGTAGGAGTTTGGACTCCGAGGTATAAGATTAGTTATAATCTGAGATTGGTGAAGTAGCCGAGTCTAGCCTCATAGTGTTAGATAGGCGAGGCGGGAAAGAGGACTACCCACATCGGGGAACCTCTATAAAATCCTTGTGTCTGTGCTGTGTTTGATTGTTTGCTTTTCTGTGTTAAATTTTTAATTCCGCATAAAGACATAGAATCCACATATTCACCCCCTCTAGGTGATTTAGGCCGCAACTAGATACTTTCAAGAAGGCCTTTGATCTAGTTGCTGCTCTCTATATTGAAGATCTTTTCAAATTAATCAAAGGGCCTACTCAGATCAGGTTTGACGATTCTTTACTCTTCCTAATCCTTGAAGATCCAAGCTTTCACTCTAAAGGAAGAAGAAGATTCGGTATCCCCAGATCTGAAGTTAATCTCTATTGAGATTCAAGAGAAGTTTCGTTTTAAACTTTATTTAATTCCTGTAGGAGTTTTTACTCTGAGTTATTTTGTAGGAGTTGTTTACTCCGAGTTGTAGGAGTTGTTTACTCTGAGTTTGTAGGAGAGGTTGTTCTCCGAGTTTGTAGGAGTCGTTGTCTCCGAGTGTAGGATTTGTTGATAAATCCAAGTTTTGGTGAAGTTGCCGACGCTAGCCCGAAGTGCTAGATAGGCGGAGCGGGAGAGAGGAGTACCTGTTGGAGTTACCATTGTGATCTAGAAGTGGTCAAACATGTAATGTCACTGCCAACGCGATATGAGCCTGCAGGGTCGCACATAAGAGCATGTGGAGAAGTTGGAAGATTGACTATGTTGGTAAAGGTTACCAATCACCATATAGAATGGGGAAGTCCATCAAATGTTGCTGTCTGAATTCGTCGGGTTTACACGGATAGAATTCGTCGGATTCGTCGGGATTCGTCGGATTGTTCCGTGGAATCTCGACGAATTGTTACAGAGATCCTTAACTCGGCAAATGTTGCCGTCTGACATGATTCGTCGGATTCGTCGGGATTCGTCGGATTGTTCCGTAGAATCTCGACGAATTGTCACAGAGATCCTTCACTCGGCAAATGTTGCCGTCTGATTGGATTCGTCGGAATTCGTCGGATTGTCCCGTGTAAACTCGACGAATGCTGATTCGTGAAATCCCGACGAATTGTAACAGAAACCCCAATTCTGCTGTGTGGTCTGCGGATAACGATTCTTCTAGAAGCCTGTTTATGCTTTGGGTATAAATAGATCTTCTTTTAGGGTTCTCATCACATACGAAAGGTTTAGCCGACGGAAGTGTTCCGCTCTCGCTCGAACCCTAGACGGAAAGTGTTCCGCCGCCCAGTTCGCCTCCGCCGACCTCCTCTTCGGCGATCGTCGTCGTGATTGCTCTTCCTAGAGCGAACCTAGCAGTTCGTGGAAGTGCAAGGTGCAGTCGTTCTTCTCCCGGCTCGTGTGGACTGCTGTAGAGACGTAGACATTATTCTACGTGAGAACTCTTGCAAAGCCGACGAAGGCAATCTTCTTCTTGGAGCATCTAGGTTGGATTTGATCCAATCCCACTAAGGTAATTTCATACCTAGCTTTTTATTAACTTCTTGATTCAGCATTCATGGCCCGATCAAAGTCTTTTGGGTTGTTTCTCTTTATTTCCGTTGCGCCTACATGTGATGTATGGTCATAGAAAAACCCAACAGTACCCACCCTTGGGGAACCTCTATAAATCTTGTGTCTCTGTGCTGTGATTTTTTCTGTTGTGTTTGTGCAAAATTTTTATTCCGCAATCGCGGTAGAGATCACCTATTCACCCCCCTCTAGGTGATTTAGGTAGACAACGATTTCTTTCAGTAGAGACAGACACAGTGTAACATCCCGACTTCGAAAAAGGGGTCTAGCCGATTCAGTTGAACCCTTGGAGGAATCTAGGCCGGGTCATCAGGCAATCACGACCCGACCTTCACCACATAGAGGTGGTCATTTAGAGAAATGACTGTTTTAGGTAGCATTGTGCCTCGCCATAACACTGAAGTGGTATATTGAGCATACGTGCTCCGAATCGACTTCCGTCAGTTGCATTAGACTCGTATAGTTGATACGAGTGCAACGGAACTCGTTTCGTTTCGATCCGAGGTCATTTGGTGAATATGACCATTTTGAGTATAGTAGCGCGTCACGACGATGCAATTTTGGAATATGGAGCATACGTGCTCCGAATCGACTTCCGTCAGTTGCATTAGACTCGTATAGTTGATACGAGTGCAACGGAACTCATTTCGTTTCAATCAGAGGTCATTTGGTGAAAGTGACCGTTTTGAGTATCGCAGCGCGTCACGACGACGCAGTTTTAGAATATGGAGCATACGTGCCCCGAATCGATTTCCGTCAGTTACTTTAGACTCGTATAGTTGATACGAGTGCAACGGAACTCGTTTCGTTCCGATCCGAGGTCGTTTGGAGAAAACGACTATTTTGAGTAACGCCGAGCGCCGCAACAACGTCATTTTAGAATATTGGGTAAACAAGCCTCAATTTCACCCTAGTCAGTTGCAACAGACTCGCGTGATCAATTCTAGCACAATGCAATTCGTTTCGTTCAAATTCGATGAGATTTGCGAAAGGTAGCCAAAATAATCTATTTTGAGTTGCGTACTGGTTTGAGCGAGTAATTATGAATAACGGACTCGGAATCAACTTCAAATAACTTCGTTAACTTCATGTGATTATTACGAGCACAGCAACACCCTTTGTGCATTGTTGTTTTCGCAAGCACTTTGCATGCTTTGATATATAAACGTGTATAAATATGGGTGTGTGTGTGTGTAATGTGTATATATGTATACATATACATATATAAGCTTAGGATATAAAACAAAACAGGGAGATGCCCTGTTCCAAAAAAAAAAACCTACTTGAGCGATGAAACCAGGGGCGGAGAAACCATGGGCGAAAACCAGGCGAGCTCGCTGGGGGCGTCGGATTGGTCGACCATGGCTATACAAGGGCTGGGCGGCAAGGTCACCACACACTCTTCCTCCTCCTCTTCCCCTCCCCGAAGCTCTGTCCTGGCAGAGGGTTTTACGGCGAGGTAGGTAAGAAAACTCGTTCTCCCTCTTCTTCCTCTTCTCCTTCGTTTCTTCTCTCTCGTTTAACCGAAATTGGTCCTGATTAGAGAGGTATAATTGCCTATCTGGTGGATTCCTCCTGGTTTGATTTAGCTAATTCCTGTTCCAGATTTATTTGGAGTTATATGCTAAGTTTCCTGGTTTGATTTAGCTAATTCTTGATCCAGATGTATTGGGAATTATATGCTAAAAATCTGGATGAGCCAGGGTTTTTACTAAATCATATGCTAAAATCATATACTGGGGATTTTACTTAATTATGCTGGGGATTTTGTTTCTTATGCTTGCTGTCTGTGAAGCTCTTGGCTAAGCCTTGATGGTTTTTCTTCACTTCCTGATTATAATTATACGGCTAAAAATCTGGATTCATTTAAGCTTGGTTTAATTGGCTAGTTCATTTATGCGTGGCTAATCCTGCATAATTCATTAGCAGGAAGATTGGTTGGGTCTCTTTTTTTTGTTGTTGTTGTTGTTGTGGCTAAATTCTGCACTCGTCCCCTTCTGCTCTATAACCTGTTGGGTGTTTCAAATATTTTAATTAGAGGGGCTGCTCCTTTCCTTGTTGGTTTGGGGGCTGCTTCTTGTTAACTTGGACTGCAGGTTTGTTGAAATGGGGCTGCTCCTTTCCTTGTTGGTTTGGGGGCTGCTTCTTGTTAACTTGGACTGCAGGTTTAATTGTTTGTGCTGCTCCTTTCCTTGTTGGTTTGGGGGCTGCTTCTTGTTAACTTGGACTGCAGGTTTGTTGAAATGGGGCTGCTCCTTTCCTTGTTGGTTTGGGGGCTGCTTCTTGTTAACTTGGACTGCAGGTTTGTTGAAATGGGGCTGCTCCTTTCCTTGTTGGTTTGGGGGCTGCTTCTTGTTAACTTGGACTGCAGGTTTGTTGAAATGGGGCTGCTCCTTTCCTTGTTGGTTTGGGGGCTGCTTCTTGTTAACTTGGACTGCAGGTTTGTTGAAATGGGGCTGCTCCTTTCCTTGTTGGTTTGGGGGCTGCTTCTTGTTAACTTGGACTGCAGGTTTGTTGAAATGGGGCTGCTCCTTTCCTTGTTGGTTTGGGGGCTGCTTCTTGTTAACTTGGACTGCAGGTTTGTTGAAATGGGGTTGCTCCTTTCCTTGTTGGTTTGGGGGCTGCTTCTTGTTAACTTGGACTGCAGGTTTAATTGTTGGGGCTGCTCCTTTCCTTGTTGGTTTGGGGGCTGCTTCTTGTTAACTTGGACTGCAGGTTTGTTGAAATGGGGCTGCTCCTTTCCTTGTTGGTTTGGGGGCTGCTTCTTGTTAACTTGGACTGCAGGTTTGTTGAAATGGGGCTGCTCCTTTCCTTGTTGGTTTGGGGGCTGCTTCTTGTTAACTTGGACTGCAGGTTTGTTGCTTTGGGGCTGGTTTGCTATTATCCCACTTTAGAGGTTGCTGTTTGTTTTTCTAATGGGGGCTGTTTACTTTCCTGTTGGGTTAGTAGGGGGGGCCTTGTGAGCTGATTTTGGGGGCTGCTCCTTGTTAAGTTGAACTGCTCTTTACCTTGATGATTTGGGGCTGTTTGCTTTGAGCTGCTCTTTACCTTGTTGATTTGGGGCTGTTTGCTTTGAGCTGCTCTTACCTTGTTGATTTGGGGCTGTTTGCTTTGAGCTGCTCTGTACCTTATTGATTTGGGGCTGTTTTGCTGGGGCTGCCCTTTACCTTATTGATTTGGGGCTGCTCTTGTCCCCTCTTGGTCTAATGGGGGCTGCTGCTGTATTTTTAATAAGGGGGTTGCCCTTCATAGATCACGACAAGGTATGATAGCTCCACTCTCTCTTCCTCCTCCTCCTACCTCAATTCTCCCTCCCATGGCAGGAATCTGCCACTTATTAGTTTTCCTTGTCGTTCCGATTTGGTGAGGAATGGAGTCGTGCTACTGCGAATTGGTAGAGATTAGGAATGCGATCATATGCCTAGGCATGAAATTTATGGAGGACTCTCACACCATAAGCATCACCCAAGAGGAACCCCTTCTCCGCCTCTTACTTGAGCCTATCTTCATCTGGTTTGGTATCCGATTGAGGGAGCTTCATCTCTTCCTCCTCCGACAAATGGTAGACTCTAAACCTTATCTATTTTCGTCTACTCTTCATCTTATTTCTCTCTTTCACACTACTGTGCTACTTCTTGTGCCTATAAAGCTTATGGGTGTCTTGGGCTTGATTACCAAGCATTCAAGTGATTGACGGAAGTTTACATAAATACAAGCGGGTCTTATGTGGATGACTGGGGATTGATCGCCAAGCACCGAAATGATCGACGAAGGTCTACATGAATGCAATTGTGCCCTATGTAGGCAGGTTGGATTTGATTGCCAGCCGAGTTAAATTAGTGGTACCTTCTCGGATAGAGATATGCTAAGCTTATAAAGAGTTCGTCTTCTCTCCTTCTACAAAACTACGGGTGGATATTTTGTTAAGCTTTAAGAGAGTTTTCTTAATTCCTACGGGAATGAAAGGTTGCCTTCGAGAAAGTAATTCCTACGGGAATGAAATATTGCCTTCGAGAAAGTAATTCCTACGGGAATGAAATGTTGCCTTCGAGAAAGTAGTTCCTACGGGAATGAAAGGCTGCCTTCGAGAAAGTAATTCCTACGGGAATGAAATGTTGCCTTCGAGAAAGTAATTCCTACGGGAATGAAATGTTGCCTTCGAGAAAGTAATTCCTACGAGAATGAAATATTGCCTTCGAGAAAGTAATTCCTACGGGAATGAAATGTTGCCTTCGAGAAAGTAGTTCCTACGGGAATGAAAGGCTGCCTTCGAGAAAGTAATTCCTACGGGAATGAAATGTTGCCTTCGAGAAAGTAATTCCTACGGGAATGAAATGTTGCCTTCGAGAAAGTAATTCCTACGGGAATGAAATGTTGCCTTCGAGAAAGTAATTCCTACGGGGAATAAGTTGTGCCTTCGGGAAATATTCCTACGGGAATATATCATGCCTTGGGATAAAATCGGATGGCCTATGAGTTTTACTCTAAGGCAACCCGCGCGATGGACGGTCTGGGAGGGCAACCCGTGCGAAACTAATAGAACTACGTGGGTCTGAGGCCGTATGCAGGATGATACGGAGTACGTAGGCGGTGGTCGTGGGAAGACCGCCTCGGCCCAATACAAGTCCAGATATCCCCCTCCCTTATAATTGTTATATTATGTTTGGGTGTTAGTAGGAGTTGGATTCTGTTTGTAGTTCTAATAACTTGTCTTTAGCACAGGTGACAGGTGCGGATGAGTGACAGCACCTATGTGTGGATGAAGCCACGGATCAGGCTACGTCAGGTATAAAGTTTTATTAAGCCGCATCTCCTTTTGTTGCGCCCTATCTCAGGGTATACATATATGATGCAATGAAGCCTTGACGGATGGGATTCATTGCGGCGGCGAAATCAATATTACTCATACAGGTTTTGAAATTATGGTTTTTGTGATATTTAATCTTCCGCTATAAATAATGTCTTCCGCTAAGGGTAACAAGCGCACTCTTTAATAATGTCTTCCGCTAAAATACTGCTTCCTTACTCTGTTGGTGTGTAGTGACTTTCGCTTAACACCACCCCTAGGCGTGACTTCGGAGTGTTCAAAGAAAAACGGTTGGAGTAGCTTGTGCCTTCACCCTTCGGAGTCGCTTCGGCGTCGTGCTAAAGGGTGGTGTGCGATAAGATCCCCCGGTCGGTCCGTCGATTTGGGAGGGGGGGTCTTACACACAGAATCCTGCTTTTTGCTGCATCATGATATAGCTGTAGAGCTTGTCATAAAGACATATCCAGAAGTCGATCTCCGATCATCTGAATCACCTCCATAATTAACATTCATGTATCTGTGCAAGAAAAAGCCCGAATCTCTCCGGTAAAAGAGACCCAAATTCGAGGTGGATTTGACATACTTCAAGATACTCCTAGCCGTCATAAAATGAGGCTTCCGAGGCTCTGCCATTAACCGACTCACCATGCCAACTGCATAGAAAAATGACTTTTAGCTACACTTGTTTTTTCCAGGGTTTAAAAACTGTGGCTAATACACTAGTATTTGCTACAATTGCAAAAATCGTAGCTAATAATTATGTTTTAGCCACGGGAAAAAAATCGTGGCTAATACTTAAATATTAGCCACGACAAGCAAAAAACCATGGCTAATACTTAAGTATTAGTCACGGCATGAAAAAAAACCGTGGCTAATACGTAATATTAGCCACTGATGGGCACTTTATCTGGGATTTATTCTTTACTCCGCTCCCCGTGCCCTAGATCACTCTTTCGCTCAGCCCGCCTCTCCCTCGCTGTTCTTCTTTGTGGCCTACACCGATTGCTGCCACCGCATCTACACAAGCCAAGAGTTTCCCTCTGCTTCTTTCTCACCGGTAATATCTGGCCTCGTGATTGTCAAGTATATCGTACTTCCGACCAAACCCTGGAACACCAAAGGATCGGTAAGAACCTTCCCTTCATCTCGTCGAAGATGAACTCCAACCTCCAGTGGAGTAGAGCTGTTTTCCCCCTTCCATGCCAAATCTCTTCACGATCCGATCTGCATAGCCTTTCTGGGAAATAAGCATACCGCTCTCCTTCCTCTCCACTTCGAGTCCAAGGAAATGGTGGAGCTCACCCAAGTCCTTCATCTCAAATCTGATAGCTAGATCAGCACGAAGCCTAGCTACCTCCATCTCAGAATTTCCTGTGACGATCATGTCGTCAACATATAACATCACCAAGACCTGAAGCTCCCCCGCCTTCTTTACAAACAAGCTTGAATCTGAATCAGAAGCAAAGTATCCGCAGAACTGGAGGTATTCTGCAATCTTGTCATACCATGCCCGAGGCGCCTGCTTCAAACCGTAAAGAGCCTTCTTGAGTTTGCAAACATGTCTTGGGTGTTCTTCGGAGACATAACCAGGTGGCTGATCCATGAAGATATCCTTGTCAATCTCGCCATATAAGAAGACATTCTTCACGTCGAGTTGCCAAATCTTCCATCCTTGGCAAGCTGCCAATGCGATCACCACCCAAACCGAAGTCATCTTGGAAACAGGGCTGAACGTTTCTTCATAATCCTCCTCATACTTCTGAGAGAAACCTCGAGCTACAAGGCGAGCCTTGTACCGCTCAATACTTCTATCGGCCTTCTTCTTCAGCTTGAAACCCCACTTGCAAGTTACTGGAGTAATACCCTCAACCTTAGGCACCAAGTCCCAAGTCTCATTATTCCTGAGGGCGGTCATCTCTTCATCCATGGCTCCTTCCCATTCCTTGACTCCAACGGCATTTTCAAAACAAGATGGCTCTCTCTCATCCAGGGGACCTGCGAAGAAACATGAGACGAAGCTCACCAAGTTTCCCCTTGTATACCCATCTGGTGGAATGATTGTCCTCTTGGACCTTCTCAGAGCTTGACTATGAACCATCTCTTCAACTGCAACTTCTGGACTAGCTCTTTTCTCAGGCATACTTGGAGCATTGCTCCCCCTGCTTCCAGAACCTAAAGCACCTGATCCAGAGCTAGAAGCACCTGGAGCACCTGTAGCACTTGGAGAAACATGTAACTCCACCAGAACCTCCCTTGCAGCTTCTCCAAGACCACCATCTGACCTGCCTTCTTATAACTCAACAGAGGAGCTACCTTGGTATGACGTCAGCTCGTCAAATACCACATCCCTTGAGACCACATATCTCCATGTCTCAGGATCCATGCATCTCTAGACGTTCTTCCGGTCATCATAACCGACGAACACTAGCTTCCTTGATTTCACATCTAGTTTCGTTCTGAGAGCATCAGGGACATGCACGTAGCAGGTAGATCCGAACACTCGAAAGTGATCCATGCTTGGTTTCTCCTTGAACATCAACTCATGAGGAGTCTTCATGTTGATAGGACTGAGAGGCATCTGATTGATGACATAGGCCGCACATGACATTCCCTCTGCCCAGAAGGATTTTGCGATACTCTTGGCATGAAGCCAACATTTGCAGGTCTCCGTCAGATGACAGATCTTCCGCTCTGCAACCCCGTTATGTTGTGGAGTGTGAGCACAAGAGAGCACTCTCCAAATCTAAGCAGCGTTAGCAGTTAGCAAAGCCTTCTCTTATTGTCGCAGGGAGTGATCTCTCATAAGAAGCAGTATAATCCTTACCAGGAGGCGGGCGAGAGGTGTTAGGCCGACCCTGAAAAAGAGTACTGAAGGGGAACGAGTCGGACTTCCCTAGACCAGCGCGACGCGTCATGACATCGGCAGGAGTTGTTGCGGCCGGTCGCGAGCCACCGGAACCCTCCCCCCTCAAGAGATTGAACCCCGAGGTCTTAAGGGTTGTGTCAGGGGGATCAGCGACTGGGGTCGCGAGTTTTGGCAACCTGGGGTAGCATGGGGAGAGGTTGTAAGAAGTAAAGTGAGAAAGACGTCATTCAGGATATTAATTTTGGCAGGTAAGAGTGGGTAACTTACCAGCAGCTTTCCCGTTGGCGAGGTCAGTCTTCGCCGGAGGATCGGGGCGAGACCCGGTTAAGCCTTCGCATGCGCCCTTATCAGTAGGAGGGAGGTCCTGCGGTCAGGCGATGTTGAGAGAAATTAAGTGAGAACCTAAGCGAGAGGGATACATATTACCTCTATGGTGGGCCTGTTATCAGGAGAGGAGTCCAGCAGTACGGTCGCATCCCCCCTGGGAGTAGGAAAAATGGCTTCGCCTTTTTCATCTTAGGCGGCGGAGGAGTGGTCTGGCTGGTCATCCAAGAGGCAGCGTTGGCCATGGTAAAGAGCTCGCCTGCCTTGGACGCCCTCTGACAAACTTGAAGTTCTTCTGTTAGGGGAATTTTCTGGCAGCTACAGTAGGAAGTGGAAAAAGAGGAAAAGAGAATAATGGCGCACGTCACCCCGTCTTGGGTGGTATTTACAGCTGTGAGGCGGGACCCACAGAAAGATTCCCGACAGATCAGCAGTCGTTGGCGAACACCCGGGGTTGGATGATTCTTTACGAGCTTAGAATAATCTCGCAAAGAGCGGGGATTGTGTACAACCCCGTGTTCGCCTGGAACAGTGGGAGCCCGAGGATGTGTGAATTGGGATGGAAGTGACCGTCTCGCCGCTAAGGAGTCGCGAGAGCTAGGCTAGGCAAACCCGGGTGATCTCGAATGAGAGAATGCGAGGTCGGGCTTGGTTGGTTGTCGTCAGAAGGAAGGCGAGTAGGGCCTTCGCGGGTTGCTCGCCTAAAGAGGTTTCACGAGCAGTACTCGCGAGGAGGCTCGCGAGAAGTGTTAGGAGTGGCGCTCTCGCAGGCCACTTGCCCAGGGGCTAAGGAGGTGAGATTACTCTTCTGTCCCTGGTGGGCTGCTAATAGCCCTTCCGAACAGCGGAGTTTGGCTGTCATCAGACCAATTTGGGGTGCGTTTAGTAAAACCAAAAGGCGGAATCCCGCTATCAGCAGACCAGTTCAGAAAAACTATAAATAAGACCCTAAGGGCACCTTTGGAGAGGACTTCCTTTTTGGGCTTCTCTCTCGTCAGGCCACCTTTAGTTAGCATTCTCAGAGCTCTCCAAGGTGCCCAACTTCAATTCTTGGCTTAGGAGGGGAAGCGCTCTACGATCTTCCGGGTGTGTGGTGGGACCTCCACACTGTCGCCAAGGGTCTCAGTTCTAAGTCTTCGGTCAGGTTGCTCCGAGGAATCAGTAAGCGCGAGTTGCACCCATCTTTGGGGTCCGAACTCCTCGTTGGGCCGAATCCCGGTTCAAACAGCGTAGTTCGTTGCAGTGCGTAGTGGGGAGCCGGAGACCCGTGTGTTGTCCATGTGTTGCTGCCTTGCTGGGGAGCCAGAGTCCCTTCTCTCCCCTGTTTTGAGCTCTCTTTTAGTATTGTTTGTATTTCCTTTTTGAAGGACATGTAAGGCCTTAAGGCCGTGCAATTTCAGCATTTTATTCCAATTAGTTGTGGATATTCAGGCCCATTTGTTTTGAGCTCTCTCTTAGCTTCCGTTGTGCAGCCAAACTCTGAGTTTACATAGTTATTCCTGTTATCAATTAATAGCATTTTAAGGCTTAGTGAATTTTGTATGTCATGGGGCCCATCCAAACCCATGCTATATACTATTTGCAGATGAGATGTTACAATGAGTTCTTTATGACATGAGTCCGTTGGCCAATTTTTAGCCCGACATGGCCTTGGGACACTAGGCGTGCCCCGACGCCGTGTCCCTCAAAAATTGCATCATTTCTTAATATTAGGAAACTATATAAATATATAATAGCCAGCATATATGCCTGCATCATATTCAAATGTTTCTCATGTCATTCTCTACTTTTAAATTTTTTATCATCGAAAAAAAACGCTTTCTCCTCTGTAATTTAGGCATCCCTCCTAATTAAAACTCTCAAATAAAATGTAATTTAATTTATATTTAATAAAGAGACCTATTTCTTTGTCCTTGTTGTGCAGGAGCTTGGCAATATCTTATCCTTTATAATAGGTAATTTTGTATTTGACAGCTCATCAAGGCTCCGTTTGGCGGGTGGTGGCGTTCACAAAAGCGGTGGTTATGAACTGCCTCATTTAAGTATCTTCATTCACTTTTATTTTCAAAACTAATTAGCTTTCTTGGTAGCAGTCATAACCGTTGTTTTGCCAAACATGCATTTTATTACGGTGGTGTTTTCGTCCAAACTCACTGTAGCAAAAAAGCCGCGCTAAACGGAGCCTAAGTAACTGAGGAGGGATATACATATAAGTCTATCACTTAATTAAATACTTATAATCTTTGATTTATGATGTGAATTGTGGTTTGTAAGTAGTCTTTTTGTAATTAAAAATCTTGGATTTTTCACAACAAAATCTCGGTGTTTTAGTAACTATTGTGATAGTCTCTTTATCACGACAAAATCTAGGATTTTTCTTTTATAACCCGAGCTCGGAGAAGGAAGAGATGAAGGAAAAAATTTCTATGCGATGAGTGCAGATGGAGCATGGTGCGCGGTTTATTAATTTTTGGGGTGAAAAATGAATTTATTTGTTAAATTTTCTTTTTTTACAGAAATAAAAATGAAAAATGTGTAAAAAAATACAGCTGTAGAAAAAGTTGTTTAGTTGTAAACTATTTTACAATTGTATTTTTGCAGCAAAAAAACATCTAAAATACAGTCCACTACAGTTGTATATTCCGTTACAACTGTATTTTTGCAAAAAAAAATAGATTCGCGCACGATGCTCATTGTGTTATGAGCGCACATAAAATTCTCTCATAATAGGGCTCTATGGAGAATGTGATTAGAAATTCATAATAGAGCCCGACCACAACAACCCAATATATTACCTTCATGCATAAGTATAATGGATTACGTAGTAGAAAAGATTTCAAAATCATCACAAACCACTGCTTTTCTTCTATATTGCAATTTTTCAATTATTATATAATGATTTATTAAGAGCAATGTTATAAGCGCAGTTCAAAAAAATGTTATTCACACCCCTAAAAAATATCTAAAATCTCTCATTTTATTCGTAGTCCAAAAAAATACGAAAAATAACGATTAGAGTTCTTTCTCCATGGCCTGCAAGAACTGGTGTCGAATTTATCTCCAAGGATCACTTCCTCCGCCGAATCTGCAACATTGTTCGAACCAAAAATGCACCAAGTCCACACTTGCTCAAGATGAAGAAGGAGGGGGTGATTGTCGAGGTGGTCGGTTACTTTGAGTCACGAGTGAAGAAGTGAGAGAGGAGAAAAAGAGATGGATGTGAACAGAAAAGAGGTCGCATGGGGAGATGAGAGCTGAAGGAGATCGCCTGATGAGAGGGAGATCGCCCAGGCAAGGGTGAGATCGCCCAAGCAGGGGGGAGAGGTCGCCGCGGTCTCAAAACTGGAGACCGCTCTAATCACTAGCTACAAGCTGGAAACCCTTTCCCCGTCGTCTTTCTGGTACCTCTGCCCCTCTATTTATAGGCGTGGGGGCCTGCCCAAACGGGCAGGTCCAGAAACGATGGGCTGTCCGAGAAGCACGAGACTGGCAGGGGAGATCGCCCGGCAGGAGACGAGCTCGCTCGGAAAGGGAGCTCGCCCGGAGGGGGAGCTCGCTAGGAAGGGGAGCTCGCCCGAAAGGGGAGCTCGCCAGGGAGACCGCCCGGAAGGGGAGCTCGCCCTGAAGGGGAGCACGCCAGGGAGACCGCCCGGAAGGGGAGCTCGCCAGGAAGGGGAGCTCGCCCGGAGGGGGAGCTCGCCAGGAAGGGGAGCTCGCCAAGGAGACCGCCCGGAAGGGGAGTTCGCCAGGGAGACCGCCCGGAAGGGGAGCTCGCCCCGAAGGGGAGCTTGCCAGGGAGACCGCCCGGAAGGGGAGCTCGCCATGGAGACCGCCCGGAAGGGGAGCTCGCCAGGGAGACCGCCCGAAAGTGGAGCTCGCCAAGGAGACCGCCCGGAAGAGGAGCTCGCAAAGGAGACCGCCCCGAAGGGGAGCTTGCCAGGGAGACTGCCAGAAGGGGAGCTCACCAGGGAGACCGCCCGGAAGGGGAGCTCGCCAGGGAGACCACCCGGAAGGGGAGCTCGCTAAGGAGACCGCCCCGAAGGGGAGCTCGCCAGGGAGACCGTCCAGAAAGGGAGCTCGTCGGGGAGACCGCCCAGAAAGGGAGAGACCGCACGGGATCTGCGAAATTGTCTAGTACCTGAAAAAGTCAGCTTGGAGAGGATCGCCGATTTCTGAGTAAACAAGCACTTCCATTAAACTCCCATCAGATCACGCATGTTCTAAAACACACTTGTTCAAATATATGAACACTACCTTTATTATCGTTTCCGTTCATTTCTTCTCACATTTTATTCATCTCTCGCATAAACTTGAGTTTCTACCGCCAAAAATCTACTTCTTGGTAAATCTTCTTCTAGGAGAACTCGATTTCCAAAAAAAATTGTGACTTTCTTCTGCTCTCGTGTCACTCTACTTGCACAGCTAGAGTTTTCTATTATTTCCTACAATCTTTGCGTGTTCTTTTTACTCCAGTCTAAAAATTTTCTTCTTATCTTCGATCCCGAGTAGTTCTCCGCTATGCGGTGGCTCAGGAGGAATATTTTTGTACTACGACGGAGCTTGATTCATGAAACAAGGGCTTTATTTTTAATGTGCCAATTTTGGGAATACAACAATGTTTTTGGATTGCGGACATCAATGGACTGCGAATAGTCAAAATCAGATTGCCTATAACATTGTTCTTTATTAACTCTCCCTATCTATATAGAGAGAAACAAATATACTCTAAATGAAATCCCTTAAGTCAATGACACAAATGGGATATGAAATGAATGGAATTTGAATATAGATACAATATAATGAAATAGAGCCACTTCCCTGTGAAATGAAGAGCTTCGAACTCATATTATTCATGGGTTGAGAACAATAGTTGAATTTTATGAGGTCGAATCTCCCGTTGTTCCTACAATAATCACACTTTAAGATCTGTGCAGACTAGATTAAGCTATGCGAAATTTGGCGATTGCTAACTGCACAACAATTTTGGCTATCCTCGCTCTAATTTTAGGTATTTTTCTCTTCCAATAACGATAACCGCACTCTGACCACAAGCCTCCCCTTCGCCTCTGCTGTTCGCAATATTGTCAGTCCGCGATTCCGAACGCCGAACCCCCCACCCCGACGCCGCTGCCCCTTTACCGCAGCCACCCCGCCGCCCGCTCCCAGCCCGACCCCTTCTCTCGGCCGACCAAATGAGATCGTTCATTTAGGGTTTCGACGCCAACTAGCATATTTTTTGAAGGTAATAGATATTTCTCCTCCTACCACTTCATCCCATACGCAAATTGTTTGGTTCTCTATAGTTTAGATCTTAATTTAAAGCCATATTTTTTTTTGGTTCAGATTTTTTCAAGTTAAAGCAATATTATCGTGATTTCAAATTTTTTGGCTCAAACTAAAACAATAATATTTGTGATATCTTACTACATTTCATCAATAAATAAATAGGTTGTTTGTTTCTTGATTTGAGAAAATGTTTTGCTTTGCTAATGAAGATTTGATTTGCGGATATAATTTTATCAAAGATTGCTTTGCGGATATCAAAATTTTGCGGATATCCATTTTAGTAGTGTTAATAACAATCGCCCGAAATAAAGATGGTACGCAATAGCGCGTGATATTAGCAATACTAATGGAAGTAAGCTAATTACTCTTAATTAGATATGATTAGGCTATTGATTTAAGGATCATGTGCATCTTATCATTAATTAATTAATTGGATTGTAGCTAAATGGGTGAGTTAATCCTGATCTTTGACCTTTTGATAACATTATTCCGCCTCCAAAAATTGGAATTAATTGGTATTTAATGTCATAATATTATTTATGATTTTCTGTATTTTTTTATTAATTTACAGGAGCATTCGTGAAGATTTATTTAAATATCAATTAAAAAAATTACTAGAATTTATCTCCGCATCCAAATGCTTATAAAATTAATATAATTTTGTTTGATTTATTTGTGAAATTTAGCAATTTACAGATCTTAATTTGGAGTTGGTGTGAGCCTTGATCAACCATTCTAAAATACGAGCCTTTTGATTTTAAAATGTATCTATACATTTATTTAGTATTTACATTATTTTTTAAATGGCTACAATGTGACCACTCATTGGGACTCACTAATCCCAGTTTCTTTCCATGTGATATTTTTTTGGCGATTGTTAACCGCAACCCGAATTTAGTTATCCGCACCCCAAAATTTCAGAAAACGTCTCTTCTTTCTGCGTTTAACCGCAACCCATGACTTAAAACTCCATATTAAAACGAAGAATGTTTTTCGTCGGCTCAGGCGTACGAAGTTACCCGGAGTAGCCATGAAGTTTTCGTTTTTTTTCTCTTGGCAAAAACAACACAGAAAAAGGATAGAGGTCTCACGTCGTCTCATCTCAGGCGGCGCAAAACGGGAGAATAAGGCCCTTCGTCGTTTCTCTGTTCTGCAGCGCAAAAGCAGAGGGATAGAGGAGGAGGTTTCCAGTGGACGGCGAGAAAAATTTTTGGCGCATCAACTGCATCCCCGCTGCCGGCTCCATCAACGTCGAACCCCTATCACCATCTATCCTTCGCAGCTCATCCACGTAATGGCCCTCCTTTTGGGGGCGGAGAGGGAATCCATGGAGCTGAAAGGCAGCGTTGACCGGTACTTGATGGAGACGTCAAGTAGCGGTGATATTAATCCGCCAAGCAGCGGATACAAAAAGGATTTTTCAGAAGAGGAGATGGATTCCGGCGAGGAGGCAGATGTGTTGGAGTCGAAGTGGAAGAAAAAGAAGAGATACCACCTCCATACCCCTCGGCAGATTCAGGAGCTCGAATTGTACGTCGCTTCATTTTTCTTATTGATTCGAGGAGGAATGGAAGAAATGGTTACATCCATACCCCTCGGCAGATTCAGGAGCTCGAATTGTACGTCGCTCCGTTTTTCTTATTGATTTGAGGAGGAATGGAAGACATGGTTACATAAAGAAAGAAAGATACATGAGAGAGAGAGAGAAAAGAGAGAGAGAGAGAGAGAGAGAGAGAGAGAGAGAGAGAGAGAGAGAGAGAGAGAGGCAGGAGGCGCTGCTCTCTGGAGAGGAAATTTTAGCCATTGCACCGGCAGTCTGATGCTCTGATAATCGGGGCCGACGACGAGCTTTCCTTTGAGGAGGTGCAATCGGTAAGGTGATGAACGAGGGACATGAACCACTAGGCTTCGTGTGGATAATTTTGGGGGAGACAGTGTATACAATGAAGCGGGGTGCGACAAGTTAAATTTTGGGTTGCGGATAAAATTTAGGGCTGCGGTTAACATTGGGGTGCGACAAGCCAAATATGAGTTGCGGTTAACAATCGGTTATTTTTTTTCTTATAAATTTGTCACTTCAACAATAATAGTCACATCATAAGTCATAACCAACATCTGAATAAATAACACTAAATTTCTCTCTTTAACTGTTTAGAGTGAGTGAATATGTACTTTTGTGGCCCAAAATGTGAAGGAAATTTTCAATGATAGATATGCACTTTTTTCGATCCATACGACCGTGGGACACGCCCAGTCTCCACAGGCATGTAGCTGTTTGACTGCGATTCTGGGAGTTATACACAAGTTGCACTCAAAGCAACACAACGATATGATCACACGCCGCATGACACGCACGTGTGTCGATGTAGGTACAACGCATGACTTGGAGAAACTCATAAAAAATGGGTTTCATTTTCAGAACTAAGAAAACCATCACTATTCTCCATTTCGGTAGGGGAGAAATCATGAGAGAGGAGAGGAACACGAACATCTTTGCTGGAGGCAAAACTATCATTTCGTGTAGAGAAATGTGATCATCTTCGAGCCCCTAGTTCGTTGAACATACTTCGAGGTGTTTCCGACATTCGTGTGGCTATCTTTAGAGACGCGGATATCATTCTGAGTTTTGACTCAAACGTCAGTCATTATTCTCGAAATCTGATTTCGACGCAGGTTAATACTCGTTTCTTGATTTGATGTATTTCGCATGAATCATGTCGAGAGTTTTCTGTATTTTCGCTGCGTATTTGATGCCATTGAAACTCATCAGTACTATCGCGGTCTCCCTTTGATGCGGGCGCAGCCGGCAGGGGTGCACTGAAGGCGGGTTTATATATATACTGATTCAACTGCATGGGAAGAAATCGGCTGCATAGTTGGTGAGTCATAACTTAGACTGGTCTTCTTCTTCTTGCAGATAAGATGAGAATTCGTTTCCCTCAGGCTTAAATATTTTCATTTCTTACTCTTTTGCTTTTTACTTTTTTGATGTGCAATAAAGTAGAAGAAGACAAAATCATTGCTTTGTCACAATTTAGAATATTCAAAAATACATATTTTAATGTTTTTATATAATATATTATAAAAAAAAAGGTGAGGCGGAGAGATATAATAATAATAATGAAATATTATTTTCTAGATAAATAATTAATAACTACAAAATACATATATTATTATAATGATGCTAATGATACCCACCAAGCGAGAGACGTCGTAAGACTCTCATTTTAATGGAGCTGATGAAACCAAGCAACCAGGTCAGTGTAAATATCATAGACACGGTGCAAAAACATATGATGTGATCAACATATAAATTTTTTTGTCTGAGCGTAGTTTTAATTTTTTCAAAAAAAATTTAATCAATAAATATAAAAAAAGTATTTATGTTATATTAATGTCATATTTTATTACATAATATTCACATTTTAATGAAATTTTATATGCCTAAATATAGAAAAAAAAATATGTATGTGGCTAAATATAGACAAAATGTCTATATTTTTAATGATTTTTGTTGTAGTACATATTTCCTTATAATTTTTTTTTTACATTTTTAGAGAATTGTGTATATTAATAATGAATTGTTTTGTATAAAAAGTAAATTTTGAATAAATAAAAAAACTATACTGGCTATCAAGAAAAATGAAATTAAAGATCTTTCACTCTAATCCATAATTTTAATGCCAATTTTATTTTATTGAATTTTTTTAATAGATATTATATATTATAAAGAAATATGAGTTTAGGGTCCATGGCAAGATAAATAGGAAATCTATGACAAAGAAATTGATACAAAAACAGATCACAACCGTTTGATCTCAAATCAAATCAGAAAAAAAGCATGTGAATAGCCAAAATTTTAAAACGGCTCTTCCTCCATGCCCCCTCCCTCCCCTCCTTCCCGCCCCCTTTTGGGCTGCCGCGGGCTCTCGCCGGTGGCCTCACGCTGGCGGCAGCCCAAAAGGGGGCGGGAAGGATGGGAGGGGGGCATGGGAAATTAAAATAATAATAATAATTTCATTTATTTTTAAAATAAATATATATATAGTTTATATATATACTTAGTAAAATAAAAGGGGCGGCTGCGGGGCGGGCGAAGCCCGCGGGGGGGGGGGGGGGGGGGGGGGGGGGGGGGCTGGAGGCCCGTGTGGTACGACCCGTATATATATATAGACAATGTAGCTTTTTGAATTAAAGACCTTTCTTATAATTGTTGATTGATATTAGTGATTTGACACCATAGTTTAGATGACACTACAAGAAAATTGAGTTTTAGGTTGGACAATTTGCCCAAACAAAAATTCAAAAATTGTGGCTAAAGTTTTTTTTCCACGGTCTAACCACGATAAAAGCTCGTGAAGAAAGATCGCATAGAGAAAGATCATTAGCCATGAACTGACCATGACAAAAGTATTAACTACTAAATCATGTTCTACTGTTCTAGAGTTTCCACATTAATTATAGGCTGATGGAGCCAATATCTATATTAAAGGCACAAAACTACACTAATTTTTCCGCTCTGCGTATTTATTCTCAATACCCCTCTGTTTGTGGTCTTTTCTTCTTACACACAAACTACCGTTTTCATATCCGGTGGTGCGGGAGTAATGGACTGACATGATATATGCGGAAATACATAAAATTAACACATAAAACTAATTGATTATTGGCAAAAAGACAGAAGATAAATATTAAATCAACAATTATACGAGTGCTAATCTTTTAACCAACAAAAAGGAACCCTAAACTCATATAATAGTCTAACAAATATTTCTCAGACCAGCAAATAATGCCTGGCCTTTAGCTAGCATGCTTTCAGTCTGTGTTTTGTAGGCCCGGGTCTCGGACCGTTCGGGATCACTGAACACCGATCATGTAAGTCAGCCCGGCCCCATGTGCAAAGATGTATTTCAGACTTTTTACTGTTCGCACATCTGATATGTTCCGTTGTAGTGCAAATAGGTATCTCGAGATGTCCCGGACCCAAAAATGTCGCCTTCATTTGGGACCCTAAATTGAGGTCCATTTCAAGGTGAGGATTGATTCTCATTTTATCTGCATAATGTTTTTATTAAAGAAAAAAATTAAAATAATGTGATTAGTGAATCTGGCGGATCAGCCACAACTTAATCTCGATCGTGAAATAGATACTATTCATTTGGTCTCAAATAGAGAGGATCCTGAAGGTGGCGACCCGAATGTTCCACTCACATTAATTTAAATAATAATAATAATGATAATGTAATTATAAACACCAATAATTCATGCTCTCATCGGGTTGATGATGTCCAACCTAATAATTGTTCATTGCTGCTGCTAAAATAATGCCCAGCACACACAAGAGTTCTCTTTTGGATCTGGTCATCTGGAGAGCTCTGTTTTTAAAACTGTTAGGTTTATTATTATTAATATGTCCGTGCTTGTCAGGACCGACTCGGAACGACCCAATGAGTTCCGTGTCACTAGGGTTAAGGGCTCTACGCTGGAGATACTATATAAGGTCATTCCACATTTGATGGGACTTAGTGGACTATCTTGAGCGGAGCCTCAACATTCTCAAGATAACATTTAGGGTTTCCGCTCCCGCTTTCGATTCTCTTGTTCGCGCCGCTGTTTGGAGATTTCCTCGTCGCAGATCGGTGCGTTCCCCGTCGCCAGTGGATCGATCGGCATTTCCAGGAGTTTTCGTTCCTGTTTTTGGCAAGATCCCGTTCTAGATCCAACACGATCTGTAAGTAGGATCAAAATCCCGGTTTCAAGGAAGACAAACAGTGATTCTTGGCGTTTTCAGAAGGATCCTGCCAGTCGTCGATCTTAGTTGGTGCTCACGCTATTCTTCGCGCTCGATCGAAGGATTCATCGTCGAACCCTTCTCTTTTGTCGTTGTTGACGCAGATCGAGAAGAAATCGATCCCTTCCTCGTGGAGGATCCAGATCTGGACCTTCTTCACCAGCAACAGATCCGTCCAGATCCGGAGTATCCGTCCAGATCCGGCTGGATCTGCTCATCTCGGTTCAGTTCTGGCCGCCGTTTCTCAGATCCGGCCGCCTCCGTGAAGTTTGTCGCCGTGATCTGCATCAGGAGTTTTCAGCCGTTGTTTTCTGTTTGGAGAAACTAGATCTGCTAGTGTCGATCTTCTCCTTTCCGTTGCTGCAACAACCTTGCTCACAGATCGGAAACTCTGGAGGAGGAATTCCTAGTGCAGAGCCGTTGGTCTGTCCTTCTCACAGATCTGGAGAAATCATCTCTCGGGATTCTTCTGTTGGCGCAGGATCTTCTGATCCGGCTGCCTCCAAGTGCAGATCCTCAATGGCTTCCTCCTCGCCTAAATCGCAATTTCTTGATCTGTTAGTGGAGGAATTGGGGGATTTAGTTCTCTCATAACGGAGGAGCATATATACAAATCAATCTCCTGAATTTCTTTTGCTACTAGAATCGTTGATCTCTACAAAAGCAAATCAGGCAATTACTGGATTGGATCCGAAGTACCCGACTCGTCTCCGCACGGCTTAGGTGACCTCGTTCTAGATTTTTTTTTTCAAATCTAGTGCGATGTCGATGGAGAATGCGCTCGACACTGTCAAATTGCAGTCTTTCGACGACACTGATTCCCTCAGTTGGAAACTGTATGTCCAACTAGGAATGGAAGAACATGCAATTTTCTACACCGTTCTTAGCAATTTCGCCACTACTCGTGAGGATGTGGATGAATATCAGTGGAGTAAAGACTAGAATTCTTGCAGGAATTACCTTATAAATTCCCTAAATTCTCGCCTTGCCTGAACCTACATAGCATGTAAGACCGCGAAAGAGATTTGGGACCGCGTGAACGCTCACTTTCAGTTCATAGAACTAGAAATTATGCGTCACAAGCTAAAAGACGAACAGTCTGAAATGGTCGATAATCAATTTGCGAGTCTAATTTTGAGCAAGCTGCCTCCCAAACAGAATACTGCAAACATGGTGGTCGATACTTCTGATCTCAAGTCTTTTGTGGCTATGATCGGGAGCAATCACCGCAGTGCGTCTTCTGAGTGGTGGCTGGACAGCGGTGCTACTTGTCATGTCACAAATGACAAAGGTCTTCTCTCAGAGGTCCGAGCAGTCCGAGACAGAGTTGAGAATTGCAATGGAGGAGAGACAGTCGACACTCATGCTGGGACGGCAAAGCTCGTCCTCTCTTCAGGTAAAATTTTATTTTTGCAAAATGTTAAATTAGTTCCTAATTTAACCAAAATTTTAATTTTTATGAGTTTGCTAGATAAGTCCGGAATGTCGTTCACAACCATTAGCGGTAGAATAACACTCACTGTTAATTCACATTACTTTGGTTGCGCTTACCTAATCAATGGAATGTATTGACTTAGCCTAGAAAATGAGTGCATAAATCATGTGAGTTCGTCACTTTTAGATCCAAAGCTACTTCATAATAGACTTGGACACGTTCACTGTAAAAAGATGCGCGATCTAGCTAAGAGTCACAACATTTCATTAGATTTCTCTATTCGATTTGATAGGTGCGAGGTTTGTGCCCATACTAAAATAACTAGAAACCCTTACAAGACCGTTTCTAGGAGCACGCAACTTTTGGAATTGATTCATTCCGACCTATGTGACTTTCGTAGTCATGCCACTAGAGGGGGAAGGAAGTATCTAATTACCTTCATTGACGATTTCTCTAGATTTTGTCATGTCTACCTATTGAAATCGAAAGATGAGACATTCGAGACCTTTAAAATCTTCAAATCTCGAGTAGAAAACCAGTTGAACTTAAAGATTAAGAGACTTAGAAGTGATCGAGAAGGAGAATACACTACAACTGGGTTTAGGGAGTTTTGTGTCAGTGAGGGCATAATCCTTGAAACTACAGCTCCTTACTCACCCCAATCAAATGGCATTGTTGAGCGTAAGAATAGAACGTTGACAGAGATGTTGAATTCTATGCTCCTGACCATTGACATGCCCAATTCCTTCTGGGGGAAGCAGTCCTTACTGCAAATCACATTCTGAATAGAGTGCCTCATTCAAAGCTCAGTTCTACTCCTTATGAGCTGTGGCACGACCATCCTTGTAGATACGACACTCTTAAGACTTGGGGTTGTATCGCATATGTGCGTATACAAGACCTTAAAAGACCTAAGGTGGGACCTAGACGACAATCTGTGTCTATCTAGGCAGTGCAGAAGACAGTGCAGCTGACCGATTTCTGGATCTATCCACTAATTCAGTGATAGAGTCTAGAGATGCTATCTTCTTTGAGCATAAATTTATCAAAGATCATGGCCTGACCGTTCCTGGATCTACTGACATGATCTCAGAGTCTATGGTAGAACCCGAAGCTGGCCCCTCTAGCACTACTCCCCAACCTCTAGAGGTCGAACCTGTTCCTCTTAGAGTATCTACAAGAGATAGAATCCCTAAGGATTTTTGGTTAGAACTTCGTCACCTACCACTTAGAGGATGATCCATTCTCCTATCAGGAAGCGATGAGATCGAGAGATGCGTTAATGTGGGCAGAAGCCATCGATGATGAGATGAACTCGCTGCTACAAAATAATACCTAACATCTAGTGGACCTACCGAAAGGAGCTAAAGTCCTGGGATGCAAATGGGTACTGAAGAAGAAGTTACATAGTGATGGGTCTATAGCCAGATACAAAGCACGTCTAGTCGCTAAGGGTTATAAACAACAGGGGGAATTGACTATTTTGATGTCTATTCACCTGTCTGTCACCTATCTACTATTATAATTCTTCTAGCCTTAGCCTCTATCGAGAATTTCATCGTCCATCAGATGGACGTGAAAATAACTTTTTTGAATGGAGAGCTAAATGAAGAGATCTACATGGCACAACCTGAAGGTTATGTTCATACAAATCTAAAGGATAAAGTGTGCAAACTTGATAAATCTATCTATGGGCTTAAACAAGCACCTAAGATGTGGCACATGAAGTTTGATCAAGTGGTAAAGAGCTTTGGATTTCAGTCCCGCCTCTCAGACAAGTGTCTCTATTACCGCTCGATGTCAAACCAAACAGTCATCATATGCCTATATGTGGATGACATGTTGATCCTGAGGTCAGACCTAGCTGTCGTGAGGGATATTAAGTCCGCTCTCGCCAAAGCGTTTGATATGAAGGACCTTGGTCCTATCGATACCTTACTAGGTATGAAAGTAAGAGTAGACAAGGGATGTGTCACTCTGAGTTAGGCTCACTACATAGAGCAGATTCTTAATACCTGTGGTTATAAAGATTGTAGGCCTGTTGAAATACCAACTGATCTGAACGTCAAGCTGAGTCCGAATGAAGGAATAAGCGTTGATCAAGTCAAGTACTCAAAGATCATTGGAAGTCTCATGTACGCCACAAGCTGCACTAGACCTGACATTGCTTTCTCCGTAAGCATGCTAAGTCGTTTTACCAGTAGTCCAGGCAAAGAGCATTGGGATGCCCTAGATAGGCTGATAAAGTATCTCAAAGGTACTAAAGACCACGCTCTGTGCTACACTGGTCACCCTCCTACTTTGGAAGGGTACTCTGATGCCTCCTGGTGTTTAGAAGTTGCAAACAGCAAGTCCACAAGCGGATTTATATTCACATTGGGTGGCGCTGCAGTTACTTGGAAGTCCAAGAGACAGACATGCATAGCTTTGTCGTCTAGGGAAGCCGAGTTATTTGTCTTAGCTTCAGCTGGTGAAGAGGCAGACTGGATCAGGAATTTGATCTTAGACATTCCCTTGTCTAGACTTCAAATCAACTCTTTAAGCCTGTACTGTGATAATCAGGCAGCAGTCCAAGTTGTTAAGAATGTCCTCTTTAACACTAAGAGACGACATGTACGACTGAGACACGCTCTTTTGAATTATCTTAAAGAACAAGGCATTATTACTTTGGTCGATGTGCGATCGAAGGATAATCTAGCTGATCCATTGACGAAAGGAATGCCCCGTGACCGTTCAATCAAAACAGTGGGGGAAATGGGACTCAAAGCGGTTTGACACCAGTTTTAGTCCGAATGTTTTGATTCTTTCCTTTGTCAAATCTAGCATGTTGTGCTCCGTTGGTATTTTGGTTGCTGAGCACGAATCTGGTTGGTTGTTTCATTCCACATCTGATGTTAACAACCTCACCTGGATTCGTCTTCCTTAACTTGGAAGAGAGTGTTATTCCACATTTGATAACACGATCTAACTTGTTTTGGACCTTCTCCTGTTAATTGGTTCCATTCCACATTTGATGAGTTCCAATTAACCCTAGAAGAAGAGTAACCAGGATATCACACACAGGAACACAGATATAGCTGCGTTGTCCAGAAGTCTGAAATCGTTTCGCTTGAAAACAGTTAATAGATTCTGCGGTTAAACCTAAAATACTCTACCTATATCCTCTAAGCATAATTTAATGTACTACGATCTTATATACAGAACTAGATACATGTACATTTTCCATAGTTGAATTCATTCTGAATGAAGTTCTCTATTGGAAATTATAAGAAATGCTGCTGCAGGAGGAGCACATGCAGACTGAGATCCTGAGAAGGATGATCTGCTGGATGATGATTTCTAGAGTATCTGTTTGGTTTTCATTCTCTGACTTAGAGCATTGTTTAGCTCTCTTTACCTGTTTTGTTTGGACTATTTCCTACTCCTTGTTAGTCATGAGACATTAGGTCTTCTGGTACCTATCTCTTTGACTGTACTTGGATTCTGATGTGATGCTGCTTAGTCTATGTTCTATGCTTATGCGTACATAGATACTCTTATTTCTTTCAGTCCAATATGTTATAACAGGTATTTGCGGACACGGTTGTGTAATGAGTCGAACTGGTTGAACACTACACACACCAACCCTTTTCCAACGTCGGTATACCGCGGACATAGGGGGAGATTGTTAGGTTTATTATTATTAATATGTCCGCGCTTGTCAGGACCGACTCGGAATGACCCAATGGGTTCCGTGTCACTAAGGTTAAGGGCTCTACGCTGGAGATACTATATAAGTCCATTCCACATTTGATGAGCCTTAGTGGACTATCTTGAGCGGAGCCTCAACAAAAACTCATTTGTAAATTAAGCAGAGCGAGAAGATACAGGTTTCGAGATCTTCACGTTCGGAATTGCCCGATCGCCGGAAGTCCGGAGCGACACGGGTTTGCTTTATCAACGTGCTAGTAGCGTGAGATACAATTTTCGCCAGACCGGCATAAATATAATCTGTTGCGGAAATGAGAGTAGAAAGATCAAATAAATAGAAAATCACAACAGAGAAGATGCAAATTTGCGTGGTTCACCATGTTGCGGAAAAATATGAGAAGAATGAAGAACGAAACAATTAAAAAATAAATAATCACAAAGGAGACAGATCTATATGATTCACCCCAAGATGGGCTACGTCTACAGAGAGCAACAGTCGAATCTTCACTATCAAGAACAAAGGCGGTTATAGAGAGTGGGGGGGATTTCAGAATTAAGAATTCCCAATACCCAAAGCCAAGAACAACTACGAGTTTATATCGCACTCCGTACAATTACAATTTCGGGGAAAACAGATTGACACGCCCTTTGACACACGATCGTGTGCCCCAATCAACGCGTCTTTTCATCAACAGATGTGTACTAACTGTCATGGAATCGTCAGAGCCGCACACGCCCTGGGCGCACACCCGTGTGTCCAGAAACGTCGCGTCTCCGCTTTCTGGATGCATCCCTTGACTTCCGAAACTGTTACAACCGCGGGCGCACGCCCTGGGCACACACCCGTGTGCCTCGTGGCGTGGGCCAATTTTTTTGGCTAGGGACGCGTATCCGGACCGCGCGGGCGTGTTCAACATCGCCTTTGGTTTAGGAAATGGGCTACGTCCACTGGTAGAAGAAGTCCGTTTTTCACTAGATCAAGAAACAAACCATTAGCTGACTTTAGAGGGTGGATGCGCCATCGGAACTCTTAGGGTCCGTTCATTTCACAGACATTGATATTGAAGTATTGACTTTGAGAATATGAAAGTCATTTCTGTTGTTCGTACCAACAATTGTAGAGTGGAATTGGCTTTCTGGTTGAAAGTCGACGATATTCACTTTAACCTAAAAACCTTTTGATCCAATGTTTATCTCCAGGGGTGGATATTGAGATCGCCAACTCTGACTTTCTAAAAGGATATCAAATATTTTTGGGCCAAATGCGCATTTTTTGTCCATACGTGTTTTTTTTCGGCCGTACGCTATTTTTTGGCTCAATACGTGGTTTTTTTTGCGAGGACGCGGAAATTTCGCCCGAACGCAATTTTCGCCCGGGCACAATTTTTCCGTCCAAATGCGATTTTTCCGGCCGAACACGATTTTCACCCCTTACGTGATTTTTTTGCCCGGGCGCAATATTGTCGCCCGGGAGCGATATTTTTGCCCGGCGACGATATTTTTGCCCGGGCGCATTTTTTTTTCGCTCCGACGAGATTTTTTTCGTCCGGGCGCATTTTTTTTGACGCGGGCGGGTTTTTTTCGCCCGGACGCGATTTTTTCGCTCGGGCGCGTTTTTTTCGCCTGGGCGCGATTTTTTTCGCCCCGGCACGATTATTTTTGCCCGGGAGCGATTTTTTCGCCCAGGCGCGATTTTTTCGCCCGGGTGCGTTTTTTTTTCGCCCGAGCGCATTTTTTTCGCCCACACTCATTTTTTTCACCCGGGCGCGTTTTTTTCGCCCGGGCGCGATTTTTTTCGCCCGGGCGCAATTTTTTCGCCCGGGTGGCATTTTTTCTCCCTGGAGCGATTTTTTCGCCCGGGCGCATTTTTTTCGCCCGGGCGGCATTTTTTCTCCCGGGCGTGATTTTTTTGCCCGGGCGCGTCTTTTTCGCCCGGGCGCGTTTTTTTCGCCCGGCCACGTTTTTTTTGCCCGGACGCGTTTTTTTCGCCCGGGCGTGTTTTTTCCGCCCGACGCGATATTTTCGCCCGGGCGGGTTTTTTTTTGCCCAGGCGTGTTTTTTTCGCCCGGACGCGGTTTTTTCGCCCCTAGCGTGAATTTTTAGCACGACGGGCGAATTTTTCGCCCGGGCGCGTATTTTTCGCCCGCGCGGCATTTTTTCGGTCGGGCGAAAAAAACGCGCCCGGGCGAAAAATACGCGCCCGCGCGAAAAAATCGTGTCAGGGCGAAAAAAATGCGACCGAACGAAAAAATCGCGCCCGGGGAAAAAAACGCGTCCGGGCAAAAAATTTTCTCCTAGATGAAAAATCGCTCCCTGGCGAAAAAATCGCGCCCTGGCGAAAAAAAATGCGCCCGGGCGAAAAAATCGCGTCCGGGCAAAAAAACGCGCCCGGGCGAAAAAATCGTGCCCATGCAAAAAAAATGCGCCCGAACGAAAAAATCGCGCCCGGGCAAAAAAATCGCTCCCGAATGAAAAAATCGCTCCGGGGCAAAAAATCGCGCCCGGGCAAAAAAATCGTGCCCGGGCAAAGAAATCGCGCCCGGGCGAAAAAGCGCGTCGGTCGAAAAAAGCGCACCCGGGCGAAAAAACACGCCCGGGCGAAAAAGTCGCTCGTCGGGCTAAAAAACGTGTTATTGCTTATGATAATTTTACAGGAAGAAGCTTAGAATCTCAACATTGATCAATGTCAAATCCTATGAAAGAAAGCTTTTCTGCAAACGAACAGTAAAAAGTAATGAATATCAATTCCTATGATAGAAAATCATCATACAGACAAACAAAAGAATTGGATTTAAACTCAATGTCATTTCCCGTGTGTATTGATATTGGATTGAAAGCCAATACTTCAATATCAATATCTGTGAAACGAACGGACCCTTAGGGTCCGTTCGTTTGAACGGAATTGGCTTTCTGGAATTTGCTTTTCGACGAAAACCAATATCTACATGAATTGGCTTTGTACAGAATTCCAATTTTGTTGTTCGGGGAGTAAGATTGAATTCAGTCAACAGAATTGGAATTGAGGCACAAAAGTTGTTCGGCTGAATAATAGAATTGGTATTGGAATTGACATTATACAATAATTTTATAAAACTCAAAATAGGCGTTAGCGCCGAACACATTAAATTGCATAATATGTTTTACGACGTGCGTTATTCGCCCAAGCGCAATTTTTTCGCATTTTTCCCCGGGCGAAAAACGAGCGCCCGGGCGAAAAACGCGCGTCCGGGCGAAAAATGTGCGCCTGGGCGAAAACCCACGCCCGGGCAAAAAATTCGCGCCCAGGCGAAAAATGCGCGCCTAAGCGAAATCAACGCGATCGGAACAAAAATCGTGCCCGGGCGAAAAACACGCATTTTTTTCGACCGGGCGCATTTTTTTCGCCCGGGCGCGATTTTATCGCCCGAGCGCGATTTTTTTGCCCGGGCGCGATTTTTTCGCTCGGGCGCGTTTTTTTCGCCCGGTCGCATTTTTTCGCACAGTCGCGTTTTTTCGCCCGGTCACATTTTTTTCGCCCGGTCGCATTTTTTTCGCACCAGCGCATTTTTTCGCCCGGGCGCGATTATTTCGCACGGGCACATTTTTTTTGCCCGGGCGCGTTTTTTTTCGTCGGGGCGCGTTTTTTTTTCGCCTGACACGTTTTTTTTGCCGGGCGCGTTTTTTTTTTCGCTTGGGCGCATTTTTTTCGCCCGAGTGCATTTTTTCGCCCGGGCGCGTTTTTTTCGCCCGGGCGCGATTTTTTTCGCCCGGTCGCGATTTTTTCGCCCGGTCGTATTTTTTTCGCCCAGACGTGCCCGGGGGAAAAAATCTCGCCCGGGCGGAAAATAATGCGCCGGGGCGAAAAAAGCGCGACGAGGCGAAAAAAACGCGCTCGGTAGAAAAAATCGCGCCCGACAAAAAATATCGCGTACGGGCAAAATATATCGCGCCCGGCCAGAAGATTCGCTTCCGACCGGAAAAATCTCGTTCGACCGAAAAAACCGCGTTCGGATGGAGAAATCGCGTTCGGGCGAAAAAAGCGCGCCCGTGCGAAAAAAGTGCGCCCGAGCAAAACAAACGCGCGCCCGAGTGAAAATTGCTTTGCCGGCCGAAAAACCCACAGCCGACCGAAAAATGCGCGCCCGGGCGAAAAACGCCAGCCTGGGCAAAAAATGAATGCCCCACCGAAAAACACGCGCCGAACGAAAAACACGCACCCGGCGGAAAAACCCACTTCCGGCAGGAAAACTCGCGTGTAAGCCGAAAAACTCTTGCAAAAACACTCGATTATGCGGAAAACTCATGGTGGAGGTAATAATTGGCGATTTGATTTTTTTAGTTCAAAGTTAAAGCCATGGGTTTTCATATAAAAGTCAATATCCTCATAAATTTTGTTGCGCCGAACATTAGAATTGGATTTCTAGTCGCCTATGTCAATTCCAGAAAGCCAATTCCGTCCAAACGAACGGACACTTACATTCTTTGTCTCCGAGCATTGGATTCTACAGCGGGATGCCAATGAAGTCACCACTCTTTGTCTCCGTTCTTTGTTTGTTTAAGAACGAGAAGACACCCGCATCACTAATGAGCTTTTTGACGAGTTTTTACACATCAAGGAAAGAACAATCACACAAATACAATATGCGAATAATTATCAAAACTTGTCCCGGAAGTTAGCATAATTATTGGTTGAACTTCTCTTTCTTTTGAAATTATAAAAAGAGCGATGTTAAACGCAGGTCAGTTTTGGCTATATGCGGACCACAATTTAAAAAAAAACGATGTTAAATGCAGGCCGGTTTTGGCTAGGCCACAGTTTTAAAAAAAAAAAGTATCATTTTTCCTTTTCAACCTGCAGCCGCCGGACGAGATCAAGCTTCCTCTCTGATCTCCTCTCCCTCCTCCGGCAACTCCGGTCGGTGATCCTCTCCGACCGACCACCTCCTTCCATTCTCCGGCCGGCGAGCTCCTCTCTCTTCCTCTATAACTTATTTTCTACTTTCGAAAAGACTACGTTTATTCAAAATATTGTAAATCGTGCTATGCATCTGAATTTAATTAAATGATAGTGTTTTGTGCATAAATAAAGCCCGATATTTTTGTGATTTTACACGTCTTTTATTGATTGAAGCCTTGAAAGGTGGCCACAAATATATTTTTGGTGATATATAGAATCAAAATGATTATAGTATTAAGCTGCTAATATAAATCCCTTTTTATTTTAAAAAAATCTTGGCTTATAATCATTTTGATTCTAGTAACCATTTTGATTATGAGTTTTTTTTTTAAATCCCATTTTATTTTAAAACTGTGGCATATAATCATTTTAAAAAAATTGTGGCCTACAATCATTTTATTTTTAAAAAATTATAGTCAGAAACATATTCTATAATCATTTTATTTAAAAAAAATGTGGCCTATAATCATTTTGATCAAAATGCTGTAATTGATTATAGTATTTTGTGATATATAGAATCAAAATGCAGTGAATGGTGTTTCCGTCATGCCACAAACAAAATTTTAAGCTGCTAATATAAATCACATTTTATTTTCTACTATTTGACTGCAAAAAGGTATTTATTTAACTTTTATGAATACTATATTTTGCTTGGTGATTTATTTAAGAAAATATTAATTTAATTTTTGAATATGATCTGTAAATATGAAATTTGGCTTGCATGAATAAATTTTTGACCTGCATATATCCACGGTCTGCATATAGCCTAAACCGGTCTGCGTTTACATCGCTCTATAAAAATCTCACCCGTAAATTTACATTTCATCATATCCATGCATAAAAAAATTTCATTACAAGTAATATTTCAGGGATCTTTTTATGCACGGATGTTATGAAATGTAAATTTATAAGGGAGGTTTTTGTAACTTTAAAACTTAGGCTTTATTTGGCGCGGCGGTGGCGGGCGGAAAGGGGCGACGCGAACACTGCTTTCGAACTGGAGGCACGGAGGCGGGGGTGGAAACGGAGCGGCTGCGCTGGTTTTCCTCCTTGCTGCGGGGCGAATCGCGGGAAACGGAGCTGGCGTTCAGTTTGTTTTGCCTCCGTGCGGCAGAGTTTCCTCAAAACGAGGCTCCTAAACGCGGAACCAAATGAAGCCTTAGGCTTCGTTTGACGCGAATTATTTGCTCCGGTGACTTTGGACAAAAACACTATCATCATAGAATGTATCTTTTACATGACAGTGGTTATGACCGCCATCAAGAAAATAAAACTAGTTTTGAACATAAAAGTGAATAAAGTTCCTTAGGTGAGGTCTGGCGTTCACGAATGATGGTTTGTAACCAACGCGTTCACGATCGCCACCGCCGTGCCAAACAGAGCGCCTTAGGGGGGAGATCCCCCATAAATTAAATGACCCTACAAGGCTACAATATAAGCACACATTTAACATGATTTACATGCCCTAAAAACCTTAGAATAAATAGAGCTACGTATAAAATTCCTAATAATACACCAACAGCTTTGATGCGAACGGGAATTAAGAGCATTAGAGTTATAAGATAGTTAAAGCCATGTAATTGAAGTTAATGAATTTAACAAGAGGCTGATAATTATTTGCGGTTGTTATTCGCAAATCGTGTTTGTCTATTAGCAAATATTTTTGTTATCCGCAGATTAGTAAAGAAAAAAAAAACTTTTATCGTCTTCTTCGCCTTCCTTACCATAGGGAGAGAGTAACCCTACTTCTCAAACAAACCCTAGCTATCTAAATCTTTCAAAACAAACCGAAATCGCACGAACAACGAAGAAATCATCTCTCTTCCTCAACCCGGTCTCTATCCGCACATAGGCTTCATTTGGTTTAGCGGTTGCGGTTGTAAGGGGAGCTGTTGCAATGAGAGGTTTGTAAATGGAGCTGGTGGAAACTGAGAGATGAAAACGGAGTTCTGTTTGGATAATCTGTGTTTGCAGAGCTGTTCAGAACTGAGATTCATTTAGCAAAACAGCGGTTGCGTTTTATAAATATTTTTTATTATATTTTATTTTTTATATTAATATACCAAATACGGAATTTTTTAGATGTGGGTGTACGGATGGTTTCAAATCGAAAAGTAATCAACATGAAAGTTGTAGATCTCGTTGAGACGAACAACGTGAGGATGGAGAAATAATATTGAATATTTTCTCAAAGAAGCTTCGAGCGCGACAACGTGAGGAACATGGGAACGTGTTGAATGAGTTTACTCCGATCAAATGTTAGTGCGAGACTAACTAAACAAGATTCGAATTAAGAATAATGAGAAGAAATAATATTGAATAAAAGAGGAACTATTTTTATTATATTAAAGAAATAAAAGTACACACATAATATTTAACACACATTCATTCAACACACACACATATCATTTACACACATAAATAACTTCCAACTAATAATATTTTCTTCTAATCAATTGCAAAGCTGTAATAATACATTTTTTCTAATACAGATTTCTAACATTTTTTCTAATACAGATTTCTAATACAGAAATCCACAGAAAATTTTCATGATAAATGAAACCAAAGGATCTCAAATAATAATAACACACATCAAAAGATCTCACCTTGCGTCGTTCTCTGATCGGCGGCGGAGACAAGTCTTGCAGGAATCGACCAGGGAGACAAGTCCTGCAGATCTTTCGTCGTCGTCGCTGGACGGGATGGAGAAAGCGGCGAAGAGATGACTCCTGCTTGCGTCGAGTCGTCGTCGCGCGCGAAGACTGCGGCTGAGAGGAGAACCCTCGCTGCGATGGAGGTCGGCGGCAGAGAGGAGGAGAACACTCGCTGCGATGTTTCCGCTCAAAACGCCCTAAACTGGAGGTGTCCCGAGTGTTTCGAACAGCGGCTGATTTTCGAAAGCCAACGATTGATCGCTGATGGAAACGGAGGCGGCGAAACAAATGGGATAGCGGGAGTTATTGCGTTTGACCTAAACGTGATGGAGCAAAAACGCTAAACCAAATGGGCCCTTATTTTATGAATCACGATCCGTGCACACATTGAAGTGCTCAAAAGATTGTCAGAGATGTTCGTTCGTTGTCGGGCCCTACTCAGGAGAACAAAGATATCGACTGGTCAAATTTAAAATTGATCCGCGGATAACAATTTGTAAACTCAAATAAAATGAAAAAAAATTGGTTTGCGAATAGACATTTATGGTCTGGGAATAACAATTGGCTAATTATTGTATCCCGGTCAATGCACGTGAATTCATATAAATGCTAGCTGTTAATGTGAAGTGATTTATATAGAAAATCAGCCGGCTACGAAGAACCCTACTCTGATTTAGAATGTTTGCCCATTTTCAGCTCTGCAGCTCTCCACCTACAGAAAACTGACACCTCAGCAGATTAGGGTTAATGATAAAGACGACGAAAGCTGATAATAAATTTTATGAAAAATCATCACATCAGCCGCTGATTTATAGAAAATCAGCCACTTCAATTTTACTTGATCTCATTTAGAATCTTTCCTCATTTTCAAACTCCACAGCTCCCTTCCTACTCAAAGTAAGCTTCAATAGACTGGGGCTAATGCCTAATAGTAAAGATAATAAGGGGTGACTATACCGGAGGTGATAGTAAAACATATTTTTTTTCGCTTATTCTATGGACAGAGTTTAAATTAGGCGATTCTTATTAACACTCCGCAATTATTTGATATTCGCAAATCATAATTAATAATTGTTCTAAAAAGGCTATTCGCAAATATAATTGTTATCCGCAAATAAAATTTTGAAAAATGAAAACGTAAAGGATTATAAACTAGAGCACTATAATTACATTATATGAACACCATCAAAATGTAGTTTGTTGGAGGCACAAAAAAAACTGATGCAGTTTTTGAGAAAAAAATAAAAACTAAAACAAAACTAGTTGCATTTTTTTGGAGGCAGAATAACTAAAATAAAAATAAGAGACTTTGATTTGCGATCAACAGAGGAGAAAACAGTTGCAATAAAACATATATAGCGACAAATAAAACAGAAAAGTGTATAAGCAAATGCTTGAGATCATATTTGCATATTGCATAACTGGCAAATTCGAAACAGCGACGACGACCTACAAAGACATGCAGAGCAGATGTTGCATATCAAATGCTTTCATTCACACGTGTTTCATCGGAAATTGGCACGGAACGAAACAAGCCGCTGCTTGGGAAAAGTGAGTGCGGTTAGCCTTTTTGAAAAGTACTAAAAAAATACTAAAATATGAGTGCGAATAATCAAATCTATAGTGCTAATAACAATTAACTTAAATTATGGTTTAGAGAGCGCATGTGAAATTTGAATTCAATATGAATGCCTAATCGCATGGAAAAATATATTTGTTTAACTAACAAATTAATATAAAATATATATTTAATTTTTAATAATCAAATTTTGTTTGGCGAGATACATCTATGGTCAAATTCATATTCAACTCAAAAGCTTTAGCTAGTGAGACTAAGGCTCCGTTTGGGGGGACTTATTTTCACCGGTCAAGCGGTCACCACCGCATGAACCGGACCTTAATTAAGGTCCGATTCATGCGGTCGTGACCGCTTGACCGGTGAAAGTAAGTCCTCCCAAACGGAGCCTAAGGCTCTGTTTGGGAGGACTTATTTTCAGCGGTCAAGCGGTTACGACCGCATGAACCAAACCTTAATTAAGGTCTGGTTCATGCGGTCGTAACCGCTTGACCGGTGAAAATAAGTCCCCCCAAACAGAGCCTAAGTCATGACGCCGCTAGTCTCAACACTAATATTTTATGATCGTTGTTATCAGCAAATCACGTTTCGCTATTAGTAAATCATAACTATTAGGACATCGTCTAGTTTGAAAATGTTTTAGTAAATTTTTTTGTTATTAGCAAATCATAAAATTTTAAAAAAATTAGTAAATTTTCTAGAACTAATAATAGCACTCTCGCATAGTCCTGAACAAAAAAACCGGGCCTGACGGGCCGGCCCGAGCCGGCCCGGTCAAGGCCCGGTCAAGGCCGGTCCGGTTCAGGCCCGAACCGGGCCGAGCCCTTACCCGGGGCCCTGAAAGGGCCCCAGTTTGGAGCCGTTACCCGGCCCGGTACCCGGCCCGGTCCGGGCCGGGTAAAGCCCGATAATCGGGCTAGCCCGAGACCGGGCCGGGCATAGCCCGATCCGGTCTCGGGCTAAACCCGATTGAGCCTAACGGCTCTTATTAGAGCCGTTAGGCTCATATCATCGCAGCATGGCTGCCATGTGGCAGCCATGCTGCCATGAAGGCAGCCAACGGCTATTAGAGCCGTTGGCTGCCATTATATATATATAATAATATATTATTATTATTATTATTATTTTATTATTTTTTTAATTAAAAAAAAATAAAAAAATCCTATAAATACCCCCCTCCCCTCTCTCTTTTCTCACACCTCCCCTCTCTCTCTCTCTCTCTCAGCTCTCACAATGGCGCCGTCCTCCTCAACTCCAGCGTCGTCTTCCCAAAGTACGGCTTCGGTGGTGGAGCACAATCGTAGAGCGGGTATTTGGGAGCATTTCGACATGGTCCAAGTCGGCACCGAAAGAAAAGCGTGCTGCAAGATGTGCTCGAAGTTGCTATCCATCAGCGGCAACTCGACGCTCGTTAGACACCAACAATCTTGCGAGTCGAAACAAGCTCCTCCCGAGTCAAGTCAAGCTCAAATTTCTGGAGCAGGACAGATTTGGACGTACGATCAAATGCGACAGCGAGAGATGCAGACAAAGTTCGTCATCAAACGTGGGCTGCCATTCAGCCTCTTCGACAATGACGACGGCACAGAGTACATACATGGGGGGCTTCAGCCCCAATACCAAAAGGTTAGTAGAATTACTTTAAGGCGCGACACGATTAGGTTATATTTAGAAGCAAAACAAGAATTAATTACGTATTTTGAAAATTTCGAAGGACGTGTGAGTCTAACGAGCGACGTTTGGACGAGTAATTTAAATTTAGGATTAGCTTATCTTTGCATCACTTGTCATTGGATTGATCTCATTTCGTGGGAGCTAAATAAACGCGTAATATGTTTTACGGGTTTTGAATTTCCGCACACGGCTATAGCTTTATATAAGGTTATTATGAAATGTGCGCGGGAATTTAAAATTAACGATAAATTACTTAGTTTTTCTCTTGATAACGCCTCCAATAATGGCGCCGCAATTGAATTGTTAAAACGAGATTTAAAACCATTTCTCAACGGCGCGTTTTTTCATACTAGATGTGTTTGTCACGTCCTAAATTTAGTGGTACAGGATAGTTTAAAGGCAATGTCAACATATATTAATAAAATTCGCGACATGTTAAAAACAATTTATTGTACTAAACAACGAGCTCAAGATTTTAGAAAATTTTGTAAAGCACAAAATCAAAAATATTTGAAACCTCAATTCGATATGCCTATTAAATGGAACTCAACCTATAAAATGTTAAAATGAGCCCTTCAACAAAAAGCACTTCTAATGAAATATTATAGTTTGCTTAATATTGAACACGGTTTAGGTGAAACTGATTGGGTTATTATAGAGCATTATATAGATTTACTAAAGTGTTTTTATAGGGCCACTGTTTCTTTATCTGGAGTCTATTATCCAACGAGCGCATTAGTAATTGAACATTTCGTACATATCACAGAAAAATTTAGTTATTATAGGAAACACCAAGGTTGGGCTCCTTTAATTAAAGTAATGGAAGAAATTTTTTTAAAATATTATAGAGAAATACCGCCTATGTTTTCGTGCGCCGCCGCTTTAAATCCGCTACTTAACGTAGAAGACGTAGAAAATTTGATCGACGAAATCAATACTAATCTAACCTTAAATATAAATTATGATGATGCAGATGACCCCGTTAGTACTTCAAGTTTTACTACTTTTTTTACGCAAAGTTATAATTATAACAATAACTTATACGGGTCACGACCCCGCGAAGAAATAACGCAACCCAAAACGAAGGATAGTCTTAAAAATAAAATTTTAGATTTAGCTTCTAGGAAAAAAGCGCGCACATCTAGTAGTTTAGATGAATTAGGATTATACACAAAAACTCAATTTAGCGAATTTATGAGTTCGGAAGAGATCGAAAACTTCGATATCTTAAATTGGTGGAAAGGTAAAGCTAATACCTATCCTGTTTTGGCCTATATGGCCCGTGATTTATTAACTGTCCAACCTAGTACAGTAGCTTCGGAGTCCGTTTTTTCTCTTAGTGGCAGGGTTTTGAACGAGCAGAGGAGCCGGCTTAACGAAGATTCGCTGGAGGTTTGCATATGCTACAAGGACTACTTGGACAGTGTAAAGAGGAAGCAACACATAACAGCATTTGAGAATAACTCGGAGGAGATAGAAGACGAAATGGACGCGTTGAATCTACAAGATGATTAAATCGAGCAATTGTATTTTCAATTTTGTATTTTGTACGACTTAAATTTTGTATTTTCAATTTTGTATTTGCAATTTTGTATTTTCAATTTTGTACGAAATGGACGCGTTTGTAACTTTGTATTTTCAATTTTGTATTTTGTTCCAAATTTTCAATATTAATAAAATTTTTTATTCCAAATTTTTCATTTGGTGCAATATTTAATAATTAATAAAAATTAAAATTAAAAAATTAAAATTAAAATTTAAAAAATAATAAACCGGGCCGGCCCGGATCGGGCCCGAGACCGGCCCGGTCCTGCCCGGCCCGGCGTGAAGGGGCGGAGCATGCAACACTTATGTGCTGCCTGCTCGACCCGGGCCGGCCCGATTCCAGGGGAGGACCGGGCCGGCCCGGTCCGATACAGGAAAAAGCCTGATCGGGCCCGGTCCAGGTCGGCCTGATCGGGCTTTATGTTCAGGGCTACTCTCGCATTATATGATAAAAGCACTCCAAACATTGCAGTTGGCGTAAAGCCCTCTAAACAAAAATTATGACGGATGAGGGATTCTGTTCATAAAATTTGTGAAAAATGTCACCCGATTCATAGGCGAGGGCGCATTATAGTAATTTGTTTCAATCCGAGACATAAACAGAGACAAGGGTAATACTTCTGAAGTTCTAACTAAAGAACTTTTTCAAAGAAAAACCGATGCATATATGTAAATATATGTAAAAATAAAGAAGAAATGAGCAACAACCTTGGTTTGGAAGATTTGTTCCGATTTTTGTCATGACATAGCTCATTCAAATCGGAATATAGAATGAGATATAGCATTACCTACTTGCAAAAATGAGAGGAGAGGGGAGCGCGCAGTCGGTGGTCTCGAAGGTTTGATGAAACCCTCAAGATCAGTCAGCCTCTTGATGAACCCAGACGCCGCCGACCTCCGGAAGGCTGGAGCGGAAGAGAAGAGCAGCCTGTAGGAAAACGGGGGTGCCGAGAAGAGAGATTCGAACGAAAAACAAAGACAAAAAACACATAGAACACACAAATTTAAGAGGTTCACCCAAAACTGGGCTACGTCCCCTATCCCGCCTCCGCTTCACCTTCTCGTATTCACCAAAAAGATTACAAAACACACAAGGTTACAAGGATCAAAATCGATCCTTTCTCGCACCCCTCTCTTTGGACAAGAAACGGAGGAACCACAACCGGAAACGCCTCTCCACGAAACTCCTCGTAGACGCCTCCAAAAAACCTCAGCCGATAACCACTGAGAAGAACCTTAACCCTAGAACCGGGTTACACGCTTATAAATAGGCCACGGAACCCCCACCCGCTGACCGGCCAGCGGGACCACCGCCGGGGCTCGTCGCCCCCGGACCCCCGCGTTCGCTGGTACTTCAGTCATCAGAGAGAGTCACGCCCCGACGTCTCTAAGCTCACGTGGGCTAACCCGGTGTGAGAAAGAAGAGGGTCGGAAGTGTTCCCTAACTCCAACACAGCCGGCGGTTTCGCGAGTAGTAGTTGGTTTCACAAGGGAGAGTAGACTAGGAAAACGAGAGATTAGGATCCTTTCCATTTCATGGTGGAGATGGATCCATCCTAAATTCACGGCTAGGATGGTTCGCGCTTGTTGTACACCCGTAAAGGCCTTAGGACGCACCGGAAGAAAGCCCCGGAAAAGAGAGGAGGGGTCGACGGTCAAATAGCGCGGTAGCACGCAGGCTGCACCCCCCGACCGCACCGCCCTTGGGGGTGCGGCCGGCCAAGTCGCACCCCCCAGGGGGATGCGGCTCCGCCGCCGCCCCCCCCCCCCCCCAAGGGGGTGCGGCCGAGCCGCACCCATTGGGGGGTGCGGCCAAGCCGCACCCCCTTGGGGTGCGGCCAAGCCGCATCTCCCCTTGGGGGGTGCGACCAAGCCGCACCCCCCTTGGGGTGCGGCCAAGCCGCATCCCCCCTTGGGGGGTGCGGCCAAGCCGCACCCCCTTGGGGGGTGCGGCCAATCCGCACCCCCCCTTGGGGGTGCGGCAAATCCGCGCCCACCCCTCCTCGGGGTGCGGTCTGGCGCCCTCTCCTCGCCAAAGGATCCCGGTCCCCTCTTTGGGGGGCAACTCCCCGTCCGCCGTCCGCCCGAGGCATCCCCGTGGTTCGTTGCGCACTTGGAGCACTTCGGCGCTAGCGCGCGCTCAGAACGTTTCTGAGCGCGATCAGGAAGCTTTCTCACTTTTTGTCTTTCCGGCTTCTCACTTTTTGGGTTTCCGGCTTCTCACTTTTTGGGTTTCCGGCTTCTCACTTTTTGTCTTTCCGGCTTCTCACTTTTTGTCTTTCAGGCTTCTCACTTTTCAGGAACAGTCAGTCGCCTTTTTTGCCTCCAACGGAACTGCCCGAACTGCCCGAGCTGCCCGAGCTGCCCGAGGGGCAAGGTGGTCATTTACGAAAAATGGCGATCCGAGGGCCCCGAACCGGAGAATATGATTCGTCCACCGAGCATTTATGGAAACTACCAACGACAAAATTACCGGGTCGCCCCCGTCCAAAGCTATAAAAGGAGCCCCAAGGCTTCATTTGAAAGGACCTTGACTTCTGGACCCGGGAGAGCTCCTTGCAGACTTTTGCGGAATTCTCCTTCGGCGCTTGAAGATCTCCTTCGTGGACTTGAAGATCTTCATCATCCCGAAAGGCGACTAGCCTTCTCACTTCCGAAAGGCGACTAGCATTCTTAGAAGAAAAAGGCGACTAGCCTTCTCACTTCCGAAAGGCGACTAGCATTCTGGCGCAGCAAGGAAGAGATGGTAGTAGCTGGAATCCACCAGCCTCGCCAGAATCCACCGACACTGCGTGTACAGATCCAGAATCCACCGGGAGAGAGAGTCAAGCGACACCCTTGAAACCTGTAGGCGGCAGAGAAAAGTCTCTAGCAGAGCAATGTTAGGGTTTTTCCATTAATTCCAAAACAGGGGCAACCTAACCATATATATAGGTAGGGTTGCAAAAGAGTCCACATCAACAGGAGTTAAAACAAATGATAAAACATAACATTAGCAAACATGATAACATAATAAACTAGGAGATGCGGACAGGAGCTCCATGCGATCTTGGATGCCGCCACTACTTGCCCCGAGTACGTCGATCCCATTGCTCAATGAACTCGTCCGCGACCCGTTCTACATCAGTCCCCTCCTCATCAAAAGAACTCGTTCGCGAGGTCTCGTCAGGATAAAGCGGGTCATCCGAGGGCACGTAAGGAGAGAGATCAGCCACGTTAAATGTTGAGGAGATGTTGAAGTGGGGCGGCAAATCGACGACATAGGCATTGTTGTTAAGCTTTTGCGTTATGCGGAACGGACCATATCGTCGGGGGCGTAGCTTGTTGTATGTTCCGGCTGGGTAACGCTCCTTGCGAAGGAATACCATGACCATATCATCGACGTTGAATAGCTTTTGGCGGCGGTGAGTGTCAGCAGCGGTTTTGTACTTAGCATTTGATTGTTCCAAATTCTTGCGAACTTCAGCCTGAATTTCTTGGACCTGCGACGCTAAATTCTCCGCAGCGATGCTGGCGCCAGGCCCAGGGGACAGGTTGACCAGGTCGATGGCTTGCCGGGGCGGACGGGCATAAACGATGGCGAACGGCGCTTTGCCGGTTGATCTGTTGACAACACTGTTAAATGCAAATTCTGCTTGGGCGAGAGCTTGGTCCCATTGCTTCGGTTTGTTCCCGCAAATACTCCGAATGAGATTGCCTAGAGTACGATTTACGACCTCTGTCTGTCCGTTGGATTGAGGATGTGCCGTACTGCTGAAGTTGAGCGAAGTATCAAACAGACGCCATAAAGTTTTCCAAAAGTGCGAGAGGAACTTGGTGTCACGGTCAGATGTGATGGGTTTTGGAACACCGTGAAGGCGGACGATCTCACGAAAGAATAGCTTGGCGATGTGAGATGCGTCCGACGTCTTCCGGCAGGCGATGAAATGGGCCATTTTCGAGAACCTGTCAACCACCACCAACACTGAATCCATACCACGCTGCGTGCGAGGAAGACCGAGGACAAAGTCCATAGACAAGTCTTCCCAAATTGCTTCAGGAATAGGGAGGGGTGTATATAGGCCGGTATTCTGAGCCTGCCCTTTGGCAACCTGACAAACCGGACACCGAGCGACAAATTTGTTGATATCACGCTTGAGTTGTGGCCAGAAGTAGCGCTCCTCGGCGCAAGCAACTGTCTTGTCACGCCCCAAATGTCCCGCAAGGCCACCACCATGTAGATCTCGAATCAGCTTCTCACGGAGAGACATTCGTGGAATGCAAAGCTGATTATTGCGGAATAGAAAACCATCCTGTATATGGAAGTCACCGATAGGTTTTCCCTCCATGCATTTCACCCATATAGTGTTGAAGTCCTCGTCGTCCACGTACAGATCTTTCAAGCATTCAAAACCGACCACCTCATGGCTAATGGTCGTGAGGAGGGCGGCTCGTCGGCTCAATGCGTCCGCAACGCGATTGGTTGCCCCGGCCTTATGGTTGATAACATAGACAAACTTTTGGATGTAGGCGATCCACCGGGCGTGCATCTTATCAATATGTTTCTGACTTTGAAGATACCGTAGCGCTTGGTGGTCGGAGTAGATGATGAACTCGCGTTGTATGAGATAAGGCTCCCATACCTTCATGGCTCGGAAGAGGGCGTAGAATTCTTGGTCGTATGTGGACCACTTTTGGCGCGCCTCTGTGAGTTTCTCACTCATGAACGCGATCGGTCGGCCTTCCTGTAGCAGCACGGCGCCTATACCAACCCCACAAGCATCACATTCCACCGCAAAGATCTTGTCAAAATTTGGTAACGCCAGCACTGGAGCAGTGCACAACATTTGCTTTATGAGTTTGAAACTTCGATCAGCAGCTTCATCCCAATTAAACGGGCTCCGTTTAAGGCATGCCGTGAGGGGTGCGGCGATGCTACTAAAGTTGCGTACAAAGCGTCGATAGAATGTTGCCAACCCATGGAAACTTCGCACTTCCGCTGCATTGGTGGGGCTCGGCCATTCGACAATAGCTTTAATCTTCTCTTCATCTACCCGGATTCCGTCCGCAGCAATCACGAACCCGAGAAAAACCAGGCGCGACTCTAAGAAGTAGCATTTCTTCAAATTAATGTACAGGTGGGATTCCCGCAAAACCAGCAGCACTTGTCGCAAATGGTCTAAGTGTGATTGCTCCTCTCGGCTGTAGATTAATATATCATCGAAGTACACGACCACAAAGCGATTAATAAACGGCTTCAAGATATGCGCCATCGTACGCATGAAAGTGCTCGGCGCATTGGACATGCCAAACGGCATAACGAGCCACTCATAGAGTCCGAACGGCGTTTTAAAAGCCGTTTTCCATTCGTCTCCTTCGCGGACTCGAACTTGATGGTACCCACTGCGCAAATCCAATTTGGTGAACACAGTTGCCCCGCTCAATTGATCCAACATGTCATCGAGTCGAGGGATAGAAAACCTGTACTTGACCGTGATCTTGTTAATGGCGCGGCTGTCCACGCACATTCTCCAGCTTCCATCTTTTTTGGGAGTGAGTAAAGCGGGAACCGCACAAGGGCTCATGCTCTCGCGAATCAGTCCTTTTTCCAACAACTCTTGTATGATACCCATCAACGCCTCTCGCTCCCGCGGACCCATGCGGTAGTGCGGTAGGTTCGGCAAACTTGCACCGGGCATTAGCTCAATTTGGTGTTGTATTTCCCTCAGAGGCGGGAGGCCATGAGGGAGTTCTTCTGGCATTACATCCTGAAATTCCTCCAACAGTGGCTGGAGTTGGGCCGCAATATGGCGATCAGCTGGGTTACTGCATGGACCCTTGATGACCGGCATGAAGAGGTCGGTGGCAGGATGTTGGTCAAGCGACGTGCAAAATTCAGCACCGCTAATTAACAGGACTGGCTGGGTTTCCACTAGCAGGGGTCCGGGCTGCGTTGTCGGGGGGGCCTTTGGCGAGGCCCTTTGTTCAGATGTCGGGCTGGGCAACAAAGCGATGCGCTGTCCGTGCCAAGTAAACAAGTAAGTATTGCTGCGACCCTTGTGAAGAGCATCGACGTCATATTGCCATGGCCTCCCAAGTAATATGTGGTTGTAGTCCATGTCCACCACGTCACATTTAACTTCATCTCTGTAAGATCGGCCCAAGGAGAGAGGGACCCGGCACACCTTGGTCACTGCCACTTCTCCTCCCTTGCGGATCCAGGCAATGGAGTAGGGAGATGGGTGCGGCTCTGTTGGTAGTTGTAAGTGGTTCACCAAAGATAGCGAAACAAAATTTTCAGCGCTCCCGTTGTCGATGATGACTCCACACACCTTGGAATTAACGGTACACTTCGTACGAAAGATGTTGTGGTGCTGCGAAGTTTCCTGTTTCGGCGCATATAAGAGGCGTTGTACTACACAACATACCTCGTCACCCTCATCTTCTCCCACAAATTCATCTATGTCACCATCATCGCAAGAAGGTGCATCCCCGGTTTCTTCCTGCTCGACCATGTGGACTGGTTTGCGTGTGGGACAATTGTTTGATCGGTGTCCGATTTCATGGCACCGATAGCACCGATCGCCCGTCGGCTTTGCGTACGGATTTCTCTTCGCCTCATTCCCAGGAGTTCTCGACTGTGGGGCAGATGCCGGTGGGTTATGTTGGGTTGCAGCAAGCCCCCCCATGGTTGCCTCCCGCCGGGCATTTGCGGAGCGAGACGCCACCCGAGTGAGTTGGAACTCAATCTTGAGTGCCATGTTGTGAGCTTCATGCACAGAGTGGACATGTTGGAGGAGGATGCGATCTTGAATAGGATAATCGAGTTCGTTGATAAACCTTGCAACTTGTTGGGGGTCGGACTCCTGAAGGTTGTTGCGAGCAGAGAGACGAAAGAAGTCGGCCGTGTATTCTTCGACGCTGCGGCGGTTTTGTTTGCAATTTTGGAGTTCCTGAAACAAAAATTGCTCATAGTCTGGTGGGAGGAATCTGGCTTTCATGAGCTGCATCATTCGCCGCCAAGTGCGCACCGGCGCCATGCCTTGCCGCTGACGGTTAGTTTGTAGCTGATCCCACCAGGCCGAAGCCCCCCCTTTTAGGCGGTAAGCGACCATTTTGACGCGTTGGTTGTTGTCGGGGATGTCGAAAACGTCAAAGAAGCGGTCAACTTCTGAGATCCAATCGAGGAAGCCTTCCACGTTCATATTCCCAGCGAACGAAGGAATATCTGCCTTAATCCTGAAGTCATCATGGTGGTGGAATGTTCGACGCCCCCGATTTCCAGCGGCAATCTCTTGAAATCCTCCGTCCTCATCGTCATCGTCGTCAGCCGCAACGGCGCCGCCGCGGTTAGGAATTTGGTGAGCAGTGGGTTGTTGGCGTCGAGGTTCTTCCATCCCGTCCTCCACTTGTTCTGGCGCTCGAGTCGCCGTTCCCAAGCCGGCGAACAGCGTCCTGATTTCGGCCAGTTGGCGATTCATGTTGTCCTCCAAGCGATCCAGCATCCGCTCGACCCGCTGGTTGACGGCCGCCAGATCGGCCCCCCACGGGGCTTCCCCTCCTTGTCCGTCGCTAGGCGCATTAGCGCGAGGGCTTCCTCCGTTTGCCATGCTCTGATACCACTTGGCGCAGCAAGGAAGAGATGGTAGTAGCTGGAATCCACCAGCCTCGCCGGAATCCACCGACACTGCTTGTACAGATCCGGAATCCACCGGGAGAGAGAGTCAAGCGACACCCTTGAAACCTGTAGGCGGCAGAGAAAAGTCTCTAGCAGAGCAATGTTAGGGTTTTTCCATTAATTCCAAAACAGGGGCAACCTAACCATATATATAGGTAGGGTTGCAAAAGAGTCCACATCAACAGGAGTTAAAACAAATGATAAAACATAACATTAGCAAACATGATAACATAATAAACTAGGAGATGCGGACAGGAGCTCCATGCGATCTTGGATGCCGCCACTACTTGCCCCGAGTACGTCGATCCCATTGCTCCATGAACTCGTCCGCGACCCGTTCTACATCACATTCTCAGAAGAAAAAGGCGACTAGCCTTCTCACTTCCGAAAGGCGACTAGCATCCTCAGAAGAAAAATGCGACTAGCCTTCTCACTTCCGAAAGGCGACTAGCATCCTCAGAAGAGAAAAAGACTTAGTTTTTCCGAGAGGTGGCCTGTCACCCTCGGAGCTCGTTCTCTCTCTCTCTCCAAATATTGTAACGAGCAGCGGCCTGTCGCGCTCAAGTTCTAGTTTTCAAGTTGTTACCCTCAGAAGATAGTGAAGTTTGGTCGGCACAGCTCCGGCCGCGTGGTTTTTTACCATTTCCGGGTTTTCCACGTTAAAAACTCCCTGTGTACTCAACAAATCTCTAATTGACTGTTTGCGCGCTTAGTTCGCTCACGAGCTAAGGTGGTTCAAGAGAACCGGTCTACCACGAGCCCTAAGCGTTCCGCAATAGTTTGGCGCCGTCTGTGGGAATGGATTCCCAATCACCAAGCAAGGAACTCCCGAACACAGCGCTCGCCGCGCCTGAATTCACGGAACCAACAAGAGTGGAAGCCACTCTCGAGCTATCCGACGCATGGAGTTCCTCAATCCCTGAAGACCCGGCGAAGAAAAAAGTGCCCCTCATGACATCGACCCAGCCACGGTGGAGTGGGTCAACTGGCAAGCCAACACCACTCACAACAAGACCGCTCCAAGCGCGCCACCGTGCGCTCCGCTCTCAAGACCGCTCCAAGCGCGCCTCCGTGCGCTCCGCTCTCAAGACCGCTCCAAGCGCGCCACCGTGCGCTCCGCTCTCAAGACCACTCCAAGTGCGCCTCCGTGCGCTCCGCTCTCAAGACCGCTCCAAGCGCGCCTCCGTGCGCTCCGCTCTCAAGACCGCTCCAAGCGCGCCTCCGTGCGCTCCGCTCTCAAGACCGCTCCAAGCGCGCCTCCGTGCGCTCCGCTCTCAAGACCGCTCCAAGCGCGCCTCCGTGCGCTCCGCTCTCAAGACCGCTCCAAGCGCGCCTCCGTGCGCTCCGCTCTCAAGACCGCTCCAAGCGCGCCTTCGTGCGCTCCGCTCTCAAGACCGCTCCAAGCGCGCCTCCGCTCGCTCCGCTCTCTCCGAGCGCTCCGCTCTCTCCGAGCGCTCCGCTCTCAAGACCGCTCCAAGCGCGCCTTCATGCGCTCCGCTCTCAAGACCGCTCCAAGCGCACCTCCGCGCGCTCCGCTCTCTCCGAGCGCTCTGCTCTCAAGACCGCTCCAAGCGCGCCTCCGTGCGCTCCGCTCTCAAGACCGCTCCAAGCGTGCCTCCGTGCGCTCCGCTCTCAAGACCGCTCCAAGCGCGCCTCCGTGCGCTCCGCTCTCAAGACCGCTCCAAGCGCGCCTCCGCGCGCTCCGCTCTCAAGACCGCTCCAAGCGCACCTCCGTGCGCTCCGCTCTGAAGACTGCTCCAAGAGCGCCTCTGCGCTCTCCGCTCTCAAGACCGTCCAAGCATAACCCCGCGTACTCAGCAACAAGCACTCCGCGTACTCAAGAGCAAACGCTCCAGCCTCCTGCAAGAACAACACTCCAAACTCCTCTCGCGTAGCAGGAGACAATCGACAAAGCTCGAAGAAGACTCTGAAGACAGTATTCGTTGTACAACGATACTCGTGACTAGAGATCATGGCAGGAAAAGCCATCCGCACAATTGAAGAATCAATCCCCGGGGGACATGCTGATTTGGCTCCCCTCCACTTGCTTATCAACAAACCCGAAGGAGAGCTCTCCAGTACGAATGCCCAAAACCGTGTGGCCCGTCCTGACAGAAGTCCAGAAACACAATATCACCAGCCCAACGATACTCGTGACTTGGCATCATGGCAGGAAAAGACATCAGCGCCGCCGAAGGATCAATCACTGGGGGGCAGTCTCGCGCAAACCAAGTCGCGAGTAAATCTCGCGCGAGCAAAAGCCGCGAGCCAGTCTCGCGCAAACCAAGTCGCGAGTAAATCTCGCGCGAGCGAAAGCCGCGAGCCAGTCTCGCGCAAACCAAGTCGCGAGTAAATCTCGCGCGAGGAAAAGCCGCGAGCCAGTCTCGCGCAAACCAAGTCGCGAGTAAATCTCGCGCGAGCAAAAGCCGCGAGCCAGTCTCGCGCAAACCAAGTCGCGAGTAAATCTCGCGCGAGCAAAAACCGCGAGCCAGTCTCGCGCAAACCAAGTCGCGAGTAAATCTCGCGCGAGCGAAATCCGCGAGCCAGACTCGCGCAAAAAGCCGCGGGCCAGACCCGTGCACCTATCTTATCTTACATAAAGCTATGCACCAAATGATTTCATACTGTAAAACCATATTTTGACACTTACACTCACTTAAGAAAAAACTTTATAAAGAGGCCCTGCCTCGGGGGCTTTGCACCGCCGTCGATTGAAGGTTCGCCCTTCTCCTCCGCCGTCGAGTCCCAGCGTCGTAGGGGCCTGCCCCCCTTACGTTCGCCCTCGGTTTGAATACACCAGCTATTCACCGGCCACTTCGAGGCCCTGCCTCGGGGGCTTTGCACCGCCGTCGATTGAAGGTTCGCCCTTCTCCTCCGCCGTCGAGTCCCAGCATTGTAGGGGCCTGCCCCCCTTACGTTCTCCCCCGGTTTGAATACACCAGCTATTCACCGGCCACTTCGGGGCCCTGCCCCGGGGACTTTGCACCGCCGTCGATTGAAGGTTCGCCCTTCTCCTCCGCCGTCGAGTCCCGGTGACGTAGGGGCCTGCCCCCCTTACGTTCACCCACGGTTTGAATACACCTGCTATTCACCGGCCAAGCCGCGAGCACAGACTCGTGCAAAAAAGCCGCGAGCACAGACTCGTGCAAAAAAGCCGCAAGCACAGACTTGCGCAAACTAATTTTCTATTGTGTAAAAGCCGCGGGCTCAGAACCGCGCAAGCTAATCTGTCATTTTGCAGAAACCCCTCAGCCCATATGGATATCAGAGCCGGGCAGCAAGCCCACAACGACCTCGGAAAACCAACACCCTCCGACATCAGCTCCTATCAGAAAAGCGCCGCACAAAGGACAATGGGAAAAGCCGTCGCAGAAAAAATCAAAACCTTCGAACTCCTCGCTCCGGAACTCAGACTCCGAAGGTTTGGGGGGCTTATGTTGTACACCCGTAAAGGCCTTAGGACGCACCGGAAGAAAGCCCCGGAAAAGAGAGGAGGGGTCGACGGTCAAAGAGCACGGTAGCATGCAGGCCGCACCCCCCGACCGCACCCCCAAGGGGGTGCGGCCAAGCCGCACCCATTGGGGGGTGCGGCCAAGCCGCACCCATTGGGGGGTGCGGCCAAGTCGCACCCCCCTTAGGGTGCGGCCAAGCCGCAACCCTTGGGGGGTGCGGCCATGGCGCACCCCTTGGGGGGTACGGCCATGCCGCACCCCCCTTGGGGTGCGGCCAAGCCGCACCTCCCTTGGGGTGCGGCCACGCCGCATCTCCCCTTGGGGGGTGCGACCAAGCCGCACCCCCCTTGGGGTGCGGCCAAGCCGCACCCCCTTGGGGGGTGCGGCCAATCCGCACCCCCCCTTGGGGGTGCGGCCAATCCGCGCCCACCCCTCCTCGGGGTGCAGTCCGGCGCCCTCTCCTCGCCAAAGGATCCCGGTCCCCCCTTTGGGGGGCAACTCCCCGTCCGCCGTCCGCCCGAGGCATCCCCGTGGTTCGTTGCGCACTTGGAGCACTTCGGCGATAGCGCGCGCTCAGAACATTTCTGAGCGCGATCAGGAAGTTTTCTCACTTTTTGTCTTTCCGGCTTCTCACTTTTTGGGTTTCCGGCTTCTCACTTTTTGGGTTTCCGGCTTCTCACTTTTTGTCTTTCCGGCTTCTCACTTTTTGTCTTTCAGGCTTCTCACTTTTCAGGAACAGTCAGTCGCCTTTTTCGCCTCCAACGGAACTGCCCGAACTGCCCGAGCTGCCCGAGGGGCAAGGTGGTCATTTACGAAAAATGGCGATCCGAGGGCCCCGAACCGGAGAATATGATTCGTCCACCGAGCATTTATGGAAACTATCAACGACAAAATTACCGGGTCGCCCCCGCCCAAAGCTATAAAAGGAGCCCAAGGCTTCATTTGAAAGGACCTTGACTTCTGGACCCGGGAGAGCTCCTTGCAGACTTTTGCGGAATTCTCCTTCGGCGCTTGAAGATCTCCTTCGTGGACTTGAAGATCTTCATCATCCCGAAAGGCGACTAGCCTTCTCACTTCCGAAAGGCGACTAGCATTCTCAGAAGAAAAATGCGACTAGCCTTCTCACTTCCGAAAGGCGACTAGCATTCTCAGAAGAAAAAGACGACTAGCCTTCTCACTTCCGAAAGGCGACTAGCATCCTCAGAAGAAAAAAGCGACTAGCCTTCTCAGTTCCGAAAGGCGACTAGCATCCTCAGAAGAGAAAAAGACTTAGTTTTTCCGAGAGGTGGCCTGTCACCCTCGGAGCTCGTTCTCTCTCTCTCCAAATATTGTAACGAGCAGCGGCCTGTCGCGCTCAAGTTCTAGTTTCCAAGTTGTAACCCCCAGAAGATAGTGAAGTTTGGTCGGCACAGCTCCGGCCGCGTGGTTTTTTACCCTTTTCGGGTTTTCCACGTTAAAAACTCCCTGTGTACTCAACAAATCTCTAATTGACTGTTTGCGCGCTTAGTTCGCTCACGAGCTAAGGTGATTCAAGAGAACCGGTCTACCACGAGCCCTAAGCGTTCCGCAACATCGCTATTTTATCTCATTCAGTTTTCGTAGAAGCTAATGAGTGCTATTGCCTCTAAGGCTTTTATTATTCCTTAAAAGTACGGGAAGCCGGGTTCCGGTTCTCTAGAGTTAACTCATCGAGTCATGGGGTCCCTTTGGGGCGGGTGGCGGCGGTTGGAAATGGAGCGGTAGAGTTAACTCACTGAGCTTGTATTCTTTTTAAATACACGCAGCCAATCCATTTGGGTTAGAAAAACTCATTAAAAAGTAGTGCTTTTGAAAAACTAATTGAAGTAGAATCAGTGTTAACAGGCAGAGAAAGAGCTTACATTAAAATAGATTGATCTAGGAGAAAACCCTTTTAATTTACTTCAACTATACATAATTTAAAATTACAGGTTGCTGATCATATCATTTTGATGTGCAGAGCAGAGCTTAAAACAGACAATCTCGAGACTGAGCACTAATTACAGACAAATTGTTTATATGCTGGCGCTGCCATTGTTGCCTTCGAAAAGCTCTGCTTCCAGACTCTGCAAATTTATGAACTCCCCCTGCTTCTCACAAATTTCAGTAATCCCCGAAGCAGCGAATGAACGCAACCCATCATCACTAACGGTCGTCTTCCCACAAACACTCTGATGAGATTTCTTGCAATAAGCAATTGCTCCTTGAATCAAATTCTCCACCTCAGAGTTCACGAAGTTGACTCCATTTGGCTTAATGCTTGAACAGGACGAAGAGCTTGAGGTTGACGATGAAGATGAATAGAATTTGCTTACAGTATCAGAAAATGACGTCCTCTGCTCAAATGCCTCCGCTGTTTTATCTCCACGGAAGCTCCTCATAAGACCAAATGCGCTCTTCCGCGTAGGCTTTCTCCGAACAAGGGAGGAGTTTTTGGCCTTCGGAGCGGCGAAAGAGTCGTTAGAGCAGGTAGATATGGCGAGCAGAGACTTAAGATAAGCCGTTGATGCCTTGAGCAGTTTAGTTTTCTTAGACCATGATTTGTTGGATTGAGATTTGCTGAAGTAGTCTTCAGGGTTGAGTTCTTGGCTGGCGTAGCAGGAAGTGGAAGGGGAAATGCGGCAGGACTCGAAAGGGGCGGCGGCGGCGGATGGCAGATGGAAAGAGTCAAAAAGTATTGATTTTGAGGTGGTGGTGGTGGTGGTGGAGGAATAGTGGAGTTTTGGGGATGGCTGAAGGGGAGGAGGAAGATGAAGTGGGAGAAGCTTGCCATTGCAGAAGAGATCGTCGGCATGGGAAGTGGCAGGAAATTTCTGTATGAGATTTGAATTCTTTTGAAACTCAAACTCGTTCGAGTGAGTTGGGGAGGAAGATTTAGAGCAGCTGAGGAAATTGGTGGAAGAGCTGATGCTCATGTCTATGTAATCTTCTTCTACTAGTTGGTCATGAATAGCGTTTGCTGCCATTTCTCTCTCTCTAGTCTCTCTCTCTCTCTCTCTCTCTCTCTCTCTCTCTCTCTCTCAGCCTGCTTCTCTGATCTCTGGACTTTCTTGGTCAATGTTATAAGCAGTCCTACAATTATTAAATGCATTTATTGATATTCGTATTTCAATGAATTTAGGTGTTTTTAAGACTGCGAATAGATATTTTAAGTGTTTTTAGCATCGTGAATTTAAGATTTTGCCTCCTGCTTTTCTATGCTTTGAAAAGTAGGGAATAATTGCATGAGGAAAGGGGGAAATATGAGCGAAATAAAACGATATTCAATATAAGTGGTGGGCATTTATTTATATTTATGCATAATAACCAATGCCGTGAACGCAGTGGTTATGAATTGTTGTTCGTGAATGCCTGACCTCATCTAAGAAAATTCATCCACTTTTATGTTCAAAAATAGTTTTCTTTTCTTGGTGGCGGCCAGAGTGGAGTTAGTGGGGAGAGTGTTAACTCCCGTGAAATAAGAGTGGTGAATGAACCACCACAGCAATCGGAGCCCGCGCATACACGCCCCGCCATTATCGGCAAAGACCGCACTATGCGTAGTGGGGGGGGGGGGGGGGGGGGGGGGGGGGGGGGGGGGGAAACCGCACCCCACTTAGTGGGATGCGGCTGAAGCCGCTTTCCATTTAGTGGGGTGCGGCCGGTGCCGCACCCCCTGGGGTGCGTCCGACGCCGTCCCCCTCTCGGGAGGCGGCCGACCCACATGAACCTCTCTTTTTCAAGAGGGTACGCTCCCGCCTTGAGATGCGCGGGTTTAAGCAGGCGCGCACGATTGCATTTTTGGCATTCCACCCGCAAAACGAGCTAAGCGCGCTCAGAACGCTCTCGTATTCGTCGCACACTCAGAACGTTTTTGTGTTCGTTGCACACTCAGAATGCTCCCGTGTTCGTTGCACGCTCAAAATGCTCATGTGTTCGTTGCACACTCAGAACGCTCCCGTGTTCGTTGCGCGCTCAGAACGCATCCACGTTCGTGACGCGCGCGACAATTAACCTTTCCCAATTTTCTTGATTTCAGGTCCAGTTCACTTCGCTCAACGCCGTCAACGAAGCTGCCAAAACTGCCCAAGCTGACTGAACTGCCCGTGGGGCGAGATGGGAATATCCAAAAAGTAGCGATTTGTGTGCTCCAAATCGACCCGCGCGATTCGTCCGTGAGGTGGTTACGGTGGTTATGACGGCGAAATTACCGGGCTACCCCCGCCCGAGACTATAAAAGGAGTTCAGGGACTTCATTTCAAGACATCTTGCCTTCTACTCTCGAGAGAGCTCCTTTGGAGATTTCCTTGAAATTCTCCTTCGGCGCTTGAAGATCTCCTTTGATCCTCGAAGATCTTCTTCGAATCTTCGAAGATCTCCTTCGTGCCATTGAAGACTTTCCTTCGCTTCGAAAGATAGTCTTCTAAGTGGACTGAGAATCCTTCAAGTTACGAAAGGCGACTAGAGAATCTCACTTTCGTTCCCAGAGAAATACTTAGTCTCTTGAGAGGTGACCTGTCACTATCGAGTTTTACTTTCTTTACCATTGCAACGAGCAGCGGCCCGTCACGCTCGAGTACTCAGCTTTTGATTGTAACTAACCAGAAGATAGTGGAATTTGGTCGGCACAGCTCCAACCGCGTGGTTTTCACCCTTTTCGGGGTTTCCACTGCAATGTGTTCTTGTTATTTAGAAACTCTCTTATTGACTGTTTGCGTGCTCGGCTCGCTCGCGAGCCAAGTTGGTTCAGTTCGATCAGTCTACCAGAGCGTCGAGTGACCCGCAATAGTTTAACGCCGTTGTGGAAATGAGTTCCTAGTTACAACTAGAAGCAATCTCCCCCAAAAGATCGGCAAGGATGGATATTCACTCGGCCGTTTCAGACACGTGCAGTCCCTCTCATCCTGCAAATTCAAAAGGAGGAGCGCTCGTTGTCATACCTATCATACCTCAACGGTCTGACGTCGCCGACAAACAAATGCCTCTGGGAACGAAGCAAGTTCTGCACAACAACGTGCTCCAAGCTAGTCCATCCCCCTTGTCAAAATAGATTTTGACATATCCTATTCCACTCTGGCTCAAGCCCCCGCGGTATAGGAAGTTTCACTGAGCAGAGAACCCGTACGAGCACGTCAACTACTTCCTAAAAGCAATGGAAGCTTTTGGGCTCCCAGACCAGAACACTTGCAAGATTTCCCCCGCAACACTCTATGGCGACACTCTCCATTGGAATCAATCACTACCAGAAGGAATTATTCACAACTTCACCGAGCTATCCCAGTTGTTAACTGGTTGGCACGAGGTCTGAGAACAGAGTGTCAGGAAACTAACTCAGACAACGAAGAAGCTCGAGGAGGAGAAACTTCCCCCCTCAAAGCAAGCGGAGCAAGACCAGCGCCGGGAGGACGTCACCACAAGATCGCACCAAGAGAGTCGTCGCGGAGGTTTGGATTTTGCCATACATGCAAGCATTGGGAACCCGACATTTGAGTTGAGAAGGGCATTGATAAGCCACCGCATATCGTTCAACATCATGTTCATGGCAATAATGACACGACTTAAGCTCCTTGGCGGGAACCTCAAGCTCAGAGCGAGTGAAGTGGAACTTCCAGACGGAACGATAATACCCACCATAAGAAACGTCATTCTCCCTATACACATAGAGACACTCTCGGACCCTGTCCAATACGAAGTCCAGTTCATCATCGCAGAAGCCGATTCACCATATGACACAATATTCGGGAGCATCTTGCTTGACACGCTGTAGCATGACACCTCCATTGTGTGCCATATGGAGAATACAGGAAAGAACCTCCTGGATTCCATTCGTCATATTAGCAACGTGACGACCGGTGTTCCTTGGGTTAGCAACGCCCCCCCCAGCTTACATCCAAAGAAGCGTTGCTCAGAGAAAGGCCGCATAGCGCCCCATCACCGATCGCAAAAACTGATCTCTCAGCATCATCCAGTCTACCGCAATTCGAAACCATGAGTCGAAAAAGGAAAGGACAACAACCGATCACTGAAGACAATCATCATAACTAGAGCCATCCAGACTATTCCCGAGGGATGAAGAACCAGAAAACCCGGATCTACATCCCGATAAATGCCTCTCGCGAGCATATCATATATGTAATCTACAACCGCAAGATTGTTAAATGGTCGGGACCGCTCCCTCATAATTCAGGGAATCAATCCAAGTTTTGCGACTTTCATCGAGGCTGGGGGCACCATACAAAGCAGTGTCTGTGCTTGAATGATGAAATCGAGCGCCTCATCCAGTTTGGGACACCTAAAGACTTTTCGCAAAACAACTCAGAAGCAGGAAACTCGGGAAGAGGCCACCGAAGACCAGTCATTGGAGTGACCTGGGCCGAAGTTACCATTAAGTGTCATGCCAAAGACTCAAGAAAACTCATCTAAGCACTGCCTAGGGAAACAAAGAGTCGAGAAAAAAAGATCTACGTCATCTACATTTCACTTTGTTTATATTTAAAAACTGTTAGTAGTTCAAAAATTGCAAGTTCATACCTGTACATGTATTAGAATTTGCTTCGATTCAGTATAACTTGTTCTGTTTACTCCTAACACTATCACCGCAGGAAAGATCCAGGGTCTGTTCCCCCTATAGCCGTAAGGGTCTGTCCCTCGAACGATTACCAGTAGTTTGAAGACTAACGCTCTTCATCGCCAAAACTGGGGCATGTTTCCCCTGTAACCGTAAGGGCCTGTCCCTCGAACGGTTACCAGTGGTTTGAAGACTAACGCTCTTCACCGTCGGGTCCTGTTCCCCCTATAGCCGTAAGGGACTATCCATCGAATGGTTACCAGCGGTTTGAAGACTAACGCTCTTCACCGCCAAGTCCGGGGCATGTCCCCATGTAGCCGTAAGGGCATGTCCCTCGAACGGTTACCAGCGGTTTGAAGACTAACGTTCTTCACCGCCAAATTTGGGGCATTTTCCCATGTATCCGTAAGGGCCTATCCCTTGAATGGTTACCAGCAGCTTGAAGACTAACGCTCTTCACCGCCAAATCTGGGGCCTGTTCCCCCTGTAGTCGTAAGAGCCTGTCCCTCGAACGGTTACCAACGGTTTGAAGACCAACGCTCTTCGCCGCCAAATCCGGGGCCCGATCCCCTTGTGACCGTAAGGGCCTGTCCCTCGCATGATTTCCTATGGTTTGAAGACCAACGCTCTTCACCGGCAACTTCGTAGCCAAACCCCTGATAAGCGCACAATAAATGGCCAGAGCATGGAAGTGCCAAGTAAACAAAAGAGAAAATACAATATAAAGTGCTAAAATATTTGGATACAATCTTGACGCTACAACGCTATACATAACTAAACAAGACCACAAAACGGGGAAACAAAATCAACGAAACGTAGATAGAAAATACATCAAATACAAAGATCAATCCTCGCATGCGTCACCTGAACTTCCTCTCCATCATGCGAAGAGTCTTTTGGACTCCTCTTTGGAAGGCAACCTCACTCTCGTCCTCTATCAAGGGCTTGACCTCTTTGGTCATAATCTCTGCACGGATCTCCTCTACAATCTGGAATCGCTCCTCCACAAAGGCAAGGGATTTCTTGTACTCAGCGACCCCCGCAGCCTTGGTCTCCTCAACGCTCCGCTCCGCCAATGTCCACTTATCCACCCCGCTTTTCACGAAGCCCATCTCCCCTTCCAGGCGGAATATCTCACCTTGCGCCTCCGATAGCTGGCGAAGGACATCCTGAGCAAGCGCCTTGTCACCATCACATTCCTTTTGCAGTTTATCAACCTCTGCTTGGGATGAAGAAACGTCCGACTCTAGCTGTCGGATATGGGCAGAATGCCGGTCCCTCCTCTTCTTGGAATCAGATAAGGCGATCTTCACTGCATCTAGCTCCTCCTGAAGGACGAAGTAGCCATCCTTGAGGCCCACATAATAATTATTTCATGTGTGGGCAATGCTATTCAAAATGCAGGTCTGTAAAAGAAAAGAAAGCGATTAGAATATATAAACTCCCAATAAAGAATGGGAGAGAAAAAACCAGAGTAAAGATAAGTGCGCTTACCGCAGAAGTCATCGCCTGAAGTGAGGAAGAGACTCGCCTCACCGACGACAAAGGAGGAGGCGGCGATAAATCCTCCTGCGGAACCTGATTGACAACAAGAGACGCCAAGATCTCAACCTCGAGGTCAACCAGAGGCGCTTCCTTCCTTCGATTACTAGGACTCGCCTCATGGACATGACTCCTCGGAGCAAAAGAGGCGAAACCCGAATCAACGCCTCCGTTCTTGAAAACAATCTTCCTCTTCTTACTCCAGACCAAGGGGACGACAACCGCAAGCTCGGCATCCCAGAAAATCCCTACTGAAAGCAATCTGCTCTCCTCCATGCAACTCGCGACACAATATAAGGCTTTTGCCAACCTGTCTCGATCTGGAAAGCCATAAATGGGCGAGAAGTCATTCTCCCGGCCCGTCTGCAGACGACAATGCCCAGGAAGATCTCTCCAAACCTCGGGTAACTCCCATCGGTTTTGAACATACCCATAAATGGTGTTCCCGTGGCGGTAATCGTTCTTCTCCCCAAAACGGAACCATCTTTTGTTGCTACAAATCTCAACACAACCACCTGGATCAGTGAAGAATTCACACCAATCCTTGAAAATCTCGAGAGTAAATCGCGCGCCATGCTCCCGAAAGAGCACTATCATCCCCATAATCCTCGTCATACCAGTTGGAGTAAACTGAGAAATCGGCACTCCACAAAATGGAACACCTCGATAGCCTCATCAGAGTGAGGAAAACGGAACCGGGACTTCAAGTAACTCTCTGAGAGAGTTATAAAGCCGGTCGGAGGGTTCTGAGCACGCTCCTCCTCTCGGGGAATCTTCACCTCAACGCTCGAGGGCAACCCCTCCACCACATGTCAATCTGTGCACCATCAAGAGTGGAGCGCATTCACATCGGTCTCGATTGGCCGCTCCGTTTTGAAGCCTGAAATAACAAAGAAAAAATATGTAAGCGCATTTAGTGAAAGCCGCACGATGAGCCACCAAACAAACACGCACGACTTAGGGAGCGAAGAGCCCAAAAGTACACGCTTTAGTCAGACTCTATCGACCGACACACGTGCGTAGGCCAGACATAGACCGCACGCCAGGCAGGCACCGACCACATGCACGCGGCCAATACACCGGTGGAGCAACGGTCGCGCGCCGGCCGACCAAACGCCGGCCGGTGGCCACACAGACCGAGCTTCGGCCACACGTTGGCCGACAATGGCTGTAAGCGCTCTGGCCATGCGCACGCCGTCCGCGCACGCGCCGACCGTGCTCGCGTCGGCTGTGCGCGTAATATCCCTGCAGCAACTAGACCCCTAAGATGGTTTTGTCATGACCAGGTCATTACAAAACCCTAGGAGGCACAAAGAGATCATAAGACCTTGACAAATAGGTGCAGACCATATTTGTTTGCAAATAATGCATTCCAATTATCCAACCTAGGGTTTGACTTTAGGGCTTCACCTTGACCCTTGACCCTCTCATAGCATGCCTAATCCATTAAGGGTGCCTTTGTAATACCCCAATTGCCTAATTATAGAAAGAGAAGTAATGTGAGTCCAGGGCTAGCGCCGACGGTAGGTGCTAACGCTGGCGCTAGCGGTTGTCTAGTCGAACCGCTGAGACGAGCCCTATGCCGTCGAGACGCTAGTGCTGGCTCTAGCGATGGAGGTAGTGGGTGCCTAGATGAACCGCTGAGACGAGATCCATACTGTTGAGACGAGCTTCATATCGTCGAGACGCTAGCGCTGGCGGTAGTGGTCGAACCAACGAGCTTTGTTCCATCGAGATGCTAACGCTAGCGCAGTCGGTATACGAACCGACGGAATGCGGCCGGGATCAGATTTAGTGGAGTAAATCAGGGCCAAGGAAGGCCAAAAGCATTCCAAATTGATGGGGATTCATTCCCCTATCAATTAGGAGAAGTTTAAAAGGTTTTCCAACTCACATGAGGGATGAATATAGTGATTTTTAGGGGTGACCGAAATTTCATCATTAATGGTGTTAATGGTGGAATCCCAAGCTTTGCCTCTTCCCCTCCACGAATTGGCTCTTTAAAAAGCCTCAATGGTTGAAGGGAAGGAGTTTCCCCACTTTCCAGAAGAAATCGAGTCCTCTAAACCCATATCGACATGGCACCAAAAGCTCCACGACCAACAATGGTGGACCGACGAACGACACAACTACAAGCCACCACTCAGGTCCTCCCTCACTCTCTCTCTCTCAGTGGATAGACCTTAGATCAAATTAGGATATACATCAGGCTCAATTGAGCCCGATCCCACGAGAGAAAATTCAGATTTTCATGAAAAAAATGGTGTTCGGGTTCGCCGGAATCGGCCTCTCCGGCGGCCATGCCGCCGCCCGACGATTGCCACAACCTCAACGGAGGTGGTGGTGGTGGCCGGCCAGGGAGGTGGTCGGATGGTCGGGAAAAAGAGATAGAATCAGCTCCATGTCGGGCTTATCTCGACCTTTGGTTGTTGGGGAAGATGAAATCAAAACCATTGATTTCCCTGTTTATTAATATAATAAACTCTATTGTATATACAATAGGTTTTTGTTGCATAGAATGTGGATCTTATGATCCTGAAATTTGAGGCCCTGAAAGGCCAGATATTGAAAAGTTGCCTGAGACAACTTTTGTAGATCTTTGTGTCTAGTTTAATTTAAAATTGATTTGAGCCAATTTGGCCCAATGGTTTGACCCCAGCACTCAAAATGGTGCTGCCTATACTTAGGGTTGACTAGAGATAGATTTGAGTGCCCCCACTAATCCAGACATCAAATACTTTGAAATTTGGAGCATAGGCTAATTGTACCCACACCCTCCAAAAATGAGAATTTTTGGAGGACCTTTTTCTATAGTTTTTACAAACATTTAATAAATCATGTATGAGTTAATTTTAAGGTCTAGAGACCTCCAAACCCTACCAAATTTTGGTGGGTGGTCCTTAGGGTCATGAAATGACTCTGGTAAAAATTTTACGATTGATTTGGTTGGGTAATTAAGTAACCCAAATTTGGTCAAACTAGGGGATATTAAGACAAAAGTGCACTTGATGGATTTAAGAGATCAACCCTCATCCAAATATTGTGAAACCTTGGCCACTGATTTACCACCATATGAAACACCCCCACAAGTGGTTATGGGTGGTTTGGGATGGATGTGCCCTAGAACCCTAGGGTTGTATATTGAACCTACTGAAGGACACATGGTCGTATGTCCTTGGATTGACTTGAAACTTGGTAGAGAGGTTCATAGGGTAGTATTATGCCCTAGGAAATTTATCTAGAATTTTTAGGCACATTTACCCCATTTGAATTAATAAAGAACCAATTAGGGCACTTCCTTATAAGAAGAATTTCTATATTTATTTGACCCTGGATGTCCATGAAATTTTGGTAGTGAGCTTGTATTAGTGATACTGTTCTTTGATAATTTTATTGTGAATTTTAGATTGATCTATTTAGTACTTCATTCACAAGTCCATTGTTTGACTTATTTATAAGGTGAATTAATTAAGGGTTCAATATTCACTGAAAAATCATGAAACTTGGTCAGAAGACTTTTTAGGGCAAGTGTATGATCTGTTAATTTTAGTATAATTTTTGGAAGAATTTGTACATGATTCTCTTCACAAAGTGCCCTAGGCTCTGTTTAATTAAATAAAGGATTCATATGGTCAATTGAATCTGGAAAATTATGAAACTCAAGCAGTGAACTTTTTCGATTACCTTGGATATTTGTCAATTTTATTGTAATTTTTGAATGAGTACTTGTGGTACTTTCCTTGTTAATTCTTGATTTTGATAAATTAGTTAATATTTTATTTGGAGGTCAAAAACTTTCTAGAAATTTATGAACTTTATATATGGCTGTTATTTTGAGGATATATAGTTGTACAAATTTTTGTAAGGCCGTAGCTTATCAAAAAATCATACTTGGTGTTCAAAGTCATAGGTTCCCTGATTTTGAAGAAATTATAATAAATGTCAAATAAATTAGGAAAATTATGAATTTCTGGAGATAGTCTTAAGATGTCATAACACGCCGCCAATAATAATCTTGGGTCATTTGGGTGATTAGTTGGAGTACCTCCTCTCATGCACCTCATATAGTTCACTAGGTATGCGCATAATAAAACTGTAGAGTTAAGGTAACTTGCAGAACACTAAGTGAAAATGGGAGGCAGTTGATGTACCTGGTCTGGTTGAGAAGGTTTGAGGTCACCAATATGGGTCCAAGTGGTGAGTGTGCCTAGTTGACTAGGAGGCAAGAGTGTGCTTGGGATCGACGAAAGATCGTCATTCTCTTGGAGTGAAGTAAAACACACTTAGCGTTAGTAAGTGTAACTTTAATAGTGGTCGGGTCAAGGGTAGACACCGATAAGAGTAAGTGCCTTGCATGCAAAGGGAGCTTTGGGGTTCAACCCATCATAACTCCTAGTACCGCTGCGAGCCCCCCATAGGGTAGTCCTCAGGAAGTTCATGGTTAACCCAAAGCCGTAGGAATAATTTGTTACGCAATATTAACTTAATAGTACACTCACCCACACCCCGTTGCTACAGGTGGTTCGTTGGTTTGGTCTTACGAGTAGTAGGCTCGGGGGTTGTAGGTACATACGAGTTAGTCCGGCGAGCCGGTGGCTCAGAAGGTTATTGTGATGAGCAGGTTAGCCTAGGGAGCCTACAACTTAAAGATATATGATAATCATAATTGCATGTGCATAAAGGTGGTGAGTTTATAATATTGGACGGTCGTTCGCACCGACGTCGATACTTTGACTCGGCAGGTGCGGTTATCACTTAGCCAAGGAAAAGTCCGGTGGACCAGCCAGTAAGAGTACACAGGCGCTCCACGGTTGTGTTCTTTGCGTTGAGGCATACGATATGTCTAGGTTAGGTAGTGCGAATACCAACTTAGAGGTGGGCGAGGTCCAACCCACCACTTCTGTTTGCCACTACGGGGTATCCTGGGAGTTTTGCTAGCTCCAAAAATGGGAACTAAATGTCTGTGCGCATAAAGTCGGGTGCGTGAGTTGCACTTGTATGAACATATCATTAATCAGCATAACACTGGATGTCATAGCATAAACATTGCATTTCAACCCCTACCCCTATCGTATAAATTGGTATGAGACATTTTATACGATATGCCTTGCTAAACGACCCCTTGGTCTATAGGTCTGTATGAGCATTCTTATAAATCAAGGTTACTTTTCTAATCAATACTTGTCTTTACTTACCTTTCCTTACTTGTTCTTTACCCTGCTTTATTTACTGCTTCAATTATATATACACACATGTCCGTTGCTTGATCGTGGTTCGATTGTAACGAACCAAAAGATAGTGGAATTTGGTCGGCACAGCTCCGACCGCGTGGTTTTTCACCTTTACCGGGTTTTCCAAGGTAAAAAGTGTTCTTGTTATTTAGAAACTCTCTCATTGACTATTTGTACGCTCGGCTCGCTCGCGAGCTAAGGTGATTCAATTCGAGCGGTCTACCAGAGCGTCGAGTGACCTGCAACAGGTCTCATTAAAAAATATGCATGTGATATATAGTATGCGCAATATTTGTTTTTCGATCACTCTTGTCTGCGACTGGGAATCTATTTGGAACTGACCGTAACAAAAATAGTGATGAAAAATCATTTTTTGAATTAGAGGTGTCATAAAAGCAATGATATGAGGGAAGAAAATCATGAAAACACATAAAAAAATTCATTTAGCTTTTTCTGAAAGTGGAGAGTTCACCGCTTTCCAAGAAGTTCCAAAACACCTTTTGACATAATCACTTTTATTCACAAATGGGTATCCAAACGCCTCTGAAACAACAATAGCGATGAGAGTATAATTTTTCTCACCGCGAGCACGATGCTCAAAATGATGGTATTTTCATTGATTTGATCGGATACATTAGCCTTCTATTCAAAACAAGTGAGGAATTTTCGAAATCCATTAAGTTAATAGTTAGCAGATAATAGCATCATTTTATACATTGATGATTTTTTAGGCTCATTTTAACATATATTGACCTTTTTCACCCACAAAAAGTGAGGAATTTTCGAAATCCACAAAGATCTTGAAAAGGAGAAAGTGGGAAGTGAACATCAAAACAAACGAGGACTAAGGCTTCCTTTAGCGTGACATTTTTGCTCGAGTGAATTTTAACAAAGACATCACCGTCATAGAATACATGTTTGACATGACAATGATTATCACCGACACCGATCAAAGGAAACTAGTCTAAAACGTAAAAGTGGATGAAGTTTCTTAGGTGAGGTTGGACGTTCACGAACGACTACAGTTCATAACTATCACATTCACGGCTGCGACTACCCGCCAAACAGAGCCTAAATATCTACTTATGTATGAATTATTTCTTTATCAATCCCATCCAAAAACAGATTCATGAAAATACATATAGAGGCTTATAAAAACATATTTCTTTTGGCTGGAAATTAAAAATAGAAGAAGAAGACAACCACAAGAAAGGAAGAATAGAGCTGGGCGGAGTCATAGGGAAAAAAGGAAACGTGGAATTGATTATATCTATATCTATATATATATATCTATATATATCTATATATATCTATATATATATATATATAATTGATTATGTCTCCATCAATCTCATTATGTGCAGCTAGACACACGAAAATGTAGAAGATGGAAAATTATAATCTTAAAAGATGACGTGGAAAACGCTCTCATAAACATTTGCTACAAGATATTTTTTTCCTAACGCACTAGACTTTAACAATGGATATACAGAAGAAGACCGCCAGCGAAGAGGAAAAAGAAGACCATATTCCTGCGGCTTCTCTTCTCCCGCCTGCAACGCGGGGAGACAGTCTGACCCTTAGTCTCGCACTCTCGCTCGACGCCCTCTCGGGGGGGGGGGGGGGGGGGGGGGGGGGATGTTATGGAATGTGAACTTCACGGGTGGTAAATGTTATGTTTGCAATCTGTAATTATGCTAACTTTAGGGAAAGTTTTGGTCATTCTTTGCGCGCTTGTGTGTGTGTGGATAGAGAGAGAGAGAGGCTCAACTAGGCTCAAGTGTTCATCAGATTTGTGGTTCTTATGGAACGGGTTTCCCTTAGATTATGCATGTGAAAGCTAAATAACATTTTCCTAAAATCATCCATGATTGCAAAATACAAATTTGATAGAAACAATTGAAATAATACAACCCATTCGGTACTGAAGAATACAAAAAAGTACACAAAAATCAATCACGAACAGAAAACTATAATGCTAAACACAGGACCATCAATCACTGACAGAAGCACTCGCTACCGACGCGCGAAAATCCACCACCCCGAACCACCCCTAAATTAACACGTAGACAATATGCGTAGCCGTCTCATAACTCGGATTGTATTGGATACTCCTCTCTCTCTCTCTCTCTCTCTCTCTCTCTCTGTGTAGTGTTAGGAGTTAGGACTGTATGTTGTGGGGGCTGGCTAGATATTATAACACTTTGCAAAGATTCGTTATCAATCTTAGGCTCCGTTTGGCACGGCGGTGGTTATGAACTGTCGTGCGTGAACGCCCGATCTTACCTAAGGAACTTCATCCACTTTGATGTTCAAAACTAGTTTTTTTTCTTCTTGGTGGCGGTCATAACCATTGGTCTTGCCAAACATGCATTCTATGACGGTAACGTTTTTGCTATGGCGCCAAACGGAGCCTTAATTAATAGTGTACTTGCCGCATCCATGTCCTTAAAATAGAATTTACGGGTACACAATTCCCTTAAAAGATGGACCGCTGCGGCTCAAAGGTTGAACCCGGATGGGGCCTAATTGAACCCTGCACTTTATTAGCCAAGTGAACGAACCCCTTTTGCCATTTTTAATTCAATTAAGGTCCAAATATATCAAAATAATCATTATTTTATGGAACATGTCGACAATTAAATAATAATATAAATCCATTTCAGAGCATTATATCAGCTTCTATACTCATATTAGATTTATATAATCAGCTCACTCACGAATGACTATTCACAGCCCACAGCTCAACAAAACATTATTCATAGCCAACTGGATATTCACAGCTAAATAATTAATTTTTTTAAAATATACAATAATACTTAACCATCAAAAGAAGTCAACAAAATTTAAGATAACAGTTCATAATTTTTTTTTACAAACACAAAATTATTTGACCATAAAAAAGACAACAAAATTTAAGATAAAAGTTCATAATTTTTTTTTACAAACACAACTTTCTAAATATTTTTATTAAAGCAATTTCATTGGTATGTCCCACAAAATGAATTCCGCCTATACAATCAAAATATATAAATTATTTTAGTAAATAAAATAGTATATAAATATTGTTGAGTGACTTATCATATTTTTGCAATTCACACATTTTGAAACTTTCTATATAACTTCAAAAGACCCACAAATTGGAAGTTGTACACGTAGTATAGTTTAAAATTATTTTAGAAGCAATATTAGTAGTTATTGAAAATTTGAAATTAAGAAAAAATAAATATGCGTATCATTCTAATCTTGGAGTCGCGTGTGAACGACATGTCCCATTGTTTGACAACCTCTATATGATACCTTGCCCAAACAGAGAATACTCACGGCTGTGGACATTCTTCACCCAATCACAATTATATGTAATGATTTCTATTTATAAAGTGGTTTTTTTTTCTACCAATTTGTCATTCATATACACTACAACACTAATGACCATGTATCCATAATGGCCATCGACCATCACATCAATAACATCTATGATATGCGAAGAGATATAAGATGACATGATTTTTGATCATTGCAGCCTTTTACATATTGGTATTTAGTGATTTTTGTTCAAGCATCAAGACATGCTCAAAGTGTTAAAGATCCCTTTTTGTGAATTTCTTCCAACTGCCTTTAGGACAACCCTTCAATTTTATAAGCATTTTGGGTTTCGAAGTTTGATTAAGTGAAGAGTTAACAATGTCATGTTGCTTATTTTTCATTTCTTTCCGTTATAAATAACTAATGTTGTTATACCTTTTTTATAAACCAGTCTACGAGGGACTTTCTACAACAGCTCCAACATGTGAAGCTTTTAGGAAATAAACACAGAGGGTGAGTAGTCATATTACACAGTATTTATGTGGTGAATTGAAAGTCTTCCTTTCATATGTGATTTGGTATGTATTTCCATTAAATACCATCCCTGAATTGTGCGATCATAATTATGCATTTAATCAAAGGGATCTCAAAGGTTCTTTTATTACAATTTTTTTTATAAGATCAAGAGAAATGTAAATATACAATATAAGGTCACTTTGTTAGGGAAAGAAGTGACGTCCACGAAACACACAAGAAACACAGAAGAAAAACAAGCAAAAGTATATCATAGATTTAGCATGGAAAAACCCCAAGATCGAGGAAAAAATCACAACCACCCGCGCCCAGAAATTCAATATGAAGAATGAACAAAAGGAAATACACCTCTCCTCTTCCGCCGTACTACCTCCTCCAATTTTTCAACAACAAAACCCTAGGCCGAAAAAGGCTTTTTATACCCACGGTATAAACAACGAGAAAAAAATCACGTAAATGCCCCTGACATTATAACACACTTGTAGTCCAATACACCCAAAGCAGTCAGGCTCCACATTATAACACACTTGTAATTAGATTTTAAATAAAATTCTTAATGTAGAGGCGCTTGTAAAAGTCAAACAAAAAAGTAAAAAAAAAAATCAAATGATCTCACATTTTGCTGTTTTGAATCTATCTTCATGTTCGCACATGAATACAGAAGGCTATTTATGACACAGAAAATGAACAAGGACCAAGCAATTCTGAATAAGCAACAATCAAATTTACTACATAGAAGCAATGAAGTTAAAGCCTTAAAGGTATACATTATATAAATAACTTACAATTATCTACTTTGATTCAGACATTATGTAATTCTATAACATGCACTTTCCTTGTGTGCATCATAAAAAAATGTTGTTTTGTACATAAAATATTTTCTTTATTCTTCCGGGACTACAATTGCTAATACTCCACTCATTTCATAAAGTATTCAACTCGGTATAACAATGCAAAATCTAATATCAGGACGATCCCTTGCCCGAATTCATGTGTTTTTGTAGGCCTTACTGTACCACATTTACGTACTCGTATGTTTCCAACACGATGCGTGATCCATGCTAACCTCTGTTTCATAATTCCCAACCACTTAGATCCTCACTGGAATAGCCTCCACTAGTACTCCCATATTCTGAATCGAGCTTAGCGATATCTGCAGCAGAATACATGTGTTGGTCCGTTGATGATGCTCCAGATCCCGGAGACTCCGTATTTTTGACTCTTGATGTTCTGATCGTAAGCGCCGGGAAGATGGGACTTTTGTGCGATTTCTTTTCCGGTGAGGTATCTTTTCCTTTGGAATTCCCGATCTTGAAATTCGGTCTTTCTACCGTTTCAAATTCCTTTCTTGCCTTGTCAATGGAATTGAAAAGTTCTTCTATTTGAGGATCATCTCTCCTGTTTCCCAGTGGAAATGTTGTAATAAAACAAAAAATAAAAAGGAACAATTTGCAAATCTACGTACTTATATGATGCCATGATGAGAGAAAAATTCCTATTTAAAAATGACACTTTCTCCAATTTTGAAAATTTTATTCTTCAGGTAGAATATCTTGTATACTTTACATCTCCTCTGGAACCTCCCATAAATATAAAAATCTCCCCTTTTTTTTGAAATTATCAAAACCTCCCCTCCAAGCTTACATTGTCAATTTTTAGTGCAATAATCCTCCCCTCGTGAGGGGTGCACACTTATAATGTATGCTAACTGACCGGGGGCGTCTTGTAACATTGCAAGCTACAAGCAACTAAAGTAATTTTAAAAAGCAGTTTTTCTCTATTTTTGAATCATTTTATTCTTTTAATGAGAGAAGAAAAGGTAAACCATGTCTATACATTATTATGTATCTTCCAGATATTCAATCTATCCTTAATTGGTTTTGCAAATAATTTTCTTTTTGAGAACTCAATTTATAGGGAGGGTGTCTAGTACTACAAAATTTTCATTCTTTTATTAGGTAGAGAGATGATTTATTAACCTTAATTATCTGAAATAGTCTTATGAAATGGATGAAAATAAAATATTTTTTTATGTTACATAGAAAATAATCTTCAAAAGGAAACTTTTGAGAAATGTAAATTGTGTGAAGAGAAAATATTACGTTAGGCATCCAGACAGAGATAAGATCGAGATGTGCTAGAACTGCTCAACTACTCTCAGATTATTTTAAAAATTTGAGTGTATGTGCACGCAGTGTGCACATTATGCGAGAAGTTCCGAAGCCTAGCACAATATATTCTCTTGCATGAAACTGATTACAGCACAAAAATTAATCTAGGAAAGTACCTGGAGACACTATCTTGTTCAGCATAGAACAGCTCCTTCATGTGGTCCACAACAATCAAAGCAGTTACAATCTGAGAAGAGGAAACAAAAAAGATGTAAGCAAAACTGCAACATCAAGGGAAAACTGGTTCCATGCAAGATGAGATGAGAGTATAAGCCTCATCGATTTTATTAAAATACTTTCAGTTTCTCTCAAGGTTTTTATTGAAAAAATCGAATTCTGATGATTTCATCAATTCTGGAAGTATATCAATGGATATAACCCGTTTGGTATGAAGAGTTTCTCGTTTTGGGCTTGGATGTTCTTATTTGGACATCTTGTTTGGGCTACTGGATTTATGTTCTGAATATCCTGGTGGCAGGAATTGATTGAAACTTGAGCGTGGGCTCATGAACGGAGGACACCTTTGGCTAATTTGATTCGATGGAAAAATAAGCCAATGTCACTTTCCATTGTGCAAGCAAGATTGGTTGGATTAGCCTACTTTTCCGTAGGTTGTATCATTATAGGAAACATTATGGCAAGAAAAGGCGAGCGATAGCGAAGAAGAAGAGAAATTGGAAGAGAAAGATTATTGTCCTAGAAAAAAGAAATCAGCAAAGTTCCGGTGCGTAGCAATGGAAAATTGTAATCCCCAATGCGTAATAGTGCACCTATACATCTTCATGTTGTTTTTTCACCGGAAGGCCTAGAGCACACTATCAAGAATTTGGACTATCTGGACACATACTTCGAGAAAGGTGCATGTTTGTTACAAGGCGCAACAAGATCAAGTTTGTTATAGACGAGAAGCGTTTCATCTTTCGATAAAGGTCTTTCATGCGAGAGCAGCAGTAGGAATGAAAATGAAAAGAATTTTTCAATAAGAAAGACTCAAAATCTAGCTATTACCATGGGGAGAAAGGAACTTTGTTCTTCTCATACCTTCTAATTTATGATTTCTTTGTGCTCTTAGCCTATCACTATCGATGTTCGTATGATCGAAGAAAAAAACCTAGTTCTTCCCTAATATATATAGGCGCAGCTATATGACCTGACACCCTTCCTTTCTGTTCTCATTGACCAAGGGATTGGAGCTCATTTTTCCTGGCTCGAGCTCGAGCCCAAGGCCTATTTATTGAGCTCGAGCTCACACTGCATGCGCCACCGGTCCCTAGGATTAAGAGGTAGAGGTTGAAATGTGAAGTTATTAACCTTAAAGATCAATTATTAATGAGGCAAACTGTTAGGATAGCCAAATCTGATGACAAATGATGATTATTTCCACTAAGAATTCTTTTTTAAATGTTGGAGTATTAAGTATAACAATAAATCATTTATTAATACGAAGATTGGCATGGAATGAATAAATACATGGGTTATTAAGGAGAAGAAAAATTAAAGAGTGGCAAAAACTGAGTACCACCAAGGCCTATATGGAGTATAAGAAATCTAAGTCTTTTACGAGTAGTGAGTAAAGCTAAAACTATATTTATGATGATTTATTCATATCTAGCGATTGTATCCTTCACTCTTCTTGTAATTCAAATGCTTATTTCTAATTGCTATTAGCTGGTCCAACCTGCCATGGGGCTCACCGATTCATCCGGTTGTTAACATAATACAAGTAGCCCTAAAGTGCTGCTATCTAAAATAGATTCCTTTGTTGGACAACCACTATATGACCAGCACCGCATGCGCCACCAGTCCCACTCCCTGGTCACCCATAGTCGTGATCTACATAGGGGCACGATCCCACACCCCCGACGAGCCCTAGGCGACTTTTGCCTCCAACGACTTCTCACGCATTGCCTGCATGGACGCGATCCATCTACCCTGACCGCATCCTCGACTCCCATGTGTGACACCGAGAAGCCTTGCCTCTATCCCACATGCCGTAGTTTACCTTCCATGCCTAGTACTGCCTTCCCTTCTCCACGACTGCTTCTTGCTCCCCAGTTCTCCTCCCAGTAGCCACCATTCTTCCTCTGCCTTCACCATAGCCAATGGCCCTTTCCAGAGGCCTCCGCCCCCTCCAGTTCATGCCCGTCGCCCACTCTATGCTCTCCTCTCCAGTCTCCTAAGCCCACCACCACCGATACCCACGACTATGAAACAACTCACTGTCAATAAGCCGCCCTCTAATAGCACTTCCGTGTAGACCTCCTTCCTGTAAGCCATAATCGGTGCTCCTCCTCCCACTGTCGGAGGCTCGACATTCCAGTGTTCGATGAGACAAATCCCCTTGGGTGTATTGCTCATCCAAACAATTTTAAACTACAAGGCACCCCAGATATTCAGAAAGTCCATTTATCCTCCATATACATGGAGGTCTCGGCTCTACATTCGTTGGATCCGCCAAACCAATCCATCCTTAACGTGGGTGTTATTCAAAGAAGAGCTTGTTTGTCAATATGATAGCCATAAAGTGAGCAACATTTTCATGCGACTTGGGACATTTTACCAAGCTAAGCCTAAATCGACGGCTTCATCGAGGTTGCCACACATGTATTGGTGCTCTCAGCAGAACACTACTAGGCTACTTCCTCACTGGGCTATAACCCCACATCCGGGAACGCACATCGTCATCTAGACACTCTCCATTGAGACATACAACAAACACATTTGTTGAAGAGGAATTCTGCCCTCACGGGCACCACCTCCTGTAGCTACCAATCTCAAAAACAATCACATTGATACTCTCCTCACATCTCTTAAGTGTCTCAACCGAGCTTCTACATCCATCAATTTGAAACCCCTCCGCCACTTGTACAGCCAATGCCCACTTTTTCGCCACTCCCAACCGGTACCCCCACCAATGCTGAATCTGCATCTCAACTCTTATGACAACAAAATTACCTAAACCTCCACTGCTAGAGGCATCAATTCCCGCTGAAAACAAACTTACTCCCCCACAAAAATGCCCAACTAGAGAAGCGCATGCTGATTAGCAGCGAAGATGAAGACATCCTCACTAACTTTGAGGCACTTGAGCTTGAAGATGACCCCACCAGTATTGCAAAAGCCCCTCCAGGATGAAATCAGGATCCTCTCCATTTCTGACGAATGGAGGGGATCCATTTCAGACGAATGGAGGGGATCCATTTCATGGTCCAGATTTAGTGCTTTTTGATCCAATGGGTTCAGCCCTTCCCATCCTTTTATAGTTTTTTTTATTCAAAAAAATCTCAACCATTAAAAAACTGTCAGCTTTATCCTGTCCATTAGATAGTGAAATGGATCCCCTCCATTTCATCTGAAATGGAGAGGATCCGGATGCTCCAGGATGATCTCCTTAAGATGAGAAGATTTAGAGTCGTCACGCCAAATCTAGAGTTGGGACATGTTGTTACTAAAGAGCAAGTGACTGATTGTCTCACTAAGGAACTTAGCTCACTTGATTTATCTAGATTGTTTAATGTTGGTGTGCGCTTAGCATAATTGTCTGCATATATACTAGAGTGAGATGAAATAAAACTCAAGATATTATTTTCCACTAGAGATATTTAGTTGTGATAGGTTAAAGTAATTTGGGTTGATTACTCAACATAATGTAGACATAGTTAAGAATATAACCTATAAAGTTAAGAATGTATGGTTAAAATTGAGAAGTGCCCAACATTTAGAGGTAAAATTTCAAGAATGTTATGTCGATGATGTATGGATTTGAATGTTGGGTAGTAAAAAAGTCGTTGATATCTAAGTTGAGTGCGTTGAAATGACAATGCTAAGATTAATAAGTGAAAAATAGAAAAGATAGATTAAAGAATTATTATATACAAGAAACAATGGCAATTAAAAAAAATGATGATTAAAAAGAATTGGGTGGTTTGGGCATTGACAACGAATGTTATAAAATGCATCGGTTAGACACATGGATAGAATTAGTATCGCAGAATTATGTAGGAGAAAGGATGATGGGGATCCTGGATCGAGGGCAGGCTAACACTTATCGGAGCTTGCATGGGTCTACATACGCGGGAGGCGGAGATAGTTTTGTGGTATAGACGATCCGAATTAGTAGCCGCGTTCAGAGTGAAGACGACATATTTTTATGTAATTTTATATTTTTATTTCATATAAAATTAGTGGATTTATGTTCGGGACGATCTTGGTTGTCCGTAGTGAGTTCTAAGTCTATAAATAGGCGTTAAGAAACTAATTTCAAGGCATTGCAAAATTTGGACTGCAACTTAAGGTTCTCGCGATCTCTCTATGGTGCCGATTCCGTGGACCCTTGATGTCAAAGCCAAGGTAACTACTCTCTCTTCTATAACAACCCCATAACCACTATTAACCACCACCCACTACGCGAAAAATTGCTAATAAATGTTGTAACTGCACAATTATTTGCCACAAATCTAGTAACCGTCCATATTCTTGAGCATAAATACCTCCTGACAGAAAATCTCCTTCCTAACATCCAACAATCTTCAACTTCATCAAGTGAGTCTTCTTCCACTTCCCCAAGTCACAATTACCCACAATTAATCCTCAAATTCACCAGAAGCAAGCGTGATGACCAATCCATGTTCCATCTGGATGCATGACGGTCCTACGAAGTCTAACTCTAAGGGTATTTTTCTGCAAACACACTTCCGGCAATTTATTTTACTTGAAATTTTTTTCTTTATAAATCAAAATACTAGATGAGTCACAGTAGATAAAGCGAACAAGGAAACACGGGACATCGTGTGTGTGTGTGTGTGTGTGTATATATATATAAGAGTACTCAAAACCAAATAGCTAATTAAATGAAAACTGTTGAAACGAAGAGAAGAGGAGAAACGAACCTTATGGTTCTATCATTAATTCACCCTTGGCCCTCTTGCAATCAACCATCCACTTATATATCGAAGGAGAACCGCCGGTGTAGGCTTAGCCACGCTTATTCTCACCACCCGGTGAGGGGGTTACTTGACATTTAACACCCCCCCTCAAGCTAACCCCATAAGCATCCAGCATTCCGAGCTTAAGAGAGTAAGAATGCAGGGATTTGCCAGAGACTGCTTTAGTGAGCATGTCAGCCAGTTGATCTTCAGAGGGCACGAACACCATAGTCACAGTTTGATCCTGAATTTTGTCCCGCACAAAATGGCAATCAATTTCAATATGCTTTGTTCTCTCGTGAAAGACAGGGTTGTTGGATATATGAATTGCAGCTTGATTATCACAATGGAGTTGCATAGCCTCAATGACAGGAAATCCCATTTCCCCCAAGATAGATTTAACCCAAACCAGTTCACACGCAGTAACGACAATGGCACGGTACTCTGCTTCAGTGGAGGAACGAGCCACAACATTTTGTTTTTTACTTCTCCAGGAAATGAGGTTGCCACCAACAAAGATTGTATATCCACTAGTAGATCTTCTGTCCACGGAAGAGCCTGCCCAATCAGCATCGCAGTACCCATGGACCTTAAGATGGCCACGATTTTGATAGATAATGCCTTTTCCAGAGTCCTTTTTTAAATATTTCAGAATCCGCAGAACAGCTTGATAGTGATGAACTTTTGGGTTGTGCATGAATTGACTAACCAACCAGACAGCGAAGGAGATATCAGGTCTGGTGATTGTCAAATAAATCAATTTCCCCACAATTCGTTGAAAATCAGACTTCCTCTCAAGATCTGGAGAGGTCTCCTTATGAATATCATAACCAGGGTCCACAGGACTATCCACAGGTTTGACTCCCAAGTATCCAACATCATTGAGAAGGTCCAAGACATATTTTCGCTGGGAGATCATAATCTTCCCGGCAGAACGCGCAATCTCAATCCCAAGAAAGTACCGAAGGAGACCCAAATCCTTTATTTCAAAAGCGGACGCTAATTCCTCCTTAACCCGAGCAATGTGGAGGTCATCCGTTCCTGTAATAATGATATCATCCACATAGACTACGAGAATAGTAGTGCATCCCTCCCCTTTGTAGACAGACAGAATGATCTGAAGTACAACGATTGAAATTCAGATGAACAAGTTTATCACTTAGCTTGGCAAACCAGGCACGTGGAGACTGTTTGAGGCCATATAGGGCTTTCTTGAGGCGACACACATGTCCTTCAGGAACATCCATACCAGGAGGTGGAGTCATATAGATTTCTTCCTCCAATTCACCATGTAGGAATGCATTTTTAACATCGAGTTGATGTAGAGTCCAAGACTTATGAGCAGCAATAGATAGGAGAATTCTGACGGAGTTCAATTTAGCTACCGGAGCAAAGGTCTCTTGGAAATCTACACCATCAACCTGAGTAAAACCTTTAGCTACCAATCTCGCTTTGTACCTATCAAGAGTACCATCTTGTAGAAATTTAGTAGTATAAATCCATTTGCATCCGACTAGATGGCGCCCATTAGGAATAGGAACAATGTCCCAAGTCTTTTGACGTTGGAGAGCGTTCATCTCCTCCATAGCTTTTACCCAGTGGAAATTTGAGCTAGCTTCTGAAAAACTGTTAGGAATAGGAATAGAGGAAACAGAAGCAAGATATACTTGTAATGAGTGAGAGATAGAGTGATACCCAACATATTTATCCATAGGATATCTAGTACGACCACTCGGAAACTGAAGAGCAGAAGGGATCTCTGAGGTGGTGTGGTAGCTTGGATCTGGCGGAGTGGTGGTAGGTGGTGGAGCATGAGTGTGACATTCTTGTCCAGCCTTGATGTTTTCTTCTTGTCCAGCCTTGATGTTTTCTTCTTGTCCAGCCTTGATGTTTTTCCTTCTTTGATATACTTGAAGATCCCCTTTTCTTCTGTAAACACGAAGATCACTCGTTGGGGTTTCCTTTATAACAGGAATATCAACACTTTCTGGAGCAGACACATCAACAAGAACAGGAAGAGGTGGCAACATGTCACTTTCTTCATTGCTTTCCTTCTGAAACGAGATGAGTTTGCCCTCATTGGAATAATAAGGAGTGTTCTCGAAAAAAGTAACATCTTTTGATATAAACCTTCTCCGGAGAGTAGGAGAATAACACTTATATCCCTTTTGGTTGGCAGCATATCCCACAAAGACACATTTTACAGATTGTGGCCCTAATTTGTCCTTATGAGGCCCCACGATGTGAACAAAGGCGACGCACCCAAACACCTTAGGAGGAAGGTTGAATAGAGGCATATTTGGGCATAGAATCTGAAGGGGGTACTTTCCTCCCAAAGTATCGGTGGCCATCCTATTAATAAGATAGACGGATGTGAGAACTCCTTCATCCCATAGTCCCTTAGGGACAAACATCTCTTGCAACAAGCATCAAGTGGTCTCCAAGATATGACGATTCTTTCTTTCGGCAACCCCATTCTGTTGAGGAGTCCCCGGGCAGGAAGATTGGAAAATAATCCCATGATCCCTCAGAAACAACTGAAGGTCACTGCACGTATATTCGCCTCCATTGTCACTCCTAAGAATTTTAATTGCAGTTCCAAATTATGTCTGAACATAATGATAGAACAACTGAAATATTTTTGAGACTTCATCCTTCTTTTTCATGAGGTACACCCAGGTAAAGCGTGAGTGATCATCAATAAACGAAACAAAATATTGAAAACCATTCACAGAACAAATAGGAGATGTCCAGACATCGGAATGTATCAAATCAAAACATTTCAAACTTCGACTCAAACTAGGAGCATAGTTGGTCCTACAATGCTTAGAAAATTCACAAGACTGATAATCAAAAGTAACAGTTTTAACATTAAGCAAATGCGGAAAAATAGCTTTCAAGGTCTTCAACCGAGCATGCCCAAATCTCTTGTGCCACAGCCTCAACTGATCCTGGTCGGTAATATTCTGAGAACTAAAAGCCTGACAGTTGTCCATGACATACACTCCACCTGACTCATGTCCACCACCAATCGTCTTCCCACTCGCCAGATCCTGAAACACACAATGAGAGGAGAAAAAAGTGATAGAGCAGTTAAGTTGTTTAGTTAAACTGCTAACAGACAAGAGATTCGTAGGAAATGAGGGAACAATAATCACAGACTTGAGAGAGACAGAGGGAGAAAGATGAATATCCCCTTTACCAGTAACAGACGCCGAGGATCCATCAGCGAGTTTCACACTGCCAGAGGTAGGAAAAATAGAGGAGACTCCCATAGAAGATCCGGTCATGTGATCGAAAGCCCCCGAGTCAATAATCCAAGGGGTGGTTAGCAGCCCCTTCAGAGGCACTTGCCCTTTTCAAGTTGTCATCCATACGGGCACACAAGTTGGCTGGACCTTTCGGAATCCACAGGAAACAACCAGCAGCAAAAAAGAAGGCAGAGGCAGGAACGGAGACGACCACGGCAGCGGAAGAGAAGGACCTTCAGGTCAGGAAGGCCACTGGCAGCAGCAGCAGGAATGGCGGAAGCAGAAGGATCACGATCGGAGCAGGCGACAATCGAAGCAGGCGACAATCAAGGCAGGGACGACGCTCCAGGACGACGCTCCAGGACGACAATCAAGGCAGCGGCAACAGCAGGACGCGGCGGCAGGGACGACGCTCCAGGACGACGACAGAAGCAGGCTCCAACCGATCACAGGCGGGATCGGCTCGGTCGACGACGATATCGGCAGCAGCACCGATCGACGGGATCGGTTCGTCGACGAACAGAACACCAGAGCTACAGAACGACGGGAACGGCCCGTCGATGGGATCGGCACGTCGAGCCTTCAGGTCGACGGGAAGAATCGCTCTGATACCATGTTGAAACGAAGAGAAGAGGAGAAACGAACCTTAGGGTTCTATCGTTAATTCACCCTTGGCCCTCTTGCAATCAACCATCCACTTATATATCAAAGGAGAACCGCCGGTGTAGGCTTAGCCACGCTTATTCTCACCACCCGGTGAGGGGGTTACTTGACATTTAACAAAAACTCCCGAAGATTCAAAAACTTGGATCAACAATTACAAACATGTCCCTCAAGTAGGAAACTAACACTTAATTCAACAATCAAATATTGACTTCAAACTAAAAAATCACACAAATCTGAAATGGGGGAGGGTTGGATGGGTACTTGGAGGTTTTTCGGAAGCCGGAAAGTCCCGGGGTTGGGATTTCTCGGATGTAGCCCAGGTTGTTGGACAGCACTGGTGAATGCTAGAATGGACTTCTCGGGTAGCTAGTAGAGGCGGGCTGCTGCTGAATGATGATCGGCTGGAGGTAGAAGGGCTGTGACAGCAGCCATTAGCTTTTGGAATCTAGATTCCTGCAGCGGGGACTGAATTCCAGGCCCTGGACAGAATTTTGGAGGGCTGTATGTTTGCTGCCGGGTGCTGTTTTCAGGGAGGGAGACTGTTGGAGGGTGGTTTCACGAGAGGAGGGGGGGGGGGGGGGGGGGGGGGGGGGGGGGCGCTGGAAGGGATAGAGGGGCTCAGTTTTGGAGTGGGGTGGCAGGGAAAGGTGGTTCCACGTGAGAGGAGAGTGGAGTAGGCTGCTGTGTGGAGGAAGGGGGCTCGGTTTTGAAGTGGGAGTGTGGGAAGGTGGCTCCACGTGGGCTGTTAGGTGAGAGGCAAGGGACCGGCTGTAGTGGAGGTGCAGAGTGGAGATAGTGGAGGAAATTTAGGAGATCCTAAATTTTAGGAGAGGTGGAGTTAGTGGGGCAGTGGAGAGATAGTTAAGGTAGTTATGAGATGGTGGTGGACAAAGGTGTTCTACGGTGATCGCCGGAAAATTGAAAATGGATGAGACTTGAAGGGTGGTGGTGGAAGCTTACCGGAGGTGGTCGGGGAAGGTTTTCCGGTGATCACTGGAAACTGAAAATGGAGGGGATTGGAGAGGGGATGGGGCTGTTTTTGGAGGAATATGGGGAGATTGGAAAGAGTGGAGGAGATTTAAGAGGTTAGTGACCTAAACTTTAGGAGGGGTGGAGTTTGTGGGGTAGTGGGTGAGGTACTTATGGCGGTTATGTGGTGGTGGGATGGTGGCTGGCCGGAGGTGGGTTCCGACGATCACCGGAAAATGAAAATATGTAAGGATTTTTGTGGAGGTGATGGTGACTTGATGTAGGTGGCCGGAAATATTTTCCGGCGATCGTCGGAAAACTGATGGAAGTGGATGGGGGAAATGGTGGAGGGATTTTGGAGGGGAGTTTGAGGAAGTGGTGGTGGCCGGCTAGTGGAGGTGGGGAGGAAAGGGGCCAGCCAAGGAAGGTGGAGGGGTGGTCGGCTAGGTGATGTGGGGGGAGGGAGAGGAGATAACTTCCAAGCTTCAACACTCGAATTTTACGGCTTCGGCACCGGGTGATTGAAAGAAGGATTTCTTGAATTTCTTCTTCACTCAAACTATTAATGCCTCTAAAATGAACCTCCCACCCCTATATGTAGGCTAAGAGACCATCATGGACAGTCATGATTAACCGATCATGACAAACCTCAAATACATAAAAAAACCAGAAAAATAACTAAAAAACTCGGATCTTCGATCCACATAAAATGGATGGCTCCAATCGTCGTGTAGAACGATGTGTGTCGCGATCCCCATCACTGCTTCAACCAACTGCTTTGAACAACCACCCTCAGATCGTTTCCCTCAGCATGTCCCATCCCCACCTTCTAGAAAGCATCTACTGCCCAAATCCTCTACCGTCCAAGTGCATAGTCAACCCCCAATTCAACCAGACAACCATTCCTGTCCTTTGCAGGTCTGGGCCAGAACTCAATCCCTCCCTGAATGATACTCCAGTGAATTCCTTCTCTTGGAATTATTGGCCTAGGCGCCTAGCCCTCCTGTTCCAGAACAGACCCAACTCCAACAACCTAACCATTCTCCCCCACACCTCCGACAACCTATCACTCTACCCGAGATTCACCATAATTACTGAATTCCGCCAGGAGACCTAAAATCGGTGCAGAATTTCGAAAAACCTGCTGCCCAGACCCTGAAATCAGCAGCATATCACATTTCCGGACTCCGATTGCTTATGTAAGTTCTTGTGTGAAGTCTTTATCACTTATTATTGGATATTTGGTGAATAGTTCTATTTGCATGATATATTCGTTTAACATTTAATTGAAGCACTCCTACTTTAATTATAATTGGATTATGCTTGTGCTTCTAAGGTCTAATCTCTATCATGCATGTTTGCTTCCATTAATTTCAGAATTTATTGCAATACAATGTTGAATTAACACATGTGCATCACATCATTACACTTGCATCCATCCATTAGAGTTATGTAAAGCCATCCCAAATAACTATAAAGCCATCCCAAATAACTATAAAGCCATCCCAAATAACTATAAAGCCATCCCAAATAATTAGGATAAGGTTTTAGATGATCATTATATATATATGTATAATTTTGTGCAGCTGAGCACCTTTCTTTCAACTTGCAAATATTCTTCCTCAAGAATTTCCGGAGAATTTGATTCAAGCAAAACCTTACTGAAAACAGTTGCAGATTCATCTTCCCTACAAGAGAAACATATTGAGAGTTCAGTCTTAAAATTTTAGATTCAATGAATATTTTAAGGAGACTAATTAAAGTACCTTCTATTGCAATTCTTCAAGTTATCAACAAGTGCCTTGATAAGATTCACAGAAACTCCCAGCTCATTCTGTAGGATATGAAAAAAATATACTTAGATATATTATTTACATAGTCTTCAGCTAACGTTACAAAAGGTTTATAATGCACATCACATATGTATTACAATTAACATGCATGCACATATGCAAACTTTATCCTAAGAATATTCATTTGAAAATGAAACCTAAATATATACCTCACACGTATGATACTGATTGAAATTATATTGATAATGAGGATGAGAGTTGACAAAAACTATAACAAGATGGAAGCAACAAAGAAAGTTACCAAAATAAACATCTACTTTTAGAATTTGGGGTATATTACAAAAATTGGTAGAAACAATACCTTGCATGCCAAGAGATGATGCCTAATTAGCTTCACAAATAAAATTCCATATTTCTCCAACTCATTGCTTCAAAATAAGAAGAATTCATTCATAGAAATTTATTAGTAAAAAAAAGAAAAAGCCTCAATAACAATGACGATAACTAAAATTGATGCACCCGTGGTCGCACCCGATGAGATGAATGCAATGCAAATATAATTTTAGATGCATTTTAACTTAAAGAAAGCGACAATAGGTTTAACAAGCAAATTTGGAGCACAATATGTATAAGATTATCAATTTAATATCAGTTAGCGGTCAAATCACCCGATGAATGACAACCCTGCAATAATGAATATAACCTAAAATAACAAAATATTTGTTAAGAGAAACCAACTTAGAGGAAAAAAGAAAGAAAAGCAAAGGAAAAAGAAAAATTAAAATAAAATTCCCTAAAAAAACGAAGTTAATTACTCTAAACTAGACAGAGGTGAACCAAAAGATTCGGAAAGATCTCACCGGGTATGAGAAAGTAAGTTAGGAAGGTCGGTGGAAGATGAGAGACTCCTCACACAAACGGTGTAAAGGTGGTGGTGGCGGCTTGTGAGGGCGGTGCGGTGACGGGTAGAGAAGCTAGGATGATGTAGAAATTCATGGAGAGACGGAGGAAGGAGTCCGAGAAGAAAGTAGGGGGGAAGGATGGGAGGGGAAGGAACCGCGTCCTTGACTCCTCGTAGAGGCGGCTGAATCATAATAGGTTTCCTCCCAAAAAATCTTCCTTTTTTGAATGCAGGTTAATCCTTTATACACCCTCAGGCATCAATTTTAGGGATCACTGGATATGCACCCAGTTGGTGCAATTGTCATGCATAAATTCATGAACCAAATAATAATAAGATAGGAATGAAATTTAATTAGCCATAATTGTGGGAACCATTCAATTCAAACATGGAATTGACTATATGACTGTGTGATAGAAAAAAAAGAATAAATATTTCTTTTCCTTTTATACAGATCTTTTTTGTAATTTTTTTTCTTCTAATTTCTGTTTTAACAGAATTTCCTTCTTTTTAATTTTTTTGAACTTCCTTTTTATCAAAACAAGATTTCTAATGAGAATAAAATAGATGTAGGCTCAAAATTAGGATTATTAAGGTTCAACATGGGAATAGGAGAGGAAACAATGTTTGACTTGAGCAAATAAAAGAATTACGCCTCTGCCCAATGGAGTAAAAATCATACAACCTAAATAATCACATCATAGGGAATACAACACTACAACTTTTCCAACAATTAAAAAAATGCAAAAAAAAGTGAGAAAAAATGAGCAAATAAAAAAACAATGTCTGACATAAATAAAATAAAATAAAATGCATAAAGTAAATTTTAGTGTTGCATGCGCCTGTCTGCATCAAAAAGTCAAACTGAACAAGAGAAAATCTCCTTTCTGGTATAGATTTAAAAGGATATGAATGACTATGAGACATGCATGTCAAAAACACATTGTCTGCTTTCTGGTATAGATTTAAAAGGATATAAATGACTACGAGCCTTGCATGTTAAAAACACATACTTTGTCTGTTTTTCTTTTTGATCAGAATAAGATGTCTGAAAACGCCAAGTATCTTCCAAGAAACTAATCCATACGCGAACTATATGCGCTTCTATTTTACATGAAGCGGCAGATCTTGAAAGTTCATCTTCCTACATGTTTTACCATTTGAACAGGGTTCATATTTCACTTATTGAAGCATCACTGATCTTTATTCTATGAGCAGCAGCACAAGATAAATTGTCAAACCTTTGATTTAAAGTGCATAATAATCTGATCGCTTGCTTCATCAAAATGGTTTCTCTCCTCCCTGTGCTTTTGAAGGCGCACAAGAGCATCCTTTAAGGAGATATTTACCTGTATTGGCATACTCACTTTACTTCAATCTGAATATGATAAATAATAGTACTTAGCATTTAGAAGCTGAGCTGCATACAGAAACACATCCACCTTGTCAAGTGAGCTATAGACATGACCCTGTTTGAGACAGCTATGGCGTTTAAGCGGTGGCAATGTGAAACAGTGGTTGTAAATACAGCGGTGTATTTACCTATGTTTGGAACTTTCAAGACATGTTTTTTAACCAAACTACACTTTCTGGGTTTTGGGAATTTACAACCACCTTGTCAAGTGAACTATAGACATACATGCATGACTGTGGTGGCGTTTTAGTTTAAAATAGAGTTTAAAAAAAAAGTGTTTGTGAACACACCTATCCAAACATTGTTTGCATTTCTCATCACTGCATTCACAACTGGCACCATACTAGAACCGCTCTCCCAAGAAAAGTTAAAAAAATTTATTCAGAACTTAGTTCTACTTTTTGAGTTGAATTTGGACATAGCACCAAGCATGCTGATCAACTCAGAATGGCTAAAATGTTTGCCATTTAAAAAGTGGTATAATTAACATTTTATATTCCTTCATACATCTCAAATGATGCAATCATACTTTTGAGCATATGTAGAAGAAAAATAACAAAAAAAAAAAAGAAAGAAAAAGAGATATTCAGGGCTTCTTTTCACTTTTTGAGTTGAATTTTGACATTACACTAAGCCTGCTCATTACACAGAATGGCCTAAAAAATGGCATGTATATAATAAAAACATAATGAGTAAACAAACAGCACGAGTTTGAACACAGACGCGTAAACAGCCATTGCATGCAAGGTAAAGAAAGTGTGTTAGCAATATAGCTCGCAGAGTATCTGAGGCAAATAAAATAAAAATAACCACAACCTTTTTTTCTAAGTTCATGATTGGATCTATCACTGTTGCATATAGTGCGTGCTAAATATTTTTATTCTACATAAAATTTTAACTTTAGTAAGAGGGATAGTTGTGAATGACTCGGAGTGCCACTTTAGGAAAAAGTGAAACATAAAAATGAAGACATAGGATCTAATCCTCAATCCTCATCACCATCTTCACAAACAAAATCATCTTAATCCCCTACGTGATAATCCTCTACATCAACTATTGTCTTAGGAAAAGGCAAAGTAAGAGCACATTCATTTTCTTTTCCCTTAAGAATTTCTAGAACTCCATCTACAACAGCTCCTTGCCATAGCCACATCCCTCAGTATATGTCTTCTTCACCAAACACCAAGCTACCATCCTTAGTAATCTCATCATCCAATTTTGAAGTTACAAAAAATCAAAGAAACAAATGGTGCACATCATATATGCCATGCCCTATAGTTCATAAATAGCTCAAATGAAGCACACCATTTGCTACAGTGTGTCACTATGGGGATTGAACACCAAATGCGCCATGTCAATTTTACTACAGTGTGCACCATTTGCTACAGTGGGGAATGAGCACCATTTGCTACAGTGCGCACAATTTTACTCCATGCACAAATTTGAAAGCTAAATTGTTAGGTGCTAGGGTTGAAGAAGAGGAGGAGAGGGAGGGGAAGAGGAGGAGAGGGAGGGGAAGAGAGAAGAATTCAACCTCTATGACTCTTCCAAAAGTGATCATACTCCAAGATAATCCAAATGAGATACACGCATAGGCTTATATAGTGCATAGTTCCGAAACATGCAAGGGCAAACGGTAAATAACTTATAGCACAAGATACATGTACGATAATAAAATATAAAGCTGATGGGTGCACTATGCCCACGCGCTCTACTGACGAACGTCCCTCGTCGTGTTGGGATCCATGTCCACGTCGTCTTGGACTCGACGTTGACATATGTGTCGTGCCCTCATCTCCTCTTCCATCTTCATAGCAATGCCGCCCTTTCTTTGCCTTGTCCTCAAGGAAAAAGAAATTTTTCTGGACGCAGTGCAGCTGGGATGGTAGAGGAGCGGCCGGGCGGGTCGGCCCAACGTTGTGCCACAGGGAGGCGACAAAGTCCACTTCCGTTGTTTGCTGAGGAGGATGGAGGGACACCTCCGGATGGGGAAGGGACGCCTCCCCTGCCAAGAAGTAAGGGACTCCCGCTTGAGGAGAGTGCATCGTCATGCGATCCCAGTTCGCATACGAGTCACCGAGGGTACGAAGCCATGCGGCGCCAAGTATGATGTCAAGGCCATCGAGCTCAAAAGAGTAGAAATCTGCGCGAAGAGGGCAAAGACCCACAGTCATGTGCAAGTCCGTAAAGAGGCCCTCAATGGTAGTGTGGCAACTGTCGCCCAAGCAAACAACGAAAGGAGCAGGAGACAAGTGAATGTCGAAATGTGTCACCAGGCGCGGGGAGATGAAATTGTGGTTGGCTCCACTGTCAATCAGCATCACAAGGGAAGTGTCATACATGAAACCAAAGAGCGTCATAGTGAGGGGGCCAGAGGTGCCACCAACCGTAGAGCACAGAAGTTCTAGACGATGTAGACGCGGGTGGGGTCCTGTGGGGGCGGTTGAGCCATCGCCCTCCAGGGCTACGAAATCCCCAAAGGTGCTATCAGGGTCTTCCTCGCCAATGGTGATGCGGAGGTCCTTCAGAGGACATTCATGAGTCGGGGAGTAGGGCTGTTTACAATGGAAGCATAGTCCCTTAGTGAGAAGATCATGGTCTCCTTGTTGATCAAACGAAAGCCATTCGGCGGTCGGGGTGGTCGGGGAGGTGGTCCAAGACGTGGGGTAGCAGCGGTATGCACCTGGGGTGGCGGCTGAAAGGGTGTTGGAGGGTAGGAAATCGGTGGGGGAGGAAAACTCCCTGGTGTCCGGCCGGTGTCAACGGAGGTGACATTAAAGTCCACTTCCACCAAGCGGGCGAGATCCATGGCACCAGTAATCGTCCTGGGGTGGTGGGCACTGTAAGACCCCCCTCCCGGAACACAAAACACGGCCCAGGGGAGTCTTATGCCCAGGACAGCCGCCTTGCGGAAGCACCAGCTCACGGGCTAGCCACCTCCACAAGACGCCTATCCCGCCGGCTAAACCAACTCAACAGCGCCAACTCATCAATAAACTAAAACAAGAAGCCACATATAGATATATAAAATTCGCATAAGTAGAGTCCATAATTATACAAAAAGGTAGCTCCACGAGCTCCTGCAAAATATATCAGAGTATCACAAAAGATGCCCAAAGGGGCTACATCTCAAAACTACTACTCACGTCAGCCACTGCCGGTACTGAGGGTATCGCTGTCTCCGGCCCTGTCGTCCTGACCTGACTGTCCTCCTCCTGCGCCGTGCGCTGCGGCTCCAGGGCGCACTCCTAAAAAGAGGGACGTAGCAACCGTTAGTCATAAAGACTAAGTGGCTTCACATCCGCTCCCCCGGCGACTCCAAGGCACCGGGCGGTAAAATTGAAAGAAAGCTGCAATATTAGCAATAGTATACAAAACAGGTGACAGGAAGGGTTGTTCATATGTGTCGGTTGTATAAGTACCCAAGTACTTGCAATGGCACTAACAAGCTGTTCATAAGTGTATATATATATATATATTGCAGCAGTTATAAATGCAAGTACTGGAAACAGAAAGCATAAGCAGAGTATCAAAATCGTACTGGTAACAGGACATAGCTAAAGTATCACAGAGCTGAATTGAACTCAACTTATAAGGATGCCCATACAAGCTTATAAGTTAAGGGTCTGCATATAAAGGTAACTCATCATATAAAGATGCCCATACAAGTTTATATGATGAGTTTCCATTGCTGTGCAATGCAATGATTATGATATGAATGCGGTGCAATGATTATGATATGATGACTTCTCCAAGCGCATTTGCTATGTCGACACAGACCTTTAGTTCCCACTTTTCGAGGGTAGCTAACCACTCAGGTGCCCCCCGTCGTGGCCAGACGGTGGCAGTGGCACGGGCTTCGCCACTACTAGGAAGGTATGCACACTACCCGTCCTAGGCCTCTGTACGCCTCAACGCTCTTTGCTCATAGCGGAGCCCTGCGTACTGCTCGCATTTCTGCAGAGTCTTCAGGAGTGGAAGGGGGCTTTGGGAGATGAGCACCAAGAAGACGAGCCCTTCCAGTCCGAGTCTGACTGCCAACTCCCGTCGGTGTGACGATCGGCGAGCCCGTAGACCCGCCACCAACTATCCTCTACCGAGGATCACTACACCACCATGGGTGAAAACCTGCACATTCATACTGTCACGTCCTGCCCGTAGGCCCATTCACAACCGGTGCTCACAAACACTCATCATATTAGCACGTTCTGCCCGTAGGCTCCGTTCACAACAAGTTCAACCTAGTTGAACTATTCACATTCTTGAGAGTTTACTACCAATACGCATCATCCCGTTGTTTATCTAGCGAGGCGATCATTCATAGAAGCACGTCTTCCAAACATGCGCCAAGAGTCCCCTAATATAACGTTCGTGATTTCCAAGCATATCTCACATGTCATCGACATTCACTTCTCGTACTCAAATTACAGCTCACTCTATCACGATGAGATCCTTATCGCATTTGAGGGGTTGTCACCAAACCACACTCTTCGCTGGATGATCGATCGATGGGCGCATTATTATAAACATGTCGTCAAAGTCTTTATTCGATTATTCATCGCAATGCCTCATTCTAGCATCATGCCATTCGCCCATGCTCCGCCCAATTGACACGTAAATCTGGGCACTTATTCCTCATTAAATTGGAGAATATAGATTTCTCTGTTGCTTCCGTAGTTCCGCTAGCTTGTTATGGTCATTCTCTCCAAACAATAGCCACGTCGGCATTCCTAATTATTATTCCCAGAGCGAAGCGAGAACGAACTACGGTTGGCGAAATCACAACAAGTACCCTCCCACAACTCATGAAATTCAACCAAGGTCAGCACAATATCATCAATTCGATTTCTACCAATTATTAAGAGCGTCAGACAAGTATTATAAAAGATATCCCCAAAGATTACCGCAATTCAAACTACAACGATGCTGATTAACAAAACTGAAATTCTGGGAGTTCTACTCCACCCCAAGGGCTACAACACTCATGTTGGGTCCTAAACCCAGATCCAAGTGGATCCTACCTAAAATCTGCTCCAAAGTCAACTGCAGAAATCCTGGACAGCAAAAACAACATGCAATAGACCCAAACCAGCTTTCTGGACAGTCCACTCGACTGGACCTTTAGAGAGCTACAGGTCACTTCAGGAAACGGGTAACCTATCGTTGGAAAGCTCTTTCCGAGGGCTACAACTTCCTTGTTGAGCCGGAAGTCTAATTCCAGTGGGGTCAAGCCTAAAAAATTGGCTCGAACCCAGCTGCGCACAAATTCACCCCTTGTTTACCAAGTGAAATGCTGTTAATTAAATCTTTCTTTAAGGAGGGGGCTGTTATCATAACATCCTTATCACATATACATAATTAAAAACCCTATTTAACAGAGGGTTATTAACAGGGAATTTACACTTCATCTTTTCCCTAATAATTAAATTCACCCCTCTACTTAATAGGGAACTATTCATCATCTTCTCCAAACAAAATTAGGTCATTACACTTTTAAAATCCTACACAATCAATTCCCCTCATTCTCCCTCAACGACCATGGGTTTGCCCCAAATCAAATCCCATCTCTTCCTCTTGGAGAGAAGAAATGATTCTGAAAACCTCGCGGCGAACGATGCCCTAAATTTTGAGGTTTCGACTTGGTCTTCCTAAGGGAACTCCATTAAAGCTCACACGAGAAGCTCTCTTGAGCCTTCATCTCTCCTATTGTGATCTAAGAGGCTAGCACCAAGGGAGAGGGGAGGAAGTCACCTTAATTTCTCGGCCACGGTTCAAGCTCATCTTCATGGCATCCGGGTGGCGGTCGGCCAAGCTCCAAATCTCCTCCAAGCTTTGCTCCTTCACAGCTCCATGACCAAAAGAAACAAAAACCCCTAAGGGTGGCAGGAAGAAGATGAAAAGAAGAAGAAGAAGAAGAAGCAGAAGATGAAGAAGATGAAAAGAGACATAGCAAATTAATGGCTCGACCCTTCTTCTGGCTTAAGAGAGAAGAGAGCAAAGCCTTGGAACTCCAAATATAGGTGTCAGCTTCTTATTGGATATTAATCCCACTGTAGGCTAAAATAATCATAAAGAAAATAAGCACCCAAGCTTTATCTGGCGACGGGAAGAAAGATGCCCAGATTTCGTCGAACGGGAATAGACATTTTTCGTCGAACGAAAGATTTCGTCGATCGACGAATTCAGGATTTTCGCCGATCGAAAGATCTCGTCGACCGCTTACTTAAAATAATTCGTCGACCGAAATATTTAGTATATTTTGGCGACCGCTGAACCCTCCTAATTCGTCGACCGCGGCACGACGATATTTCGTCGGCCGCAGAACCTTAGTCGAACGCAGTTCGACGAACTTTCGTCGAACGCTGGCAGCCTTCTTCGATCGCGGCTGCAGCAATGTTTCGTCGAACACGACCTGACGCTATTTCGTCGACCGCTGAAGGAATAACATTTCGTCGGGCGCAACTCTCCTATACTTCGTCGATCGTAGCTATTATAATATATAGTCGAACGGTTCCCGTTCGACTAATTAGTCGAACGCTTCCCGTTCGACGTTCGTGGAACGGGAGCTTCCCGTTCGACGTTCGTCGAACGGAAGCTTGCCGAATGCTAATTGTGCTATCAGCACACCAGATTCATTTCATTGTTTTAAATCTCATCGTAGGAGCCTAATACGAATCGGGATGTTACAGGCACGAAGGCCGAACTGGATGCGGGGAAGGAGCCCCTGCATGAAGAAGCCCAAATAATGATCTGGTGGTAGGCCAGGAACGTGCGTCGCCAGGGAAATGAACCCGTCGATGTAGTTGTCAAGGAGGCCAGATTGGCAGACACCATATAAACGTTTTATTGCCTTCTTGCTTCACAGAATAGCAAACATCGTAGCGGACGATGAGGTCCTGATAGAGTTCTAAACAAGAGAGCGAAGGGTAGTTCTGTAGCAGCCATCAAACCCAATTTATTGCCTTCCCGGAATAGCAAACATCGTAGCGGATGATGAGGTCTTGCTGGAATTCTGACCAAGAGAGTGAAGGGTAGTTCTGTCGCAGCCAGCAGAGCCAATGGAGGGCCGACCCCTCCATGTCGATGAGAGCCGTAACAACCTTTTGCAGCTTCGGAGTTAGATGAATGTCGAAAAATTGTTCCGCTCGGGCAATCCACCACACGTGAACGGTGTCATTAAAGGAGGGAAAGTCGAATGAATGGTGAGTTGGAGGGAAGCCCGCCGACGGCGGAGCGGGATACCGTGGAAGGTCCAGATGTGCACCGAGAAACGATGGAGAGTCCGCGTTGGAAGTGGAGGAGCTCACACGTCCGGCGATGAGGGCATCAAACTTATCCTCCATCGGCAGCATGAGGGCTTGGAGAGAGGCGATGGACACCTCATGAGCATCAATGCGGATGGAAATGGCCAGATCTACATGAGGCAGATCTACATGGGCACCATGGAATGAAGCCGTGGGGGCATGCATGCGGAAAAATGGCCAGAGTAGTGTTGGAATCGTGAGCAGCACTGTAGGCATTGGTAAAATAGTCACCGGGTGCAAGAGTGGCGAGGTTGGGCGGGGAAGAGGCTGGCGCAACGAAAGCGATGGATTCACAGCGGAATCGGTGTTGGCGTACAGAGGCGGAGCGGACCACGAATGCAGGATGTAGAGGCGAGGTCGGCGTAACGGAGGCGAGAGTGCTGCTGACGGGATCGGGTGCTGGATCGGTTCGGGATCAATGCGGGATCAGGTGTTGTTGACGGGATCAGACACGAGGGCGATGTTGCTGGATTGTGTCTGGATCGTTATCGGATCGGGTGCGGAAGCGGGTGCCGAGGACGTGATCGTAAGCGAGGGTATTGTTGACGGGATCATGAGCGAGGGTGTTGTTGCTAGATCGTTTCGGGCGGCGGAAACTTCGGCCGAAAGATGGCAGGTAGATCAAATGTTAGGTGATAGGGTTGAAGAAAAAGAGTGGGAGGGGAAAAGGAGGAAGAAGAAGAGAGAAGAATTCAGCCCTTAGGGCTCATCCAAAAGTGATCTTACTCCAAGATAATCCAAATGAGATATACGCATATGCTTATATAGTGCCTAGTTCAGAACACGCAAGGGAAAACGGTAAATAACCCACAATCCGAAATACATGTACGGTAATAAAATATAAAGTCGACGGATGGGATATGCCCGCGCGCACTACTGGCGAACATCCTTCATCGTGTTCGGATCCGTGTCCACATCACCTCGGACCCGACGTCGAGATATGCGCCGTGTCCTCGTCTCCTTGTCCCTCGCCCTCTTCCGTCTTTGTAACATAAATACACAAACCTCATTGTTGTTCTAAATCCTTCATCCATTGTAATCATCCGATGAAATCATAGAAAGAAAAATACCTTCTTTAATTCAGCTTCAAGCTCATCTTTTTGTTTATCAAGCCTGGAAATCTCTGCAATCAGTCCCTAAAGAAAATTCAGTAAGAACAAGTAATTAACGTCAAGTTGAGAGAAATAATACAAGCTTTAGATTCAGAGAAAGACGAGTAATATACCATATGTATGCACACTTTCGTTATAAAGTAAAAACAGATTTTTATCAGTCTTATACTACAAAAATTCGTTAGCTTAGACTTCATTTTCAATTTGGAGACCAAACAGGTATAAATGAATAATTTTGTAGAATATTAGAGAATGACTGTCTGTATAACACTGTTGCTTGCAGCAGTTATGATATGCAATTGAAAATGAAAGTCAAATATCAGAAATATCTTCCTAGAATGCAAGTTCAAATGGTTCGGCATGGATATGCGGGAAACTCTACATATGACATCTGGGTATGAAAAAAGTAAGTAGCAGAATGAAGTTGGGGCTTGATTTCATTTTACGAACAATAAATGCTGTCTGCCTTATTCTTAGAACACAAAAAGGCAGGTCAGTGCCAACATGCTATTGTGTGTAGAAGTTGCATGGATCTCAATTTTTTGAGCAGAAAAACAACATTTGAATCAATAGGAAATCCCTTTATATATAGTAGAGGAACAATCCATGCGAATTATAAATGAAGGTCTGAGATGATATTGTGAGAAAGTAATCTTACGGTTACATAAAACTTTCCTAAATCTATAATTTACCATCAGCCGAAACCTATATATGATATAAATATGACTTCCTAGGCTATCCACACGCCCTCATATCTACCTATGTAGCCTTAAGACATTTCTGTAATTATGTGTATGTCACTCCAGTCTATATAAGAGAGTGGTAATGAGTCTTTTAGGTTATCTTGGAACATTAAGCTTTAGCTTCTCTTTGGAGAAAATGCTCCTGGAGGGATCCTGCCCTCAAGAGATTATCTCGCGCTTGTCTTGGAATATTATATCTTCTTTCGTATTAATCAACTTATTTTTTGTCGACGATAACATACCATATCAACTGGTCCAATCTGCCCTAACAATTACTATTCAGTTTCGAGCTCTAATCTTCCCTGTAACAGTTTCCACAGCCGATTGACGCAAGTCACGCCGCGCATTGTACGCTGCCCCGTCTTCCATCATCAAGATCACGGTCTATCCAACTGCTTATGTGCATTAATTTCAGCAGCGCAAATTGTCAGTAGTTCTACTTCCACGACCCCTCCGTCGATTTCCATGCAACATAAATGTCACTTTCTGCTTGCTCCCAACATCGACACCAACGTGCGCTCCCAGATCTTCTACCCTGCTCACTGCACATTTTCTCCAACAGTCCACCAGTCTGTCCTCCTCTTTCCTTTTCTTCCTGGCGGCCTTCGGCCTCCTTTTCGACACCTCCTCTACAACTGTTTGCTAACACTGTCCCATTCACAACAACCCTAGTTGATTGCCTCCATCACCGCACCATTCATAGCAACCCCGACACTTCTCGCCGCTACGTCCAACCGTCGTTCCGTACCCAGTTCAGTTCATCAACCGACGTCTCCCTTCAGCTGCTCTGATTCATGCCCTAGACCAATTCCATGGCTCTCCGCATAGACGAGGATGAGTGGCTTCCACTGATTCCACCTGCTTGGATCGCCTGAAATCTTGACTAAGCACGCTTTTTCTCTGAGTTCGTGGACACCGCTCCCAGCCGTCCACCAACACCTCTTACACCACTATCTCCGCCCCTAACTGGCTCGCTATTGATTACATGGGGTTCCTACGCCCCGCCAAAGACATCCACCAGGCCCACCTCCATCAGATTGGGATTCTAATGTTCAACGACACTGACCCACTCGATTGAATCGCCCACGCCGAGCAATTTTTTGACCTCCAGACCATCCATGACAACTAAAAGGTTGTCATGGCGACTATCTATATGGAGGACCCTGCGCTTTAGTGGCTGTGTTAGACGCGCCAACATGTACCTGATCTCTCTTGACGAACCTTGAAGGAGGAACTCTTCACCAGTATGACACATGTCAAGCGGGCAATGCCTACGAGTGCCTTAACGCTCTGAACTTTTTTTTTTGTATTTTCAAAATTTTATAATGAAATCCGTACTCAGTTCGAAATTGCCGCTCAAAATTATTCAAACCGATAATGCGAAAGAATACATGAGCAACAATTTTTATCTTACTGCACCTCCAATGATATTTTTCATCAAACCAGTTGTGTGTACGCGTCCCAACAAAATGGGGTGGCCGAACGGAAATATCATCATCTCCTCAATGTTACTCGAACGATCCAATGTCAGATGAATGTTCCCTGTCCCCGCTACTATTGGGGTCATGCGATTTTAATTTCTTATTTTCTAATTAATCGTTTACCTTTTTTCTATCCTTCAGGGTAAACCCCTTTCTCTCGTCTATATCTGATCGGTGCACCTTTTCCCCTCCCCCTGTGTGTGTTTGGTTGTTTTGCTTTCGTCCACACTCCTGCATTTGGTCATGATAAACTCTCTGCTCGTGCCACAAAATGTATCTTCGTATGGTACTCTCCAACTCAGAAGGGATGTCGTTGTTACGGCCCGATCTCCAAACGATAATGTCTCTGCTGACATCACCTTTTTTGAGTCTGCCCCTTATTTTCCCGAGAAGGGAGGGGTCCTTCCTCTCGAGATCTCTCTTCCTCTCTCTACAACCTCCCCTCCCCCACCTCTGTTTCATCGTTCCTATCATTCATGCTCCTTCCCCTGATATCCCGCAGTCAACCACATCTCCTACATGTATCCCCCATTTCACCATTTCCATATCAATATCGTCGACGTCCGGCTTCCTCATATATTCTCGCTCCTTCCACTCCAGAGTCCCTGCCGACAGCTCCCGGGCCAGCTCTCTCTTCTTCGGATGGTTCCTACACTTTAGTAGACTCGGTGGTGGAGACCAGCCCCGATCAGGTCGACGCAAAAGTGTCTGACACCGCACCCATCCGGATCTCTACCGGCCCTGAATTATTGCATTTTAACTTTGTTATTTTGCAATTTATTTTAGTTTGTATTTTTATTTTTGCACGCCTACGTGCGTAGCCATGTTGGGAGCCTTTATTGTATTCTCCATTACATATATATATATATTTACACTCATATATAAATATAAATATATATGATTTGATATATCTGCTATATATAGTAAACTGCAAGGCTAGGAGCCGGTTCAGCCCCCACGCCGGTCCATCTCCCTATTGCGACCACGGAAATTTCCCGCACGCGCTGATTCCACAATTGGCGCTGCTCCAGGAGACGACCCGCAGTTACGACCTCCTCCATGCCATGATCTCCTCTCCAACGGTTGAAGCCAAATCCTCCATGCCGCTCCTTCACGACGCCATCAGGTTTGTTGGAAGGGGCTTTATTTCTGGTGCTGTGTAAAACTCTATAAAAAGGAGGAGGTTGAATATATGAGTCGGTTTTGATTGGGCTTCCGTGAGAGTTTGAATTTGTTAATTTTC